>JAWUZG010000040.1:18750000-19375000 GCA_036785705.1 Acanthornis magna | reverse complement strand
CTGCTGTGAGTATAAATGGGCATGAGCTGGTGAAAGTGCAGAGTTGCAGCTGGGGAAGTCACCTTGTTAACTTTGGCTCTGGATAGCAGGTGATAAGTTATTTCCCTGTTCTAAAGAAAATAAATATGTGAGGACATTCCCTTTCATTTCCCACCTCAGAAATGGGCCGGCAGTCAGCCAGACACAGGTATAGCATGGGAAACTGTGACTGAAGAGCTGTGGATCAGTTTCTCACACATGAAGCGGGCGAAAAGTGCATTTAACACCTTTTGTTGGTTCCCTGCCACCTTTGCTGCATGTTCTGCTTTCCTCATCTCTTGGGTGATTAGTGCAGAAGTGGATATCCCTTTCTCACCACCTAGGAATTGTCATGAAGTATTCATAAGAGTTTTCATCCAGAAATGAAGTGTGCTAAGGTACTTCAGAAAGCTCCACTTCAGCCATGGCAGTGTAAGTTCTTTGCTGAGCAGTCTCTCAGAGATTGCAGGTATCCATCACAGACACATTTGTTTTCCAGAGGTTCTGCCTTTTGGTTTCATGTTTTGGGGATTTTTTTCCCTGCTGTTTTAGTTACAGCTCTTAGTAACACATGGTTAGAATTGTTCATGTGTTTGTACAGCTTATATTCAGTGCTCCCAGTCGTGCCCTGGCTCTGCGCTGGGCTGCAGCCAGGCTGCAGTTGTAGGACACGAGTCAGGGCTAGCGATTGTCCCCAGAACTCACCAGCTTTGCATCTAGGAACAGCTTCAGGGGTGAGTAACAACATGAAAGTAATTGTATATGGCTTTAAGTACAGAAAGGGTCAAAGGAGAGGGAGGGAAACTAATTATCTTAACCTTGTGCAACTGCTAGGGAAAGCGAGAGAGGACAGAGATGTGAAGAATAAGGAAGAGGTTTTTCAAATTGTTTTGTGCTACGTGTCTGTGATAAGTTGCTCTGTGCCACTTTGGTGATGCAGAGCAGCCATAAAGCTGGTCTAACAACATGTTTTTTCTGCATTTACTGCTTCACCAGAGCACTGCAAAACAACTGGAGTGTAATGATGAATCAGTCCTGTTTATTTAATTTTGTTTTGCATACTTGAGCTTTACAGCAACATTATTAATGGCTAAAACTCGAGAAACATTCATCTTTGTTTATAGCAGAAGCTGAAATAATTGGAAAAAAATGTTTTCCTCTGGTTTTCAACTTTTTCAATTAAACTCCATTTGAATTTTCAATCTGTTGAGACTCATTCTTCATTATCTTTTCTCAGGGTTGCATGTGGGTGTCTTTTCCTGAAAACTGAGCTCCCTAGGGCTAAGAGTCACTTTACATATTCCTTATATACAAGGCAATGAACAAATACATTGAACAAAGAGAAAGGAAGAACAACGCTGTAGAAGTAGTCATCACCTTATGCAGTTATAATTGTTACATGTTGTCTTCTTTTGTATCTTTGCCTTACCTTGGATATCCTTTTACACACCTTTCTGTGTACACTTTTTACTTAACTGTAACTTGACTACATATTGGACCAGTTCTGCAGCAAATAGACCCTGCTGATGATGGAGAAATTGGAGATTAACCACCTGTATCTTGTGAGTCCTGACAAAGAGTTTAGACTGTTTCCATTGATTTCAGTGGTGACTTTTAGCAATTTAAACTGTGGAAATGAAACCTTGAAGTGTGGTGAAAATTATCAGCTAGGTTCTTTAATTGTCCCATAGAAAGTTGTGGCTCAGTGCAGGTCTTCTCTTGGGCTGAAGAGTTTGGCATTTTCCTTTGTATTACATTTATTGCTCCCCTACTTCTTATATAGCAACAAATTACAGCCCAAATCTGCGGCATCTCTCTATTTGATTGCATTTGATTATTAGTTTTCTAAGACTGTAACTTTATAAACCAAAAGTTGAAAGGTGGGCTTCACATATTAGTGTTCAAATGGAAAGAAGTTGTCTCTACACCCCTTCCAATTTATGGTGGTTATGTTTATTCATTCTCAGCCAGCTCTAAAGATAAAACTTAGGATCATAAATACCTAAAACTGAAATGCAATAAAATTTAGTAAAACATAATTTCTCATAATGCATCAAGTACTTTTCCTGTACAGATGGCTTTACCATCATGATATAATTTGAGGAAGGGTCTATATTTGTCACTTTTCTTACAACCAGAGTCAGTCTTGCTTTATTGCAAAAGATGGGTCCACAGAGATTATCCTGCATTATTATAAACCATGTTCCCATCCACCAGTGAGAACTCGATAAATGTCTAACTCCCAAGGTCTGTCTGCAAAACACAGCTGCCACCTTAGGGGTTCTTGTACAGCAGATGCTTTACTCCAGTGCACCGTGCTCCAGAATGTGTAGAATCTGGAGTGATATACACTGCTTGCAGGGGAAAACACAAGTCACATAGATCAAAAAA
This sequence comes from Acanthornis magna, assembly GCA_036785705.1. Classification (NCBI taxonomy): domain Eukaryota; kingdom Metazoa; phylum Chordata; class Aves; order Passeriformes; family Acanthizidae; genus Acanthornis; species Acanthornis magna. Next base: position 19,372,591 of record JAWUZG010000040.1, on the reverse strand, counting down.
AGCCATATATTCTTTGCCAGAAATAAATCACAATGACTTTTTTTTTCAAAACAGCTAAACTCTTTATTTAGCTGTGGAATTTTACAATGTGATTCTAGGTGAAATACAGCATATTCACCTGGAAAGTGTATTGAACTTAAGTTGAATTTGGATTTCATGGCTTGCAGTGTCTGTCATTATCCACTTCATTATTAAGAGTTAATTCTAGTGAGAAACAAGCCCATTATTATATTTGCAATCTGAAAACAGGAATTCTATTGCTTCATTAAGCAGATACCAGTAAGTTCTATTTCCCAGCTGAAATATTTTCCATAAGTCAGATTATTGCAAACATCTGAAATAAATCCATGTAGGAGATCTGATTATTTTTAAAACTGCCAGAGAATAAACATACCTGGAGTATGTTTATGTATGCATCCTATTAGTAGTCCTTTTTTATCAGGTTCCACCACTTGGAAGTCATTAAAGTTAGTTTAAAAGAATGCATTGTTTTTACTTATTAGAGAAAAGGCACCATCAACTTCTTTGGAAGAATCCATGCAAATTTAAGAATCTGTGTGTATGTATAGTTGTCTTGTAATTTCTTGTTATCTTCTGCGAAGTTAGTGGTGTTTATTTCATAGTAAAGTTTGTCAGTATGTACCTACCTATGGACGCAAAAAAGTTCACTTTTTTGGTAGTACAAAAGCTTAGCTCAGTTTAATTTGCTTGTAAGCAGCAGGTCTCATTTGCTTAAATAAGGAGACTTTAGAGATATCCATGATGGGCTTTGCCACTTACTCTTTGAAGCTGGAATGTCACCCTTCTTTTCACTTTTCAGTGAACTTGCTCTGCTGCTGGGTCTCAGCATCAGCCTTTCCCAAATTCTGCATCCTGATGAGTGGCTGCTTTCAGGCTTGCCAGAAGCAGTGCTGCCCACATCCCTCCCGGCTCTGTCCCCAGGAGACCTCGATGTCCATACTTCGCCAGGTGTCACCAGCATGCTTTAGGGAATGCTGTGAGGGTACTGCGCTGAGGTGTCTTGTGACCGCTTCCAGGCTGAATGTGTACAACTGGGTTTTGAAAACCAAATCCTTTCAGCCTCAGGATCACTGGCACAAAGTCTTCCAGGTTTGCTTTAGAGGCAGGTTTGTGTCTGGGTGGAATTTTAAAGTGTATTTATTCCGTAAAGGCTGCGATCTCCAGGTTCACTGACAGCTCCTGCTTCCCTTCCCTGCGGAGCAGCTGGACTGCCTGGGACAGCCGTGCTGGCAGGTGGCTGCAGAGCACCAGTCTGTGCCCCTGCTTTCACCCAGGCTGTCAGGACACACTGGGATTGGGTGTTCACTTAGCAGCTCCAGGAGTAGAGTGTGGAATGGGCACAGAGCTGCCCTGGTATTTCCTTCTTTGTGTGAGATAAAGCACTCAGTGCAGCAAAGTGAGATCCAAGCGCTGCATCAGTGCAGGATGCTGTGCGGACTGGCTGTGCCAGTGCAGAGCAGCCTGGTTTGCACTGGCAGGAGATACTATGGCAGTGACAGCTTGTTTCCTGTATTAATTTCTATTTTAATTTTCAATTCTAGATTTCCAGGGGCCTGCTTTGAAACCTGGTGAAGCCCCTTCAGATATTCTGTGCATTTAGACTGAAGTCAAATAAGAAATATCTTGCTTTTCCATTCCAGTGGAGTCACTGCCAAAATACAGCTTTTTTTTTAAAAGGATATCTTTCGAAGTTGAAAAGTTATTTGTTTTCTAAGGTATGACTCTTTCAACTTGCTCTGGTATTGTGACTTGTTTACATTTCGTCTGGTAAATTTGAAGAAATTTTGTTGGTTTTTCCCTTGATGCTTATCGCAGGACTTATATGTAAAACTGGAAAGATAATTTGGGTAGTTAATTTGTTTTGTGGCTCTGCATCAACTGGATCACAATGACTTTAATTCTTGTTTGGAATCCAAGCTGTCATAGATATTACCAGACTTCAGGTCTCTAAAAGTACAGATGTAGTAAATTTGCTGTACAACCACATGGATTTCATGAATAGAGTTGAAACACCCTGGTAAAGTGAACATGCGCTATTTTCTGTGAAAATGTGGTTTCTTTCTTTTTCATCCTTGATAATAGTTTTATTCAAGAGCTTAAGTCCAAGAACATTCTTTGAACACAGCTATAATTGCTTATGAATATTCTAATTATTGAGAAGGCAGTGGTAAATCATCTTGTCTTCATAGAGAAAGAGGAGTGTCATTGTGTGATGAAGATTGTGGGTGGGTAATCAGGACTTCAGAATTTGAAATACTCATTTTTGCCATTCATTCTGACTTTCAGCAGTCACTGGTACTTTTCTTACTTCAATTCTTCTAAATGTGTCAATAATAGAAAGAGTCACCTTAGGGGGATACTTAATATTTGCAGAATGCTTTTCAGCTTTTAGCAGAAAAATGCAAAGGCAGATAAAAATTATTTCTTTGCATACTAATTATTAATTTTCTTCTTTTACTTGTGATATGTTAAAATGAAAAGGAAGTTAGCTTTCAATGATTCCTTTATGCAAAATTGATAATAATAAAGATATTTTAATAATCTTATAAGAATGGAAATACTGACTTACCAAAAATTAATACAGCTTTTTCTTTTATTATTAAATTCTGGATTCTTCCTTCTTTTCTAATAGCCAGTTTTGGTTCCTACTGAAGTAACAGTAAACTCAATTCCATCATCCATTGCCTTTAGTAGAGAATAACATCAAAATTAGAATAGGAAAAATTTTGAGGACTTTCAGTAAATTAATTTTACAAAATGAGTATTCTGTGACCAAAGGAGTTCTGAAAAGGGTTTTCAGTTATTGGCAATGGCATTGTTGTTTTCCTCAGTTCAATATGATTGGAAGAACCTTACATTTCAGTAGGTTTAACTGTTGTTTGTGCTTCTTTTAATTATATGTAAAGCTTCAAATGAAGACGCAGGGTCTAGGCAGAATTGAGAAGAAAAAAATTACACATAATATCTACAGTTAACGTATTAGAACTACACAGAGATACAATGGAGCTTGAAATACTTGTGAAGAATGGATATACTTTTTTAATGTAAGCTGTGTGACAGTCATCAGAGCAGAGGAAGAATGACTAAACAGCACTGATTGCTAATTATATATCACTCTTATTAGGGATATTCTGATCTCCTACCGTGAGAAAGAGATGGGGAAGAAGTAAAATCCCATACAGCTCACAGCCCTCTCAATGTAAACCTGAATGCAGTGCTTGAACTCCTCTCTCCAAGGATGTAAAAATTTTTGAAATCTGAGCTCTTCAATTCTTTCTGTCTTCTTTTTTAATCTCTTCATTAGGTTGATGCAATCAATATTTCTTCTATACCTTGTCCAAGATAGACATGTTTTAAATTAGTGTCACATAGATCAATTCAGGAACTTCCAGCCCTGAAACCATTATATATTAAAATGTGAGACTCACATTCAGAAGTGGCCAGGGTGGAATTTGAACTAGATACTCCTCTCATACACATAGTCATGAAAATTTTCCTTATGTATTTTTTTTCTAATCACAGTTTTCTTTTTGCTTAGTGTGTGGGTGTTCTATGTGGGTTATCTCCCCCTCTTCAACCCTGGTTGCCTGAAGTTCCCTGTTAGTGTCTTAAATGAATTAAGTTTGGCTACAACTTTATCTCTTGTTTCATCAAACACCCTGTGTAAAACTCATGAGGTAATTCCAGGTGAGGCAGGCCAAACACCCTCCCAAAATATTGTCTGAATTATTAAGAGAAATGCTCGATTGACAGTTTAGTCCTTCTTTAGAGTAATAAAAACACTTAGGACAATATCTGCAACATACTACCTATACTGAAATAATTTTAAAACCCCTTCCAAAATTTCTGTGATATTTTGAGAAAGATGTATCTCTTCTGTGTTGAGTGTTATGGATAGTATCAGTTATAGTACAGCATACAATATAATGTAGAGCTTCATTATCATTTAGAGAAAGTAAAATACTCTAGATCCATTAGCCTGAGAGAGGAAAAAAATCATTAATCATCTCAGAGCTTCTTTAAGATACAGAGCACACTACATTAGACGAGTGAAATAGATGTCAATTAACCATATTTACTGTGTTTTTATGATGGATTGCTACTTACTGAATTGCACTGAAGCAGTAATAAAAGATGAAAATAATGAGATCAAGTCCAAACCCCTTTATTTTGCATTTCTTTGGTTGTAGTCATGTGCTTCAGCTGACAGCTACTTGATAAAAGGAGCTGCTGCTTTCCTATACACCCCAGCCTGTGAGCTCGGGTTTGTTTCACCACTTTGTGAAACAGATTACTACACTAATGCAGGTTTACTGTGTAAGAATTACTGATGTGTCTCTGAAAGTAGGATTTATGTCTTTGGGCTCTGTCAGGCAGGAGGATGAGACACGCCCTCAGCACTTTTATCCAGGGACAGAAGGCACTCGTGAGACCAGCAGTTGCGTCTGAGATAGGAAAAGAAAGTGCCTAAGCCCAGGGCCTGCAGTGATGGTATTTTAGCACTTAGTATGCACATGATGGCAAAAGAAATCAGTAAACTTGTGCAAACCTTAATGACAGCCCTGAGAGGTGATGGCCATCATATCTAACTGTGTAGTGACATGTCTGTGACAGATGTGTGGCACCCCTAGTCCTCTCAGGAATCTGGGCTGTTGATATGAGGAAAGCATCACTGCCTCCCTCTCAGCATGGACTGGTACGCCAGATGTGCATGCAGGATTCTTGGTGGAGAGAGAGGAGGCTATTTCGTGCTCATAGTCTCTAACAAAAGTAGTCAATTAATGTGAAAACTCTTTTCTGTGTGTGTATAGAAAAATAAAAAAGTTAATTCTGAGTATTGACCTTGTGTTAACCTGTATTATGTGACAATATACTTCCAAAATATATTGGTTTGGAGACAAACCAAATTCTACACATAGGAATTTATGATTTAATAAACCCTAAGTTTTTATCATACACTTGACACATAACTTTACAAAGATTCATTTATTGAATCCTTCATGCACTTTTTAGTTGATCATCATTGATTAATGAAATACAAAAGCTATAGATACTGTTGTATTCTGAATTGGTGATTTGAGATAAACATGTTTAATGGTGTAGCTTCAGAATTTCTTTCCAAAAAGTGAATGCAACACTTTTATGTGCAGTAAATAGATAATATTTAATATCTCTTTAGTTATACTTATCATAAAGAGTTTTTAATGTCCCAAGAGAGTTTCTTACCCCTTACTCCTATTTCAGGTCCTGCTTTTTGTTCTGAAGTTTAGGTCACAAGTGGATTCTTAGCCAGGTTGTGCTAGTGGTAGATCTTGGGGTAGCAATTAAGTATAAATAGATGCATGAGTCAATTTCTGTGTAGTGTGTACATTCATTCATATACAAATGTATATATGTGTATATGTACACATGTATGTGTAAATATATACATGTGTGTATATACGTACATGTGCACTTCTAGTATTTCGCTAAGATAAAATGCTGTTTCTATTAAAGTTTTGAATCCAGACTTGAGAATTATAGTAAAATTTCCCTTTTCGTTTGTGTCACTGGAGTAAAGTTAGTGATATTTAATTCTGCTGAAACTATTTAGGTACATAAAATCTACTGACCAAAAAACCCCAAAATTGAACTCCACATTATGACTCTATTAAAAAATGTTTTGAATTAACTCCTTCAGGGCAATGCAAATTACTCTGACTCTAGAATATTTCTTGGAAGTATATTCCAAATAAACTTATTTAGAGTGATTAAGTCAACAGTAAAAACAAATTTGGATTTCAGTAGAAAATAGAAGCTATGGGAACAACAAGCAATAGTGGTGCTGCCACCCTAATTACTGTGGACAGGAAAAAGTGCTTTGAGGGAAACATGTTTCATGTTAGCATAATACATATTTAATTTCCTTCATTTGATGTGAAGAAAATTAGATAAATTGGGGCATCGTGTAAATCCAAAATTTAAATCACATATAAATTTGTACAGTATATAAGTTGGACTAACTGTGCTTTTCTCTAAAAAAAAAAATGAATAAACTCAGCACATAACCTTTTATATACATAGTAGATGTTATGTTGAAACTGTACTCAGTGGGGTTTGTTTCACAGTTAAATACATGACCTATTTGTCATTTTTCATATGTCAGGGGTTCATGTTGTTTAGGTCTATCAAATCACATGTGAGATTGTGGCTTTTTCCTAGCTTTTCTAGAGTCTACTGCAGAGTGACTTGCTTGTCAGACTATCCAGTGGACACCCTGGTGACATTCAGCACATGGGGAAATAAGAGAAAGTGAATTCAGCAGCAGACGAACTGCAAGGACGGCAAAATATCTCCAGTTTCAATGAGGTGCTGCTCAGACAAAGCTTCATAACTACATGTTTTCATGATACTGGGCAAGGCTGTTAGTAAGATAAGTAAATATGTATATATTTACATGAGTTTGCAGAAGTGTAGTTCCTTTCCTAACTCACACAAATTTGTGTTTCAAAATCCTACCTCTTTCACACAGACAGAACTAATACAGGTAGGGAATCAGGCACATTTGAAGTTTAATTTCTCTCCCAGGTCTTTTCCTCATGCCTGTAGCAGAAGTGTGGACTGTTGATTTTTTTTCCCTAGATGAAACTCGTGCCTGTGCCCGATCTTGCTCATCTGCCTTGAGGAGCAGAGTGCTTCTTGGCCCACTGACATGATGCAAAGTTCATCCGTGCAGTGGCCACAGGGTGTGTCCTGAGCCCCCTGCAAAGCCTGGCCAGAGGAGCACTCCTTCCAACAGGTGCAAGCCACCTTCTAGCCAGAAGATAAGTGCATTCTGCTTGTCTGTGAGATAGGCTATGTGTCGCACTCCATTGGAGGGGCACATGGTGTGTGTTTTCAACCAAATGAAAAATTCAGGTCATTATTGCAAGAGGAAGCATGGTGGACATCGTAAGAGCTGTAATATGGGGCATAATACAGGAGAACTATTGTGGTAGGAGAAATTGATACAATGCAGTCAATCATCTCCGAAGTGCATGATTATAAAACCTGCAGAATTATAAAACCTGTAAACAGTGACGTTGAGTACCATTCATGTGTAGCCAGCCTGAGGCACTGCTAGCCTACAGAGACATACACAGTGCTGACACACTGGGACCTGCATCTGTTCAGTACTCCCTGCATGTATTCTCTGCAAGCTTCCTTTTTTGAAGGCTTTCCAAGAAAACAGGAACAAGCTGCTCTTTCTTCATACTTAACTTACCTTTCAGTTTGGAGGTTGAAATTATACCTAATACCCTATTCCCACAGAGATGCTTCTAAGACAGTTCCTAGAAATAAACCTGGCTTCCTCCACCTTTCCGTTAAGAGTTTTATGTAGAGCCTTTATCCATGTCTCTTTTCTTCATGTTCTTTGAACAGAATGATCTGCAAACTTTTTCTTTCCGAAATACTGCTATCAGCAAGTCAATCCCCATCACTCTGAAGAGGATCATTACTTATTCATTAATTATGAATTATTCATAATTCATTACTTATTACTTAACTTTCAAAAGCAAGCAGAAGGTCACACGACAATAGGACTTTGTGCATGTGACTTATTCAGAAAAGCTGGTGAGAAAAAAATAAGACCAGAAGTTTTCCCCCATGTTTGTTAGTTCCGCCTCTGATAAGCAGGAAAGACTTTTCCTGGTTTCAGATTCCATGTATTATCCCTGGTCAAGCTGACAGCTTTTGTGATCTTTGCCCTGGAAGCCCTGAACTGTTCACTGCACTTCTGGCTCCACCCCTTTCCCAAAGACCTGAAAGGTTTCGTATTCCCTCATCCCTCTGTTCTCTGCTCTGGCAGCTGTGTCAGGGACTGGACAGGACCAAGGAGTTGTTCGTGGGTGGCTGCTTGATTACATTTATTATTTGCTTGGATGCTCCTAAGATGCTTCATTGTTTTTTTCTCTATATGAAAACCTGTAATATTTAGTTTCATAGCAATTTTCCTGTGATTGCAGACACACAGAAGCTGGCACTGAATTCAGAAAAAACAATGTATTTTCATAACTCTGCAGCGTTTCTTTGTTCAGCTTGGCTTTGCACTCTGCCTCAACAGAAAAAGGTAAATTTGAAGATGATCATGAAGGTATTGGTAACAGAGAACAAACAAGTGGACAAAGAAACACTGTTGCCATCTACATAGGAGGAATGTCTTCTACTAAAACAGTCAAGTGAATGGCAAAGACTCCTCAGTTTCAGCTGTAGTTTGGTGAGCTTGTTAAGTAGCTGCATGCCCGTCAGATTAGAAGAATCTTCATTAAAGAACCTAAAAGAAGGAAAAATTGTAGAGGATGAACTGAAAGGGAAGGTCAGTGAAAAGCTGGGAAGTGTCAGGGAGGTTGCTGCTAGAAAGACAAATTTTCCTCAGCTGGGAGAGAAGTAATTACTCACATACATCTGTGTCATTTTTGTTTGGTTTTGTACCTAGTACAGATATTTTCATTCAGAAAACCTTCAGAACACCCAGAAATTGTTAAATTTCACCAAGTTATTCTTGTGTTGGTCTAAAATGCTTTAAATTAGAGTAAGTGACCTTCTGAGTGATGAATAAGACAGCAAACGACAGAGGATCCATTGCTTATTTTAATGGATTTCGTAGTGGATGACTATGCTCCGTGACAATGTGTGAATTTTGCTTGTTTCCAGACATTTATTTCAGCTCCAGGCCACTAACTCCAGTGCTGACAGAATGAAGATTGCTTTAGTATTTTCTCTTTTTGATAGAACGTATACACTAAATAGATCATGGATCTGGGTTTTTGGGGTTTTTTGGAGTTTTTTTGAGTAAGGTAGAGAAAACACAGGATTTTAAAAAAAATAAATCTTTGTTCTGCAGCTACTCTTAGTTTTCTATCTCTTTTACAACATTGTCACCAGAATGGCATGTATTTGTTTCTTGTGTTTTCACAATTTTACCTGCAGAGATAAAATTAACTCCTCCCTATACATGTGTGGGTACAGATGCCTTATGCTTTATTGATCTTATAACCCTTTTATGAAAGCATTGCTCTAGGAACATCTCTTAGTCTGCTTGAACCAAGAGCTCTTTACATTCACTATTTCTAGGCTGGGTCCCTGCCCAGTAGATAAAGAACACCCTTAAAACAATTTTTCATGCGGATCATGAAAGCAGAGCCTTCCAGACCAAATGCTCGGCCGAAGGAGTTCCACAGACTTCTATGGAATCAGAGATTTCCCTTTGCGGAGCTGATCACAGGAACAAGTTTTGTCCTAGGGAATTGTGTTCATGTGTCCTTTACCATGAATTTGCATGCAGAATTATGTATAATACGCTCTTTTGCCTTTCTGCTGTGTAACTCATCTCGTGACCCCAAAGAGGAAGAAAAACTAACTCACAATATCTCCAATGTTCTTGTTAATTTTGCCCTGTCAGTTGTAATTGCTGTTTGTTGAAAAGATTTTGTGTTCAGTCTGATTTTAACTGCCTCCTCACTCTGTGCTTAGGGCAGAGAAAATATATCAGTAAATATTGAAGAGCAAAACTGTGTTATGACTGACAGTTATTGTAATTCTTTTAGATACACTGGTAATGTCTGTTCAAGAATGAAGTCCCTAATTTCACTGTGTTTTGATAACAGAGCTGATTTGTTTCAATCAAAGAGTGACAGCTAGTATAATTTTTAAGGCAGGTGTCATATGTGCTTTATTTTTATCATTCTGTGGTCCAAAATGGCAAATAAATGTTTTTCTGTGGTGTGGTCATATATAAACACAATTATGTAAGAGCATATACAAGAACAAATCAGTGCCTCATCTGTCTCAGATGCATCCAGCAGAACCTGTTTACAAATACCTCTTGACCTACTGAGGAACTCTCACCATCTCTAGGGCAACCCTGTGGGAAAACAGAGAGTCCAGAGAGTCCAGCCAGCTGTTGTTACAGGCTACCTATGGCCTTCAGCTATCTCTGCACTTTTGACGTGCTTGCCTCTGCCCCTCTTCTTAGTGGATGTCTGTTCTGAATCTCTGCCAACACTCTTCACCTCTGTTTTACTTCACTTCTGTCCCAAGTGCACCTATCCTGGTCCTGCTTGCCTGTTTCTTTGTCTTTTCTGCTTGAGCTGTGCCTTTCTTAGTGCCCCGTTGTCCCCTCTCATCCCTTCTCAGAATCATTTGCTCATTCCCATTGTAAACCTAACATTTGCTGTGATTGCATTGTTTGCACTGCTCATTTTTTGCATCACTTTCTCCTCAGGTACCTATATTGTTTGCCTAGTCTATAAATTCTTCAGAATGGCTCTGGCATTTTGCTTTGTATGTCTGCATATTACAAATTCCTATGAGGCTCATCTTTTGCATGGTTTCAGGCACTACTGTAGTAAAAATGATTAATAATCTAACAACAACTGTAATGTACTTGCTTTATAACTGTACCATAAAGGAAAATTACTTCTTCACCCAGATAGTGATTGTACTTTGTATTTTGTCTACTGTAGCTGTAGATATATGTATCTATCCAGAAAATAGTTTAATACCCTAATCTTTTCTGGGCTGAGATTTTAACACTGATCTATATCTTAGCTGCTTTAAGCCAGGTGAATCCAACTAGTTTGACCTCACTGAATTTCATTGGATTGACCCTGAATCAGGTAGAATAGCTTGTCTGGCCATGAGAATGTTATTTGTTAATATTCCTACAGTGTGTGCCGGGTTGACTGTGGCTGGACAACCAAGCTGCTCTATCAGTCCTCCTTCTCAGCTGGACAGGGGGAAAATAAAAAGGAGGAGAGAAAATAAGAGGGAAGTCAACTCGTAGGTCTAGATAGGGCAGTTTACTAAAGCAAAAGGTTGTGCATATACAAGCAAAGAGAGGAAAAAAAAATTCTCTACTTCCCATCATCAGGTGATATTTGTCCACTTCCTGGGAGGCAGGGTTTTAGCCTGCATAGTAGTTGCTCCAGAAGGCAAATATTGTAAATAACGAATGCCCCTCCGTGGAATATCCCCCAGTCAGTTTGAGTCAACTAGGTGTGTCCCCTCCCAGGAACTTTCCCATATCCAGTCAACTGATGGGGGGTGGAATGTTGGAGAGACAGCTCTGATGCTGTGCCAGCACTGCTCACAGTAGCCAAAGCACTGGATGAAATCAGCATCCACCCCTCGAACACAAGCCCATCTGTATGTACCTTGCATCTCTTTTGAGATGTCCAGATGTTTCATGGGCCCATCAGGCTATAAATCACTCATACTTCTGCTGCACATCTAAGTCTATCTGAGCTATTTCAATTTTGACAGCCTTATCTACCTGTTGCTTGTTTCAAAGCTCTTCAGTGGTGCGATTTTTGGCCACGTGAGCACCCACATTACACCCCTTCAGAATCATGTTTTCTACCCACGCAGTGGTGTCTGGCCAGACTGCAGCAGTCCAGGTGGGTTTACCGCTGCCTTGCCAATGCTTCCATTGCTGCAGCCACCTCCATTGGGCATTAGCCACCATCCAGGAGTCAGTACTGAGACAGAGTACAGGCCACTTTTCTTGTTCTGCTTGGACAGCTTTGACTTCTGCAAATTCACTTCATTTGCCTTCTCTTTCAGCAGCCTCAGCATCTTGTCAAGGAGCTTTCTTGTGAAAACACAAAAAGTACTGAAAATAAAGAGGGGATAAACTGTCCCATGGACTTAGAATTGAGTTCAGGGAAACAACAAAAAACTACTCACTATGCCTACACCAGATGTACAATCTGTGGACATTGGTTTTTTTTGAAGTTATCGTGGAGGAAGACTAAATGGAGACATTTCAAGGAGCCCGAGTGGGGGTGATTTTATGATTTCTTTAATGCTACCCCAAGTGTTTGAGGACTTCATCTATCAGGGTACTAAGCTGACTCCAGAAACCTTAAGAATTTTTAATGCTAGCCAGAAAATGTTTAATGTTCCCTTGCAAAGCAGTGAAGAGCTGTGGGCTCACAGAGGGCTCAGTGTGATATGGCACATCTTTGTGCTCTAAGTTATGGTGAAATTAGGTCTGGCATAATCCCAACTGAACTGTAAAGGAGCTGTTATTGCCTTTGGAGGCACCTCAGTAACTGCATGTGCTGCTTATGGAGAACAAAAAAGCAGAATTTATGCACTTCTGTTATTGTTGTGATGTGCGTGTTACCTACACTTGTCTGCTTCTCAGAATGCTGTGGAATGCCCTGAGTCTGGGTAACCTTTTCTGTGCTCTATTAACAATCCTAGTCATAGCTGTTCCCTGTGTGAGTACTCCTCTTGCATCGAGATAGTCTCACATGTTCATTTTTCGTATTTTTGGTCTCTTGTTAAAACAACATGGTTGTAGTTTCTTGCTGCAAGCCATTACAGAACTCATTCCTTGTATTAGTTTGTTGTGTTCTTTTTTTAGAAGAGTAAGGAAAATATTAATTTCCCTTAAGCTGAATTATGCTGCCATGTTGTCATAATGAAAATACTGAAATTGATATTTATCAAAAATGCCATCTTTATTCAACTCTTTAAGTGAACAAAGCAAATGATTCACCATACCTTACAAGTGTTTTCTAATATCAAAGACCAAGCTTGAAAGCTTGAAAGCTTGAAAATAAAATTCAGTCCTGAATATAGAGCTGTATACGTTGTGTATATTACATGTACAAGTCTCCTTAGAATACTACTACACAGTGTTGCTCATGGAGTCGTTTGGTTCAGTTGAAATCATGACTTCACTAAGAAAAAACAATTCTAATCTAAAAACAAAATCCTGTGAACTACAGCAGAATTGTCATGTCTAAGGTGCTTGAGAATTCTGCTGTTTTCTGGTTGATGTTCAGCCAACCAACCAGACTGGTTGTGAAGATCTTGCACTGTTGGATATGCTGCCCACTGCTGAAGCAGAAATCACAGATTTGCTTTTCCAAACTGAATTAGAAATCTAGACTTCTGAAGTTTTCCCATAAATGACAAAAATAAGATGACACAGTCATTTTTAGGCTGAAAAAATACTGTACAGGATATGCAGATAATTACAGATAGTTTAAGAACACCAGGTGCACAAGGAGCTAAAATACAGATACTATTGAATGGAAAGCATTTCCACTTAAGATGAATTAACAAGTACAGAAATGAACACAAAGATATTAGTTATTATACTTTTAGAAATGTATTTCAAACTCTTTGCCCCTTCCAAATGCTTTTCCCTTCCCAAATATTTAATCTTTTCTATTTTTAATGAGATTCTTATAATTGAAATGAAACTTTAAAACTGTTAGTTAACATTATAGCTTCTCTATGATTTTAGCATTATTGCTTATTTAATTTATTTTAAAAAGTAGGGAGAAAAGTTGAAATCTTGTTTCAAGTTATGTGGGAGAAGAGTTGTTCATAAAATGTCATCTAGAACTCCCTTAAAATCGACTTCAGTTGTCTCCTATGGCTAATACATGTGAGAAGCTAAATGTAGGTGGCCTGAAAAATTTAGGTATACCCAAGATATTTATATCATGATTGTTCTGACAAACATTTAGTCTAGAATTTACATTCCTAGTGTTTTCCCATGTAGAAGGTCACATTTTGTCTCAGCCAGTGCACATCCTAGAGAGAGGTGCTTGAGGAACGGGTGGTTTGTCCAATAAGGGATGGTCATGAAGGCATGTGAGGTGAATAACTTTCCAAAGAAGGTTTTGTCTCTGAGCCATTTCCTCCTAGGGTTGAAAGCCAGACATAAGCAGTTTTACTGGATTCCCATTAATGAATATTTATGTATGTTCTAGTATCATAGTATATTTGTACTTGCTTAAATACATTCGTTACATAATTTCAGATAGGAAAAAAATGCCTTTTCATTCTGAAGCTATTATGCTTGTGTGTCTTGTACAATTAAATGATCACAACAGTATTTATAAACATCTATGGTTTTAATTATTTTATATCAGTTTGCAAAACTGAAGAAAGTGCCTGAGTCTAAGGTCAGTGGGAAGGCATCTGAAATGTAGATGCAAATATTTTCCCCAGGTAATGCAGACAGTTACTGGCTTACAAAAAGCAACCTGTGTATCTTCAGTCTTGGCCTAGTGTTCTAATTGTTAGGGAAAAAAAATATGCTTTGTAATGTTCAATAGTCTAAACACCTTATCCTGTAAGTTTTTTAATATTCCCTATGCTTAACTTTGACACATACGATTAATCACACCAATTTAAAGCTATCAAATTTACAGACATTTGCAGGTTTACAACCTGTTACTGTTTGCAGTTGTATTTAAATGTTGCAGATCATTCAGTTGAAACTTTTATTGTTTTTGACAATGATTACCATTATTGATTGCCAGGACACATTAAGTAAAATATCAAATTGTATTCTAATTTTTAAAATACAAACAATACATACATACAAATTCTGCTATAGATTTCTTTGACAGCAGGGAATTGTGTCTCTGCTTTCCTGGGAATAAATCCAATAAAAGGTAGAAGATAAAGAGTGCGTGGGGAAAGACCAAGAAAGGAGATAGCTTTGTTGAATCTTTCACACAAGGTGGCCAGAACTTTTCTCTCAGAACTGTGGTGGAACCAAGGTAGAAGAAACCCTCCGAGTTATTTTCCATTACAATAATGCAATAAAAAATAAATTGTTTTATATCCTTTGAAAATGTTCTGAAATGAAAAATGTGTTGAGCTGAAATGCAAGAGGCCCATAGCCTCTCACTCCTCCTACCTTTGGATATCATTACACTTTCACAGCATCTGACGGATTTGCAAACATGCTGTCAATCACACCAAATGACAAGTGTAGGAAAACAAGATTGTGGGGTGTCACAGACACAGCTGTAGTGTTCAGGTATCTTAACTGGTCCCACCCATGACAAACACATTGTTGTAGAATTTGAGAGATTTAAATTCTATAGGCATCACTGGAACATGCTAATTATTGTGGTAAAAGAAACTTCTCTTTGATTATTCAGTTGTTTTGGTGTGACATTCAGTGTTAACAAGAAAATAAAAGTAACATTAAATAGTTCACAGGCATTTTACAGTTCCATAAGATAACTGAAGTGGTCAGGATAGACATCCCTTATATTCTTATGTAAGAAAGCAAATTGGCAGTTAAGCTTTCATGATGATAGACTATCATATTTCTCTCAAGTTGACATGCTTGCTATTACATTTTGTATGTTTTCACAAAAGAATAACATACCTTTCTGCCAGATAGCTCTATTGGCTGCTCAGTTTTGAATTAAATATACTGCCTTTAACTAATGTATCATAGCTGTCTTGCTGATTAGACATGGATTCATTACTTGATATCCTTTCCTTCTGAAGCTCTGTTTTATACTCAGAGGAAAGACGGCATTCTCTTACGCTCATAGGTGTGTGTCATATTGTGGGGTAATGGGAATTTTCATGCCTTTTGTCTGGTGGGAAGCAACCTTTCTAGTGCAGACTGAAAACATGTATCCAGCTTTCTGCTACCTTCCGTCTGCCCTGATATCTGACAGTCAGGTCTTCTGAGAAAGGACCTGCTTGTGACGCTTTTGAGAGCCCCTGAAGGGCTGTACACAGAACAGCTTAAGGGATCTCTTGCTTCCTGCAGCATCAGTAGCACAGTTATGAGAAATGTTCTAAACGTCTGCAAGTTAGAAAACAGGAATTTCAGGACATTTAAAATGTGTATTCTGTTCAAAGCCTTAACTTGGTTTCACAGCTTCTGAAGGGTGAGTGACTTGCCTTTATTTATGGCAGAGGAATGCAAGATCACACTCTGACTGCAAAATTATAATGAAATATTGCCATATTAGAATAAATCACTGCCACCAATGCTTGAGAACCCTCACTCTGTTTAGCTTGATTTAGACAGACTTGGAAACTATTCTCCTTGGTAGATATTAATGTTTCAGTCTGCCATGATATCTGAAATGACATCTTAATTAGCATTTACTTCCTAACGTGTGTTTTCTGAAAGACCTTTAAGACTGAATTTTGTCCCACACAGTTATTCTGATTTTAAAAGGTCATTAGAATCTGCCTGAACACCTCCTTCTGCTGTTATTCTCTCAGGCCTGGAAAAGGCTAGGAGACATTTGTTGGCTCAGCGAGGCAGATGACTCATAACTTCTGGGTATAAGAGGGGGAAGTAGCTGCCTGAAAAGATAGAATCTAGGGTGTGGGCTCAGAAGTCCCAAAGTTGTCATCTTAGCAACAGGCTCAATGAAATGAAACAGCATCAACAGAAGTTTTGAGCTGAATTTTGTCTTATTTGTATTAATAAAGACAAATCCCTGAAAAGCACCGGAATCGGATTTTGTTTAAATTGTGGACTCTGTGGAGAGCAAGTGACTAAGGTACCTATTGACAGAAGGGACTGCCAAACAGTAATGCAAAAGGTTTATGGCAGATGAGCAGAGCAAGATCATAATACTGAACTAAGTGATTACACCAGTAAATTTATATAGCCCAGTTTATACCTTTCTCTTAACTGTTGCGGGTTTTCTTGAAAATATGTTCTTTAAAGTTCTATTTTCCTGTATATTATCTGATGCCTGTGTTCTACCTTGGCCTCACTGAAGCAGGCACATAGCATGCAACATGCCTAGAAAGAGAAATATACCTTTTTTTTCTGTGTTATACAAAAGAAAAGCATTCAGAATATAGGAGGAGATAAGAGAAAAGTAAACTGAAATCATTTAGCTGTATTTTGCCTCTGACATTCTAATTTCCCACATGAAAAAATGTCTTGGTGTATATTATAAAAATAGTTTCTTATATGGTTATCTCCATGCTACTGATAAATTCAATTTGCCCTTCTTTAAAGCATCTTGCTGCTGAGCAGACTCTTCTTTGTTTCTGAGCTCAAATCATCTCTTCTGTCTGCAATCCGCATCAAGTCCAATCTTTCTTCCGTTCCATCATAACACTTTTGATGAGATTCTTATTCTCATTATCTTCAGAGGACCAAGCATAACTGTGTGCCTCCTTTTATAAAGTTCATATGTTCCTGCAGTTTCATCTCCTGAAGAGACACTGTTTTCTGTTATGTTCAACTGATTATATTTTCCTGTCCACAGCTGAAATTCATGATAGTTTTTAAGCAACTTCTGTCTTTGCTATAGATTTTTTTTTTTTTTGCTGACATAGTTGGAATGTGTGTTTTGAAGTAGGAGGAATTGCTGCTAATCTCTTGTATTTTTTAGTTTATTGCTTCAAATAGTTGTTTGAAATAAGGGCATATATAAATCTTTTACATGAATCATCATCAGTAACATTAGCGTTATTTCCTAGGATTGAAAGGTTAAGTAGAATGCAAGAGCACATGAAAGAAAACACAAAGCTATTTCTGATCCTGTGCAGTGCAATGTGGGGAGCAGAGGCAACAGGACACTGCTTTTCAAGCTTTTCACTTTGCAGCAGTTCAAAGCTAAATCAATGTGGATACAGGATCTCTGGACTTTTTATCAATTTAAATATTTGTAAGCAGATAACAGCAGTGGATGTGCAGCCAGAGCTTATTGTATTATGTTAATACTGCTTGCTACAACACTTATGGATCATTGGAACGAATATATTCTAAGGAACTCAGAACTCAGAATATATTCTAAGAAATCTTGCCTGTCATTCACATCGGTTTTACCAGGAAGTCTCATACTCTAATTTGAGATAAAGATCAAGTCCAGTGTGCCATCATCCTAGTTCTCTTTATTCTCTCTGCTTTTAGAGCCTCTGTAAATGATTTCTTCAGGCATTCTAGCCCATTTCCTTCTGTTACCGTGTGCAGTCAATTGTCACGGATATATGGTTTTAGAAATGAAGTTTCTGCAACCTGTATCTGTTTTTTAATTCAATGAGATTTTATGTTAATTTTTTTATTTTATGTAACTCCTGATGTCCTAAGAGTTTACATTCACAACTTCCAACTGCCAGGTTAACCCAAGAGTACCATTTCCTCAGTTATTTTTCTTCAAATTGATTTCTTTTTCTTCTTCAGGAAATATCTCAAATTGCCCTCAGATGAGTAGTTCTAATTAAGAAATATGAACTGCATTTCATAGAGCCATCTCTTTGGCAAAAAGGATAGAAATTTACACCTAAGCAAACAGTTAATTGCATAATTCTTGCTTATTGTTTCCCTTAAAAGTGTTATAAATGAGGCAGTGGCAAACAGGTGCAGTCACTAAAGAGAATGGCTCATAAAGTGATCTCTGTACAGCACAGAATTCCTTTTCTAACATTTTCTGAGTGCTTCAGATTCTTAGAGTCGAGGTCAGAAGGAGTTCATTGGTTTTATAAAGCCTAAACTTAGAAAACTAAATTACCCAGATCCCCTCTTAGGCCATTTTTCATTAATTGTGTCACAATTAACATAAGCCACCTTAGATTTGCATTAGAGTGAGAATGGAATCTGAGAGGCTGTCTGCATAACACACTACTGACATTCAGCACTATAAATCTTCTCTTTCTCCACAATGAGGTAATTTCCAGGCCTCACTCAGGTACCTTCTCCCACAAAGTGTTATGTCTGTCTCTAATAACCAGCACCGCCTGCTGAGGAGCTCAGCCTTGTTTATGCACCATTCATTCCAAACATCACATGGTAGCATGCTCTCAAATAATCTCACTGAAACAGTCTGGCTGACGCCCATTTAGGAGAGAAAGCTGGATGGACATGCTGTGAGTCTTGAAATTTTCATTCAGCAACATTCATTTGAAACTAAAAATATGATTTGTCAACATTTTTTTCCTTGTATCTCCTAGATGTAGATTGCGCTTTTAAGAGTTACAGCCTAATTGCAGCCTTCCTGTACCTGAACGGAGCCTACATGAAAGATGAGAAGGACTTTTTACAAGAGCATGTAGTGGCAGAACAAGGGGGATTGGCTTCAAACTGAAAGAGGATAGGTTTAGATTAGATATAAGAAAGAAATCCTTTATTGTGAGGTGGTGAGGCCCTTGCACAGGTTGCCCAGAGAAGTTGTGGATGCCTTATCCCTGGAAGTGTACAAGGCCAGGTTGGATAGGGCTTTGAGCCACCAGGTGTAGTGAAAGGTGTCCCTGCCCATGGCAGGGGGGTTGGAACTAAATGATCTTTAAGGTCCCTTCGAACCACGGGCATTCTATGATTTTCTGATTGTTAGATAACTGCAGTTATCCTGCTAGTTAGCATTTGAGACACAGTCAACTGTGTCTGTACTGTTTATTCTGTATTATACTCTACTGTACCTATAAAGTTGCTTCTCAGGTCCAGCATAGTTGGTAGTAACAAAATGAAAGTTTCCCATCACTGGATTATTTTATGTGATGTTACAAACACAGCCAGAGAGAAATCACAGATAAAAATCTGTATCTTACATGGCTGACTATCCATTAAGCAGTAGCACATGAACTTTTAACATCTGAGAGAAGAAAATGCGTATGAATTCTTCCCTTTTCTCATATAACACTGTCTCATTCATTATTCAATGCTGGACACACAAATGCCATCATTTCACTTTATTAGATTAAGAAAGTTGCCTTATGTATCCTGTTGTTTTCTGGTTTATACCTGTTTTTTATCATAGGCACCTCTGATTGGACAGTCAGTCAGCCTCTGGCATGCACTGGCAGGTAGATAATGTTAATCCTCTTGTTCTCTCACATCCAAGTGTTCCAGTCAGTTTTAACAAGTGACTCACTCTGGCAAATGCTCTCAATTCAGGTAGTTTTGAGGTGATCTGTAGACACTTTCCCAGATCCTTTTAAAATTTATTTCACCTAAGTCGAGAAAGTAGAATTCAGAACACAGGGGGTAGCCATGGCCTTGGTGAGTTGAACCTTGTACAGTCTTTGCACCTATGCGAGGGAGGGAAAATAACCCTTAAGAGCACCACAGATTCTGGGTCCTACAGGCATGTGGAGTTAGGCACAAAGAGAGGAGCAGAGAAGCATAACTTCTAGACCTTTTTTTAAGTACTTTGCTATTTCCTGGATATTTTGGTCAATATTATACAATGTGGCAGGAGGATGCTTTGAAAAATCTGCGTGAGTTTCCAGTTACTGAGAATATTCAAACTATGATGGGAGTCAAGCTGTTATTTCCATGTGGGCACAAAAGAAAGTTTTCCTATCTGCCAGCATTCAAGAAAAGCAGTATCTACTGGGTAATTTATCTATAAATATATTGGCTAGAGTGACATGTAAATGTGGCATCTTTACTATGTTCTATTCCATCAGGAGAGACACCAAATCTGAGTGTCTATTTTGGAGAGCTTAGTAGTATTAGGTAGAACTACTAACCTTTAAAAAAACATTATTCACACCAGTGGTTGCAGTAGAGCTAGTGGTCTCTGTATTAAAGGTTTTGGATAGTGAAATAGCTATGTGAGTTCTTTTTCTACATTATTTCTGTCACTGTGGTTCAACATTGGGAAAGTACCCATGCAGCAGCAGTGACTTGAACATAGGCACTGAGCTGGCCTGACTGAATTCTTGGAGATGTTAGGAAAGAAACTTGGCAAGCAGAAGACTTTGAAGTAGGGCAGCATTCATGTCCACTGGTGTCAAGGCTGCATCATTCTGCATTTCAGACAGATTTTTGTTTGTTTTCTAGTACAGCCTGTTTTAACTTGTTTGTTATAATGAAGGTGAACACAATAAAACAACTATTATAGAAATGTTATAAATAGGATTATTTATATGATAAGAAATCAAGGAAGGAAACTTGCTGAAAGACTGTTGCTGAGTGACTGTATGGTCAGCCTTTAGGGAAGGAAAAACAACAGCTTGAACTTGCCATACCATCCTGGAAAATCTGAGCCTTAGAGTAGCTGCAGACAGTTGCTCACCAAAGAAGTAGTGCAAAAGTGCATGATTTTGGTCATCCAGCCCACAAATAGCATTTGGAGTCTGTGTATCTCATCTGTATCAGCTACACATCATCTCAGCTACCTGCCCATCGCTATCAAAGTGTTACTAGTGCTGAAAAATGGGCTTAGAAATACACGGTAGAAATAACTCTACTCCTACCGGAGATGTTCTTGAATATGTTTTCTTAATCAATTTTCTTTAGAAGGTTTCCTCAGTCGATAGGAATGGAACTCTTCTGAGAGCTCTAATGAGATTGGCTAAAGATGCCTTGAAACTGACACCCAGAGGGATTGCAAGGCATAGCCATTTCAGTTACTCAGGTGATTTTTCTTCCTCTTAAGTATCACTGTTTCTTCTCCAAATCAATTCAGAACAATGTGGAGAAGTCCCCAAAGGTTTGGACTAGCATCTCAGTATTTTCCTGCTTGCATCAGAGCATGGTGGAAAAGTGACACGCTATGGCACAGCTCAGTTGTGTGCAGACCTATGAACCCAACAGCTTGAAGGAGCACGCAGATCCAGCATGCTGTCCTTTTGGTGCTCTGTGTTCTAGATTTGCTGCTGCCCAGCCTGTGGACGGCTGGATTGGGGTCAGTGCACAAGAGCTGCCATCTCTGTGGCTACTTTAGTTAAAGTTTTGTCCGTTTGAGGAGCATGTCCAGCTGGTAGTAGAATATCTACTAAAATGCTACTTCCTTCTTGTGTACTTAAATGGAGTCAAGGGCTATAGTCATGAACCTGTGAAATGTTCCAAGCAGCCTTGGCAACAGCAGTATCAAAAACCAATATTTCACTGTTCCACATTTGTAGTTGCCGTAGGCTGTCTTGCTTCAGCACAATGACTTGGAATACTCTGGATATTTTATACCCCCTCATTCATATGAATCAGGACACATAGCCTCTTTCACCATCATGGAAAGAATGTGTTTGAGATCGCTGTTATGATGGTACTGCAACTCCTCATAGAGCTGTTAAAGTCCAACGTTCCATAATGGCTCATTTTCCACTTCTGGGATGTCAGGAGTGTTGCCTCTGTGAGTGCCTGTTTGGTAACCAGCACAGCAGTGGAGCTCAAAGCTCCTTTAACAGTTTTACAGTTCAGTTCTGTAGAGGATCCTATGCTCATGGGCAAGCAGCATGCAATTCATCTGTGGAGAGAACATCTGATGGCAATGTGCATGTTTGTGTTCATATTTAACCAGTGGTTTGCTTTCAAGGATGTGAAAGCCATATAAAGTGTAAATCATAGTCTCCTGCCAGTAAACCAGTGCAGTTAGAAGACTGAAAGCAATGGGGCTAAACAGGGGAAGCAGCACTGCTGAGTTTTGCCACGGCTCCCTTGAGGGGCTCTGCTGGTGTACAGGCTTGCCCCACAGCCCTTCACTCACACGATACAAAGGTCAAGTAGAGCAGCAGTTTGGGGAAAACCCAGCCTAAGCATCACAGCTGCTGACAGACTTCACATTTCCTTCATCTCTTATGATGAGGCTTTTGTTTTGTCCTAATATTCTGTGCATTAACAACTAATATTTTTTTCACGCCTCTGCCTGTGGGATGCTTTCCAAAGATGAAATTTACTTGATTTTAAGCAAACTCTCTTGGAACCATAGAGAGAATCAAATGAAAATTAATTACACAGTCTATTTCAGATCAGGAAGAGGGGGCTGAATCTGATGCTAAAACTCCAGAAAGGTGTAGGGATTGTTAATAAAATCTTACTTTAATTATCATAAAAACTCAATCTCCCATTCAGTAAATATGACTAGAACTCTGCCCTAGAGGATCAAAATTAGTGTTTAATTTTATAAAGATATTATGCTTGAAAAAATGCAGTTGTTAGGACCACATTTATGTAGTGAAATACAATTAGGTGTGTATGAAGACAGAAAATCACGTTTAAAAAATCAGCCTCGGGATCTCTGCTTAGTGTTGTAGATACAGACTCTGATCTGAGACTCCTACAGTCCATGTGGAGCTTTGTGTTCAAAGGATTTTTGGACTTAAACTGAGCAACTGAAGACCAGGACAGTCTGTGTATTACACTGTACAGGTAGAATGAAAATATTCTGGTCAGGAATAATTTTTGTCTACTTTCAATTATCACTTACACTTCACTTGAAAAGGGTTGGTGCCTCTTACTAGCTGGTTTACACATAAGTCTTTCCATAAAAATAGTTCCTTCCTCCTTTGCATTGTGTGTTCAGTAAAGCAGTCACTTCCTCTCCCAGATACTTGGAGAACTTTCTTGCACTACTTCACAAATTAAACCACTTATTTTTTTAAACATGTTAATGTGTTTGTCTGGATAGAAGCACATATAGTAGCATATGAAAAAATAGACATATTTTTTCTAAGTTGAAAAAACTTATGCTAGGGCAGCTATTGTTTTATGGAAATACTAAAGTAACGTATTTCTGAAACATGAGTTTTCTAAGTGATCATGTGTGTGTGACACCTATTTTTATGCACTGAAACAGCTGAAATCTCAACCTAAAGAGTATGCACTGGAAGTAGGTAGTAGCAGGAGCAATACTGTGTATTTTGGTCGGTGTGTGAAATATGATATGGTAGAAATCTGCCTTGCTGGGTAAAAGGATTAGTACAGACAAGAGAAAACTTACTGAACCTTGATTCAGCAGAAAATGACCTGTCTAAAGTTTTAGGTCCTACATACACATTTCAGAGGAGACACAAAGTATCAAACTGAATGTCTAAAATGTTCCAGTACATAATCATTGGGTGGTTTAAGATGACAAATATAACAAACGCAAGGATTCAGGCAATAATTTGAAGAAAACTTCTCTCTTCTCTGGTGTAAGTAGTGTTCTGAATATATAACTAATGTTCGCCTGGTTTAGGTTCTTAATCATATTGTTTTGGTTTTCCATATGGTATTTGCATGCTCTACTTTCAAAATATTTGTTGAAATTTAACACACAGTTGGTGATTCAGTGTCAAAAATTAGTTCCTTTCCTTTGAACTCCGTCTGTGTTTAATTTGTATTCATCCCATGAATATGCTGGCTTAGTGTGTAGTGTGGTAAAACAAGTAGGCTCAAAGCTAAGCTGTTTCTAAGAGAATCCTGGAGAGCTGGTAATATTCTAGGAAATAAGAGGAAGATATTCAGAAAAACACAAGTTTAAAGAACTTAGGCAGATTAAAAGGAAAGTTCCCTTATTCTATGGACCGGTTAGTCTTCCAGTAAATGTGACCAGGGAAGTCACCTCTAAATAAATGTGTGTTTATATTTGTACTGTATATACTGTTCATCCTACTTTGAAATAAAGATCCTCATGTGTTTTGACTAGTCGCTACAGAGTGGAAAATAACTGATATGAACCATTGAGTCTTGCTTGAGAGAGGGATATTGAAAAGCTTCACCTCACAGTAGACAGGGAATACAGATGTATTTGGCCCTTTTCCAATTTTGGAGTACTCTATGGTGAAGGACATGCTCATTTTTTGGGGGATCAATAAATGAGTTAATTCTGTGAGTATTCAATTCAGTACAAAGTTTAGTTAGTGATGGTAGAAATAGTGGAATGATGGTCATATTTTAGAAAACAGTGAATTTCACAGGAAGTGGGTTGTTCCCTGGAAATTGTGAATATTCAGGGATAGAAAAACAAGCATGTAACATTACATTATTATATCTCTTAGAGAAATGAAGACTAATGAAATAACATGTATGATTCATTAGAAGAAAAATATATGAAATATAAGATATTTTAAAACATTTTAAAATCATTAGTAATACAGTAATCTAATTTTTAGAGTGCTTTTCATACTTCACAATAAAAAAAGTTCATAATATATATCCTTAGGGAGGGGAGGAAGTAGGATCACCTCTCTTAATCAGAAAGCCACAGACATTTGACTGATCTGAATGTGAAAGCCTTATCTATAACTTTAAATAATATCCTTTTTTGTAGATAAATTTAATTAAAAGTATGCCTGTGAAGTCTCTGCATTTTTTAATTTTATTTTTAAATATTTTGATCTTGCTTCAAGTTATACACTACAACTTTGTAATGAACTATCTGGCCAGTTGGGCTCACTTCAGATTCTTAGGCAATATATATTTTTTTTATATTTTTTCTTTACAAGAGGAAAAGGAAAAATATTAATCACATAGAGAAGAATGGAAGTGATTCATTGCTCCAGAAAAAGTCTGCTGTAGACTATGGTACGATTTTTAATTCTGTATTATTTTAACAGTATTTCAACAGCTCTGAAATGAGTCACTTTATAGAATTACTTAATAGTTTGTTTTTCTCTCTACCAGTATTAAGTTTTTAGTATGCTTGAGTTTAATGAAGCCTCTGTTACTGTTTTGTGAGGGGAAAAAAAAGAAAATTAGAACTGTACAGTCTTAAGATATGTAAAAAATAGATGCACAGTCCAACAAAAACAATTAACTTTAAGTAGAATTATCCTTTCAGTGAAATGCTCAGTTTATTTTCATGGAGGAAGCTGTGACAAGAAGGAGCTTTTCATATTCCTCAGGAGGTTTTCTAAATATGACAACTGAGTAATGAGCAGGAATTTCAAAGGGAAACTGTTCTCGTTAAGTTCAAACAAGGTTTACTTGACCTTAAGATGAGTAAAATTGAACCTTGTATTATTTTTGTAACATATTTACAAAGCAACTCGCTTTGTGCCGGCAAGACAGTGCTGTCCGTGGTACATTAGTTTCACTTTTATGTTTCTTGAGCCATCTTAACTATTTTTACTGCCCACAGCACCTTGGGAATGAAATGAAATAGAATGGGAAGCAGAGCCTCCTTGTAGCATTGGCAGTCATTTTCTTTTATTGCTTTTTTTTTTTTTTTTAATATTAAATCAAAATTAATTATAGACAAAAAATGAACCAGATTTGTTCCTACATGTTCAGGACTGTTAACTAGCCAGGGGGTGATGTTGCAGCAGTCCTTCTGCAGAGGGGACCAGCCCAGCAGGGGCTGCTTCAGAAAGGGGCTGTGCATGTGAAGCATTTCCGGGGTGCTGGAATTAGACTGGAAGACCATTCAGAGACAGCAAAGCTTCAGTGTAGCCTTCCTTTTGAAGGGGAAGAGGAGGGAGGAAGTACATTACTTGATTTCTTAGTATTACCTTTGTGATCTAGAAAATGCATTCTAGTTCTGTTTTCCTAGCATAAAGTTGCATTATGTCTAGGGATTAGAAAAAACTGTAATGGGGAACTACTAGCAAATAATTTCTGTAAGTAGAAAGAGTAAGTGTACCTCAGAAGGTAAAATACAAACTCCACAAATACATTTATAACCCCCCTTCACATTTCCTCGTTCTGTCCTTTAGAGAGGCCACTAAAATGTGAGAGTGAAGGTTGCATGCAACAGTGTTAGCAGTTCTTAATTTCTCTTCTAATTCACAGAAATCCCAAATACTAAATCAAGAAGCTAATTAAAGACACGATTCCAATTCCGATGAGGTTTTGTGCTGAAAGTAACTCAAAAATTGCATAATGAGCCTCCATTATCTCTCAATGATTTCAGAACAAAAGTTCTGAAATCACTGAGAACAAAAGATCACCCAAAAAAAAGACTTTATCCCATAAAGTCTCACTCTGCAATGCAAGCCTGTGTTTTAAAAATGAGGTTTTAAAGCTCGTATGTACTTTTGTTGTTTGCTAGTTCTTGCCAGATAGCTATCCATCATCCCAATTTGGCAGGGATGAGAATTGAGCAAAATTTTTGTTTCCCACCTGTCTTTCCCCTCAAGGGTTTTCGTCCTGCTGCGTACATCTCTGCAAGCATGTGCAGATCTGCCTCAGTAGCCTGTGGTCTCCCCACCACTCCATGGTGCTCTGAGAGTGTCTCAGGAGCACAGTGTCAGATCTGGTGGGCTCCAGTTGTGTGGTCCTCCTTCAACAGCTACGTGTATTCATGCTTTAAGAAAGCAGTGCTTAAAATTATGAGAAAAAGCATATGTAACATGTGCAGGTAATAAGAGCAGTTTGGTATAAGTTTAGGTGGGTGGTTGGCTTCTTATGAACAAAGCAGCTAATCTTCTACTATGGCCAATGGTGATCTTGCCAGTAGTCAGTGAAGCCTAATGAAAGACTTATTTTAATTGCTTTAATTGTTTATGTACTGAATTAAACCACTACAGCATAACCCAAAATCTATGAACACGTGTTCCCTATAAAAGAATGTTCTAAATCCATGAATCCTACATATGCTTGACCCAAAGTGGTTATGCTATATTTTGCATATTCAATGCCGTCTTGGAAATTTTAGAAAAACATCAACTATGACTACCAGTGGACTTCTACAGACAATTGGTTTAAAAAGAATAAAAATACTTAGCTACTGTTGGTGGCTGATTCCCCCAAATAAACACCTTCTGTTGAGGTTAAACCCAATAATCGTCGAGATGCAATCATCTACGAGATGCATATGAAAGTTTTTTAGTAGCGGAGTCTGGGAAGTGAAATTCAAACATTCCCAGGTTACCAAGAAAACAATGGTCTCAGCAGAGACCTTGGGTTTATGCCTACTTACAGTCTTTCTGCTGCCATATCTCTTGATCTCCAATACCAAAAGCATCTTCTGTTTCACAAAGTCTCATAGCCTATGAGTTCTTATGGCCTGAAATTGTGCCGCTTGCCTGTTTTACTCAAGTAACTGAAGAACATTGTAATTTAAACAAAGGACTAATTTGCCTGACCTGCTCCAAAATGGGATTTTGTTTCATGCCAATATCTTGGATGAGGTTAACACAACATCTTAACCAGATCAGTGTATCAGTTAAGAAAACCAAACCACACAACCCAAAACAAAGGACCATAAACAGACAAAAAGCTACCTTTCCTTAACCAGAGGTATTTTTTTAACCTGGATTGCATCAATAATAAAATGCACCGTGTGGCCCATTTGCAGTGCAGCAGTGATGAGTGTGAGGAGTTGCAATATAGGCAAAGGATATTTTTCCCACTAGCTTCCTTGACAAAGAAAATGTCTCATGCAACCCTGAAGCTGAACCTTACCTACTTTTCTTAATTATCTCAACTTGTCTAGTTGAAGATTAGAAGATAAAGAGAGTGCCTATGCTTTCAGGCTGTTTCTTATCTATACTTATACCATCACAGCAGCAGAAAAGCTATTTTAAAGAACAAAAATTTAAACTTTTTTTAAATTTAATTTTTTAAAATAAATTGTAATTTTAATAGCAAAAATTCATAGTTGTTGAATAAAATGTGTTGGATATTTTATAAATTCATATTTTGTTTAATAGGAGGCATATTCAGTATCTTTTTTTGTAGGTGCCTTAAGATTCACAGATCCAAAATCCGTTGTTCTTACCTTCAGTAGTACCTTCCCCACTATTGATATGCATGTAAAAATGTATGCAAATTTACTATACCTCCCCTGCAAACTGTTTCAAAACACTTTGTACTTGCTCATAATCCTTACTTGTATTTCTCATCTCATATAAAATCACAGGAGGTTGGGGCTGTAATCCCATATTACGAACATCTAACTTAGTAATGGGTATATCTCATGCAGTTTACATCATATCAACATTGATTCAATTCTTCCCCTCAATTCTTAAGGTTAGTAATATGAAATTAGTTACTTTTCCTGCCAGCAGTCACTAATCCAATTCTGTTATTGATACATTTTTCTGTCTCTTCCCAGTGATTTTTAGGCTCTTTTTTTTTTTTTTTTTTCTTTTTCTTGTAGAAAGAGAAACAGAGCAAGTATGGCAGGGCTGAGTTTACTGGGTAGAAGGCAAAGGTTTGGTGGGCAGTCTGCACTGTCCAGGTGGTAAGGAGGGGAGCAGCTGGGGCTCTTTGCTGTGTGGCTCCCATGTGAAGGCTCTTTCCCCTTTCCCCCTCATGCCGCAGCTGTCCCTGTCTGGCAGATTATCTGGTATGCGGATATGTATAAATGGAATCTGATTTCCAAGTGGTCCACTCTCTCCTTAAAGACTGTGCAAAGGTAAATTAAATTTTTTCCTATCACAATATTTTTTTAAAAAATGAAGATTAATATATGGTTATTTTAATTGCTCCTGTTAGTTGCAAAATTAGCTTAGATACTGAGTTACTTCACATAAGACTTGTACTTTAAACAACAAACAATTTTGAAAATCCCAATTAAATTAGCCTTTTGTTTGGGTGTTTTGTACTTTGTCCTTATTGATTTCCACCAATGTGCTTTCCTCTAAATCATTCTCCACTTTTTTCCTTTCTCATTTCATTGTTCTTTCTTTTGAATAGTCATTTGAAAATAATGTTTGTGTGTAAAACAGTTAATATTTAAATATACTAGAATATCTGAAAGTTCTGTGACTGAACACCACACCAAAGACAATAACATTAAATGCTACTGTATAAAAGACAGAAAAATTTGTTTGGAAGAATGCTGAGGGCTTTGAAACATTCCTGTGATAACCAGGCATATGCATAAATTAATATATGTGTATTCATAGATTTTTTTTAAATTTTATGACTGTCCTTGAGTGATAGTATATTCAGAGAGTTAATAGAACCTCTCTAATATCTTTCTCAAGCTATTTTATAACTTAGGATACTTGCCAGTGTGTATATGTTTTACTGACCTTTGTTTAATTGCCCTGGCATTTCCATTACAGCTTTGAAAATTGCCCTTAGTTTATTTGCTGAGTTGCCAATGCTTGTATTATGTTTGCCACCTACAGAGAACCACAGCAATACTTGCTGATAATATCACACATTATTCTCGGCTGTACTTTGGCTCAAAGAGTAGGGAGTGTGGAAGGGGGAGCTGTGTGTCTTTTCTCTAACTTCAGTGTTCTGGGTTTTTTTGTAAGTAAAATCATTTCACTGTGATACAGTGTCTCTTTCCACCCAACAGGCCAGTTTAAAAGCTTGTCTTCTTGGTATCACATTTCCTGACTGTACACTTTTTTCCTGTCTTTAATTTGACATTATTTTCTATCTATTTGCTTTTTGGTTTGTATCACTATTTGATCAGATGCTGGTGTGTTATACTATATTTTAGCGTGATCCAGAGTGGATTTTTGTGAGCTTTCTAGTGGAATTTAATAATCAAAATCACAATAATTCAGGGGGGATAACCAACCTGTGGTATTTAGATTTTTTTTTTTTTTTTTTAAGTAGAATCATGGAAATACTTTCCACCAAGGAGCCACTCACATTTGATAAGTTCCTTTTTTCTATCAATGTCCATCAGGCATATACAGCAGATGGAGAATATTAATCGTCATTGACTAAGAGCTTTGTTACACTTGTCAGGGTGTTTGGGAATACCAGTTCCAGCACTCTTTGTATTAACCTTATTTTTCCTTGTCTTTTTTTTTTTTTTTTTTCTTTTTTTCTTCTGCACCTTAGAGTTCTCCCTGTAAGGGAAGATCTTTTCTTTCATGTGTAACCTTTTCTGAATGTGAAGGTGTGAAACGTACTTAAGATTTTAAACCAGAGATATGGTACATATATTCTAAATCAGGAAAGTTAATATACTATGCTCTTATGGCAATAGTAATACTCTGTGCATCACCTGCTCCTTCAAAACACTGTTTCTGATGATACTGGTTACCTATTCCTTTAAACCCTTTAAAAGCATACAAAAACGTCACACTTAATACTAAATTAGGGGCCTCAAATGACATACTTTTGTATTTAAAAATTATTTTATAGGGGAAAACTGAAATACAGCATTTCACTATTGGCTATTAGAGGCAAACACAACTGGAGGAAAATGATCTTGGGCACAGACTTTTTTTTTCCTTTTTCTGTATTATTTAGGATCCTTTGACACATATGCATCTGGACCAATTTGTTTCAACTGCTTTACAAAATACAAAACAAAACGGCAGGTACCAAACATGGTAACTAGCACTGAAACAAATTAATAGAAAAAGCAATAATGATGTGAGTTTGCAAAGATATAATGTGACTTGCTTGTGTGCAAACTTTTAATGGAAACACTGGTAAATCTATATTTAAAACTTGAATCTGGATGGTTGGTTGTTCCATATGCTGGCAACAATTGGAACATCCCAATAAAAGGTCAGAAAATAATCAATACAACCAAAAGGCACCAAAGAGCTAGTTTACAAAAATTAAAATCATAAATGTACTTTCTAAGAGGAAGATAAGCTCTGCAAGCATTTGAGGGGTGTAAGCATAAAAAGAACTGGTTCGAATACTCCAAATGGATGTGGCTAGATGCAATGGGATAGACAAAAAGGATTTCAATTTGACAGGGAAAAGAAGTTTTCTAGCTGTGAGGTCTTCAAGCTGTTTAACTGTCTACTTATACAAATAATAGAAGCTTTATCATAAAAGTTTTAATAAAAGTAGAGGATGTGAGAGGACTAATTTTATATAGCCAGAGGAGGAATGAGATGATTTTCTGATAATATTATATCTCGGATTAGTTAACTCCTAAGTAATCAGAATATGAGTTTCCTTATGAGAGCCCATGACCTGTGTCTAGAGGTGCTAGAGCTGCCCTGTAAGTTTTGAGGAGCCAAATTAAAGGAAGTTCAGATCTAAATCATGTAGATGTGAGAAGGATTCAGAGCCCAGTTCCTCCTGTCCTTGAATCAGCACCAGAACACTGTGCAAAAGCAAGCTGCTCCTTTGATTCACCTAATAAAGCCTGGATCTTCATGTTGTGTATAGAGAGATACAGGCACTCATTTAACCCTATAAATATATTACTGGGTCTACATACATGTTTGAAGAGAAAAATCCAAGAGAACTCTGAAAGGGGGCAGTTGTAGGCACTTTCAAGGCTGCACAGAAATTTCTCGAGATTGCTGTATTCCATTCTTACTTATTCTAACACAAGCTAATAGAGAGTTGGACAATTTTCAGTTTTCTGAGAAAAAAAAAAAAGGAGGTAATAATTACAGATGGCATTGCTCCTTAGAAGTAGGCACTTATGCCTAATATATTTAACACTGCCCCTGAGGAAATAATCTTGTATTAACTCTGGGGGCTTGTTCTTATTGGCAAAGCATGCCTTCCTACATCATATTAAGCTACTGAGACAGCTTTTCCACTGTAGCAGATTTTTGAGTTGTTTCAGATCTTTGTGCGAAAATTTATTCTGACAGCTCCATGTTGGGTCCATCACATTTGCTATCTTTTCTCGAGTTGCTAAGCAGTTTTTTGCATTTCTTCCCCCATTTTTAAAATGAAGACTTTTGATTCTTCAAGACTTCAGGTTTTTAATGCTTTTTGATCACTTTCACGCTATCTCTGCACAATGAAATAGTAAATATGCAAGGTAAAATTTTATACTCGAATGTTGTCTTCCTTGAAGTTATGCTCAGCATAGCACCAAATGATACCAAATTGAAATGAGCCCTGCTATCATATATGGGTCTGATTTTAAATTTCTGGAGAATTGGGAACTGATGCCACATGGTAAATACATGCTTCATTTGTAGTTGTATGCTATCCAAGTGAACAAAGAGGGAATATAGTATATATACTAGCAGGAAAAAAAATATATATAAGAAATTAAATGAATGAAGCTTTTATCCAATTGATATATGTGTTCAGATGAGATCCTCTAAGATAGAGATTCTGATGCTTTTCCTATAATTGATACATTTTTAACACCTCTTTGTTATCAGAGTTTAGGGTCTTATTTCTCCTGCATACCATGTAGCAGGGTCTTTCTCTTTTTAATAGATGCTAGTTTTTCATGAAATTTGCAGGCATTTGTAGACCTCTGAGGTCTTCTGTTCCATATCAAATGTGAATTAAATTAGCAGATGACTCAAAGTAAGAGGAGGAGAGAAAAAGCACATATACATACACATAAATACAGTTTTATACTTAAGCTATGTTTGTCTAAGAAGCAAGGCTCAAAAATGTACTAAAAAAGAAAAAGAGTTCTTAAATGCCTTTGGTCCTCGCAAATCCAGCTCTGTCCTTAATGTATTTATTCTTCCTCTGTGCTAGAGAAAGGCAATGAAGAGACTAAGAAAAACAAGACTACTTAATAACAAATGATTGTGATATCGGTTAATTACTGAGGCCAAAGTATCTTGAGGAACTGGAGATGGCATCTAAATGATGCAGGCGTTATTGTGCCATGACTGCAGAGTTGCATATATTTAGCTCAGATATAACTAGAAAACAAGTATAGGGAGCACAATTTTTATAAAATTATTTTCAATCCAAAACCGTTGGTTGTCCCTATTAAGTGTGAAGTCCAGAAATTAGAAGAATTATGGAAATAATATGATGCCTTTATTTGTCTAATCAAGTAAAGCATTGCATCACTCAGGCTTTCTTTTCAGACCTCCATCCATTACTCGGTGTGCTGTAGCTGCAATGCAGAGCAGAGGTGCAGTAAGCCAGCTCCTTCAGCTGGAAATTCAAGGGTCTTTACATCCACCAATCCCTGTTATTAGCTATGCTCCATTCTATCAAATGTATTTTTCACCCATGTTCCCCACAGTTCCATACATACATCTCTGCCACAGAGAAGAGGAGGGTTGGTAGTGAAGTTTTTTGAAGTCAAAACTTTCATTGGCTTTCTCCAGTCTCTCCTAAGACAAAAAAAAAAAAAAAAAAAAAAAAAAAAAAAAAAAAAAAAAAAAGTGAGCTTAGGAATTAGGCAAATTTGCATCTCAATTTTAATCAAAGTGGTTTTTTTCCTTTTGCAGACTTGCTCCCTCAATATAATGTCGGCTTTCTACCACAAAAATTCTGAGCTTGTATAATTAAGACAATAATTTCAGGTAAAGACAGCCTGATGTTTCACAGAAGGCTTGGCAGGCTTCTGCAGAAGGCAAGTTGGTATCTGCTAACATGAAGGCATGGTGGTGGATACCAGCGCTATTCCCAACAGTCCCTGAGAAATCCTCTGTTAGCTTAATCTACAATCCCCTAGAGATACAAACAGCAGTACCTCTGAACATATGGGTTTGTTTTAGGGTTTTTTTCCCAGAACACAGTTCACCTGGAAATGTTTATTTTGGATTACTTTATGTGAGTTTGAGAAGAGAGATCATCAAGTCCAGCCTTAGAAAGTCTTTCTGCCCTACTGGTGCCCAACTTCTCACATGCCTGAAGTTTCTTACAGTGCAGGGGGGCAGGGTGCACCCTGGTCAAGAGCTCCTGAGGGCTGGTGGGGTGTGAGTTTCAGCTATAAAGTCTTACAGATTTCAGATCTCAAACTAACAATGATAGAATCATAGAATTATAAAATCATAGAATCATATAATCACAGAATCATAGTGGGCTGAGCTTGATCATCTGGTTCCAGCCCTCCTGCTGTGAACAGGGACACCTTTCACTAGATTAGGTTGTTCAGATCTCTATCCAACTTGAACACTTCCAAGCATGGGACATCCACATCTTCTCTGGGCTGTTTGTTCCAGTGCTGCTTTCAGTCTGAAGCCATTTCCCCTTGTCCTGTTACTACATGCTCTTGTAAAAAGTCTATCTCCATCTTCCTTATAGGCTCCCTTCTCTTGCGGGTACACCACTATTAGGTCACCCCAAAACTTTCTCTTTCCCAGGCTGGACAATCCCAGTTCTCTCAGATATTCCTCATAGGAAAGATGCTCCATGTTTCATGCCTACATCCTTTTTCTTTCCCCTGCTCTTCTTTGGAAATTCAAGCTCTCAGACAGGGACACATGAAAGTTCCTACACATCCTGTCTTGTTTTCTCAGAAAAACTAGTGGACAAATATTATTTCTGGGAAACTGATATTTTGATATTTGGCTTCCAGACATAAGAATCAAAATTTGTCTTTAATTATTTTTTTGCTTGGAATTAATGTGGCTGTACTGTAACATCAAATTTTAATGAGCAATAAAATACATAGAATGTAAGGAAATAAAGTAGAAATATATCATACACACTTTATCACATACACTACTTTAGCTGAATGCAAGTTTTATCAAAATGAAATACTGTATATTGGAACCAAATTGCTTTGAAATGTTCCCAAAGATGTAATAAATGAGTTATGTTCCAGCAAAATATTTCAAGTCTGACATAATATTTTCTAATGAAAAATCTTCTGTCAATTATTTTTTCTCTAACAGTCACTGTCTATTAAACATTGTTTCTTGTAGGGAGAACATGACATTTGTTTCATATAATTCATACTGATTTTCAGAAGACACAATACCAAGAGATAACTTCAATTAATGTATGACACCTCCACTGTGATCTGGATAATGTAATGCTGCCTCTGTCACTGCAATGCCTTGCAGTAATTGTGCCTGCAAAAAAACTGGCAAGGCAGGAGCTCTTTAACTAACACAAAAGGAACATGATGTAGAAGCTTCTCTGAAAAGAAGTAGCCATTTTTCTCTTGTTCATCAAACCCAAGCTTCAGGCCATCAACCATATTTCTCATTTGGATATTTTTCTTGTGCTGAGGATTGAATGAAAATTGTGGTGCAGGGCTTTTCTGTGATAAAATTTCAGCTTTGAATATGAATTTTTCATATTCATGCACATAGTTTTGTATAAACATCAATAGTCTTTATTGGCTGTATTTTAAATAGATATAAGCTGATATGCTGTAGGGGAATGGGAAAGGTGAAGGGTAGGCTTACCCAACAGACTTTTTGCTATTTCCCTTGCCAATTTCTAGCAAAGTCTAGTGGGTATTTTTGCCAGGAGCTGTTCTGCATGAAGCAGAGTGCTGGCCCTGACTCTGCAGAGCAAACCGTGCACAGCAAACCGTTTTTGTAGCTGGCAGGTCTGATGGCAAGCCATAGCTGGCTTTAGACAGACTGGGAAAATGGCAGCATCTCCTGCAGAAATGCAGAAGCATCACAGACATGTGACCTTGGCTGCACCAAATTTTACTTGTGGTCTGGATCCAAGTCAGAGTCCTCCATCTGAGTAATTATGGGTAAAGAGTGGGTTCAGGGCTTCTTCCCTCCATTGCTAGTTTTCATACCAAACCATTGCAGAGGGAAAATAATTTGCAACTCTCCTTTTCATAAAAGGGAACTCTTTAAAAGAAACCTCAGCATTTATAAAAAGGCAGTCCCAGAGGTTACCAACTGTTCAACTAAAAGAAGGGATTTCTTTTTCTCAGCTGATTCTCTTCACTACCATATAATTTAGTGTCAGTATTTGCAACATATTTGCATTTCTCCCTTTTTTCTCTGAATTCCTTTACACATAAACTTGCACGAATTACTGTGTGACTGGTATCCTGTCCTAACCTTGTGTGCTTGATGCTGCATTGAGACAAGATGATAGAGGTCATAGCTCCTGTCTCCAGAGTGCAGCCAAAAGTATCTTTAATTGTTTTGGTATTTCTGTCATTTTAGCTTGGTTTAGGGGTTTTTTGTTGGGTTTTGCTTGGTCATTTATTTGTTTTTTAGTTTACTGTCGTCAACCCTGAGTGGAAATTGACCAATATCTCAAATGGTAAACCGTCAAAAGATTCACAGCTTTAAATGAAGTGTAACCTCTTTGCTTGTGGCTGTGAATTAGCTGAGTTCCAAGCTATTAAGGTTTCAAAACATTTTTAAAGTATGAGTTAATAATACTTCAAGCTTCATAAGACCTTTCTCATTTCCCTAGATGGTGACATTTTGTTTACTAGCAGAGGATAAAGTTCTAGCTGCTTTAGTTTAACCCTTCAGTTTTATAGCCCCTTTATATGTCTGAAATTCTGGAGAAGGAAAAGGGTCTGAGAAAGGAAAGGTTCAGAACATTCTTTTCAATGCTTATTTAATTGGCTGTCTCACAGGGAAAGTAGTCAGCCAGTCATGTGACTTACGTAGAAGAAATGTCCACGCATATTTCTGCTTCTATCCCACCCCTGTATGTTTTCCTATGAATTCATGCGCGTTAAGGCATGTTTTGGTTTGCAAGTTGCAGTATTGTGCATGCAAAATAGAATGAAAGGTGCAGCTTATGGTCCTCCTTGTACTTAGCAAGAGAGACAGCTACAGGGAAACCCTTGATAGGAAGTGCTAAATACAATATTTTATTCCTTTCTGCATTTTGTCCTTGGCTATTGAAGAGAACCATTGTGTGTCATTAAACAGTCGATGCATTCCACCCCAGAAGTACACTTCATTTCACTGAACAGAAATTCAAGATAGCAGAGACCATGTCAGGATGAGAGCATATCTGTGCTGTGCATGGAGAAAGTTCTCCCATATGTTTGTGACTCTGTGACTTTCTGGGAACTAAAATTCTATTTGTATTCTCCTACGTTGCCATATTTGTAAACAGAACAGTAATCTTAGTGGATGGTGTAGTTGTTTTGTTGGGGTTTTTTTTGCTTTTGACTCCAGGGCGTTTAATGCATCTTTTAATCTTAAAAGAGCACATTATTGCACAGATTCATGGTAGGCAGTTGATGCTTCTTCACTCTGAAGTTATGACTCTTTTAACTAAGGGTATAAATCCAGTGAAATGCATATTGAGAGACAAGTGAGCTGTGCAAAAAGGGCAACAACATATTAAATCAAGTCACATTTTCCATTTGTCTTGGGATGTGTAATGGAGAGGAGATTTAAACATATTTTGACCTTTTAATAGTTATATTCGAATACTACTGTAACTCCCTTTACATGTTTTTTATAACAGTGTACTATGCATTTTCCCGTTTAGGGGAGGGGGAATGAGTTAACTGTTTTTCATGGGCAGAAGCCCTTATCTAATAGTCCTTAGTGGTAGTGCTGGGTTCATGATCTTAAAGGTTGGGCTTCATGATCTGAAAGGTCTCTTCTAACGTTGATCTTTCTGTGATTCTATGATTCTATGTCATGCTCCTTAGTCTCCACCATGACTTCACTCCCGGGATCAGCCCTTGTTCTCTTCATAGGTCGTCTCTGCTGCTGCTGCTGTGTTTTGTGGTTTCTCCTCCTTGAAGACAAGAGGCCAGAACCACATGAGATATTCCAAACCATTTCTGCTAAATTTGTAGAGTCACAGAATATCTGGGATTAGAAAACACCTTTAAGATTGAGTCCAATAATAAACTTAACACTGCCAAGTCCATCACTAAACCGTGTCCCAAGGTGCCACATCTACATATCTTCTAGATACCTCCAGGGGTGGTGACTCAACCACTTCTCTGGGCAGCCTGTTCCAATGCTTAATTGCCATTTCCATGAGGAAGTTTTCCTAATGTCCAATCCAAACCTCTCCTGATGCAACTTGAGGCCATTTCCCCTTGCCCTATCGCTTGTAGGCTGCGAGAAGAGGCCAACCCCCACCTGGCTACAGCCTCCTTTCAGGCAGTTGCAGAGAGTGATAAGGTCACCCCGAGCCTCCTTTTCTCCAGGCTAAACACCCCCAGCTCCTTCAGCCTCTCCTCACAGGACTTGTGCTGCAGACCCTTCCCCAGCTCTGTTGCCCTTCTCTGGAAATGCTCCAGCTCCTCAATATCTTTCTTGTAGTGAGGATCCCAAAACTGGGCACAGCACTCGAGATGTGGCCTCACCACAGATATTTTGCTCAGCAAAAAAAGTACAGCTACTTCTTCTGTGGGATAAGTATAACCCTACTTCAGTTTAGAATGCTTCCTGACTTTAATATTGCATCTTTTCTTGACCATCCCCTCCATTTCTTTTCCACTTTATTTCTACTTTGGAAATTATATTTTGCCATTTGGCTTTTTTTCTAATCTCTGGCTCACAGTCTGTACTTATCAGCTTCCACACATCACATAGCTGCAGCACACTTTCAATTTCCCCTTCTTCCCGACTGTACCACACTTCTGCAACTGTGCCAATACTGATGTCTTTGGACAAAGCACTGCTCTTTATGACATCAAGCTGCAACTATTCTGTCTAGCCTTTCCTGAAGGGAAAGTTTTGCACCTGTAAAACCCTAGGGTGCCTGGCATCTTATAGAATAAAGTGAATGGACAAGCAATGATTAATGATGTTTAGTATAGACTATATAGCTCCTAGAGAAGTCAGCTGTGTTTGAAGATTTTTTTAAAATATACCATGCCTTTAGGTGAATTGTTGCCCAGTTTTGTCTAGCTCAGCTGCTCTTAACTTTAAGTAAAACAAAGTGATTCTTTTTATCAGTGGACTATGAATCAGGAATACATCCCTCCAGAGGAATAAGGATACATCATTTACATTTATTGTTTGAACTGCATGTTACAGGTCTAGAAGACCTCCCTAGTCAAAAAACACAATTGGCAGAGAGGATCTCTTCCAGGGCTGCCTGAGGCCTTTGATCTGCGTCCACTGTAGAGGAAATATTTTGTGCTAGATATTTGCTGCCCTGTATTGATTCTTACCCCTGCCACAGGGAGACCAAGGATGAAACTTTAGCTATGTGGCATTTCTCAGTCCATTCATACACCAGCTCCTCTTTGTTAACTTGCAGGTGGTTAGAAACAAAGCCAGGATTCAACCCCAGATTAAATAATTGGTTAATAAATAAGAACATAAAAAAGGGGAAAAGCAGTCATAAACAAACATAGGGGGCTCTGTTTCCGAGTCTGTAATTCTTCTTTCTATTGCTAGGATCAATGTAGTGCAAGGAAATTCACATTTGTTTTCT
Source organism: Acanthornis magna (assembly GCA_036785705.1). NCBI lineage: Eukaryota > Metazoa > Chordata > Aves > Passeriformes > Acanthizidae > Acanthornis > Acanthornis magna. The sequence goes on along the minus strand of JAWUZG010000040.1, from coordinate 19,333,254 downwards.
CTGTACATGAGTGGTTTTGACACTTCATCTTGCAAATGTGCATATAACAGCACCTTTATTTAGTGTTAATGTCAAAACCTAGAGCCTTGAAGCATCTGTGGAATGCCCCTGGAGTGCTTAGAAATAAGGCTTAAAGGAAAAATAATTTTAAATTTTTCTGTTTCTTTCAAGTGGAGCATGGAGCAATCAGACTTGTATGAATCAGATTTATATCACTCCAGGCAGGAGGAATATTGTGCTTTCGACAAATACTCCACGAATATATGGTGTAAGAAACAAAATAATTATCAAACCTGAGCTGAAACTTTACTTTTAGAAAGAGCACAGAGGTTCCTGTCTGCATATTTTAAGAACTATTAGTATTGTCAGCCACTACAGAGCCTATTTTTAGCATCTGCCAAAGTCAGAAGAGGCATTTGTCAGTGCATGCAGCTTCTTAAACAGGTACAGATTGCAGCCCTTCTGCTCATGGACAGTGGCAGCTGAGGGGCTTCCTCTAAAGATAAGGTGGTATGCTGAACTAATTTTTTTCGTCATGTCATTCTCCTCCTATAACTTTTCAAATGCAGAATATAAATAGGGATATTTTAATTTATAAATTAATAATTTTTCAGCTTCATCAAGGTTTCCAAATGTTTTGAACAATTTGGAACGATCCTTAAATGGTGTCTGACACTTTTTTTTAACCTTAGTTGTGAAAACAGCATTTTCAGCACTTAACTGCTTTTTTAACTAGCAGAAGATATACAGCATTCAGAAATTGTAGGAAGTCTTGTTTCTGAATGCCTTCTAACTTCTTCCAGCTAGAAACACAGTATAAAAAGAGCTACAAAAATTATTTATTCATATGAAAAAAACTGAACTAGAATCATAGCAAGAAAAATCTGTTAAGTTCATCTTTTAAATTAATTGTTTGCTGTTTAAATGAATGCTTGCTGACTTCTGTCAACTCAAATTCCCACCGTTTCTTTTCAACTAGTCTGGTTGTGGAGTTGTAAACAATTTCCATTAGACATCTGTCCAAACTGCAGTTAGGACTACATAACTACTTAATGCAGTGGCATTTATTTAAGGGATTCCCACTACTGCAGTGAAGACCATGGGAGAAGTTCTGGCTGAATTCCCTTCAGGGGTCTGGAGTGAGTGCAGACAGGAGAGGCAGCTGTACTGTCTTTTGGAAAGACAATCCTTTCATCTCCATCTGTTCCACTCCCAGCCAAATCCACTTGGCCAGGACCCTATCCTCACTGGGCAGGGAGCACAGATGGCAACCTGTGGATTTTCTCCAATTTAGCTGGAACTAGGTACCCAGATTTCCTGGGACAGGACATGTTTTCCCACATGTTTTTGCGTCCTTCATATTTTTTCCATAGCTTTTCTTATAACTGAAAATTGTGGAAGCTTCAAAAGAAGCTGTGAATATTTCAGCAGACTCAGAACTTTATTCTCCCCTTTTTGGAACAATATTCTTGCCCTGCTTTAATCCTAGAAATGATCTTGTACTGGAGATACCCAAGAGACATTGATATGCACTGAACAATAAGGAGTTCCTACTGTGAGAGTTGTCAGCTGACATCCGAAAGATCCATGAATTCATACAATCCTCTCCTTATAGGTCATAACGTTTTATTTATTGAATATAAATCATTCTAGGGAAAGTGCAGCCTCAGCAATAACCAGCGGTGAACTGAGCTGAATGGAGGAGCTGGAAACCATCCAGGTTCCTCTCCAATTGTGGGAGCTGCTGCTGGTGAAAAACCTGCTCATTTTCATTCCTGCCACAGGTTCACATCCTGGACGTTCTGAGGGCTGGCATAGAAGGAACTTCAGGACTATTTGGAGATAAAAGAATCTGTGTACCTTAGGAAAAATTTCTCAAGGCATGTGAAGGGGAATGAAAGAAGGAGAAACAAGACCATTCTGAAAAGCTCAATTAAGAATTTTTTCGTAAGGACATTGACAATTTTATAGCCTGATGGAAAAGCAGAAAATAATTTCTCAAAAAATCAATAAACCCCACAGATGGTTCCAAAAGGAAAGAGTAGTAATCAAAAGGCTGAAATAGAGGACTGTTTAAGCTCTTGGATACAAGGGAACAAGCTGTTAAAAATCAAATAGTCTCAGCTGAGTTTTCTGTATTACACTATTTTACGAATCTATCCTGTTGAATTTTCATAAGATAAAACACTGACAATTTTTGAAAGGGAAATGTGAGACTAAAATAAAATTTTCTGTAATGCTTCCTCATCGATATTTCAGTAAAGTGTTTTAATTAGGTGGGTGAATAAGCAATTAATAAATCCCTGACTAACCTGAGTACCAATCAAAGTGGTCTCTTGGAGGATTTCTTTACCTTTTCCTGAAGTATATTTGACACATTCTTCTTGTATTATCAGATTCTAAATCCAATTCTTCTAAGGAAGAGCTGGGAATATATTTGGTTGCAGAATGGTGTTTTTCAAGCAGTGAGCTGTAACCCCTCTTGAGGAACACAAAAGCCTTGAGATTTACTGAAAAGGTTTTGGAAAAGCTTCTAAGATGCCTCAGACCTTCTATGGGAGCAATACAGACAACCAAAAATGATGAGTCAGGCTTTTGAAAAGTTAGAGAAACTGTTCTATAGATTGTACCATATTTTAAGATAATAGGCTGAAATCTTTTTAGAAACTAAAACACACCAAAAAAAAATCAAAGTAAATGGATTGTGATGCAGGGGTAGCATAATTAAAATGAAGGAGAGGCACACTAAAGAACTGGATAAAGCCCTTAAGGCACCTGGCAAGAAGAACTGGATAGAGGCAAAAAAACCCAAAAAAACAAACCAAACTCAACAGGCTTTAGGTTTCTCTTTCCATATCTAAAGTTCTTTGCTGTATCTTAAGAGTTGGAGAAACATAAACTAAAGCATCTTAAAAATACAGTCATTAATCTTGTGCAGCATGGAAAGTCTGCTGAAGAGGAGACAGAGCATGTCCCAAACTTGCAAACCAGGTAGACAAAGGAGATAAATTTCCATTGTCCTGTAGTGGCCTGCAGTCCTGCACAGTGTAATTTCTCACACATCCTCTTTTCCTACAAAAGCACTTGAAAAGCTTTTCTGCTTGCATTAATGTAGGGTGAAAGTATATACAAAACATTAAGAATTTTTCTGGGATCATCAGTGTCTCATCTTTGCAGTCAGTAACTACTGTACCATTGTGCCTCTTATGTGCCTCTTATCTTACAATATATTTTTTTGTCTTGATGTTGTCATTGCTGTTGATATGCCTTTGCTTCAGAAGAATCTTCTGATCCTCCCACTGGACATCCCTCCCTGGAGTCCCTCTGTGGTTGTATGTGGGTAATGGGATAGGGTAGAGTCCCACCCCAGGGAAGAGGCTAATATCACCCTTATCACCTTTGTGGCTGCATCCAGACCTTAGCTGTTGCAAAATAAATGCAGGTAAGAAGCCAAAGCTACTGTAATTCTTAACTTCACTGCTTAATGGCTTAGCTTTAAGTGTGCTATTTTCCTTCTGTATTACTTCAGAACTGTGCTATCATTTTCACTGACACTGAAGGTCCCAGTAACTAACTTTTAAAATTCTCTGATTGTGAAGTTCACAGAAATCCCACAGAGTGAGTGTTACAATAGAATGCATCTATTTTAGATGTTTCTGACTGGAATTTCAAGTGCTGCCTCGTTTACATATATAATTCGTATGTTACTAGTTTTCATCTATCAGGAGCCTGGAAGTCTGCTAATGTAGCTGAATTTTGAAATGTTGCTGTAGCATCTATAACATCTCTAAAATTCAAAAAGAAATATTCATCGCTCTTGTTTTACAGAGTGTATTTAGTTTTATTATTCAGCTTTGAAAAGGGTGAATGATTTCAGGTTATTTACCAAGTCTCTGCTCTGGGTGTTTCTTTAGGGCAGTTTGTTTTAAAGCAAATGTCTTGCATGTAAGGTTTAAGGTAGATCACATTAATGATTGATCCACTGAAAGCCTTGAGCTTCCACTCTTCAGGAACAGTACTCCCTGCTATGTTCCACAGCTTCTGTCAAGCACTGGCCTGCACTGTTATTAGTCCCTGATGATGGGGAGCACTCCTACCTACACGATGCTGTTTGTTACAATGATCCCTGGATCAAAAAAAAATGAGCAGCAGCGTGGAGCAGCCCACAAGTCTCCACTCTTTCTGAACACTGGTGTATTAAAGGTTCACAGAGTCAGGTGGGCAAGGGGCAGTAGTGCCTTGCCAGCCCTGCCTGTCGCTTCCTCTCCTTCCCTGTGGCCAAACACCAGTGGTTCTGTGACCCAATTCAACCACAAATTCACCCCACAGAGATACCTGGAGTGTACCTACAACAACTCAAATCCTAAAGCTGACACAAGGTGGAGGTTGGAAGGCACAGCTGGAAGAGAGGAGGATGGTTGCCAGCAGCTTGTTCTTTGACTAAAACAAGCAAGACATCTCAGCTGCAGACTGAGTGAGGTGTACTCAAGTGGAGGGTTGTGTTCTGGAGCTGCATAGCTGAGGGCAGGCTGGTTGCAACCACCTGCTGACAGCCAGCTTTTTCATCTCTGCAGGACATTTCCTCATGCAGGGACAAATCCTTGGAGTCTCAGCACACAGCCTGTTCTCCAGAATGACATGCCAGGCCCCTCTTTATATGGTGCTTATCAACCACAACAGAAGCATACCTTGGTTTTCCAGACTAGCTTTGCCCAGTACGGCTAATTACTGGCTAAGATAAATGGACAAGTTTGTCAAATTTCTCCCATACAGTAATTCTAAAAGGGGAAGGGGGAGGAGAGAGGAGAGAGGAGAGAGAGGAGAAAAAAAACAAAAAACCCATACCTGCAAACCTCAGGTTTTCCCATAAGTCTGATAGATCAAGCTGAAGAAAAAGAAAAAAAGAATTTGCTTCTATTACAGTTCTGGGAATTGCAGTGAGACTTAACCACTTTCTTTTTAGGCACCACAAGATGCCAATCAGCATTTGACAGGATCTCAGAACCGCTTCCATACTGCTCTGCTATGGATTTGTTTTAGTTCTGACTGTGAAGGCTTGTTCTTTCAAGGGCCTCGTGTTTCACATTCACTCTTCAGGGTCCAGAAAATCAACAATATGCAGCCACATCTGAAGGCTGCCACACCAGGGCATGGCCAAATATGTTTATGAATGAGACTGTAATTCTTGCCTTGGCGAGTTGAAGTTTGACTCAGCACTGCTTACGTAGGTTTTAGTGTTCTAATTCAAGACAGAAGTTGTTAAGTTTTGAGTGTGCCATTGAAGCTTGAAAACGGCAACTTTCCAGACACACACTCACACACAAAATTGAGGTGAGGCTGCAACTGAGAATGTAAAACAACTTAAACCCCATGGTAAAAAATGAAAAAAGGTTCCTAGACCATGATACATGTAAAGAAGCAAAATGTTAAGATACAGGTAATAGCAGTTAGATCTTCCGGAAACTTTTATTATTCTAATAAATTATGACGTGGTAGAAGGACTAAAAGGAAAATGTTAATGGACTTTAACAAACAACTTACTGAGTTTCATACTGCAGTTAAATGCTGCATCAGTTTAATCATTAACAGTATGTATTAGCATGATCTCAGTCAAAGTTTATATTTGATATTTTTTAAGTTGCCTTTTTTTTCCTGATGTTTGCACTGCTTGCAGTATTGAGCAAAGTATTGCCTACCTCAGTAAAAAACACTACATGGTAAAATAAAAGAGGTTAAGGCCAGAAATACTTTCTGGGTAACATTTGGCGAAACAGTTTTAAATTTTAGATTTAACTTTTTAGTACAGTTTCAGTACCTATTGAAAGCAAAATGACAAAACATCAACAACAGAGACTGAGATGAGGTCTGCTGAATAAAGAGAGCCCCGTGCTGTCCCACCTAGTGTCTTGGGCCACCCATCCATTAAGAAAGGCTAGCTCTAATAATCCAGATTTACATTTCTTGGTGACTATGTGACATCAATGGCATAGTGATTAGTGTGTTATCCAGAGCCCTTTTTTTTTTTTTTTTTCCCCAATGTGTTGCGATGTTCCAAAGGTAAATCATCAGGTCACCACTCTGTCGCCACTGGACAGTCCCAAGACTAGTTTATTCTTGGGGGCAGAGGCTGAAATAGGCAGGCCCAGGAGCAAGTGCTGTTGAGACACACAGCAACACTGTGAGATGAAATATGTCATGAGATGTTGTCTTAAGTTTGATGTTAAAAGCAGTAAGATGTGGTATAAAGTATGCAGATATAAGGCAAATCTCATTGCAAAATCAAGAAACGATATAAGAATGTACACGATGTTCAAAACTAAAGTATTGACTTGACTGCCTTCTTTTCCTTGAATGACCCTGTTATTTTCTATGCAAGCATCTTTCAGATGCACACCACTCTGAACTCTTTTCCCGCCTCCAGCCTTTCAGTTCTCATTTTCTCTAGGACAGCTAGGACATAACCTTCCAGATAACTTCCTGTCATTTTATTGTACTGACACTTGTCTTTCTTTTCTGTTTGCTTAATCCCTTTCCACTATATGAGTATGCTTCTAATGTCACAATAAATCATGACTATCTGCCCTTCTGGGCAGCAGCTGTATCTTTATTTGTTAGTGGTGACCACTTGTTGAGGCTTAACTGGTACAAAACTCAAATCTAAAGGCACAATGGTGATGTTTGAGTAAAATTGTATTAACATTAGTTCATAGAGCCAGTGAAGTCTCCAAGGAAGTTATTTAAATTAGCAATAGAAAAAAAAATGGCAGAAAAGTATGAAATATAGCAGTATGATTTGTTGCTTAAGGGGAAAAAACCCCACAATTTCACAGCAAAATAAGCAAAGCAGATTCTAATAGGCATGTTAGATTATCAAAATTGCCTGTTATAAACAGTTTATAAGACTAGCAGACACATATTTTTGCACAGTTTTTGCATAGATTTTTAATGTAGAAGCTAAACTCTTTCAGTTCAGGAAAATATTTTAGGACTCTTAATTTTCAGGTCATTGCATGATGTTCTGAATTATAATCCCTTATGCCATTCCCTCCATGGTAGCTTCAGAGATAAAATAGCACTTGATGCAATTTTTGCTGTGATGTATGCTACTCATATGTGTTTATTGAGGCATTACAAAGAACAGCCATGGCAGCCACTGTACAGTGCAGCCCACATTGGTCATAATTTCTGAATCCCTGTGGGTGCAGGGACAGGAATTACAAGTGTCTTCAGTACTGCACCATTCTTAATGCAATTTCTTAGCTTACTATACTTTTCTTCTTCCTTTAATAAAGATAATTTTTAAGCAGTAATTCATATAACGAGTTCTCAGCTGGCAGGGTCCCTGAGCCCTGGGATTTCTGGCAGGGAAGCTGGTGACATGGCATATGACAGCAAACCATCCAGATCCTATCCAAGATAATGTAGAAGAATACTAAGAGAGTTCTTGGAAACTTGCTTCTATTTACTCTTCCTCTTGTCATTCTTTGCTGTCAGGCTTTCTATCATTTAATGTATGGAATGATAGGGCTAGCTTGTCCGTTCCAAATTAGACCATTCAATTATTTTACTTTATGAAGTTCCCAGCCTATGGATAACTGCAAACTAGGAAAAAAAGTTTAGCCAATAGTTTGTGAATTTGAAAAAGGTGGCATTTGAATGAAAAGGGAATTGATGTTTAATCTAGGCAAGTGGTATAGAGATTATTTTTGAGGTAATACTACATTTAGGCATAATAAATTCCAGTGTTTGCTTGTACCGAGTATATGACATCTTCCAAGCTGTGGTGTTCCGCCCCAGCTTCTCTTTTGTTTTGCACACTGTGCCAGCCAAGCAGAAGGAACCCATAAGCTTTTCAGCTCACAATATTGCTGTGAACGACTCCTTTTACAAAAGTCACCTTTTGTTTGAGGCAGACAGAAACAAAGCCAGTTGCAAGGTAACTATAACCTGAAAGGAAATCATGCTGGATTCAGATTCTAGGGTATTAAATGACAGTTGCAGGATTGGTGGGCTGGGGTTAGGTGGCAAAAACACTGTCAAAGGAGCCCCGGGAATTCCCTTGAGGTTTCATGGGAATTCATGAGGAGGTACATTGTTATCATGATATATTCTCCTGCTACATGAAATATCAGCACCTCCTGCTTCCCTATAAGATGAATCCAGAGGGGCCCAGGGCTGGCAAATAAGACAGCAGAGTTTTCTAGTTTGGCTGCATGGAGAATTCAGGTCCACATGCTTTCTGTGTGCTCTGGGAGGTCCAGCAATTATGGAGTGACTCAGAGTTTCAGAATCAGCAGCTGGAGTTTTTGCTCATACACTTAAGTGCGTAGGTTTAGCATCCAGTTACGGAAATGATGGCACAGGGCTTTATTTCCAGGAAACAGGCGCGCAGCAGCAGCAGGTCTGCTGCTTTGTCTATCATATTTACATAAGTGCAGGTTTACATTTAGGAGAAGAGAAGACAGTCTTAGGCTGTGCCAGGGAAGATTTAGATCGGACATTAGGAAGAAGTTCTTCACAGAAGGGGTGGCTGGGCATTGGAATGGGCTGCCCAGGGAAGTGGTGGAGTCACCATCCCTGGAGATGTTTAAGAAAAGACTGGATGTGGCATTCAGTGCCATGGTCTAGTGGTGGTGTTAGGTCATAGGTTGGACTTGATGATCCCAAAGGTCTTTTCCAACTTAGTTGATTCCATGATTTCTGTTTTCCTGAAATGACTGCCATGAATTCGTAGGACTGGCTTACATAAAACAGTAAGTAATGATAAGGGTAAGGAAAGGGTATGGGAAAAAAAGAGTAAACTTGAATAAATAGGAATGAGATAAATGAGTTAAATTAGAAAAGCTGAAAGAAATAATGTGCTTTGGGAAAATGATTAAAATGATCTAGGGAGAGTGATATTGTTGAAGAGCTATTGTAATTATGTAAAGTAGTCAGCAAATCCAGGGAGCTGTCACATGTTTTATCAAGCTGGTTAATTCGCTCTGTCATTTCTAACATCTTCATCCTGCATGGTCCATACAGGTATGCAATAAATGCATATTTCCTTCATTTGGCAAAGATGTTTTCCTTTGCATTTAGACCAACTGTCATAATCCATCTCTTTCATTATCAAAAGACTGCTGATAATTTAGAAATAATTAAAAGCTTGTACAAAAAACATTCATCCTACATTTTCTGAAAAGATGAAATTCCTGGTAAAGGTTTTCATTCTCTTTTTGATTAGAACTACCTGTCCCAGCAAGGGCTTGTGAAGTCATTTCAATGCAATCAACACTCAGCTTTCAGCCAAATGTCAGACTGAGATATTGGAATGCTATGACTTTATCAGAAATCAGTATTCTGAGCATTGGTTTCTCTCAGGCTTTTTGAACCTTGACTTCCACTAGTTATTTATTTATATATTTATTTGCTGTCAATTAAGTTTAGAGTAAGTTGAAATCACAATATATGACTGTCTTTTGTCTAGCAAGGACAGAATATATACTGAGACTCCCACTATATAGAAAATACAGCGTATAATTGTAAATACACTTTCATATGGACATATCAGGAAAGAATCCTTAACAAAAAGATCCCTCAAAACAACTCAGACTTTTGATCTTTAAAGAGCTGGAAATCAGAATTATGTGCTGAACTCCATATTAAAAGGTTTGTTATTAGTGTTCGAGCATCAAAAGCTCTGCAAAAATAGGAAGTGTCAAAACTGAGGTGACTTGTGCATGTTGATATATAGCCTTGATGCTTGACAACCTCACTGCAAAGAGCAGCTTGAGGAAAGGTGACAAGAATAACTCCTTTGAACTGTTAAAACCTTTCTCACCTCTTCTGCTCTCATTCCCTTTTTTCTCCTCTAGCCACATCATCCAGCGTGCCCTCTCCATATTGCTTCTTGTTCTGCTTTAATTTTTCAATTTGTTTTGAAAGATAACAAAAATTTCCTGTCAAGGTAATGTTTCAGGAACTGGAGAGGCGCAGTCAGCTCTGACTGGTGGTGCTCTTGCAATCCACCATGCAGTCTGCCAGGGTCATGCTGTAGCACACCCATTTCCAAACTTCAGGGTCATTTCATTTTCCTGCTTAGTGTTCCAGCTAAGCAAGAAAGAAACTCTCTCTTCTTTCATATTCTCCTCCTCCTTTGTCCTGTTAAGAAGGACAATTCAGAAAATAAACATTACTTTCTACAGGAGCTTTGCAACATTTGCATATGAACTGCATCATCTAAGCATTGAAGCAAAACTATCACTGTGTGGATACAATTTTTTTAGAAGCAGAACTTGGCTGCTGTTTAGGTATTTCGAAAGCAGCTGAACTCTGCCCAAATGCACAATTTATTCTGAGTGTGCTGACCATGAAAACCTAGCAATATAGTTAAAACTGAGATCAATGCATCAGAGAGCAAGTAATAATTTGCTGCTAGAGTCACCAGACAGATCCCACAATATCACAGATTTGGGGTTCATCTGCTGTTGTTAGATAGTGCAGTGCTTCCAGGATGCTCATAAACTTCCCAATCCTTTCAGCAGGAGGCCCTTGGGAAGAGAAGGGCAGGAAAAGAAGGAAGGCAGCAGCAGTGGAGGAGTGGTGCACTCAGCTGATCTCTTCCTGAGTAATTCCAAAGAAAATATTTAAATGTCTGTTTGTGATAAACTAACCTACAAGTGTGAATCCTTAGACATCATATGGAATCCAATAAATAAGGGTTAGGAGGCAGGAATCTCTGCATTACAGTGAAATACTTCAGTCATCTAAAAGGGTGATTTTGGATGTCTTTGAAGCACAGAATCCATATTTACACTAGAAAGTGAAAGTCTCTTGCTTCCAGGAGCAGAGTTTGTATTGAACACTCGGTGCCATTGCCAGAAGAGACACGAGTTGTGTATATCATGCCAGGAGACTTCTTTGGTAATTTAATGGCCATTAATATATTTATCAGTACAACTTTTAAGTATGCTCTAATGTCTCTTTTTGTGACCAGAAGCACTATTGCCTAGGGTTTGGAAAGTGAAATTAGTATTCTCTGTGTGGCAGAATCTTTGTGTGTAGCTTTTGCATTTAATAAAAGGAAATTATATAAAAGTCTGGGCAGTCATTCTCAATTTTGTACGTGACCCTTATGAAAATAAGGAAAAAACCAAACAATTTTTCTATTGTGTTTCCAAGGAGAATTCATAACTAAAAAGGGAAAAAATAATTATTCCAGGAATAATCCAGTGCAAATAACTGTAGGACCTTTATTTGAGCGACACTCCACAAAGTTTCTTTACAAACCTCAGTTGCAGTTGCTATATTCAATCTTGTTTGCTCTGTCAACCTGTAGAAATAGCTGTCACGGTTTATGTTATGAATGCTACACCATGTCAGGGTCTGTCTGTCCACAAAAATATCCAAAATACACTGCCTGGTTCTCTTTGCAGACAGAAAATGCCAGTCAGTTCTTCTTTATCACCAGAGCTAGGAGTGGATAGTTTTAGAAGTGAAAGGAAGTTACACAGTCCAAGTCCTTATTCCTGGTTGTTGTCTATAGTCAGCATTCATGTTCATGTTTTATGTTACTCTGTGGTGACTGGATGACTTAGTGAAATTAGAAAAGAAATGCTGTTTTGTCTCAATATAAATGTTTTCAAATTTTTTGCGTAACTATATGATAAAAAATACATTCATCTCCATTTGGAGATGAATTATTTAAAATTTTGTCTCCCCGGGATATTTGATATAACTGTGTGAGAGAAGTAGAAAGGAAGAAAGCAGTGCATGCAGAAGGCAGTAGGTTTTATATGGGGGTCTTACTTTTCAAATTAGTTAAATGAAAACTACACAATCAAATACACAGGAGTTAAGGGTTTGACTCCTAGTCTGGAAAGCAAATTTTAGCATAATATCTGGCAGGAGACAGTTTAGGCTGTGGTTAGAGGGGTGGAGCTGTAGACAGAAGTTATACTTTGGTAAATTACTGATGAATAATTCCGATTACGAAACAAAACTAATTATTAGTTTGTGATGACAACTGTAAAATGTAGTTTTTGCTTGATGATGCAAACAAGACTTGACAGTGATGAAAATTAATTTAGACTGGAGGGAGCAATATTTTGAGCTATTCAAATTAAATCAGAGCTGTTTCAAGTTGCAGTATTTGTAAGAGACACGCAAACAGGTGTCTTACCAATGTGAACGTCAAACCAGGTGATGCTAAAATGGATTACAGTCTTTTAGTCCCATCTTCCAAAGTCACATATAAGAGGATATGTCCACAGCATTATGTGTACTCATATGCCCTTTGTTGCTCATTTTGCTCATCTTTAGAGTTCAAGGGCTGATCATCTTAGGAAAATGATTATTCTTCAGCTCCCAGCACTTATCTTCCAAATTACCTCTAAGCAGAGCAGAAATTAATGGCAGCTTCTTTTTCTTTTCAAAATGACATATTTGCAGAGTCCTGTGGAAATAAAATCCACTGAATAGCTTCTTTAATTTCCTCTAGTCCTTGCTCCTCTTTATGGGACAAATCAAGGAAATGAAAGGTTAATGGGACTGCATTTTACTTTAGTTCACATCAACATAAGCTTGGAGTAACTCCTGACTTCCTAGTGAGGTTGCTCTAGATTTATAGTCATACAAATCCGGAAATAAATTGACTTAGGAGATTGCATGTCCTAAATTTTTTTTTTAATATCCAAAAGCTTGTCTTAGCACTACCCCGAAATTTAAAATGTAATTCAGAGAAATTAATGTGTATGTTAAAAAAACTGCTTCTAGGCTTTCCTTGAAGGTGATTTAATCTCAGTTTAGAAATAAATTATTTTTCATTTGGTTTTGTATTGCTACTTTGTTTTTAGAGTCACCATTTTAGCCTGTGTTATTTCAATTTTAGTGACAAGAAATGCTGCCTATCAGACTTCATTTTGCAGCAAACTAACCAGAGGTTCTGTATGTCTGATTCCTAAATTTCTCTACAAGAAAGTAGTCAGTTCAACAGACAGTAGTAAAGAACAGAAAATATTTGGAACATTTTGGTGGGGTTTGCCCATCAGATACAACTTAAATTGGAAACACTGTGTTCATTGCGTGCTTATTGGAGGTATATAGAAAACATCATTTTTTCATACGAAAATGAGTTCGTGCTTTCTTTTAATGAAAAATATCTTTGTGTCATGGGTAATAGCTGGTTATTGTGATTGTGGCAGTTGAAGTTAAGAGATATTTTAGAGGATCTGGTGTATTATAGAATCTATTTGTATTTGCAAAATAAAATTTGACATTTAATGATAATAAAAGAATTTCCGGATTATTTAGCCCTTACTGCTAATAACCAAATGAAAAACAGTAATGTGACAGCTGTTAGAATAAAGTATGGACTTCCTATTTCTGATTTGGAGTAAGACTTAAATGTAGTGGCAGTTAATAGTTATAATCATGGGAAATGAAGCCAGAACACAAACATTTTAAAAGTTTGTTAGAAAACTGATGGTTTTTTTTTTAATGTTCTGTTGCTTCCGTAGAGGCATGGGACTCTCCGAGGAAGAAGGGGGAGGGAGGATGTGGGCAGCAAGAGGTGAAATATTTGTTTCTCAGGAGGGTAAAATGATTAATAGGTTTTAAGCACAGTTCAGGAGACTTGTCTTTCCACATCTGAAAGCTGAACTCAGAAATGTGCAACTATGCCTTCTCTGCACTTCAGACAAAAACAGAGGTGACAGGTTTGATCACCTTCCACATGTTGGAGAAGCACCTTGAGGATTCAGGAAGCTTTTTTCCTTTGGCTGGAAATATTAGGTCAATTGTACATTGAAGGCACAACTGTGCCTGGAGTTATTGTGGACACCAGGCCCGGGGTGGCCCATCACTGCAGGGAGCTACTGTAGAACCAGGGAAGGAAGGAATGTTCTCTCATTAAAACGTCGTTTGCTGTCAGAAAGTCTAATACAACAGCACTATCCATCACTCCTGGTGTTTCTAAGATTTTCACTGCACAATTTTGCCTGTATTTTTATGTAAATAAAGAAAATCCTACAGAAAAATTCAGACCAGTCAAACGGAGCCATGACTTTCCAAGGAAGCCTGGCTGGATATGAAGTAAACCAGCCTCCTCGCTTAAGAGGAAATTATAACTACATTTTAAAATTATCATTTGTTTAAGTGACTACATAACTTATGCTTTTGAAAAAACTGAAAGATTGCTCTCGTTTTTAGCTATCACCATTCTGTTTTTTTCATTTTATTTTTAGAATTCAAATTATTTTCATTACTATATGATAGACTATTTGAAAGCTGAGGAGGGCTTGGTGATTTTTGATTTTTTTTTTTTTTAATGTATTTCATAATTTACAAGGTAATAATTATGTGTAGTTTGAGCATCTTTGGAAAATATAATAAATGAAAAACAGTACTTGTATCATCCCATGTAGGTAACAGCTCTAATACAGATATTATTCTCATATCTGGATGCTTTCATCTTAGAAACATACATAAGAGACATACATAAGTAGCTTAAATAGTGTCTAAGATGAATACACTTGATAGAGGTAAAATCTATTCTTGTAAAAACCAATACTGTTTTGGTACTCTTTTGGGATTCTTCTAGAGAAACTGCATTTTTGTTAACACACATTTGGGTAGTGATTAATGGAAGTATTCATTTAGGATGAAATAAAGGTCTGCTGAGAAGACTAATACAGCTTTAGGAAAAAATGTAAGTCAAAGTCTTATTGGGACCTTATTGGGACCTAGCTGCTGTGTAAACTTTATGCTACCTTTTTGCATGAGCACATTTCCCACTTTGAAAACATACCACAAAGAAGCTGAGTTCTGAAATTGATTTTGAAATTGAAGAGAGTTTAAACTTAGAGTCGTAAGTCTCTATTTCTATTTTTATTTTGTGTTTTAAATTCAAGAATTGGAGTAAACCCTGAGGTGTGGAAAATCACTGTGTATACAATACTTCTGTAGTGCATTTATTGCAAGGACAGCCTTAGGTGTATCAAATACAGCATTTTTAATAACTCAGCTGTTGTTAAAATTTCCTTATACAGTTATTATTTTGCAATTAGCTTTACTATACTAGGACCTGCATTGAGACTTAAGGAATAGAATTTGGCTGCTATCCATTTCCACTTTTTGCAAACAAAAGATGCTCTGGGTCTGCTGGAGTTCTGTTGCTCCTTATTGCTTCAGGCTCTACAGCCTCCTGAGGAGGCACTATGCTGAAAGAGCTCCATTCCCATTTTCCCTGGCCATCATCACCTCACTGGTCTTCATCCCATCCTGCATCATTCACACCTCAGGGCTATTTCGATTCTCTTCATAGGAAAGCTGTGCTGCACTGACCACCACAGGCGTTGCGTTTCCTTAAACTGAGACACTCTCTTCCCCAACTCTGCTCTCCACAGGTCATGAATTAATGTCTTGCCTCCTGCCTGGGGTATTTTAGATGTATCTACAAGTCTCCTTGGCCATCCTTTCCTCCTTGACTTTTTTTCAATACACAGATCCAGATTTAAAGGTGGATTGATGCAGAAGCATCTTCCCTCCTTAGCTTCTCAAATGTCCTCCACTTCATAACACCCCTGTGTGCAGGGGGATGCCACCTCCATGCTGCCTGTGGCAGCAGTCCCTGGTAATTCCCCAGTACAGTGCTCATGTTGCCTATTTGCAAAAGTAAGGAAAAGTTTAAGCTAGCTCATACCTTGTAGTTAAGTCTCAGCCCTGTTGTTGTAACATCAATATAGGCTTAAATCCATAGGAAAAACCCCTGGGTCCCTGAGGTGAAATTAGCTTGAAGGGAGAAAGATAGAGAACTCTTGCAAAACACATAAAAAACACATAAAAATTTAACTGTTTCTGGCTCTCATCCCCATAAATTCATTTTGCTTACATGGATGAAAAGCTTTTAGCCCAGTTTTGAACACAGATCTGAGTACATTGTACAGAACAGAGTGGGTATTTACAGAATATATTTAGTAATCAAATAAATCCTATTTCACTAGGACTAGAAAGACATTTCACTTGGCTTGTTTTCACTCACAAACCTCTCTCTCATTCTTATATATCTTCCTGAAAAACCTGTCAAAGACTGATAAAATATACATCTCTTGATATTTTAGGTTTTTCATTTAATTCTGTCATGGAATCCAGTAATTCCACACTTCTTGTGCTTTTGACAGCTTTTGTAAGTAAGATGCCAGTGACACCCAAAAGTGGCTCCTCTGTTATGCTGATTGTGTTCTGGCTTTGGAGTCTTGTGTGTGCCCAAGTCAATATGAATCAGTGCAGGATGTGGATGTGTGAGATTGGTTGGATATTTTGTAAATGGCCAGAATTTTTGCAGTTGATTAAAAAGGGATCTCTTTTCTTTAACTTTTATTGCTGTTGGGTAGGCACAATGTAGAGTTGGGTCTGGATGCAAGGCTGATTGCTGCTTTATCGACCCCATTCACAGATGGAAAATTGCCACTTGCTCTGTGCAGTGTGATGAAGTCTGTGCAGATGCCACATCCATTTGAAAGGTTATTGAGTATCTGTTGGATACATCGATTTATCTTATTCTGAGGTGTCGTGGACTTCTAAAACACAATATCCAGCCTTGGCTCACAGGAGCAGACTAGGTGTAGGGAGAGCAATCAGGCCAGAGGTAAAAGCAGACAGCTTCCTTCTGGGGCTTTTAGCTGATGTTCAGGCCTGGCTGTACAACACGATACATGGTCTGTTGGGTGGAGAGGGCTGCAGGACAAAATGGGATGCAATTGTTCATGAATGTCCAAAGTTAATAAAAATCATGCAGTACATTTACATGAGATGGTGAGATGAAATGGAATAGACTCTCCAGCTCAGGTTGTGAGCTGTTTCCTGATATATTCATGTCCTGGAGGGCTCTTCTTGTTTTTCTGATACCTTGCTGAGAGGAGTCACCCACTTAAAATCTTCTAATGACTGTTTCAGCAATAAGTAGCATTTTACAGTAAGTATTTTACTCTTTGTAGTCAGTGAAACTGATTGGTATGCGCAGCAGCGTCACAGGGAAGAGAGTAACTCCCAATGTGAGGGAAGAGAGTAACTCCCAATGTGAGGGATCACTGGTTTCCAACTTTTCTTTGCAAAAATCCAGTGAAGGTGTTGACCATACTTTAGGAAATGTTGCAGATCCAAATCCTGTGTATTGCATTTGAACTCACAAATAATCAGCTGCTGTCCTTAGCTAGAGGTCAGTCAGCATTCACATCAAGTTTATATCACATTTCATCTCCCAGTAAATCTCTGGAAATAAATGTCGTCTAGTCAGGCTACTCATCATCTACTCCAGGTTACTATATGACAATGTCAGCTGATGTCTTAAAAATAATAGACTACCATGTTTTTAACTTTTGCCATTAAAAAAAAAATGGACATGACTAAATTGCATACAGTTTAGCACCCTACAGTACCCTACGTTCCTCTTTCTTTGTTTCACAAATAAATAGAAAATATTCTTGAAATAGTTGCTTTAACACAGAGGATAACAACTGTAACATCATTGGGCATTTTTTGTAACTATTCTACTGTTCTCAACCATTATTATTTGCAGCAGGGTCTTTCAGATTTTATTTTTCGTCTGTTCATGAATAGCTCTTCATCTCTGCAGGGATTTTGTATCTCAAACTTCCTTTTTAAAGGATATTTCCAATTAGGCCAGCAGTCAGTTTATATGCTAGGATAAAAGACACATGCCACTTTCAGTAGAATGAATCAATTTTTAGATTGTGAAGAAAATGTGTTAAGGATGTCTAAGATCAAAGTTTTTAACCAAAGTAACAAGAAAGATTGTCACAAATGAAAAAAAAATCTTTCTTCAGAGAAGAAAATATTTTTAAGAATTTGGTCATAAATGTAAAGCTCTCAGTACACAGCCTCATAAGTAAAGATATGTCCATAATTGTTGGTTTAAATATACTGAGAAGAAATGGAGTGCAAAAACTAGGAATAAATGTTTTTGTTAGTGATATCTAATATTTTTCTATGAAGAACCACAGTTAAAAAGACAATTATGCACTTTGATGTCACATTTCTAATACTGGGGGAAAGGCAAGTGGGAGTGAAGGGGTAGCAAAACTTGCCAGATGCTGAGTATTTTGTCTGTAGGCATACTAATAAAGGAAAACTCTTATTCATAACTTTTTTTGAGGATTAATCCATTTTGCTTAAAATGAGTCATTAATATATTTTCATCATATATATTTTTCATGAGTTAAAAACAATAGAGGCTTTACCTGGACACCAAATACATTTCCTTCTTAATTTCCAGATTTAGATGTGCTTGGTGTTTAGAAATGAGAGTACTATCAGCAATTAGAGATAATCGGTATAAATAAATTTGGTTTTTTATTGCAACTAGTATGAACTCAGTAAAACTTTGTATTGACTGACTGCACTTAGTAATAGCTGTATTCAAATGCCATTTACAATGCAAGACCGTGGTTTATAAAGTTGTCATTAAAGCAGTATTTTATTGATGCAACTGCATTCTACTAATTGTCTTCAGCATTGCTTTGCTTTCATTTAAAGATAAGCTGTATGAAATAGTACCAATGCAACTGGAGTTTCAGTATTGCCTTTTAGTTACTTTATTGATCATCTTTTACTTGACTTCATTGAATTTGCAAAGGTCATTTAAATAACTGCTCTCAAAAAATGAATCCTCAAGACTCAGTAATTAAAATTAGTCTGTGGTCTAAACCTTTGTCTTGACAGACTAATCGAAGTATAACTCAGGCTAAGAACACCTGGTTTTATTGGATTGTTCCACCGGCTTGTCTCCAGATGCTGAATCATATCTCTGATGTGGCTCCTATCCCTGTAATGTGGCTCTCCAATATTCACAGGAGACGTGACAAGTGAACTGCATTTCCCAGGATTACTGCTGTTTGTCTGTGACTGATGTGTGAGGGCTGTTGTTTGACTGAGCTGATGCAAAAGCAGAGCTTTCACCGCTCCGTAATCTCCTGCTGAGCAGATTTACAGGCAGCTGACGTGTGGCCAGAACAGCAGGCGCGCGATGACACACCACCCGCGAGGCTGTGGCACTGCCATTCACACTCCTGCACTTCACCCAAGGAAGATGGAAAGTGTCTCTGCCTTTCTGGCTGACATCTTCACCTCTCACTCTCCCCTAGTTATCAAGCTGTGGCAGAGACAGGTTTTCAATAACTCCTCACTTCCACCAGTCAAATAAAATTATATATATTTTCTGATTACTTTCCTGACGTTTTCACAGCAATTTCAGCTCCAGTTGAGAGAAAAGAACAGACTCAAAATTAAAAATTGTAGCAAGTGTGGGATTAAGAAATCATTAACCACTGATCTTTATCGGTAGATATAGTCTAAAATTATAGTCCCTAGATGTCCCTATTCCTGGTACAGAAGTGTTTTAGCTCTCATTATCATCATTGTTCAGCTCTTATTTCAGTGGAGCTTCATATCTCAGCCTGGCTATCCTGTGGCACAGGCTGCATCTGTAGATTTTGAAGCAACAGGATTTTTTTTTGTGCTGGATGTAGTCTATGAGCAGTAAATGTTCATTGGTGGGAACAATTACTCAAATTACTGTTATTAGTACTTTTTGCATGAATGCAAGCAAACCATAATTGACTAAAAAAAAAAAACCCTAAAGGAATAAAAGTATTTTTCATTGGAAATGAAAACTGAAAAGCTCCTACAAGCACAAAAGCACACAAAAATGTGATTCCTGTCAAAAGATGTAAACCTTTTTTATTGTAGATAAGAGACCTTCAGAAGATGAAAACTTTAAAACCTGTGATCACATTTTTATTGAGCTTCAGGTGTCAATGTTGTGAAGTAATCCTTTTTCATTACAGTTCTTCCCGATACAAGTAACATTTGATCTGGCAAGGTAAATATGTTCTCAGAGTCTATAATAGCAGAGAACAGGTCTTTAATTTCTCTAGTACTGGATTCTTCCATTCCAAAACATCTAGGTGCCAAATATATCTTTCTCTCAGAGTAAATTTAAAAACTATGTATTTTTCTAAACTTAAAAAATCTATAGACAGCTAAAACTCATTGGACCCTAGTCCATCTCTTTGCTAATAGGAGTTTCCTTCATAAAGTACTTCTCATTTGCCAGTTTAGTCTGTTTAGGTTGTTTGGCAGTTTAACATTTTAAGAACTTTCTTTAGAGCTTCAGAAGTATCCTAAAAACTGATGGTGCCAGGTGTCATAATATAACTCCCAGCTGAAACCAGGACAACAGGAAATCTTCCCTTTCTCTCATATATAATTGAATACCCTCCTTATAACACTAAATAAAATCCTCCCTTTCTTGGAGCTGCACTGTTGGGGGTTTTGCCCCTGCTGTCAGCCTCTTCATTATTTCTGAGACACTTGTGCTTCATTGCTGTGAATAATTTCTTTGAAGATGTTGGAACAACCTGTGAGAATAATAATGTTTCACTTATTCTGTTAAAATGTTCAAAATTACTTGGTGCCCTTCTACACTTTAAGTTCCTATACTTGCCATTTTGTTTAAACAATATTTTGGGAACAAAATTTCCTCACTCTCTTCCCATAACTCAAGGACTTCTAATCCTCAAACTTTTCTATTTATTTTTCTTTACTCTTAGGCTATTTTGTAAGTATATTGTACAGATTAAGCTGGCCAGAACAAAATTCTCTATTAGACTGTGATATGACAAACATATCTTTCAACCTTTCAATCTTCTCAATATGAAGTATCATAGAAATTCACATAAGCCTTTGTGTCAAGAAAATGTCTAAGCTAAACTGAAATTAATTTATAACTAAAAGACAAAATCTTGTTTGGGTAAAAAAATATAAGTAATGTAATTTTTTTTCTTTTGTTCATATGTCAAAACTTTAGAACCTTTAAAGAACTTTCTCCTTTAACTGTAATATATATTATTACTACTGCTGAAGTAGTGTGAGGCAAATAGCTCCCATGTAGGCTTAAGGTGTTAAAGATATAAAGTTCTGCGGAATCAATTTGAAACCTTTAGCCTGAAAGCTATTCCTGCTTGAGATGTTTTCAGTTCACCTGTTAAAAAGTTACTAAAATAAGATAAATTCAAAATTAAAAGAAACACATCAAAAGATAATGTGTCTCCGAAGTAATTTATTTTTGTAATTTCTCCAAAATTCAGGGTTAATATTATGAACTACCAAGTTAATTTGGATAGTTAATATTTCAAATTAATATGGCTGTGAAGTATAGAAAAACTGTAAAAAAAAATTCTCAGAAGGATGATGTTTGTAATTCTTTCCTCATTTTCCTCTAGTTTTCTCTTTATACATACTCTGGTTCTGTAGTCTCAGATTTGTAAATGATATTCCATGATGGAAGTCAAAATCAATAGCACAGACAATTTTTTTTTTTTTCACATTGGCAATTTCACAGATACTTGCATAGAATTTTTTTTCTGATCAGCACCAGTGGGTTTTCCAAAAGATGTTACTGGGAAGCAGTTTGGTAGTGCAGAGGGGATATGCATTGTTCCTGCACTGATATAGTAAAGTTAACGCAGTATCCATTGGCAATGACTAAGTATCCATTTTCTTTCCATTGTTTTAGCTCTTGCCCACAATTTCCTTGCTGTCTGGCCTTTAGGATTCTAATTCATTAACAAATGGGAGAAAAGAACCTTAATATTTCTAGTCAAATACGTTATTCTATGAAATTCAGTTCCAAGCATCTGTCAAAAGTAGTTTTGCTACATGCATTGTAATACACAAGTGTGTGTGTGTTTTATATATAAAATATGAAAAAATAATTGTTTGGTATCAAGAGTTTTCAAACTCAAATACTTAACATATGCAGGGTTGTATTCTGACTCACTGGAAACTTAGAAGACTTTTTTTTTCCCCTGAAAACGTACTATTTCCAAGAAGTAGAAATATTTGCATTAAAACTTACTGTAGAAGTATTGTCTTGGTAAAAATCAACATTAATTTTTCACGTAGATTTTACTGTCTATAGGTGGTGACTTGATTTCATTCTCATCTGGACTCAGTTGGCCCTGGAACTTTCTTGCCTCTGAATACTGAGACAGCTGTGCCTAGCCAGGAAACAAAAATGGAACTTACAGACACTGCATGGCATAATTCCCTGTGGTATAGATGCAAAGTGCTGTAAGTCACTGCAGTCCACTAAAGGTGGTCCAGAATTAAATACCAGCATGTCAGAAATTCCTTCAGTTAGAGAGAGTTCACATTTCATTTATGTCTGGTGTCTGGTTCTTTAATTGACATTGTTTGCTTCAAGAGGAATTTGCAGGCAAAAATAAATCATATATGCTGCTGTAATAGAAATATAAAGTATACGTTGATTGAACTTTTTCCTAGAAGTTTGTAAAGTATAAGTAACCATTTTTACTCCCAAACAACCATTGCACATACCTTTAGACTGTAGTCTGATAATTATTGTCAGCAGGAGAAAAGCAGCCAAACTTGCTACATATGGCTGGTTCCATTTTGTGCCAGGGAATTCTGTGTGCAACCCTGCATGGCTGGAAAATTTCTGAGAAGCTCCAGGGATTCTGCTGAAGTGCCAGTGGGGATCTCAGATGGAGATACAAAGGCAGAGGAAAAAGTAAATGAGAAATTGGCAGCAAATCAAGAGGAACGTTCACATGAAGGGGACTGACCACCCTCAGGACTTCTGTTGGAGTTTGGTTTATTTGTTCATTTCCATTTAACATCCTTATCATCTGGCACTCTATAAAAGGAACAGGAAGCTCCTAGTCTTTGTGTGCAAGACCTCCATTACCACGCTAATATCCACGAAAAAAGAAACTATCCCAGCCTAATTCTTAAATTTATTCAAAATAGTAGATATTAGGGGATTGCAGGTTCTGCTTAGTATGTACAGCTGGTGCAATAAAATGAGGTACCTTAGGCAACTGCAAGCATAAGTGTGAAGGACCCATTTGGTGATGTAAATTGCTTCTTACTCCGAGTTACTGGAATCTTACTCAAGGTCGGATTATAACCAATCTTGTGCAGGCATTCAAGGCAGGAAGCACAGAAATTGCAAAGAGCTGCTGTCTCCCTGTTTGTGCAGAGATGCAGTTCCAGCTGCTGCTCTCCCTGAGTCAAATGTGTGTGACACCAGTGCAGAGAGAGGTACCAATCTCCGGGAAAGTAACAAGCCGAGCAAAGACAGCTTTTTCTCAGCTGCCTCTGTACCTCTTGTGCCAGAGAGCAAGTAAGGAACCTCAGTGCATCCTGCCTCCTCAGGAGGAGGGAGAGAGCTAACTGTTTGCTACAGAAAGTACTCACATTACAGAGAATTTATTCCTCTCATTTAAACACGCAGAAAATGAATGCATGCTGTAGTAGAAACTCACTAATAAATATATGTATATATATATACATATACAGTGTTGCTCACAGCATGGTTGTAATTGGATGACTACACGTAGTAGATGTTTGGAGTCCTTGATTTGTCTTCCAAGTTATTTACCATTTCTCCTGTGTCTTATGAAAAATGGCTGTGAAATGAACCAAAATCTGGTGTGTATAAATAGTACAGGAAAATTGGGCGAGCCATAAAAAAGTGATAACCATTCTGTTCTTGTTTCACGAATATTCCGTAATCACTGAGAGGACATTCTAAAAGAATGATATATGTATGTTTGCACATGAATACACATACTCTCACATGCCTGTCTTCACTCATAACTGATCTGCACGGTTTTGATGAGCCTGTCTCTGCTAATAAACTCTTGTTAGAAGGAGTTAAAGATGTGGTCTGAGAGAATAGAGGCAGTCTTGCCAGCAGTCTCAGTAAATACACGTACACATGAGAGTGACATCAGTAGCAATAACTCCCACAGTCAATATATGAAACTGCTCTCTCTTCACTCCTTTTATGATGTACTTTTAACTTTCCAAAACCTATTCATTTGAGTAAGCTAGACTGTATGTGTTTGTATAAATGCATAAATGCACAATATATTGATCCCTGGCAAGAATCAAAGTGGTGATCTCTTTGGTACATGGATACTGCCAGACTGGGAAAGTGAAAGATAAAGTTTGGCCAGATACCAGTGCAGGGCTGCCTTGAAGCAGTGGGGTAACAGGAAAATGTCACTTTGAGGAAAAGGTTTCCTCCTGGATATAAAGCAGAGCTCTAACACCATGAGGTATAGAGCTGGCAAGGTTGCCAAGTACAGATGAGCTGGGAATTCAAGGACCTGGACAAATGCCCTTGATAGGAAATGTGTTCCATCCAAAAAAAAAAAAAAAAGTCCTTCTGCAATATTTACAGCATTAACTTACTTTAAAAGGTTAGCCATCTAACACTTTGTTTTATTGTGGAACATGATCCTTGACTTCTATTATGGTGCTTGTTATAACTCTGGTGGATTCAATATTAAAATTTTCAATCCATAAGTAACTATTTTTTATCTTTTTTTTGGAGAGAGGAGTTTGAAGTATTTAGAGACCCTAAAAAAATCGAGACAAATCAGCAATTCTATGACAGTTGAGGAAATGAAAAATTAATTAAATAGAGTCAGTGCTTTTGTAAATAATTAGTGATAGTCTTGACAATTAAATACATTTGGGTTCTTTTTCTACTTGAATAGATTCACTCAGGCACAAAGCAGTTAAAAGCCAAGTTCATAAAGCTTATATGAGTCTGCATTTTGATGTTCACCCTGAGCCATCTTTAATCTTCTGGGCTTTCATACACACAAGTCAATACTTAGGGTGAAAAGCTTTGCTAGCACCATTGAAAATGATACCATGAGGAACTTAGTTTCAAAGTCATACAGTCACTGTAAGAACTAGAAAAAAAATGCTGACTGCTAAACTAAATGGTTGTCCTGACTCCCAGCAGTTCGAGCGATGTCAGATGGGAGCACTCCCTTCTCAAAAGGCTATGTGACAGAATCCCCTCTTTGGGAGGTTTGAGAGTTTAGTCCTAAAATTATCACCTAACTTCTTTTTCCTTAAAAGTTGGTAAATCGATCCTCCAAAACCCTGTAACTCTGGAGAAACCCCAACTCAGTCTAGTTACCTGAGGTTTGACAGTTTTTGGTTTTAATTATAATCCAAATGAGAATGATATGAGTAAGTATGAGATGCAGTTATGGGGCAATACTTGAATGCCACATACCACATGTTAATGGTTTCTAAAAACATACTAATGCAATTAGCATAACCTTATATCTGATTCTGCCACTGGACAGTATTCCCATATTGTCTCTAATGGCTTACTCCTCTGTACCAAGACAGAGATTTCTTTCACATCTTTGGAGGTTGATGCTCTAATTCCTTTGGTGGCAGTTCTTCTGATTCTTCAGATGGATCAAAAATGAGTGCCACTGGATCAATTTTTCACTTGGGGCATGTATCCCCGTTAGTGGACTAAGGGAAACACACTCTCTTTTAATTCCGGTTGTTCTCCTGAACCTCCTATGGGCCTTTTAGGTCAGCACTGCGGTAATGCTTGATGGAAAAAAGTCTGATGCTTAATACACAGCCTTTTAAAAAAGAGACTTAGAAAAACTCTGCTTTGAACAATTTCTAATGAGATTGTGCCTGCACCTCACCAGAGGAACAGTTCACATTTATAAGCCTTACAAAGAGACCTGGCCAGAAAACTTCAGGCACAGAAATTGCCACTACTAAATGCATTTTTCAGGACATGGAAGGCTTTCTCTGAAATCTAGCAACTCTACTTACATCTTTTGGATGTAAAATGGTGTAAATGCATTATGTAGACTAATGATTAATTAACTACTGATACTTTTAAAATTTGAATATGTAAAACAATGACTTTATCAAAGTTTTTTTGAAACTGAAATAGTTTCACTACATTGTCAATACAAAAACCTGTTTAGATTCCAAATAAAATAAAATAGAAGAAAGCCCCAAACCTGTCTGACTTTGAACTATTGCCTTTTCATTCCAAGAAAAAAAATAAATAAAAAAGGAACATTTCTTCTGAGAAAAAATGGGGATTTTCACATACCCAGTTTTATTCATGGCCTGTCCTGAGCTGCTCCAAATGTTCTACTAAATGAGTCTTTTTCAAAGGTTTCTCTGCTCAAAGTCGCAGGGTTTTTTGCCATTTTTACACTGGTAAGTCCATATAGTTTTTGCAGCTTCATTAAGAATGCTGGGGAAAACTCTTCAATTGGAAACTTGTTTTTCAAACTATAGTTTTAGAAGTCCAGGTGCACTTTACTCTCCCTTTGCCTGAAGACATGCATTAATTATGGCCTCAGGGATATCTGGAAACCAAATTTAGTTTCACTGAGCTAAGAAAATTACAACTATCTTTAGATGTAGCTAGTATTTTTCCATAGTTCATAGAGCACTATTTTGAAGCTCTGCCATCAATCACAAAATTATATTTAAATTAGATTGTAGGTTTAAAAAGCTTCATAGAAACAGGTAGTACTGAGAGTCAGAGAGAATAATATTTTCCATGCTGAGATCTAGAAGCAGCTGGACTTCCTGTAAGTTCAAGGCATTTATATCATTGGAGACATCAATTACATTAGCGATGTAGGACCAATACCCTTCAGATAAAATACTGAAATTAGGAAGGAGAGGTTTTTCATGGAATTTGAGAATGCAATTATTGATTTGATATGATTTGTTGAATTGTCTGTTTAGTATATCTTGTCAACCATGCAGTGGCTTAAGAGATTAAGGGATCTCCACCATGACTTGTGCAGTAGTTGTGTAAGAAGCAGCAGTATTTGATTCAGGAGATCTCCTTCCATTTGCTGTTTCAAGCAAAGTGTCATCACATTGTCAGGAGAGGATGTGTCACAGAGGAATGGCTCCTTGGCATGTAAATGTTGGCTGGACATTCACAGAGGCTGATGCTGAAAGGGAAAAGTGATCCACAAGCCATATTGTTGTCAAGGCTGGTAAATGGTCACAGTTTGGTCCTCAGCAAAAAGAATTAACTTTGTCAATTCTTTGTTTAACAATTATGTTTTCCTTCTAGTACTCTTTTCTAGTCCTTAATGAACTACAGGAGATTAAGGGATTGAAAACCCCAAAATAATAGCAATAAAAACCTACCACAGATAATCCTAAAAAAAAAAAAAAAAGGCATATAAAATCTGTTGAATAAGATTAGGATTAGTTATGCTGCAGGCTGGTGGAAATATGCTAGGTTTTGAATGGAGTTCTTTATGGGGTCTTTTACTATTTTGGTGCGTTGGATGAAGTGTTTGTTTAGTTAGAGAAATAATCAATATTTTACACCTAGCTGTTGGGAGCTTTATATAGTAAATTTCCAACATTTTATAAAACAGAATGTCTTAAACACACTCAGATGAATGCCAATTGTAGAGCATAGTTTCAGCAGAATTTATTTCCTTGGAATCTTAAAAGCATCTGCATAAAAACAACATGTGAATCAAATTAATTTTTGTTTAGTTTTAAAATCGCATAGAATTGCATTCAGGTTACTTTATTTTTCAGGCTTATCACTCATGACTATGTGTGTGGTCTCTACAGGCAACATGCCCTCTACAGATATAGCAGATTTAGGCATATTAAATCCAGAGCAGATTTAACCAGATTTAAGAACATGCATGCATGGAGAACACAGACCAGCATGGGAGGTATTTATAGGGCTGACTGAGCAGCAGAGCACTGAGGAGCTAAAGGTTTCCCAGTGGTCCAGGTGGTTTCCCACACTCCCAAGTGTCACCCATCTAATCCCTGACTCTTACACATAGTTCAGAATTAAACCATCTCTATTTGTCCAGTGGTGAATTGCTACAGAACCAGTGGTCCTCATCATTCTCTGACTGCAAAAAACCAAAAAAACTAGTGGATATATGCTACCAGTTCTTTTAAGGTAAAAGCAAAAAAGTAATTTGTTATGTATATCCCACATTCACTCAGATCGTGGCTTACCTATAATGTCAAATATCACCCAAGCATACAGAAAGTGTACAGATAATTATTTTCTTTCTGGGTAGTAAAAATGTGGAAAACACAGCAAACCATTTTGGTGCATTATATGTTTAATGCAATTTTGGTGCAGTTTAGTAATTAATTTTTTAGAATCCATTCTATAAGCTGCAGGTCTAAACTTGTAGGGAAACAAACACTTCTTTATAGACAAGCATATTTAGAAAATGCTGCTTCCTGGTGAGTACATTTTAAGTAAAAACATAAATGCTGTCCTTCATTTACTATGATCCAGACTTACTATTGTTTTTTCAGAAAACAAATACTTGAAAAATAATGCTTCACTCTTTTATGTTTTTTAACTTATTTGCCTCTGTGAGTTATTAGAATAAATCATTAATAAGAACAGTAGGGCTTTATTCCAGATTTGCATGGATGGGAGTGAACTGAATGAAAAATGAGAGGACAATAAAAATTTTTAGAAAAGTCATATTAGCACAGATATAAAGAAACTCTGGCATTTGTGTGTGTTTGGAAGACATTAGGGTGAGAATCCTATGGCAAACAGAAGAATAAAATAATAACAAAGAAGTCAGGAGTGTTTGTTATTTAAAAGGTTACCTCAAAATCTATCAAGAGCATGACAGTGCACAGCAGCCTGGAAGTGAATAACATGAATGGTCTAACAGAAGCCTTCAAAGAAAAGAAAAAGTCACTCCAAGAAATTTTGAGCACATGGAACAGCTTGCACCCCGAACCAGTGGGAGTCTCCCATGCAACTCCCTTGAAGGTTAAATTTCAGGCTTTGCTGCTCAGCAGGAGGCACACACACGGAGAGAACTGGCAGAGTCCCATTAAAAAAGTGCAAAGTTATTAATCCAGTTGATGGCTACCTTCTGCAATGCTGAATGATCTGAATTTCCTCACTAACTTTGCCTGTACTCTCCATGTCCACTACTGAAGATGAGCAGAGGGAGCAGAGTCAGGGTCCTGTTGAGTGGCTGCTCTAATTAGGTGCGATAGCATCACTCGAGACCTGTGAAAGTATCATTATTCCACTTGGGTTTCTCAAATCAAATTTCATTTAGGCATGCAAACTAATGTTTGATATTTACCTGGCTTTAAGGAAAAGGTCAAATTAAATAGCTATTAGCTATTTCCTATTAGCTTTAAGGACTTTTCTTCCAAAGGCTTGAACATGTCTTGCAGGATAATTCAGCTGGGGCTTGGACATTGTGATTAGGTAAATGGATTTTATACCCATTTATAAAAATGAGGGATTAAAGTGATTTACAGAATGGTACACCACTGACTCCTTTTAAGAATGGAGCTGAGTGTAGCCTATTGACTTCTCTAACCATGTGATACTGTGCACACAGGACTCTGTGCTTAAGTATATACAGGGGAAGATGTTTGAATGGGTCTTTTTGCTGGAAACTGTTGACTTCTGAACTGGTTTTCACAAGATCAAGGAAACGAAAATGTTGGTTATATAGAAAATTCTTTACATGATAGAAGAAAGAAAAGTCTTCCTAAAGAAAGAAAAACCTCATTGCCATACAGACCTCTTAGAGAATTAAATTTTCTGAATCTGCTTGCATTTCACTGCTATCAATTAAAGTTAAGTATACATTGCAGTGAAATTATTTAATGGGAAAATCTGCCTTGAAGAAACCTTCTACTGGAGAAATTATTTTTTATAACTTCCTGGTTTTGCAATAAGACATTCCTGTTTAATACTGATGTAGATTTTTTTGAAAAACAGTTATGAGTTATGTTATATTGATGTGTATTATACTGTGGGAAGAAAAACTACTTGATGCAGTCAGCAAAATAAGTGAGAAATATGTATATGTATCTTTACATAGTAAAGTGAAAGTCCCATGAATTCCTTCCTGAATAACTGCTAAATGAGGCATCCCAAACTCCTGCCCAGTGTCCCTGTGTGTCTCCAGTGTCCCAGTGTCCCTGTTTATCACCATACATTTTGTTAGCAATGCTGTTTTTCTCTCCACTTATGTGTTTAGATAATGACTGGTGCTCTCTGCCTTTCGCTAGGCCAGAGGAAGGCACTGTAAGTGTAATCATCTGAGATTTGATTATTCAGATACACAGCTTCCAGATTTGATCTCTTGTTCTGATTGGCTTGATTTCTGGACAGAAGTTTCAATGAGTAAATGAATAAATGAAAATTAAAAAACCTAGCAAATACTGGCAGCGTGAAGTGAACTCTGACCTGCTGTCTTGGGGGGGCTGTTAGTGGGAAATGACCTCTCTTTACCCATGCCAGCAAATCTGCATGTGTATTCATGGCTCCAATTCACTTTCCTCTAATGGCCAAATTTTTTAGTCCTAAATAGTATTAAGGCTTGGTTTATACTGGTTTTCTTTCTTTCTTTCTTTCTTTCTTTCTTTCTTTCTTTCTTTCTTTCTTTCTTTCTTTCTTTCTTTCTTTCTTTCTTTCTTTTCTTTCTTTCTTTCTTTCTTTCTTTCTTTCTTTCTTTTCTTTCTTTCTCTCTCTCTCTCTCTCTTTCTCTCTTTCTTTCTCTCTTTCTCTTTCTCTCTTTCTCTCTCTCTTCCTTCCTTCCTTCCTTTGTTTCTCTCTCTTTCTCTCCCTCCCTTCCTTCCTTCCTTCCTTCCTTCCTTCCTTCCTTCCTTCCTTCCTTCCTTCCTTCCTTCCTTCCTTCCTTCCTTCCTTTCTCTCTCCCTTCCTTCCTTCCTTCCTTCCTTCCTTCCTTCCTTCCTTCCTTCCTTCCTTCCTTCCTGAAATAAGAGAAAGAAGAAGCTTTGCAAATGTGCTACATTACTCAAATAGAAAAGAAGTTTAAATTGCAAACAGAGTGTGTTGAAATAAACTCAGTGTGAAATCTTACAGCATTGGAATTAAGGACAGTATTTCCAATTACATTGGCATTTATTATTTCGCAGCCCTTAGATTTTTACAAGTAAAGCACACATTTTTATTTTGACTTCTCAGAAAAGCTTTTTCTCATTTTTGTGAAAGAAAAGCCAAGTATTGATAAGTAGGGAGACTCTAGTGAAACACTGATTCATCTAGGTCCTATCATTTGAAAATTATTTCTAATAGCAAAAAATAGGTGGTATATTATGCCTTTTTGAATAAGGTCACAGGAGTGCAACAGTAGAAACTCATTTCTGCTGACACGTTGCATCTCAGAAATTGTTTCCTCTGGTTCACTAATGAATCTTTTTTTTTTTTTTTTTTTGCCCTTGTCTGACATATTTTACCTCTAGCTTGGCAGGAAAAGTCATTTCCTCCTGTGTGTAAATGAATGATAAAGGAGAGATGAAAGGGCAGAAATGTGCAAGTGCCATCAAAACCCTCATTTTTGATTTTTAATATGCTGCAGCTGTTGACGTGGAGTGTTTCTCTTGCAATTGAAAGCACAGCCAGCATGGGAATATTGATAGGTTTACATGAATCCTAAACAGTCACAGCTTATTTGTATTCACTAATAATGTAGAGCTTGGAGGATACTGCCTACACGGATACATTTTCAGCTGGAAAAATTGTGAAACAGCAATAGGGATTAGTGGAAATGATTGATGGGGACACAGAGACGTTTGGAAAAGCAAGCTCAGGTCAAAACAGTCTACAGTGAGATTTAAGTACTAGTCTCTATTTCAGCAGCTAAGGTAAACATTAATAGATATCCAAGCAACTATGATTCAGTACTATCCCTCCTGGACACATTTTGCCTTTTGAAAGTCTTACCAGTTTTCTGGCAGCAATTAATATTCTGAAGTGTCAGTAGTTAAGTTAATATTACTTCCTTCAAAATCTTTGAATTCCTGTATTAATTTGCAATTTATCAGTGACTTCAGCAGAAATGTAGATAATCTCTGAAATTAGGCCATGTTCACTGAGGTAGGATTTTTGGATTTTTGAAAAAGCTGGAGACACTGGATGCTAAATGCCTGTTCAGAATACTTTGCAGTGATGGATAAGTACACAAATGCTTTAATTTTCATTAAGTTTTTAGTTAGAAAATGTACATTTGGCACACAGTATTGAGAGTGGCAGGGAAATCCTGCACCACTTTGATGATAAATTCACAATACAGCAAAAAATCTAGAAAATCCTGCTGTGTGCTATATTGATGATCTGCCTAAATATAGCAGCTCAGGCACATTCCTGCCCTGCTCAGTGTTGCCTGGCTGGTGCTACCAGTACTGCATTTCAAGTATTCAACCTCCTGAAGACCAGGGCTTTTCAAATGTTAACACAATATTAACATGTTCACTTCCCAAATAACATTGCTATATGCCTTGCCTTTAGTTGTCACTTAAATGCAAATATCACTTTCAAGGAAAAAAAATCAAGAAGCCATGGGATGTGGACTCCAGGCACTCACAGTATTTCAGCACAGAGCCACTTGAGGAGGGAGCTCGTTTCCTTCCGTGTGCCCTCTGCCCCTGAATTTCAGGTCAGACAGATAAACCCAGACAGTGTATTTTCCTTGTCCCCATGGGTTTATTGAAATACCGTAAACTCCTTCTCTTTCAGCAGCTGCTGCCTCCCTGGTATCAAGGAGTTGTTGAGGCTCCCAGCTACAACCATTGGCTGATGTGAGGTTGGGCCTGGAAATGCATTCTTTTTCTTTTTCTCATCTCTCATTTTTTAATGTCTGACTGCTTTATTGAGATTGAATTCTCCCTGCCTCCTTTCTCTCATAAAATGATACTGAATGGGAGAGTCCCCATGCAATGACGACTTCAGGACCAAGCACGGTGGCTTTGCTTCGTCTGCAGCACCTGCTGTGGCAGAGAGCAGGGCTTGACTCAGAAGCCCACGTGTTTATCTGCCATCACCTGGCTCCAGCTTGCAGCTTCACGGCTTTGCCATAATGCCTGGTCTCTTTGGAAACCTGATTCTCTTTTTAGCTCTGTTCTTCATGCTCCTGTACTAAGCATCTGTGATTAGATCTCACTCTCAGTTGAAATGGCATAAAAGTAATGTAAGTGGGTGAGGGATTTTATATATTTATTTAACACAAAGTGTGGGTTTCCTGAAAGCCTGGGAGGCAGTGTGGCTTCTTCCTTCACTAAGATCATCACTGGCACTTTTGTTGTCAGACATATGAGAAATAAGACATTGATTTGTTTATAATATATGCCAAAACAACTCTGTGCACTTGTCTTGTTCTGTAAAATTCTGAAATTATTAACAGAGCCCTTGTTCCTCTCTTCCTACTCTTTGTATTTCTGCCATGACAAAAAAAAAAATTAGTTTCTTAGGAAAGAGGCATTTTTCCAGCCATTCTCAAGCAACTCTTTTTCTTGAGTACTTCATTGCTGAGGATGCTTTTTTCTGTAGAGGGGGTTACAAGCTGTTCTTTACCTGTTCAGTCCATGGTACCTGGACTCCTCTCCTGACTACGTAAGTGGTTGTAATAGCCTTTTAGAGTAAGCCACGAGAGCACCATAGGAAGAAGGAGAACTTATGACAGAGAATTGCTGCTCCAACTAATGGAAATGTCTTTTTTCTTCAAATGCTTTTCTTTCAGTCACAAGAATCCTTATCCCAAAGGGAATGATTGCCTGCATGCCCTCCCTGTTTTGCCTGCTGACTTCAGGCTCCCATAAGGAGTTACAACATTGCATCATCTTACATCTTTGTACTGTATTTTTTAATATGTGTTCCATTTATCTTTGTCTAAATTGGTTTTGTTTGTGCAGTGAAATTTCCAGCAGGATTTTTTAGCACACAGGCATCTGCAGTTTATGGTGACCACTCCACCCTTGCCCTGGTGCCCCTGCCCTGGATGCAAACCCTATCCACGCCTCTTTCTCTCTAAAGGATGTACCCTGGCCCACAGGACAATTTTTTAAGAACATGGTGACACTGCAGTACACTCTCCTTGCTGAACCCAGGGAACCAGGTCCCAAGTCCTGCAAACTGGGAATACTGAGTTTGGAACACCTCTGAGTGCTGCTGCTTAGGTCATACAGGAGAACAACAGACAGAGCCTGCGCTCTTCTTTCTATAATAAACCATTAATCAGGCAAGAAATGGGATGGGAAGGGACCAATAGTAGCACCTGAGGTTTCCATTTGTCCTCTCCTCTGATGTCCACCAGTAGAAATCTAAAATCATTTTATCTTCTCTGGAGTCTGTCCACAGACTGCTGCAGATACTTAGCTAATTAAGACTACTCAGTCCTAGGAGCTTTTACCCACATGTATCCCTGTAGGACTGCCAAGAAAGATTAAAAGAACAACAAACAAAATACCCTCCTGAGAGGCAACCAAATAGAGAATTCTTTTCTGATTCTAAAAAATAATTGGTCAGATAGACCCACAGCAGCCTACAAGTACAGCTCACTGGCAAACCAAAGCATAAAAGTGGGGCAGCTGGAAGATTAGGATTAATGGAAGGAAATACTTAACGAAGCATTATTGATTCTTTTTTGGGGCGATGGGACTTCATGAAAAGATGTGCAGCATGTATCCCCGTCCTTAGTTCAAGCAATAAAATACTTCTGACCTTTTAGAGCAGGAGATATTTTTTCTAGGTACAGATTCTCTTTCTTCTTGCTTTCCACTTCCTTTCTGGAAATGACATATTGTATTTGCCATTTGAGCAACCCTATCAAAGCTAGGAAAAATATTTTCCTTCTACTTTATCTAGGATTCCTGATTTTAAGTCTTTTGTTGATTATCCTAGACGGTAATGGGTTTGCAAATGCAGGTTTTATAGGCTTGAAAGAGAAAATGCAAACAATTATGAGTCCACTTTACCTTCTTATTTTAGAAGCAAAATCCCGTTACTTAGATAGCAACCTTTACGACTAATGTAATTATATGTCCATGTCTTTCTATTTACCGTGTACAGAATTCCTGAATCCTCAGAAACAGCAGCGAGGAGGGAGTGCAGAGTGCCATAACTCTGTTAGCTAGATAATGAATAGAAAACTTGTGTACTAGAAGAATATATAGTTGCTGAATTTGAAAATGGTCTCTTTTGTTGATGGAATTATTTTAAAATTTTAGAATCATGTAGACAAAACCCTACAAAGATATAGTTAAGATCCTTCACTTTACAAAGCTGCATACACAAAAGTTGAGGAATGCCTGTGATTTACTAAATTCAGCTTTGCACTACACTTTCAAGGCAAGGTGATATTATTTTAAAGATCTGCATACATCACTCTTCCTGTAGTGTCTGGAGATCCTGTGACAGAATTAGGAATACATTTGACTTCCACATTTAACTTTCTTAACCCCAAGTCCTTCGTTTTCCCTCCTCAGCCATGTTCCTTCTTCACTACAAACCTCCTACAACCATCAGGCAAGAGGGTCTTAAAGAAATCAATGCTTCGCTCTGTAACTGAAGTGAATTGCTGGAGCAGATCCATTTTGCACATGGAATGAAATGACTGCCCTGTGAATGTGTATTCTCTATACTACCACTGACTTTTTAAAACTGTAGTTCAAAACCTTCAAATTACAGGGCTATATTTCAAGTAGGCAGAAGAGGAGATAGTTGATAGTCATTAAATCTTAGTAGAAAGAGGACCCTGTCCTGAGGATTACCAACAGGCATTTATGTAGAATAACTAAAACCAAATTTTTCATTAGCGCCTCCTCCCTCCCTCCCTCCCTCCCTCTCTGTCAAGTCTGTTTTCATTGGAGATGTCTCCATTTAGTGACAAGCCCACTTAGGCATGTCTTTGCTCTGTCACTCAAAAGAGAGAACAACCAAAAAGAAACCACAAGCCCTGCAAACAAAGCCTAAACAAAGAGCACAGCATTGGTGCATTATTTGATTACTTGTCTGCATCTCACTAAGGAACAATTGCTTGCATGCATTAAAATCCACAGTGCCTGCCACCATCGATTTCCCAGAGACTTTAAAAATTGCTGGCAGCATGCATAAAGGGGATTGGAGTTTGGAATAGGTCATTTTGATTAATCTACAGAATTCCACTAGGAATTGCAGATGTGTCTATTCCAGGAGAAAAAAATTAAGTTTAACTACAGCAGAGAGCATAGTTTTTGGCAATTTGGCTGCTAGTTTGATTCAGACCAGTACTTGGATGACATGCATTTACTTTAGCTGCTGTCCCTATCAAGGAATAGATATAATTAGGTTTGTAATTTCTACGTATAAGACAAAGGCTTTATGAGAGACAGGTTAAGATTTTGTTGCAAAGTCCAGACTTTTGCTTCTGAATAACTATTGTGCCACCTAGTGAGTGTTAAACTGCACTTTAAAACAGATGGAAAAATTGACTTAAAATATACTGGTGAATAAAGAAACAAAGTATTTATTCAAATATTTTTTGTGGCATGTTGAGACAGAAAGTATTTTCCCGTTTTTCCTGATTATGTACCAAGGTGTTCCACTGAGGTAAAAAGTGTTCCATTTCAACCATAGAATAGCATAGCATAGCATTTTGTTTGCAATTGTAATAAAGAAATATAATACATAAAAAGGATGCACACAGAGCTCTTTACTTCCCCAGCAATAAATCATTCCAATAAATTACTTGCATAATTCATAGGCTTATCAATATGAAAGGATATCCCCAGATCTCAGAAGAGAGGAATTTCCATTCTGTAAAACAGTTAAATAAATAAATACACTGAAAAATGTTATTTTCTGACCAACCATGACAACTTTCCATTGGCACCAAGCAAAAATGCTTTAACACATTATTATGATGGCATGCTTTAAGGCATTATTTAGACAAAATAATAAGCAGTGTGTTATGTTAAAATCATAACATTCTGACACAAAGTTTCTCATAAAATTTCCTTTTCCATATAAATAGTTTGTGCCCAAATAACTATGTAGATTTCATTAGCCTGTAGCTATTTCTTAGTGATTTTTCTCCTCTAGCTGAAACCTTTCAACAAGGTTGTGGGTTTTTTTTCTTTCACTTTTTAAGTAAACCATCTGTCCAGTGTGGGAGTATTGGGTTTGCCACAGTAGATAGCTGTAATATTTCAATCACCAAAGCCAGTAACAATAAATTTCCCTTAATAGAGTGTTTCCTAGCATTGTTCAAGTCACTTTATTACACCTTATATAAAATTGCCACGCTATCCATCATCAACAAAAGCTACAGTAGGTAGTCTGCTCTTTTAGTGCCTGAATGCAGTGCCATAGTTACAGTAGAAAACCTAGTGGTCAGCAATAGTTCAATTTAGAACCTTTTAGATTCTCTGACACTCCAGGGACCTTTAAATTCATGGTTTTTAATATATTTAAATGATGTGTGTTAGAGATCTTTCATGTAACAGGACCTGACAGCAGGTAAATGTGACATTGGGACCAGAGACTTGGATAGCTCTATGCCACACCTTGATGTAAATACAAAGTTTTTTATATTTTTTTCCTAAATGAACAATGGAATGGAGCTCATCTTCTTTCAGCACTTTTTGTTGCAAAATATCTGAGATTCAGTTCTAAGCTGAGAGAAAATGAAATTAGTTTCTGAAGGTAAAAACCATAGTGTTTTGAAAAGCAGAAAATCTGTGGTTTGAGGGGGCTTTTTTGCAGTTTTGTTGTTGTTGTTGTTTGGGCTATTTATTTTCCCTCCAGGAGAAGGATTTCCAGAAGAAAATATTTTCAATTTTCTGGTTTCAAGGCTTGACAGACATTTTGTCATTTCATTTTCTTCTTGCAGACAAATGAAATTGAAAAGATTGTGTCAGGTGTCAGGTGAGCTTCTTTAAAGCTCAGTGTCCAGGCTCTCTGAATTCTCTGATACTTGAAAAGTGTTTGTTCTGTGTTCCAGTTTTCTCTGGAGGTATATTATGTAGTGAGGAAACAGAAAAAGCAAAAATTTATATATTTTTAAAGCATAATCAATTGATTACTCCATTTTAAAGCAGTTCCATTTAAGATAGTAAAGAGGTCTGCTTATAAGGTTTGTTCTTCTCTGTAAAAGCTCTTAATGGCTAATATTCACATTAAATATGCAATTTAAATACATGCAAGTATTACTAAAAGTAAGGCAGGATTAGAAATGTAATAAAATTTGTTTGCTTTATCTAGCATTGGTAACAAGCTCTTCTCGATATCAGTATGCTCAAACATGATTATTTTTATAGAGGATGATGCCATTTCAGTGAAAGAGGAGTAAAATTCATTCACAAGGTGCTTTTTTTTTTCCCCTCTCTTTTTCTTTTCTCTTTCATGTTGATTCAAGGTAATCTAGCATTTGAAAACATCTGGGAGAATGACATAGTTAAGCCTAAGAGTTCCCATTGTTTTATTTCACATAGGCAACATTTTAATGTGACTTTACATATCTCATTGGAAGGATTATCTGTGGAGTAAATGCAAAGTATTTCATAAACAGAGAGTTGAAAATCTAGATCACGACTCTGATCCAACATTATACTAATTAACAAAATATTAATAAGTCCTAGGTTTAAAAGTGCATATATAATAAAATTTTGAAATGAGATCTCTAAGATGGACAGTTTTATTCAAAGTAAAAGACATGCACTCCTCACAAATAGAGGAGACAATTGAATGGCATGTGTTCTGCTTTCATTTAAATCTAATATCGTATTTATATTTAGTGTAGTAATAAACCCTTTTTCAAAATTTTCCTGTCCCGAGGTACATGCAAAGCCAGTGGTTCGCTCAAAGTGAGTAAAACTCTCAGTATCTGTAATTCTTACTAACTTTAGCCTGCATATCTGTTTCCTCCAACATAAGTTAGACAGATGTGATGTAATTGTAATAAAGCTTGCTGAAACTGCCTGGGATTTAAATAATTTCCTCTCTTTATAGAATTGCACCTCATAAATTTAACTGAGCTGATAGTCAATATTTACTGTAATCTTAATTAGGCAAGACTTGATTTGCTCTGGTTTTCAAGCATCTGAAAACTGTAGACATGCTCAAGGTCAGGCTTTTGAAGATTTCACTTTTTTTCTGTATGGATTGTTCAGACAATAACCACTAAGTGCACTTGTCTGAGAAAGAGAAGTACCCTTCCTTCAGCAAGTCTGCTGCCACTGTGACTGAGAAACCTGCACTGCCCTGAGGCCGTATCATAGCTGAGATTAGTAGCTCATTTCTGAAACTTCTAGGAGTCATTTTAGAGGGTTCAAGATAGGATTATTTTGCAACTGAATGTCATGGTGTGAATGAGTATTGGGTCACTGAGGCTGAAGAATTCATAAATAATAAGTAGCACAGAAACAGTATTCAGTAAATCTGTGAAAATCACTGTCTTTTAACTATGCAGACTAGGATGTATATTTGTTACATATTGTATATTTGTAAAAAAATATTATGCAAGAGAATTATACAGGTTGTATAATAAATTCAGTCTTTAATGGAAGTCTTAAGTGAGAGAGAGAGATTAGAAATGCATATCTGGATTTTTCCACAGATGCGGTGTCTGAGATTCTTCTTCTCTGGTCCCATTGGTAACACAGTATTCATTCTTATTTTTGAGGCCATGTAAATAACCAGATGTTTCCTCTGAAATCACTGGCCATTAAAAGGCATTAGTATTCAAAGTTACATTTCTATCATAATATAAAAACCCTCAGTGAAGGGTTCATACTACATGAAGTAAAGTGTTTGGAAGAGCAAATTCTGTAAAAGCAAACACAGCATAAGCAAGCAAGCGCCCAGAGGATGTTGCAGGCACAGCTGGGCAATATGAACAAAAGTCTCTCAGTCCTAGTGAAGGAGATGGCAGATGTTTGGCAAAAGCTAATTGGCAAATTAAGGCATAAAAGCAGCTTTTGCCAGGGCCCAGCTTTAGATAGTGTATTTCCTGGCTGTGTCGGGTATGCAGTCTCTGATACTCCCAGTGTGGCATCCTTAGGTGTCCCAACAGGAATAGTGAGGTAGCATCCCCCTGCCTCTGTCCCCCAGGAGGGACATTCTCTCCTTGTCACAAGGGCTGCAAGGGAGATGGATCAGGTAGCTCAGTGCTATGCATTAGGTTCTCTATACACGCTTCAAAGTAATGAATACAATCCACAGGACTAGAGAAATGAGTTCCTAATTTGCTCATGATAGATCTCCAGAAATCTATTTCATTAGTCACAAAAGTGATTTTAAAGCTCTGACATTTAGTCTAGGTGATTTTAGTAAGCGAAACATATTTACGGATGCAAAATGGAAGAGCTTGGGTTGAAGTATTAGTGGGATATGTTTGACTAAACTTTATCTGTATCAAGTTGATAGCTAATTAGTGAAAGATAAAGTCTTCCCTTATAACAATATTTGGAATAATGTGACAAAATTATGTGTGTATGTAGCTGCAGATATACGTGTGTGTGTGTATACACATAAGTGTATATGTGCATACACTTTTATCTGCAGCTATATATACATGTACTTGTCACATTGTATGTGACATGCATTTGTGTGTATATATATATATATAGATATACTTATGTGTATATGCACACATTTATAAAAGTATATGACAGTCATTTGTTTGTATCCACGATGAATGTGCAAGATAGCGGTCAGAATTTTTCCCAGTGGGATTGATTTCTATGACTCTATTCTCATTCTGCAAAGAAGCAAAACTATATTTAGTGTAATATATTTTAACATCAGTGTAAATAAGTCATGGTAAATCTGAGATCCTGATCATTGATAATGGAATCTTGTACTTTGTGCTACATTACCTTCAAGTGATATGAGCTGCTATAGACGTAAAACTGGGAATGCTTTCATCTTCATTTTATCCGTTACAAGTTTTTAAAATACTTTATTGTATTTAGAAGAAAAAAAAAAAAAGGGCAACAAAAAAAATCTCTGTGTGTTTTGAAAAATTGTTATACATAATCTTGCGAATAATCTTAGGAAGATTTTTTAATTCAGATATGTATTTTTATTTTACCAAATAATAGTTTTGGAACAAGGTATAGATGTTAGTTTAGGTAACTGTATTAAGCATTCTGAAGGCTTGCTTTCTCTATGTTAGAAAAGACTTTTATAAATCACTGCATGGAGCTCTCTGCTGTTTAGGCTAATGTGTATATAAGAGCAATGCAGAAGAAAATGGAAAAATAAGGTAGGCAATTTTCTTCTCTGTGTAAACAGATGCAATGTGAAATTATTCGACCATAAAGTCTTGTTAGTTTTGAGCTCACAGATAGCCAAGCCCTTAGATTGCCATCTCACTTCCCAGAAAATGCTTCCTAGAGCCCTTTAAAGACAGCAAGAAAAATAGACTTCTTGAATAGGGAGATTTAAGGAAAAGAAAAATTTTGGTAAAATGTGGAGCATTCACAAAAGCATCTAAATATGAAATAAGCAGAGAGAAATTAAATGCGCTGAAAATGTGTGACAACTGTTACGACTGTCTATCCTATTTTATTTTCTATTTACAGCAATGTGCAGTAATTTAGACTAGTCAAAAAATTCAGGCTTTTAAATCTGGGTTATACCTATTTATTGCAATCAGTGACTGTTTCTATAGCTGCTTTCTCATTCCCTTCCAATCTGTCTTAGTGGGGTATGTAACATCTCACCCCGTCTGGCAGGGCAGAGCGCAGAGGTACACTGGGATGGATGTGTATGAAAGTCTGTATAGCCATTGCCTGTACTGGGCCTACATTTTTACTGAATAATCCTGGGAAATGTACATTGTATCTCATGTTCTCTGGCCTGTACCTTTCATAAGATCCTATTGAAAAGCAGAAACAAGAGCAAAAAAACTCAAACCCATCAGTAATACCATTGCTATGATCTTAGGTAAGTAATTATGTATTCTTGGGCTCAAAGAAATTTCCTTTGCTACTCCCTGGCTTGAAATTGTAACATAGTGTATTGTACCAATGACTTGTAAATGCTTATGGTGGTATGTAAACCTATAATCATTTCACAGTTTGGTTTGTTTGCCTCACTCAGACAGTGCTGCACTGTTTGTTTTACCAAAGTGTGTGTGGCTGCTTTCCCACTTGGTCACACATCGTTGTGTCTGAACTTGGCTGGGCAGGTGCTGGCGGCTGCCCTGCGAATCCTGCCGCCGTCCTCTCAAACACAGGACACCCTTTCCCTGGAGCACTTCTTATACAGAAAGCAGAAATGGCATGGCAGCTTCGGAAAATGATGGACAACGTAGCTTGCCTTGGCTTCATAAAGGCAAGAAAATCCAGCTGTGCTGACCTGGTGTGTTATAGTGGTGGTGGTGGTGGTGGTAGGGATACATTTTTACTGTGCAGGTGAACATATGGTTAATACATTTTTTATTGAATTAAATGGTTCAAATACAGGAGCTTGTAGAAGAGGCAGAAAACAAAAGTTCGTATTAATCATCCTACTAGCACTTCCATTTTATCAAATAGTCTACTCACTGTGAGTTTGCGGGTACCTTTAATCCCTGAGGAGTTAAAAAAGCCGATTTTCAGATGCAGGGTTGCACTGGACAGCAGGAGACAGATGGTGGGTTGTTCTCAGTTTCTCCTCTTCCTCAGTTGTTGGACTGCTAAGGACTGTTCAGGTTTTCATTGAAACAATAACTTTGAAAAGTTACTTTGAAGTCCAGACATGAAAGAACGGACCTGAGAAAGAAAGTTTTGGTTCCAGCACTTGTTCAGTGTCTGAAAGACTGCAGCTGAATTATGATGTTCCCAGGATTCCTCATCATGAGTCTTTTGAAACATGGCATTTCTGAAAGGATTTATTGGTAAATT
Organism: Acanthornis magna; assembly: GCA_036785705.1. Lineage (NCBI taxonomy): Eukaryota > Metazoa > Chordata > Aves > Passeriformes > Acanthizidae > Acanthornis > Acanthornis magna. The sequence continues at coordinate 19,290,708 of JAWUZG010000040.1, read as the reverse complement.
TACATTGAAGCTCTATTTCAAAGTCTACAATTAAATAGAATTCACAATTGGTTTATGGACTTAGTGAAAGTGTGGCATTTACATATTAATTTTGTAAGATTATTTGTGTCTTTTATGTGGTGTTTGGTTTGGAATTCAAAGCTAACACTCAGATTAGTTAATGGCTGTGTTATGCAATGAAAATAACAAGTACTCCCTAACTGTTAACTACTTTTATTTCTTAGTAATACTGTTATTTTTACTATCACTTCTAAGTGATATTGTTTTTTATTCTATTTACTGTAGGGGAAGTTTGATCTCCTTTGTAAATATCTTCTTCCTGGATTTTTCTTGGGTGTTAGAAGATTCCTGCTTGTCTTTTTTTTTTAATAAAAAAGCAGCATAATGATATCATTGCCATTTAAATGTACCTGTCAGACTTCTTGACCAACACTTGACTACATTGGCTGTTACCTTACAGAGGTTTTAGAAATTTGTGGCTGCAGAGCGGATGCTTTCTGGCTTTCATCCTCTGCTCTCTGTCCCTAGTGTGAGTGAAAGAAGGTCTGCACCCTATAACATTAATAATTTCTGGCATATATTTAGCAAATATCATTATTTGAGATCTCTCTCATACTCTTCTGGTTTTGACCTCATCCTGTCTGACAGCTCTGGAAAAAAAGTCTGCTTCCTAAATAAAACATTGCAAGAAGGATGGTTTCCAGCAGTCCTGTCTTACCATTTTTCTTTTTAGAAGTTGAGCTGCTCCAAGTTTTCAGTCTTTCTATTAGGAAAAGACTTAAGTTTTAACTGTGTGATTTACCAGAGCAATATTGATTCATTATTATCATTATTATTATTATTATTATTATGTTCATATTCTTTCTGATACAATGATGAATGCATTAAAGGTGGACTGAATTAGATTATAATATTGCATCTTCTTTTTAACCTTGTGTTCCTATTAATAAAAAGAAACAATAACACTTCATTTACACTGGATATCAAAATAGGGGAGGGATTTGTGTTAGTTATTGTGCATGAGCAAAGGAAAGGAATTGCTGATCTATTTACTGCATATGTCAGAGAAATACACCATTTAAAATCACGGTTTCTTATGGCTTGCTAACAAAACCAAGTACAGTCCAAGGGAAAGTAGGATTTAGAAATTAATTAGAAAAACAGAACCGAACCTTCCTCTTTTGGGTAGAAATTTTTGTGTAAGATCAGTGTATCGTGGTATTCATTATTATCTCATGCCATAATCTATTGGATCTGGAAGGACTCATTTAGAAAACAAACAAACATTGACAGTATATTTTGTTTAACATATACAGTCAATGATGGACTTTTTCATCAGAATTTTTGTATCTTGATGATATAACTGATTTATTACTATGAATCTAGTCAGCTGACTAGACAAGCTAATGAAAAAAGATAAATGTAAATTCCTATTCTGAGCATGTTTTCATCTTACGTTAGTACTTGGGGAAAAGGCTTAAGGCTTAATTATTATTCCCTTTTATGCTTTTTTTTCTATTTTCCTATAAGTGTTTAATGATTGCTTTGGCATACATCTGCCAAAAATTTTTTTCTGACTCTAGAGATCATAGTTTCAAAAGAACATTTACCATGTGTTGCCCCAAAGACATTTTGAAGTCATTAGATGTGCAAAATCCTTAGTCCAAGTCCAAAAATGTGAATGAAAAAATGAATAGTGGCATGTGCAAAAAGTGCTAAGGAGAAGTTTTAGTACTTTTATCAGATAGCTGAAAGGTAGATGAAAATGGGAAGAGCTTTGTAGCCTCCCAGGTTAGAGTAGCTTGACACAGTGAAATGGTGCTGTCTTGTATCTCCATAGTTTAAGACAAGGCAGAAAAACATTGCTGTTTGTCATCAGCTATAGCTGGAGGCAGCAGAGGCTGGGGCTGTGTTTTGCTAGAACCAGGATTGCACTGGGGACCAGCACTGATTGGAACTTGGAAGATTTGTGGCTTCATATGATTGGAATTTAGTTGTTTTTGAAGGCTCCAGGACAGAGGGTACTTGAAATGTTGAGTTCAGGGCAGATCCAGCAGAGAGTGTCTTAATTCAGAGTTTGAGTTAGAGGGCATTTTAATACTACTGTGGGTTCACATTCTTCTGGGAATTTGTTTCTTCTGTGATTAAATGTTTGTAAGGAAACACAATATGATCAATACAAAGAGCTCAGATTAATCACTGTCTGGAAGCTGAATACTGTCACATACGTGTTTGGCTTGAAATGTGTGACAGGCATTTTGTTTTTTTAAAGACGTTTTTCAGAGTGCTAAAGTGATTTTATGTACAGGTATGAGGATGACTATTTATTTAACATCTTCACCTGTTCACTTGATTTTTGTTTGGTTTTTCTCTGCTACAGACTATGTCAGAGGGCCACAATGATCATGCAAAATAACAGTTCAGCCTCGCCCCTGCTTCCAAATGTGAGCTCCTTCTGGAAGAGAGATTCGCATGGACCGGGACTCATTGATGAAGCAGTGTCACTCATTGGCAGCTATGATTTCCCTCAGACCACAGAGAGTTTTCTCTTCTCCACTGTGGAATCAACAAACATGACCCTAAATGCCACAAGCAAAGACCCTCTGGGTGGACACACGGTCTGGCAAGTAGTTTTGATTGCTTTCCTCACTGGGATCCTCGCACTGGTGACCATCATAGGAAATATCTTAGTGATTGTTGCATTTAAGGTTAACAAACAACTGAAAACAGTCAACAACTACTTCTTGTTGAGCCTTGCTTGTGCAGATTTGATCATCGGTGTCCTTTCCATGAATCTTTATACCACGTACATCATCATGGACCACTGGGCTTTGGGAAGCTTAGCCTGTGATCTTTGGCTCTCCATTGACTATGTTGCCAGTAATGCCTCTGTCATGAATCTCCTCGTTATAAGTTTTGACAGGTATTTTTCCATCACTAGGCCACTAACATACAGAGCCAAAAGAACAACCAAAAGGGCTGGGGTGATGATTGGTTTAGCATGGATCGTCTCTTTTGTTCTTTGGGCCCCTGCCATCTTGTTTTGGCAGTATTTTGTTGGGGAGAGGACTGTGCCTCCTGATGAATGTTTCATCCAGTTTCTAACTGAACCTATCATCACTTTTGGCACTGCCATAGCTGCCTTTTATTTGCCGGTCACCATTATGAGTATTTTGTACTGGAGGATCTACAAGGAGACGGAGAAACGCACCAAAGAGTTAGCAGGGCTCCAGGCTTCGGGCAGCGAAGCAGAGGCAGCACGCTTTGTACACCAGACAGGCAGCTCCCGGAGCTGCAGCAGCTACGAGCTGCAACGGCAGAGCATGAAACGCTCTGCCCGAAAGAAATACGGACGCTGCCACTTCTGGCTTACAATGAAGAGCTGGGAACCCAACACAGATCAGGGGGACCAAGAGCATAGCAGCAGTGACAGCTGGAACAATAATGACGCTGCTGCCTCCCTTGAAAATTCAGCCTCCTCTGACGAAGAAGACATTGCTGCAGAGACCAGAGCCATCTATTCAATCGTGCTGAAGCTTCCTGGTCACAGTGCTATCCTCAATTCCACAAAACTACCCTCCTCAGAAGATTTGCATGAGTCAGGGGATGAACTGCAGAAATCTGACACAGAATCGAAGGAAAAGAAACCTAAAAAATTGCACCCTCCCAAAACTGTTCAGGATGGTGGAAATTTTCAAAAGAGCTTTACTAAGCTTCCAATTGAACCAGGGTCAGAAGAGACAACTACAGCTTCTGATGGCATCTCATCAGTGAGCAAGACATCGACAGCCCTGCCCTTATCCTTCAAGGAAGCAACCCTGGCAAAAAAGTTTGCCTTGAAGACCAGAAGTCAGATCACAAAACGGAAACGAATGTCACTTATCAAAGAAAAGAAAGCGGCACAGACACTCAGTGCCATTTTGTTTGCCTTCATCATTACCTGGACCCCATACAACATCATGGTTCTGGTGAACACCTTTTGCAGCTGTATCCCCAAAACTTTCTGGCACCTGGGCTATTGGCTTTGCTACATCAATAGCACAGTGAACCCCATGTGCTATGCACTGTGTAACAAAACATTCAGAAACACTTTCAAGATGCTGCTGCTGTGCCAGTGTGACAAACGAAAACGTCGCAAACAGCAGTATCAGCAAAGGCAGTCCGTCATTTTTCATAAGCGGATCCCTAGGGAGGCTTCATAGAATAGTATTTTTTAAACAAATAAAAAAATAACAAAGCAGGGATGAGATGGGATGGACAGGATGGAATGGGATTGGATAGGGCGGAACAGGATGGCATGGGCCAAGGCAGGATGGGACAGGATAGTAAGGGATGGGATGGGTTGGGGTGGGAGGGTGGTTCCAGGGTGCTGATTCTATGATTTAAATATCAAGAATGACAGCAGCTGCCAGGCTTATTTATTCTTTCAATAAATCAAATTTAATATAAAAATAAATCCACAGTCAGCAAAAACTAAGACACTTCAACATTTTTACTAAGGAGTGAAAGATTTAATAAAGTTTTCCTAGAAATTTGCAAGAAGTTGTATAGCAATTATAAACCCATTACTGATCTGCCCAGCTCTTTGATTATAATCAATTCTGGGATCTCAGGTAAGCACATCTAGCTAGCCCAACTCTTCTTTTTCCAAGGAATCCAACAACTTTCAGTTCAAGTTACATACAGATGTAGCAAGCTAGAAAAACAGGATTATGAAATTATTCGAGACAATGTATAGTTTGAACAATTGCTTTTTGTTGTCCGGGTAGAGCTTCCTGTCTACTTCTCTTCTGGTATATTGTTATTTGTACCCCTGATTCCTGATTTCCGAGTATCTATGTGTGCAGCTGATGCTATATATGTGTGTGTGAGTGTGCATGTATGCATAACATACATTCACACCTCTGGAATACACACATACCAGGAAAAGGGTGACCTGTTGTTGCAGGTTTTACAGGGCCCCCCATCATGATTACATGTGATTGAAATTTTTAAAAAGTCAGAAAATCATGTTAAAAGTATATAGCTCATTATTTGCCACCTGAAATTCAAGTTTATCTCTGGAACCAAAATATGGTGTCCACATTTCAAATGAAGAAAAGATAGCCTGTGATCTGAACAGTTTACAGTTTTATAATGGGGTACGTGCCCAGTAAAACCTTAGTCTTGCGCACAGAGTCTCTCCTCAAGGTGATCATGCCTCTTTAAAAGATACAAAGGTGAAAGGAATTGAAGGCTGCATTCAGGGAAAAGTATGAAGCTATCTCAGTAGGGCATAGGATGATGAGAACCCAGATGGGCTGCATGGTCCCGATGCTCACAGGGATGCTCGGGAGCCAGGCAGGCGCAGCCATCAGCAGCAGCCCCGTGATGCTCTGGGGAGGCTGCGCTGCTGTCGAGGCACACGCGGCTCCCGCAACACCTTGTCCTGAGCTGCGCCATGTGGATGCACCGCCCTTCTCAGAGCCAGCTCACATCCTATGTGCAGCATCTGTGCGCCTTCCAATGAAAGCTCAAGTTGTAATTTTCTGGCAAAAGCTGCTGGAGCCCCCCCTGCTTGCACTGTCTGCCCAGGTGATCTTCAGATGCAAATGATTTGTTTAAAAGAAATGCTTTATTTTTGCACATGAAGGATACTCACTCAAAAGTGTTTCTTTTCCACAACCTGTTTTAAAAATCATCAGGAGAAGTGCACCTAAATCCGTTTGATGCCAGGTTATTCAGTGGTGTGAAAAATGTGATATTGCCAATTTGTAACCTGGCAATTTTTGATAAAGACAATTTTAAAAGGGCTTTAATATTTATAGCTTAGACATGATCAGTATTTCCTGGTATTTGTGATGTGGTCTGCACCAAACATGATTTATAAAAGTCAGAGGTCCCCTGGGGAAAGGATTGTACTTTAAACTGTTGCTCTAAATCTGATTTAGTTACATGTTGAAAGATTATTTTGTATTCTCCTTTGAACTGACCAAAACTTTTTTTTTTATTATTGCTTAGACTCTTATTTTGCTGAAAATAAAACAAGTATCTTATTTTACAAAGGGGCATCAGTGTTGTGACCACAGAACTGATGTTAAAGCTGCTTTTGTATTCAGTGTGAGATGGTGTTTACAGATGATTTTGACAACAGTGGAAATATATTAAATGGTGTCTGTGTATCTGAACTATTTAATTTTGTGTTATGTTCATATGAAGAAATATTTATACATATTTCACCAAATGTTTTATTTAATGTTGATAAATATTGCTCTTCAGTCTTCAGCTGTAGTGTCCTTTTAAAGTGATTCATAAAGGTCTGCTTGAGAAATGAATAGACTATACCTAACTTTCTTGTCATTAAAACAAATTCTCTTTTGTATGAGTTGTTTAAAACGTCTACCCTGAAGTATTCTCATAATTTACATTGAAACTGTACTGCAAGTACAATTTTAGTATAAAACAGAAAAAAGTTAAAGCTTCATCTATAAGTCACAAGTGCATTTTGAACTAAAGATACCAGAATTGTTTTGCTAGTTTGCTAGCCACATACAAAGTCTGATAAGGTACCCATGTTGCAAAGAAAACTAATGACCTTTTATAGAAAGAAGCATATGTTTGAAATATATTCATTACTCAAGTTGACCTAAACAAATGTTTTAACATTTAAATATATATCTATATCTATATATATTGCCATATTATTATATTCTGATATCTAGAGTAGTGCTGTGCCCCTAATACACAAAATGTGAGAGCATGTAAGGAAGCCAGAATTCATCGGGGGATTTATGGTATATTAGTATTGATTTTACAATGGGAAACTATTATTTTTATTGAAGTTAAGCTTCCTTGAAAGCGTCTGTCACCACTGTTTACATAATAGGAAGAGTTAAATCCTTGGATTGTTTTAACAGAGAAATAAACAACCTGTCTTTTGATGTGTGAACAGGCTTTAAAATGTTATTTACAGGCATCATAAAATGTGTATGTATACACATATTGTAGCATAGATCAATTTAGTTATTATTTATTTAATGGAATATGCACTATAAAATATTAAGAATTTGGCTGTGTTACAAGTATGGTGGGCATCAATTTAATTTGTATTTTATATGTCTCTGTGTTTGCTTTAAACCCATTCACACACAAAAATTTTAGCTGTATGCACTAGTGGATATATTATTTATGAACACAGGCGCACACAATAGGTTGCAGAAGAAGAACAATTTGAGACCAATGACAGAGCATTACTTTTAAGAAGTAAAAATGATGTAATATTTCATCTGTTTTGAGGACAATTAAGTCAGAAACACAGTTGAAAGCATCATTCTGATGGCAGACAAACAGCTCAATCCCATTAACACTCCTTACATGGAAAGCTGGCTTTTCAGAGACCAGTCTCTGTTAATTACAATAATACAAGATTAGACTCCATATGAAGAGGACCAAAAAGTCAGAAGAGATAGCCAGACAGGAAGCATTGGGTAGTCTGGAGAAAGCTTTGTAGAATAGACCCCAATCACTGTCAGCCCTGAACAGGCAACAAAATACATTAAAATATATGTTTGGCTTTTTCAGTGTAAAATTGTGATAGAAGTTTATTACTTCTGTCCTGGTATAGGCAGTGAGAAATGTCTGATCCAAAGATCCGAGGGCAGGGGTCATGGTGCGTGAAGCACTTTTTCCTACTCCCATGTAACACACTTTCAACAAAGGTAAACTGCAAATCAGTCTGGCACTGTTCTAAAGCTAAACAAATATAGGAAAGGCCTGAGCAGTTCCCAGGTTCTAAACTTGTGGATCTGTGTAACCTAAACAATAAGTGGCCTAAAGGATTCTGGCAGTAAGATTATGCACACAGATATTCTGAGAGAGTTGGTGACATTTCTTAGTCATGTACAACTTCATTTTCTTATTTTGCTGTCTTAATTATTATATTTCTTTCTTTATTCTGCAAGAATATTCTAAAAACTTTTGGTTCATTATCAACCTTATATATCTAAAAATGAGTAGAGGTCCCAAAGTACACTTGGTTTGCCTCTGCAAAACATCAAAGCAAAAGGAAGTTTTTATCTTTTTTTCCATAATCAGCAGCATCAATAATTTTGAAGATACAATTATCATCATGCTACCCTATGTACAGTAGGGATGATTGAGCAGTATCATGCTGTTTATAAACTACTTTTCACTTGCCCCTTGCCCATCTCACTATTTATGCATCCCTATTCAAATTTTTATTTGAGATTCTAAACCCTCCTTTTCCTCCAGATGGCTCCTAGATTGTTTTGCTAAAATATGCTCTACAAGCCTGTCTTGTTATCAGGCTTTTTTTTCCATTCACAATCTCCCTATGCAAAGTTATCTGCTCTTACACTACCAAAAGACACTTTACTAATTTCAGGAGATGTATAGTGTTGAGGTCTGCTACTTTCTTTTCTAAAGATGTCTAAGACATATCAAAAAGACTGGAGAAGGCTTCACATTTGCCAGGTCCATATTGGCAGAAATGGTCTGTGCCAAAATTGTCTGTTCATCAAGCCTGACCAGGGGATGCCCTGTCCTTAAGGATATTCTCCCAGCTCCCACTAGCTTGAATTCCACCCAATTCATGAATCATCATGTATTTTAATGCATTTGGAAATTTTAAAAAACATACATATTCATTGTGGTAGTTCTGAATATTCTTTGACCCATGCAAATCTACTGTCCCTATTCACAACCTGCTTCCAGCCTCTGTGATTTTCTATTTTATATGTTCTTTTTATCTTTTTTGTATTTGCCCATTTAAATACCACTGCGTTGGCTTCTGGGAGCAGGTCAAAGTGATACATATTTGTAGGTTGCTTCTTGTTAGCCCCAAGGGTATGTAGAGATGTCTGGTGGATCTGAGGTGTTCATAAGGATGGCTGCCTGTTCTGACTCATGCTCCGCTCTCCCATGATACCCAAACACTTCTGTTTGGAAGCTTAGCTAAAGCATGCATGACATTCAGGTTTTCATGGAATTAAAAACTTCATTTAATTAGGATGTTCTTCCTTGTAGCAGGCATAGATCATTTATAGCGTCTGCACTTTTCTACTTCTACATTTTTGAGCTGCCAGAAAGATACTGGGCAAAATGCTAATTTTTAATGTCTGATAGTTGGGCATTTTTGTACTTCAGCTTTCAAAGTAAGGCAGAGATAATGCAGTCATGCTATTTGTTGAAAACAAGTTGAGTATGAATAGGAATTATACACTATGCTCATTTCATACAGCATGGCATCGCAACTGGCTGAGATTGAGCATCGCATTTCTTCACAATCTGAACTGGCAAACTCATCACCTGTGCTGTACTGGCATTCGGGACTGACTGCTCTTCACCACTCACATTGCACATTCAAAATATAACATCGATTGTAATTTTTTTTGGTCAAGGAATATCATTGTAGTTATTTCTGGATACATTCCTAGATGTAATTGAGGATGTTTTGCTTAATTTTAGATATTAAAGTGGCTCAAGAGTGTTTCAGTTACCCCTGTCAGGGATTGTTTAATGGAAGGAGCACAGGTAACATGGGAGAACATTAGTGTAAGTGCTACTTATTTCATGGCCTATTCCAAGATGTGTTGTATGGTATGCATGCTGTACCTATACATCTCCATGCACTATGTATATCTCAGTGACTCTACTGTGCATGTACATACAGAGAGATGTACCACATCTAGAGCAATGTTTACGGATGTATATACAAACTTATGCTGAGATTGTCAGCCATGGTAAGCATTGCCTTTGATGCCTCATCAGCTGTAATTGGACAGTGGAACTGCGTTTGTCTCCTCTGCTTATCTGCAAGAAAAGTTTCCACATCTTTCCTTAGTGCCTACTTTTACAATTGCATTGTCCTTATTTCTGGATGTGGTGTTTTCAGTGTATTGAGATGGCTTTCCAGAGATTACCCAAAATTTAGAAATACATGAACAGATTTCACTTACTGATCTATTGCATCAATGCTGCAGTAGGTTTAACTCCACTACTTTAACCAAAATCACCCTGCCTTTTTTTTAAATAAGAAAAAAAGGCCACTTAGAGTAGATTCTATCTAAGTTCATGTAAGAGAAACTCTTATGCCCATGTGAACATCACTGCCAGTTTCTCAGTGTTAAAAGAGAAATCTAGTCACTATGAATAGAGTTTGAGGCAAATGTCACAAACACATAAAGGCAAAATTTGGTGAGTCACTACTGCAAGTTCTTTGAGATAAGAACAGCATTCCTCCCATTAGAAATGAGAGGAGAAAAATTACCATCCTCCCTCATCCCATCCTATTGCTCTGCCCTTTCTGTTGCATGGAGTAATGCTTTTCATTTGCCAGTCCCACAGGTGGAATTTTGCAAGCTTTAAAAACCTTGTTTACCTGATAGGACTAAGAGATGCACAGTACATCTAGATCATTCACCCCATTCCACGTTTGTAAACAATGAAACCTTGACTGTGTGATGCTGGCTTAAGGGAATGTCTTGTGAAAATGGTGATAAAACCATGGTGATAAAACCATGGTGAGGAGGGGTAACTTTTTTTCCACGCTAGTGAAGCTATAAAATTTATGTAATTTGGCAGAAAATGTGGAAAAAAACCCAAGTCATTTAAAGGCTTTATAGATGTGCATATCCTTCTTGCATAAGGGTGAATAAACACATGTAAATAGTACCCAAAAAGGTTCAGTGTGTGAATGACTGTAAGCTAAAAGCACGTGTCACCATCAGCTACACAGTTGGCAGAGCAGCCTGACACTCCACTCGGGCCTCTGTGAAGAGATCCTTAGTATAGCATTCCAGGACTAAATAACTGGGCCTTAATGTGTAAGCGTGGCCTGTTTGTCTGTGTGCATATGCATTTTCCAGGAATTTGATGGGAGATTCTTACTCGCCCCAGGATCAAAGTTATTTATTGCACTTTCTGAAATGAAAAGACTCCTGAAATGATCTGGTAATCATCATGCAACCATGCCTAACAATCAGAAAAGCATAGGATATTATCGTGCCAAGAGAACTTAAATATTCTTTTTCAATTAATTCATAGAGGCATAGTTAATTTATTTAAAATACTCAAAAGATCTGAAAAAAATTTACACTATCATGGAAATAACATCTCTAGACAAGAATCTGATTCCTTATGTTTCAGGCTTCAAAACATCTAGTCTTCTTGAGTCTATTTTTCTTCTGTATTGAAATTTTTGGGTAACAAAGCAACTGTAGTCACTCCTGAAATATTACCTATTCTAGAGATTCCAAAGGGATGAGGAAATGACCAAATGGCTTTCATTAGTTTGTGCTTAATGTTTCCACATTAAGAATTATTATGATTGTGACACAGATTAATTAAGTCCATAAGGCAAAAGATATAAGCCAATTTACTTTGAACCCTTCACCATACTGCACTCTGCCTTATGCAGATACATCACATCACAAGATATAGACCTCTGCAGTATTTCCTGATGCTCAGTACTTTTCTCCACTCATTACTTTTATCCTTCACATAGATCATTCCCCTCCTATTGAATATACTTATCACACATACCCATTGAATACCGTCTGCCATCAATATAGAAATATGACATTTCTCTGCACCTGCAAAGCTATATGAAATCAGATATAGCTGAAGTCAGACAGTTTTTGTTCTCCATTGGCATGACTTGGTCTGATTCAGAAATACTTTCCATTTGCTTGCCTCGTATCACCATTAACGATGTTTATTTTACAAGTGATATTAGGACCAAAACTTTCCACTTTTCAGGCTGTAGAAGTACATCTGAGTAAATGTTTCATTCCTTTATTCAAACTAAGTGTGATTTTCTGACCATAGGCTAATCTGAACAAAATCCTCTGTGTAAAGCATAGAACAGCATTTGTCTCCTGCTCTGCCTTGTCTCATGCACTTCACTGAATATGATGGAAGGTCCTTTCAGACTCATTTTCAAAACAGTACAGATCCATTACCTACCTGCATATTTCTCCTGCTGTGAGACAGGATCAGCATGAAAAATATGAGAGAAACTTAAACTAATATGCACAGGTGCCGTTTTTGTGGTTTTTTTAATTTTGGTTTTTAGTCTCTGCAATGTGTATTTACTGACACAGAATCCATCATTAGAGGTAAAATATAAAGACTAAGGATGGACAGCTGCTCTCAAAAGCAAGGTTGGATCATTGAAGTCCATGTACTAAGTGCATAAAAGAGCCCTTCGTTAAAGCTTAAAAAAGCCTGAATTCATTGCTTTCCAAAAGAAGTCAGAAAACGATAAATATAATGTGAGGTTTTGTAGTTGTAAGCTGTAGATGTTAGAAGATGTCAGTGAAGGGGATGTAATTTTTTTTTATATGAATTATCCCTGGGTTTCTAGAGGTGTCCCCCCAGCCAGCTGCCTCTTACCCCAATTCCTCCTGCCTCAAAGCTGACCAGCAGTCATGGGACTTCTGCCTCGCAGGAAGCTGGAACTGAACTCCTGCCCCTGCCACCCCACAGCAGGAAGGGTGTGGGCCACACCAGTCAAGTTGTTACAAGAAAGAGCCATAAGCTTCCTGCTTCTATTTGGAGATAGCGAGTATTTTTGTGATAGAAACAGAGATAACATTACAGGAATCTGATGAACATATTTTATGTGTTTCCTGATATGTTCCTATTACTTGAAAGCTTTCTGTTCTGCTGATTATGGAGCAAAACAAGTCCCAGAGACAATATCTGAATATATACTTTTAAAGCTTGAAAATTTTAAATAAATTGACTTTTGCCTGTTGCTTTCTGATTTTGAAGTATATGGAGAGATTGCATGCAGTAATTAAGCAGCTCAGAAATAGGTTTCATGAAAAGGAATTTGTGATTTTACTCCCTATAAAACTGATTTTCTTCAGCAAAACCAGTGGAGCTGAATGTACTGTAAACTGATAAAATAACAGGAAACAGTAGAAAGGACACCCTCACCTTCTGCTGTGTAAAAAGAGTGTTTGAGCATTCACTGCAAGGCTGGTGTTTATTGATCTAGTTATAGCCACCCATTCAGGTACTGTACAAAATACTAACATTTTTTAAATTATTGGCCAAGTTGATCTTTTTTTGCTAACACCTACCTTACTGTGCAACAATTTTTCTGCCGAGTAATTAAATTCTATGTCTTGGTAAACTCTCAGATAGAATAATTGGCCCTAGCTCGTATTGACAGCAGTTTGCAAAACACTAGCACAGTAATTGGAAGAGTAGAGGCGGATAATGATGAAGAGCAATCATTTTCCTTGGCTTCAGTGTTTTAGAGAAACTTTCCTTTTTGCAGCTAATAAAAACCAGAGTAAGAGAGAATGTAATGAGAGAGACTCAAACACTTTGTTCTCCTCTCTGGAATGACTGCCAGCATTGCAGTCCTGAGGCAGAAGGTGGATGGCTGTGCGTTGGTAGAAAAATCAATACATTGGTCCAGGTCAAGTGTTCTATGAGGGCTCACATTTCTCCTTCCACCGCATGGGTATCAGCCCAAACTGCGCTGTCAAGACTTGGCTCCCACTGAACTATCACGGTGGAACATTGTGCTCCTAAGAGATTTTCTCCTGCCAAGATGCTTTAACATCTTTTTTTTTTTTTTTTTGCTAACTCTCCACATAAAATTAATCAGGTGGCACCTTCCCATGTGGAAATTTCCTTGCAAATATATTACTGTAATCTACAAATGACTTTTACCCTGTATGCCCCTGATAACAATTGCATTAGTATAAGCAGATAAACTCATTTCTTTAGTTGTTGCTCATGGAGTGGCTTGCTAGTTAAGATAAAAAGCAAATTATGGGATATAAAAGACATATCTGATTGTACAGTAATACACTGTGTGCCAAGCAGTTGGTGAGGTAAAGTTTACATAACCACTAGATGTTGCTTGAACTTTTGAGATATATTTCCATGTTCTTTTTTCCTCTCTGGAGCCAAAACAGGGGCAGAACACAGAACAAGCAATTAAGAGAAATGTAATTGTTTTGATTGAAATAATTTGAGATTAGAAGTTGCAAGAGGGGTAAACAATCTAGAGAGTGTTTTGAAGTCTTCATCGTGTAGATGCTTTCCTTTGGGGAAACTGTCCTTCCCTTCGGTCTGGGAGGACTCCCTTTAGATGTGGGCTTGTAGAAGGAAATTTTGACTCCATTCATATGCTACAATATTATTTGCTATTAATTCACTTAATGACACAATCTGTTGCTCAGTGAAATTGCTCTGTGCTCTCAGCGACAGTGAACAGCAGCCTTTTCTGGGGGCTGATCCAAGCCCAGCTCCAGCTGATGGAAAGACTCCCTTTGTGCTTCTGAAATGCACATTTTTCCCCCAGATGAGCAGGAGATAGCCAGACCCCTGCACCGCAGTGTGGGCTGGACTGTGTGGTTTCCCATCAGTAAATCCTGTGTGCCCCACACCTTGTGCTCCCTGGGCAGGAGCCTGCAAAGAAATTCTCTTGGAAAACAGAGAAAACAGAGCAAGCCATCCGCAGCTATTTTCATACACATAGATATATATATATGAATATATATATATATCTGTATATCTAGATCTATATATATATATCTCCTTCCAGTTCCCTTCCTCCTTCTTCCTTCCTGCTGCCCAATGACAGCATATTCACACAATGAAAAGAGTGTCTTCTAAAGTAATTTCCAGCTGAATTGTAGACTGCAGTGGTCTTTATTACCAATAACATTAGAGAAAAATGGAAATGAGGAATTGCACAGCTCTACCCTGTTTATGACTTCATTTCTTCCTTTCTCATTTAAATGATGTACACAGAACATTTATTTGTTTGGAGGAAAGATTGTGGATTACAGGTGCAGTAGTGGATAGTTTAAAATATTCACAGAAGAGAAAATTCAGTCTCACAAATAGACATGGATTTCTTTTTTTGTTTCTTACCAAATGCATTGCAGACAGTTTAAGGCCAACCTCTGCACGAGTGTCTTCCTGTATTTTTGACAATTGAGCAATTTTCTCACGTGTGCCAGTTCATTCAAATTTATTTCTTTATCTGTTTTCTCACTAAAGGTTTCAAGCCTTTGCCTTTTTGATGGTGCACAGTCTGTTTGCACCAGCTTTAGTTAAGTTATTGGGAGTGTTCCAGTTGCAGTACAAATTTCCTCCATCTTACCTTATTTTACAGCTTGAATTAGACCCTTGGCATTCTCAATTATCACATACTCAACAGCCAAGGAGTTTTGGGCAATGCTTTTAATCTTCATAATATTTAATAAAATAATCATGTGCATATAACTGAGGTGTTAGAAATACCAATCCATAATCCATCCCATTACTTCAAAGTACCATATAAAATCTATTTTCTTATTAGTTGTGGAAGCAAATATCTCAGTGCATAGCCATGACTAGCTATGTAGTCTATAATGACATCTAATGCAAAACAGATATTCTTCAAATATTTCATTAAATAATTTGACCTAATTCATCCTGGCTGAACAGACTTAGTTTAGCTCAATTCTGCTGTTAAGCTTTGTTCAAATTCTCTTTAGCATCAATGGAAATTCTAGAAAGAGCAGATAAATCAATCTCTCATTATAGGACTGATAAATCACACCTTGGGTTTATATTTCTAGCTAATAAATGTAATCAAATTACTTACAATATAAACACTCAAAGCCTGTTCTGTGCCCTCAGGGAACCCCTTTATCCCACTGCAGTAAAGCTGCATATAGCAGGATATATTCCACTAATACAGTCAAAAATGTATGGGTGTATAAGACTAAACAGCTTAAAAAATCATACTGTAAATGATGTGATTGAGTGAAACTGTATGTATATTTTTAAGTCTTCAGAATAGTTGAAGTTTTAACTTATTTCAAATTTTTAAGTTGAAATCTATTCATATTTGGAAATTTTGTACAACCTTGTAAAGTTAAATACTATGTCACTGTAATTTATTTTTGTTGTCATATATTGACACATGCTCATTTATATATGAAGTGTACTGTTTATCAATTGCTTCTAAGGCAGCAATAAAAACATGAAAGTTGTTCTCATTTTCCTGTCACAGCTGTCATTTATATCCAGTACATTAATACTTTTAATTCTTTTCCTTACTAAAACAGATAGTGTACTGAGTTCTTAACTATATATCTTCCAGTTCTTAGTCAATACATGGGCCATTCTTCCCTGTACAGCTGTGAGAATTTGGGGACACACTTTGCAGAAGTCCTGGCAAGAGATTGACACTTCAATGCATCACCCCAAGAGGACATCAGAAAGTGGAGCAAAAAGTCAGAGTTCCTTCTCTTTTCCTACAAAGTTTGGTTTTACTTTTTAACTGAGAGGTTTCTACATCATACCTTGTGTCCTTTCAGTCTCTCTGAAGTGAGAGACATTCAGACCTCTTACAAAAATGAATGTACATAGAAGTTGAAGAGCACCTTAAAAAATCAGTCCCAATGTTGAGATTTGATTCAATAAAATAGCTCTTCTACACTTTCCCTTCATCTTGAAGGAAAAGCTTTAAAACTTTCCCCCACAAGCACAACCTGTAGAGGTCTTAAGTACTTTGATCACCTTGTACACTATGGGATGTAGAGCCATTTGGAATCGTTGCACATGTCCAGCTTTTTCCTTGGTCCAACCCAAGGGCCAGGTGTGTAAGAGGGTGCAAATGCATGTTCCATTCATCAAAGGCCACTAACTGCTATGAAATGCAATATCTACAGACATTTAAGTGTCATGTCTACAACCACTGTAAAACAGAGGGCATGGGAGAAATGAGCTTAACTGGAGGAGTTTCCTACAGTGATTCAATTTCTTTTTCTCCTTGCTGATGTGAGGAACATAAATGTAAAGGGAGCTAGAAGCAATAAATGTCACTTTATATGATGTTCTCTGCAGTAAAGTGCTAGAGGAAATACATAAAATACAAAAAGTCAAAGGCAAGGCCCTGGATGTTGACCACACATAATAGAAAAAGGAAACAAATGTTGTGAAATAGGTTTGCTTGCTTTTTAGGGTTACTGCAGAGGTGGATTATTTTCTTGTTTTATGTCGTTTGGCAACTGCTTGTGTCATGAGCCTTTCTTTTTCATCACTATCAAATTTCACCTGTCCATTTTCCTTCCTTTCATTACAGGATGGAATAGATTTATTGTCACCTTTTCAGGAACGATCATGAACTGTGGATCATAACTCAAGGAGCTGGAGCACAGCTGGATGCAGTGAGAGCTGAGGGTGCCACTCCTCCAGGCCCAGCCAGCTGATCTACAGCGAGCTGCTTTGCCAGGCTCAGAGAGAGATGAGCAGCAGCACACACCACCAATTACAGCTGCTCCATCAAAGTGGCAACTCTCCACCCACACTAGGAATGCCTTCACAGCTGATACAAACTGACCTATTTATGCTGCAAGAGATGAAATAAAGAGGGGGAGGAGGGAGCTTGGGATTTTTTTTGCTGTACCGTGTGTGGCTGAAATGGGTTGGTGAGTTCATTTGGCACAGTCTTAAAGAAGGCCAATAGTGAAAGACCTGTCTTGAAAAGTTTTGTTGCTGCATTCGAAGGTCAGGTGCTTCAAGTAAGGTTAAACCAGTTACAGATTAAAATACTGGGTTAAATTTTCAAAGTTGCTTTTAAGCAATTCTAAAGAAACTCTGGATTGGGACTAAAGTAAGCTTTTGATGTTGTATAGTCCAACTCCTGTTCAGAAGCCTCAGTAAAAGTCCTTATGAAAGTATTAATTCCTAATACTCTGAACATTCTCAACTTTCTCCTTAATGTAAAGTACTCTGTGCTGCACTCATTATAGATATCATTCAGTGTGTTTATCAAATAAAACAATATGCTATCCCCTTGTCCTGTAACCAGAGTTATAGCTGCCACTATGGCAGCTAAATACATCTGGTTGCTGCAAGAAGAAAATGTAAAATCACAAATACTTTCCTCTAGCCAGCAAACTGTTTCCTGATGATGCTTTCAAAATGGAAATTTGCTTCTGCTTCATTGTAAAAATATCCATATGCTGTGCTTTTTCAGTATTTATGTTAGACCCTTCACAGCTTTCTGGCTGTGCTACTTAATACAACTAGATGTGAACTCTAGTGAGTTGTTCGTATCTCCTCTGAAGCTGTTTATTCTGCTGTGAAGCAGTAAGTCAGGAGGGAAGCATGGGAAACGGTTGACTTACTGAAAATCTTAACCACAGTTTTTTGTTTCTTCCATTGAGCTGGGGTCAAAGAAAAAGCAGTGCAGCTCCTAATGCTGCTCAAACAGAACCTGGGAGTATGTTAGTCTGTTCCTTAAAGTTGCCACACACTTTCTTATATTTACTTCAGCAAGGATTTGTAGTGATTAAATAGACCTGTGGCTCTGAAATGTGGTGGATAAGTATCTTTTTGTAGCTATAAAATATGGCTATTTGGCAGATTTTTACATGGCTTAAAGAGTTCTTAACTCAGAGAAAGAAAAAATGGGATTCCCCCCCCACAGGTGTATGCATACACCCTACAGGTGTATGCATACTTACGGTTTTATTGGTTTCTATTATTCAGAATTATTGTAGCTCTATAGTACAAAAACGAGTCTGAGCCCTCTGCCTTGCTTGTGAAGCTGTGAACTCTTTGCCAGCATCTTTTCTTGTGAGAATAAACACCAGTATTTTGTTGAAATAGAGGGAAAGGGGAAAGAAGAAATGATGGTGCATGGAAGAAAATAATCTGGGGCTTTCACAGATTTCATTTTAAGAAACAGTATCAGATTCAGCAGCTGTTCTTTGACTTAATGTGTAATGAAGTTAATTTGTCCTAATTCTCAAGCCTAAGTCTGGTCCTCCTGAATAGGAATATATTTTGCTTGAGTGATTTGCAACAGTAATAGAACATCTAGAAGGTCCAGCCCTTCACATTTAGGTTATTTTTAGGAAAATAAGGAGAATGACTAGATAGCAGATGGTTAGTTGAGATGGTATATCTCCAATGGTACAAACTATTTAATTGTAATAAAAATGAACTGCAAAGATATAAGGAGTGTACATGGAGACCAGGTCTATTACATTAGAGACTGGCTCCATTACAGAAAGCAAGAGAAAATAACATCTTGCCTTTAGCATTCTGAACATTCACATAATTTTTTGAGTAGTTTGAATTCTCTATCTGTTGATACGGGGTGTTGTTAACCTTGTTTTGAATGCCTTTTTAGAGGAGACCAAAAAGGAAAGGAGCTGCAAAAGCATCAGACAGCTACCCCTTCCCTGCTGTGGACAAGAGGTGTTCCTTCATAGGCCAAATCTCTCAGCTGCTGCAGAGTAGCACCTGTGAGGCTCAGTGAGTGATCTAACCACAGCCGACTTCCAGGTGCTGGTAGTTACTTGTCAAAAGACTTAGAGTTGCTTGACTGGCAGATCATGTAATCTACATGTGAACCACTTTCTTCAAGAATTCCTCCATATTGCAGATATGCACCATTTTAATGACATAATAATCAATTTTTTAAAAATTTAAAACCTGGCTTCCAGCTATTGTTGTCTATTAACAACAGCCCAGTACTACAACACAGAATGGTTAAAGCAATGGATTAGACAAATATGGGTAAGTTAAATTTGCTTTCAGTTCATCTACTATTTTTGTGAAGTGACAGAAACAGGGCAAAAGTCTTTTATAAACCAGGGATATCTTTAGCTAATTGAGCTGAAGACAGGACAGTCAAAACTTAGGGGAGGTGAGGGAAATTAAATTTAACTTCAATGGCTTAATACTGTTTTAAAGGAAGTTTTGACTTCTTTCCTGCTATATGAAAATGCCTAGGGAGATTCTTGATGGATTAGATTCTGAAGCTGCTTTCAAGCTAGGACAGTGACTCCAAATGGGCAAGGTAAAATTAAAGCCCAAGAATCAGAAGCTGTGGTGGTTTGCTGTGCAGGGGATGCCTGCCAGCTCAGGTGGCACACGAAGCACAAAGAGGTCTGGCTCTTACGCCAAGCCCATTCCCTTGCGAGGAGGGGACTGGGTTAAATTGCCAGTTTTTGTCATCAGCAACAAGTGTACAAGATGGGAGGAGGATTATATGTTATACCAGGGCATCATCTCTGATTATGTGTGTGTAAAGACATATAAACTATTATTCTATTGTAAGGAACAACACAGAGAGATAATGTCATGACTGATTAATGTGTGCAACACGTGGTGGTGCACACTGTATCAGCACCTCCTTACTCACAGACTACAGCAACTGCAACTCCTCTTACATGCTTTAGAATGATTATCACTGGTAGACAGTTTCCTGCTTGTGGTTTAGCTTCTGTGGGACATGTAATACTAGAGTCAAGAATTATCCAAAGAGAGCAGGTAAGTGATAAATCATTCAAATCAATGAAGGAGCAAAGGTTGTGGATCTCCAGATGACGTTGAAGAGAGCATCACCAGGAATGGGTATTAGAAGCATTGATTTCTTCTGTTGCCTATAAGTAAAGCTTGAAAAAAACTAAATTAAATAGCTTGGCTGGCAGTAGGGAGGTTCTGTTTGGAATTACGATGTAGCTTTTGATTCAGTAAGTGCACACCAGTAAATTCCAGCTAAAATCCACAAGGATGTTCAAAGAACTGAGGATGTGATGTAATATTCAGTGATGTATTATTTATTGCATGTAAGAGAAGAAGTTGTTTCACACTTTAGGTGAGCTTCATCCCAATTATTGCAGAATGACTCATCTAATGTGGACATCTAATAAAGGCCCTCACGAAAGAAGCTGTTTGCCTCAATCAGCTATAGACATCTCAACAGTTAGCTCAGATTAATATCTCTGTTGCAGGTATTTCAAATTAAAAGTTAGGATTCATCTTGCGATTGGTTGTAGAGGGGGCAAATCACTGCATACAAGAAACAGGAGCATTTTCCCATCTGTCTGTCTTCTTATATTGTGGTTGCCAATACCCCATAGACACAAACAAGCCTGGTTTATGAGGTCAGTGCTTGCTTGCTCCAGGCAAGCCCTAGATTGAAAGTTGCATGGCTTCAATAAGGTGTCAGTGCACTCAAGCACATCCATAAGCCCTGCTGGTGGAATACTTGCTTTCAAGTCAGAACTTGGTCACATCTAGCCAGCTTGGTTAGATGAAGGGAAGGTAGGTCATTCAGCAGTGGGCTTTGTGCTCCTCTGTTGTAGTGCTTAACACAGGTTTCTCTGGAAACTCCTATGCCACTTTCAACATCCCTGTGTTAGGCAAAACTCTTACATTCATGCCTAAATTACCATTTGAAGCTGTCTTGTATATGTGCAAGTACAAGAACAAGAAGTTATACGTGATTACAAACTAAATGCTATACAAACTGAACTGGTGTTTTCAATTACACCACTGAGATATGAATTTGATCATTCTCAGAGTTTGGCCCGTGTTAAGCTCTGAGGCTTTGGTGTGACACTAATTGTAAGAAGAGGATGAGGCTAATTACAGCAGAGTAAACTGACCTAGTAAGAGAAACCAGATCCTTTAATCCTGTAAACATACAGATCAGTTAATTGGTAACACAGTTGCTCTTGCGGAGGGAGAGGCAGGCGGCTATGTAGTCTCAAAGACAGTTCCAGTTTCACAGATAACATCTCACAGAAGTGAAGCAGCTTGCCCAGGATCCTAAACCAAGCTGGTGGCTGTAGCCCTGCATGCCAACTCAGGCAGAACCCAATGAGGCACATGCTGTGGTTTTTTGGGTTTTGTACAATAGCTGTTTTGTGAAGAGGGAAATAAGAGACCCTAGCCTTAGCTGGAGAAAAGTGTCTGAGGATGAAGTGGTTTTTCCCAGTAAGAAACATACTGACCAAAACCATATTGGAGGTCCTGCTGCTAAAATCACTGAAGTGGGGGTGTAGCTGTCTATACCAAGCAGCCTATAGTGAATAGCTGAAGAAAAACCCCAGAAGCAAAGAGGAAATCAGAGGATGCAGTTCTGGAGAAATGCAGAGCTGGTAGCCATGCAACTGGAGAAGGCAGTGCTCAGTATAATGGGCTTTTGGACTTGGGGGGCTGTGTGGTCTCAACAGCAGCTTCAGCCTGCAGAAATGTTGCACAACGAAGGTGAATAGTCAGTGCTTTGACCTACTAAGAAAAATGATAGCAAGAGAAAATGTATATTGATTATCAGAGAAGAGGTGAAATACTACCTTTAAAAATGTTCTTGGTCTTGGACTCTTGCTTATACCAGAAGGCAAGGACTTGTAGTTTGCACAGAACACACAAAAATCAGAAGTGGATCAGAATTACTGTCTGCAGTATTGAGCTCAGAAAGGCTATTGACCAGATAAGCATGGTCTTCCCCCTGAACTTATATATTGTATTTAACTATTCCTTCATCTCTGTAAATGTTTATTTTCAGCTTCACAATGTTTAGTTATAATGCATTCTTTGGGCTTAGGTATTGTGGATTTCTTTGTGTTACTATTACCACAACAGCGAAAGACAGTGCGTTTTTCTGTTTTGTTTTCCTATGATTAACAGAGAGCAGCAAGATATTAAAACAAAAATATTCAATTCAATTTTTAATCATACTTGGAAACTTGTTTTTGTATGCAAATATATATGCAGGGGGTTTTTTTGCAGGATAACTCCAAAGACTGTGGTATCATTTAGTGCATGTCAGTGTTTATTAAGGCTGGGCACTCCTACTCACAAAGCATTAGCCACCTCATTACACATGCATTAAGAGAACAGGTTTTGGTAAGAGACAGCATCACATGCCTTCCTTGATAAATGGCATGTGCCTTGGGAAAAGTCCTGTCAGATATGGGAAATGTATGGCAGATGTCTGGGAGCTGCTCTGTGAGCAGCCTTGTGCTGCTGATTAAAACCCTGCTAAATTGTATTAGCAAGTAGGTTTGCTATTGCCAGCAAGAAATGAAATCTTTCAGAATCAGACACCTATGACAATATCCAGAGCAGCAGTGTTTATATGTGACAGGGAAGAGGAGCTATTCCATTTCAATAAGGAAGAAATCCACTCAAGCATTGTGGCAGCCAAGGTCTGACCTTACAGGAACACTCTGACAACCAGTAATGTAAGCAGGCTTCCTCTGAACATTTTGGGAAGAATGGTAGCAAGGGAAGGCAAGCTGTGCAATTTGCACACCCTGTTGGCAGTTATGCCTATGCACCACAGTGAAGGCATTTACTTATTAACAGCACAACTGAGATGAGAATTTGGCTGTGGGACTCAAGTGGAGACCTCTGCAAGGAGTCACAGGGAAAGGATGGCGTGACAAGGAGAGTGTGCTGAGTTTTACAAAAGCCTCCCAACAGCCATGAGCGAGGCAGTGGGGACTGTCTGCCTTGTCTGATAAGGCACAATGCCTTATGTAAACTTAAATCAAAGTAATGCTCTTGTCAATCTATAATAGTAGCAGCTTTACAAAACTCAATAGTCAGAGAATTAAAACTCTGTGGCATTCCTTTTCAATCCCTGAGGCTAGAAGATTTGACTCAAAGCAGAGTCATCTACCAGTTTGCACAATTATTCTGAGGTTGCATTTAGAAACATGTCATTTTAAATCTACTCCTGAATCTGAATCCTCCATTTTTAATAGAGTTACACCACAGACTCTGTTCCCACTTCCCATGTTACTTACATTGAAGAAATCTTTTGCTACCTGCATCTTGAAATATTTGATCTTCATGGATTAAGGAAACTTGGCCCCTTCTGCATAAAAAACCCTACCAAATTTCTGGGGGAGATTTCTCTTCACGGGGTAATGCAAAGAGATGCTGATTCATGATCTATTTCAAGGTTCAGTGCTTCTTATTATTCCAGCAGTGCCCAGCTGCGAGCTCAGTTGTTGACTACATGCACTCAGTATATTCCAGCTTCAAATTTGTGGGAATAAAACTGAACTTGCAACATTCTGTTGGATTAATTCTGTTAATTTGAAATTGTAATCTTAAAATAAGTCTAGTACAGAAAACTGCTTTTCATGTACTCAGAAAAGATACTCTTTTCCTCTACTCTGATCAAGGGGATTTTATTTATTTATTATTTTTCAGAGTATGGATCCTGTAGCCATGACAACAGTGGGTGCCTAGATGAAAAGTGTGGAGATGCAACAGACATGCCAAAAATACGTTATCTGTCAGGATAAAAGACTCCTTCAAGAACTTTGAGCCACAAAATCAAAGTCCCTTAGATAGTATTTTAACTCCTATGATTTTTAATGTAAGAGAGGCTGGGTAAGCTCCATAGCAAGTGAATGGAAAAAAAAAAACCCAAATCTTTACTCAATTCATGCCTGCATTCTACTTTCTAGGACCTTGACTGGTAAATTAGAGTTACAGCACTCAGTTTAAAAAATAAAAGTGAGATATTTCTTTCCTTCTATCTTAAAATAGCAAATAGTTTTAAAATTTCAGAATTTCAGTTTCAATAAAATGTAACAACATGAATATCTTTGCAAAAACCCTAATAGGAAGGAGGGAAGGAAGGTCTATTCCCTCTACCCTTAAATTCCAGATGGAATTTAAGATTGAGGACAAAGGGACCCCCTCAAATTCAGTGGGAATTTTTCACTTGTGTTGTGCTTAATGGTTCTTGCCCTTAAGCTGTATTCCCCTATGCCTGGAATCATCATACAGGCATTCTAAAGTGTTCCAAGCTTCTGGGAGCCTTAGCAGTTTTCCTGATTTAGCTCCATGCAGCCTCATGTGCATATTAGGGTAGGAAGCCTGCAGGTAAGTGCCATACTGTCAGAACAATGAGGTAAGTTTTGGTCTATTTATAAACTTCTGATGCCATTGTCACGTTACGTGGGGGCTCATCCACCCTGGAGGGGATCCCTTGGCTGACTTGATTGCAGATCATGCTGTAAAGCCACAGCATAGACATAACTTTTTTCACAACTTTTTCCTATTCCATCCATCACACAGAGAGGAGAGTTCTCATCTCTCCCTTGTGAGCAAGCTAACAAACAGAGAGTACAACACCACATCCACCGTGTGTGTTCCAGCTAAGGTTGACGCTGAGGCTGTGGTTTGGTTTTGTTTGCATTCAAAACTTAGGTATGACTTTCAAGGGTGCTTATTTTCAATGGAATAAACTCCACAGTGAATGATGGAAGCCTCAGCCTCTATACCCATGGCAAAGGAGCCTGGCAGTTCCTTATCCCTCTGCCTGCCCACATGATCCACAGAAGAAAGATTTGCAGGTATCCCCCTCCCTACTGCATGCAATGCTTAAGCTGCAGCACGGAATAAATGCTGCCAAGCATCAAATGACCTCAGAGCACTGTGCTCCAGGGAAGGGACTGCCTTGTCACCAGCTTTGTGTCACCTCTCCACACAGCAACCACATGATGCTTTCAAAGAAGCTCAGTGTTCGAGGGCTCTGAGGGAACTTGTGCTCCACTGAGACAAAATGATCAGAGCCTGAATGAGGAAGTTCCTAAGGTACTCTATAGAGCAGAAAGTGTGTTTTGTGTCCAAGACTTCAATAAACCAAATCCGCATGCTTTGTGCTTATAGACCAAAGAGGTGTAACATCAGTCATTTGTCAGTGTTGCAAGACCTAGGATGTTCCTTGCAGTGATTGTAGGGATGATTTGTTCAGCCCAATACTTAGTCTAAACACTTTCTATTTCAAATGAGCCACAAAAGGTCGGAATTAAACAACCATTAATTTGGAGGTTTTAGCATGAAAATAAACTTTAAAAAAAGATGGATTTGCTCAAATACTGAAAAACCTGTAAAGCACTAGGCAAACATAAATCCATATAAATACAGCTAGCCTTAAAATCCGTACATATTTTATCATTTAGGAGATGATTCTCTATGTACAAGCCAACAGTGCCATCCACTGATTTTTTTATGTTTTCACACAGATATTCTTCAAGATGTTCTAAAACAACAGGTGATCCTAAAAGCATTTTTAAGGATGCTTGCTTAAAAAACAGAATCCTCTTGATGAGATCAACAAATTTTTTTTTTTAAAAAAGCCTATTTCATAGTCTGGTTGGATTTCTAATGGATTAGTTCCTTATATCTGCATGGAGTTTCTCAGCTTTTGCAGGAAGCAGACCTGTATTAATTAGACACTTCCTCATACTCACCTTCCAAAAATTCCAATATCAAGAAAAAGTCTAAAGGTCAGATGGAACTGACAATACTGGTTACAAAATATTAGCCCTTATTCATTTATCAAAGGACCTAAATTTGAACTAGTATCATGCGTCACTCTTTCAGCATGTATCATACTCTAGAGGGCACCCAGAGACCTGTACAAAATGACTCCTGAAAAAATGTGCTAATTCACTCTCTCTCTGAGGGGAAAGTGTTTTGATCCAAGATATACAATCCGTTTTCACACTACAAATGGAAAGGTCATGCATTAGTACTCCCAGAATTAGGGACTTTTAAAAATATTTATGTATATTTAAAGGAAGCCAGGAGGTAGGAGAAATTATTTACTTAACACTTTGGTTTTTAAGCTTTTGATGTTTGTGGTTTCAGATTGTGTTCTGTAGTTGCTACGTGCTGGAATCCTATTTATTTTTGTTTGGTTTGCCTTTTGATTGCTTGCATGAAGGCACCAATCACCACATAAGTATTTGAGATACAGATCTACGGAAAGACAGAAAAGTTTTCATACAGATGTGAGAAGCCACACTGAAATTTTAAGTCTGAAAAGCAACAATTCAAGTTCTTTTTATGGTGATGTTATACCTGCATATTTAAGTCGAGGCTGACCATACTGCTGCCATTGTTTGGGCTGAGAGCGGAGTCATGCTCATGCTAACACACATTCTCCTGTGGCTGCAATGTCAGCTACCTCTTGCTCCTACTTCCACATGGCACATAAAGAGGGAAATTATTTTTCAATTACATTTGTTGTACCTGCTCTTTTCAAAAATCACTTCTTAGTTTTCTGTTGAAAGTTTGGTTACTGTAAGTTGTTCAGATAAACATGTTTTGTATGCCATAGTCATGAACATGAGCATTCTAAAACTAACATAAAAGTGAAATTTTAAAATATTCTATAAAGAAATTATGTTAGAATAACTGAGGAAGGGTGGGTAGAGAACAACATGACTACCCTTCCTCCCAAGAGTCAAAGAAAATCACTTCTCTAATAACCCTTTAGTGAAATAGTTTTGAATTCTTTTTTTCTGCACACTTCAGCAGCAGCAGCTAGGTGGCACTGCATGATTATTTGAGAGAAAAAGAAATATTGTAAGAAAGCAAAGAAAGCATGAAAATATATCAAGATGGTTAATATCTGAATTTTTTTTTTAAATTGGCTTGTTAAAAATTGATTAAATATGTCCTATTACATTCACTTGGAGTCTCTAACATTAAATATATAGCTATATGAGTATCTGTATGCAATGTTAAAAGGTATTTATTCCTAAATTCTACTTTCTGGACTAATAAAAACCAAGAATGTATGTCTTTGGTGAAACAGTTCTTGATCATGGTTCTTGATGCAAAAGTGAATATTATATGCCTCAGGGGAAAACTTGTAACAGAGCTACTTATTGTTCCTCTGGTGTTTTCTTCATAGGCAGAATAATCAGGAGTTAATCATGAGGGGTCAGTGTCACCTTAGGGTTTTTCACTCCAAGCAAACACCTTCATCTTACACAGCCTCCTACGCCCTGTTGCCAGCTCGCCAGGTGCCCATCAAGAGAACAGCCGAGACCTGGACCTGAGGAGGGTGACCTGAGCACCTCACAGAACATCTCTCTTTCTAAAGGCCATGTAAACCCGTGCACAGACAGACTCCTGGAAGAAAGGATTGGAAAGTTCACCCTTAGCTGTGCTGGTGTGAGTCAGAGCCCCCAGTGCGGGATTTCCTTCCCTGCCAGTGCAGACTGGCTGTGCCTCAGGCTCAGCAAGAGGGCAGAGCTGCCTCCTACGTCTCCCAGCTCCTACCCCTCTCTAACTGGTGGCCAGCGAGTTCCCCTGGCTATATTGATTGGGAGCTTGACCTTCACCGCGTTTCCTACATCTTCAGCCAATTCCTGCTCTGCAAAAGCACTGCTCCACTGCTAACTCTTGGCTGTACACGAGGGAATGTCCACTTGTGTTAGAAAGCTGTCCTCCAGGGGGAGGACATGAAATTCAGAGCCCCATGTGCATCAAGACACCCATCTCAGAAACTGAAAACTGTTGAGAGATTATCTGAGGCTTTGGGTTTTCTGCTTGTTGGGTTTAGGCAGCTTTTGTTTAATATTATAGGATCATTTTCAGGAGCCTTCACCTCACTATAGGCTCTAAGGTTTTGCATCATTTATGTGGGCCACTGACATCAAGAAAGATTTTTTTTTTCCCTCCTAGTATAAATGCTTTTAATTTCAAAAGTATTTACCTTAGTATATTGCTGTCCTTCAGGATCAACTAGCCCAAAAACTAATAGCCTCTAGACTACATAATCTGTTTCTTTCTGCCCTGAGAGTAAAGGATTATCATTTTTTCAGCCTGCTTTCCTTGTTAAACCCAGATGACTGACCAAAATATTGTAACTTCTCAACAGTCCCGCCATCATATCTGGGGTTTTTCACATCAACTTCTAGGTATGAGGCTTTTTGTACAATTTTAACAGAAAAAGACAATTCTTTTAGTAAGACCCAAGAAGTGGGAGAACAAAGAGCTGGCGCCTAGGGAAAGAGAGCAGCTTTAGGGTATACAAAAAGAGGGATCAGAGAAGGAGTCTAGGAAGGGAAAACTGGGGAGCAGAAAGAGAAATACAGTGATTTCTAAAAGCTGCAGAACTGACAGCTTCCATCAGTTTGGTGTTATGCTGGGGGGTTTTCCTAATGCTCCAGTATCTGGAGTTGGATGGTTATATGAAATTTCCTATTTGTGTGGTTTAGGGGAGAAAAAATTGGTTCAAAATCTGTGAGCTACATTTAAATAATAGTAATTTTAAATAACTTGCTAGCTTAGTCATATTTATTTATTTAGAGGCAGAAGAAAAGAACATCACATTGAACAGTAAAGAGACCAATATAACCTTTCCTACGTGTTGTCCTGCTGACATCACTGGCAATACTAACAGGGAGATTGATTCCCAATTTCAGCATTAGATTTTTAATTTGGTAGCAAGCCTAGCTCCACCTAATTAGTTTGCTGTATCAATAAATGTGAAAGACAACTCTTGCCTGTGGACTGTTTATTTTTCCATTATGCTATTTGCTGCTCAAACTATGCAGAAAAACCTAACAAATGCATATGAAACCAAATGAAACAGGCATGCTTATTATGATCAAAGAAGCATAAACATGCACAAAGTTTTTCACAGCATAACTATAATGACTTCCTGATGAAAATGGACCTGGTAGAGTCATAATCAGAGATATGAATGTACAGATTTTTTCCTGTTCCACCATCCACATGCTTGCCTTTATACAAATACTTATATCTTGTTTGATTGAAAGGTAAGTGTAAGAAGTGATACATGTGTTGTCATACTGGGGCATTACCGTTACTCTCACGGCTGAGTTAGTTTGTAATGTTTTTGGTTAAGTGATAGAAAAATCAACTTTGTGCAGGAGTAAAAGTCTGCTACATGTGTGCATATTGATACCACATTTGGGGATAAAAATATGAAATTATTAAATCAGGAGTACACAAACCTTTGCAGAAATTAATTTGGGAATAATTTAGTAATCTGTAGGACTGCTTTTAATTGAAATAAAGTATTTGTCAGTACCCAAATGAAAAATTTTTCTGAAGATTAATCTTGATTTATATTCTAATTACTGTGCTGTGCCATGGTTATCTCTCAAGTCTTCATTACTCTGCTTGCATCCAGCTCCCTTGGTAGGCAGCACCTTCCCTGTTCCATAGCTGTGAGTTTACTGAACCTCACCAAGCATAACTCCAGTGCTCCAGAACTCGCACCACATGTTATTGTGTACAAGACAAACTTGACTTAGTCCAGTGGAGGCAGAATAGCCCAAGGTGAGTTTGCAGGGGTGATTTAAAAGACTGTTTATGCATGGGGAAAGCTGGTGCTGCTCACTGATGTTAATGCCAAAATACTGGGGATCACACAGCTCCCATCCTGGCTGTCTTGCCAGCCTACAGTGAATGGCTCTGGACTGCAAAGCCACGTTACATCTGTTCTGCCTTAAACAGCTCCAGAAGAATTCAGTGCCAGCTCTCACATTTTCACATTTCACCATTCGGGCAGAGCAGAGAGGATCCGCTACCAGTGACGAGGCGAGAAACCCTCCTGCTCTGCCAGCAGGACTGCCAATCTTATGGGGAGGCATTCAGCAGCTCCCTCCTGCTTGACAGAGTGTGCTTGTTTCTGCAGCCCTGCACTTCATCTAGCAATGTGCTGAGGCTCTGGCCACACACAGCCTTGAGTGCCTGGCTGAGCCCTGAGCCCCCACCAGGCACAGAGGGGATCCTGGTGCATCCTGGGCTGGGGACACCCTCCTGCTGCCATTGCCTAAAGCAGCCTGCTGGGACCCTCCTCTCAAAAGAGCCAGGCCCATGGTCGTGCTCTTAATAAGTGCCTGCCACTCCAGGCCTCTCCTGACGTGTATTGTGATGCAAGAAGCAAAGACAATAGAAAAAAGTTTGGGCCATATTCTGTCTACCTAAACTCTTTTTGTCTCCTACTCTAGTTTCTTTCTCGCCTGCTTATCTTAATTTTTACCCTATTTTATTTCTGCTATTTTCTTCCCTGTCCTGCTCTATTCTCTGCCACAATATTCATCCATCTTCATCTGAATGTAAACTTGATTTAAGCTGCTCACTTAAGAGCAATAATAATAATAAACAGTAATAATAATAAACAGAGATTACTATAATGCTTGTATACCATGTAAGTTGTTCTGCTAATAGCCTTTTAGCAGGAAAGAGTCTTTCAACTTATGCTCTTCAGGGAGCTCTTCTTTTCCCCTTTTCCCATACTTTTCAGCCTTATTGTTTTCTGGTTCCTCCCTGTAGAATCTTAACATAGCCCACAGAGAAAGCTGCTTGATCATCCTTTGCTGACAGCAGCAATGCAGCCCTGACACAGGCACTGGGACACCTGTGGCAGAGCCAGGAAAGGTGGTAAAGAGTCACAGGTGCAGTTTCACAGCCCTGAAGGAATTGTAATCTCTACTGATGATTTATCAAAAGAGGGAAAAGTAGGTCTGACTCTCAATGCTTAAACAAGATACGTAGGCAAAGCATCTTAAAACCGAAAGTTTATCAGCTGAGTTCTTCATCCTGAAATCCATAGGAAAAGATAAGTGTCTCCCTATATATTTGCAATTACATTTTTTTAAGGAAAACTAAATTATGTCACTCTTTTTCTCTGATATTCTCCAGTCAGTCCTTAATTGTTTTTTGCCTGACAGTATACATGAATCTCTCTGGAAATTAAATGAAAAATCTTCCTTTCTCCTCTTGTAAAGAAGCATTATCTAAATGCTTCTTGGCAGTTGATGATAAGAGCACAGCCTGTAATACATTTCTCCAATTAATTTCAGGCAGAAAGCCAGATGTTACTCCCATTCAGTTTGCCAAACCTATAGGAGTGCTCAGATTCTGGCTATCTGTTTTTTGACCACTACAGAGGTGGAAGGAGTCAGCCTTAAGTCTTGCCATAAGCGGCTGAATATGAGGTAAGAGAAAAACTAGAGGCTCTGTGCGGATTCTTCTTAAGGTAAGTTTTGCTGTCATTTTAGTGAAATTCTCGAGTTTCTACTGGGTCTTAAGACACTATCTCAAGAAATGGATCTTTATATATTTATTAAAATCTGATTTTTTAAAATGTTTGCAGGCGATATTCTTATATTTTTATAATTTTTAGACTATATAATCTCTGTATAAGCTATATTTACACCATAAAGATGTCTTGCAAGAAGGTTTCTCCAAACAGAAATAATTTTGTTAGGTTTTTTTTAACATTATGTTTATACAGCTAATGTTTTACACCTTAAAGGTAGGAACTTTTTAACTGGAAGAAAAATGTAAATTGATTTATTTAAAACTAAAGCACAGGAAGGTCACCAAGTTCAAGAACAGTAATATTAGGGAAAACCTCCATTCATGCGTATATCTTAAAATATTCAGAGTTTGCTATGGAGGAAGGAAAATGTTTATAAGCAAATTAGTTTGTTTTTTTTTTAACAAGGAACTGAGCACTGAATGAAGAAAAATAATTGAAGAGTGAGACAGTGCCACATAAAGTATACAAATTGTACATCAAAACAATGTGGTTTTGCCAGTAGAAAACTTTTTGTCAGTAGAGAACTTCAGGCTGGTGGGTGGGTTTGAAAAGCAATGTGAGAAAATCCGTCACAGCACTTGTAGGCTCAGTTTAAGGCAGGATGTGTTTTTGCAGCAAACGTTAGATAACGTTGGCCACTGGCACATGATGTATCCATCTCTTGCCTGGGAAACACTTATAAGGAGATGCATCTACTGCCAAATCTTCCTCTGTCCTTAATCAGTGTCTGTCTTATTTGGTGCCAGTGGCGCTACCATGCAGGTACAGCTCTAGAGCTTTCTGAGAAGAGGAGTCTGAGGACCAGCTGGGGCCCCAGAACAGGGATACAGCTTTCGTTAAGGCAATGGGCTTTTCTGTAAGGATTGTGGTCTTCAGTGACTTGGACACAGACCTTGGGCCTGAGGCAGTCCTGTTGCTTAATTGTTGGACAGCTTTTGGCAAAGTACATTGTCTGTCCATGCTTGTAAAAGGGGCCAAACAATACCAAGGTGTCAGTGAGGTTGCGGTTGCTGGACCCCTCCTCAGCGCTGTGTTTGTCAAGCATGTAAAGAATTACATACAAGTTCAGCTGTGTGAATTGCCCAGGATCTGCCCAGAAAACACTGAGAGACACTAGAATTAAGTTTCAGTTTGAACTGTGAAACACTTTACCAACCCTTGCAATCGTCAGGAAGAAACTCTACGGTTTCCTATAAACAAAGTCAACAGCTTTATTTTCTTAATTATCAATCTAGCTTTTATTTGTTCTTTATCTTCTTGGTATCTTTCTCTCACATCACACAAATTCTTGTTTAGAAGCTGCATGAAAGACCAGTAGGCACAGTGTTAAAATTTGGAGTATATTCACTGGCACGCACCTAATTTCTGAGGTAATAGGGTATTATCCCATATACTGGGATTATGATTCCCCTCAGAATCCCCTGTCTGGTGCTTTTCCCTGCAGCTGACAGCAGCTAGTAGAGCAATGAAGTTGCTGTTTCAGGCTGAGGGCAAGAATTGCGTGTTCTTCAATAGTATAGTTATTGTAGATGCATTCTGTACAATTTCTGGTCATTTATGCTGTCTGATGGGACTTTATTGAGAATTCTGCCTTTGCGATGTGGAACATGATGCAAAGACCAAGTTGATACTCTAATTGGTTTATGACTCTTTCTGTCTCCATAAAATGAGTGTTATCTCTGTATGCGCTACCATAAAATTTAATAATATCCATCTGGTGTTCTGAGGATGCTATATATCACATAAAATACTGTTCTACGAAATAACTGCCTTAACTTACTCTGCAGGAACTCTGTCAAAACAGTATGTTCAGCAGTATTTCAATAAATGGATTTGAAATAATGACCAGAAAGTAAAATAAAGACTGAAAATTTATGACAAGTTTATAGGGATTTATTACTTTGTCTCTTATGGATTTCTGTGCTAGAGAAATGATTCACCTGGCAAAATGTCCACTGGAAAAAAAAACAGTATTAGGAGATCTTCTCTTTCTTTCCCTGTATGCCTAGAATAAGATAGACTTCTGAGCAGTTATAATGACAGTGCAGGTCTTTATGTTTCTCCATGATTTGGTTTTTTCCTGTGTCCTTTGAGTGCCTTCACTGAGGTGTGATCCTCTTCTCTCTTGATCAACCACTCAGTTTAAAATGCTTAGAATTTCTGTATGCAAAAATTTCAGTGCCAGGACTGTCACAAGTACTGGTGCATCACACATCCAACAGAACCAAGGAATCAGATCAAATATTTTATCACAGGATTTGAGAGCAGTGAAAGAGCTTGCCCCATGCAGAACTTCCAAACAAAGGAAAGTGTACTTACTGGACACATTTCCTTATATTAAAACTAGTCTGGTTGCTGCTTTTCACTTCTAAAACGTTGGAGTGATGTGTGCCAAGTTACAGTTCTTAAGTCTCAATTGTGGCTCTCAGTCTTAAAGCCCTGCTTTGGTAATGGGGGTAGGATTGGAACTTGTTGCATCTCAGTACCCTGTGATCCTCCAAAAGCTAAACTAATGTTTCATTGCATATGGGACCTTCTCCTCTGAGAAGACTGTATTACATATAGAAACCAGAGTTCTGACTTCTTAATACTGAGAACCTCTGCAAGATTCTTCTTCAAAAAAGGTATTGTACCTGGCAACTGAATTTCCAAGAAATAACCCTTGTAGCTTGCCTTCAACAGCATATAGGGGAAAAAGGCAAATACCCTCATTTCATCTCATTCTAGATGGGGCATTGGGCAGTGGAAAAACATTCCAGTATTGCTACCCTAGGCATGACTTCTGGCAGGGCAATGATTTTAATGCATACTACCTTCTACGTGTATTTCACCAAGGTTAGGTTTCTACTTGTGTCCCACACAAAAAACAAAAACAAACAAAACACAAAACACACACACACACACCAAAAAAAAAAAACAAAACCCCCCCCAAAAAACCCAACAAAAAATTAACAAAATATGACCAACCGACCAAGAAAAACCAAAATCAAACAATGAAAAAAACGCCAAATTCTATGGTCTCTGGCTCCTCCACTCCTGTGATTTTCTAGACAGTGCTACTAAATATGGCAACTTCACTATAATTTTTTTTCCTGACAGATAGGAAAAATCAAAATCTGATTTCCCCTCTTGACTCTTTGTAACACTGAGATCATGCTGAAGCAAAACACCCCATATACTTGCTTTCCTTATAGGGCATTAGTTCTCATCATATTTGTCTAAACATTAACATAGAGTAATTTAATAATTGGAGGAAAACAGATTCAGCAGCAATTTCTTTGACTTGCACCTGCAGGTAAATTAGCTCATGCAGTGCTAAAGATACAAAATACACCCACACGTGACTCAGTAAATGATGAGTGCACAGCCCTCTGTGGAGGGTTGAAACCAGGATTGTAAATTCAGGGGGATCCCACACATGGTCTGACAATTGAACTGGAGGGACCTCTGTAGGCCAGCAAGAGGTGGAACATATTCAAAATCTGTTTAATTTGCTGTGATGACAGCTCTATAGACATAATGAAATCAAAAGGAAACTTTCCCATTCAATTTCTAAAGCAATCTTGCCATGATTAGTGGGTGTTTTTTTTTTTTTGTTTTGGCTTGGACTTCTTTTGGGGGGAAGGTGTTCAGATTTTTTTAAACAAAATATATTTTCTGATTTTTATTACTTCCCGTAGCTACTTATATTGCTTATGCTATCTTCCTTCTTCTGAATATCTTTGTATCGTTCATTACTTCATGAGCTGTCTTCATTAAATAGTCTCAAATGATGTCTTCATGATAGTCTTGTTAACCTATTCTGCATAACCCACTCTGGCAGGATAATTCCCTCTGTCTTGAACTGTGGAGTTTTCAGATGGTCATGATGTCTTTGTCTAATTCAGTGTCTTAATAATGATGATGTTGTCAATATGAGGGTGGAGAAAATCGTGAGCTTTTTAGTAACCTTTCTATCTAGTCCTTTGGGGAGAAATCTTGTGAAGCAGGGATACTGTGATGCTCATATGGTTGCATTTGAAGGTTGCTGGAATTTTTTATTCTAGAGTATGGAAATTTTACACCTTTTGGCTAAAACTATATATTGTTTTAAAGAAACACTTTAGCTGTGATCTGGACTGAAAATATGGCAAATAAATAGCAATGTCCCATGCTTTCAAACTAAATGAAACCACTGTTGTACTTACTGCCTCATTGTATTTAACTTTTGGGACATACATACAGGGTTATTCCCAAGAATTGTATGGAAATGGAAAGATTCAGCAGAATTTTCAAAAAAAATTACAAGATTATATCTACTCTCAATTACTTGCAAGTATCAGACTGGTTTGCCCATGTGGGTGCTAGACCAAAAGAAGAACTCTTACTGAAACACCACCGAACTGCACACTCCAGCCATGCCTGTGGAGCACCAGCACTGGCTGTGTAGCTCTTTCTTTCTCAGTCTAGCATGCTGCTAGTGTCCAAAATGCTTATGGAAGACGCAGTTTCCTGTCAGTAATTAATCTTTGCGGGACATGATCATTAATTTAGATTACCTTTAGCTTTTGAACAACAAAAAATAAGTTAAGTTGTTTACAAAGGGATACTCTTTGCTTCAGTCCTTTACTCATCCAAACACACAAAATCAGCCCCTTTCTGACAAATGTTGGATGGACTTAATGTAGATGTATGATACAGGGATCTGTATCATACATCTGTTATTAAATTAGTTAGGAAGTCTGACAGCCAGAATATATTTACAGGCTTTTCCTGCAAAACTTGCACTGGACAGTAGAAATTTAGCATCCCTGTTAAAACAACTGCTCACTGCACACTTACCAATTTATTTTTCCTCCTGTACTTAGCATAGAAACTTGGTATGCCACTTGGTTACCTCTTTAGTGAAGGTGCAAGAGCTGTGGGAACCATATTAATGGGGAAAGAGGAAGTATATACCTTCTTTTCCTCTGTTTATCCTTAGAAAAATACCAATATTCTGCTCCCAGAACCATGCAAAGTTTATAAAGGAACAATGTGCATGTATTGCTTTTATCTACGTTTAGCTGGCTTGGAGTTATTTCTTCCTCTCTCACTGATCTTGAAAGGGAAAAGGCTTCAAAACTTCTGAATGCTCCTTGTAGGCTTCATGAGGTTCTTTGATTTTTGCCGTTCACTTTAAAAGGCCAGAGAGTGCAGAAAGAAAGTATCTCAGGTGGGAGTAAGGCTTAAAATAATCCATGAAACTTCAATTTACACTGAGGGGAATGAGAGTCTGTCAGCTAAGACTTATCCTGTAATACAATGATTCAGGGACAGAGCAATGCCCCTTGAAGGTCACCTTCTGAGCGTGAGACTTCCTTGGAGCATGAAATGAATTGGAACAGAGAACTGTATTCTCAGTGTCTCCATTACCGCAGTCCTATGAAATGTAAACCACAAATCTGTCATCTTCCCCCCTCCCTCTGATGCAGAACTCCTTCAAATCAGGACAATAAAAATAAATCACTTTACAGAATTAAAAAATGTGTTTAAAATAAATAAAGGAGGGAAGGGAGCTTACTGGAAGCTTAGGTGCCAATCACAGATTTATTCTAATCCAGTACTTTTGTCAGTTCGTGGAATTCATCCCATTTAATTTCTCAAACTCCAGCATCCGTTTAAAATTAAAATGATTTGCACACAAGTTCTACTTTAATGGGACCGTAAAGACATAAAAGTTAGGACAAAACTTTATTCAATATGGTTTTCTCCATAACATAATATATAGTTATGTGACATATGTGATTATGAACACCTATATTCCTCCAAACAAAACACATACCACATTTTCAATAACTTTTGTGCTAAGTCTTTTAAGCAGTGAAATTTCTTAAGGCATTTATGATTTATTTTTTTTAACATTCCTGCAAATGTCAGTGGCTGTTAACATCTGAATCAAACTGTTCCCAGTTCATGTGACTGGAAATGGTGCCCAGAGCAAAAAAGCCAGACATTCTGACTCTCGTATAAGTATAGTCTGTGTGGAAATGTTTCTGCTGAGCAGAAGTAGAAGTTGCTGAGTCCACATCGGAATACATTTTGGCAGGACACAAGGTAAGGCTGCATTATGACCACTTTATTATCATTATTACCTTTATTAAAGGTATGCTTTGGAAATAAATGGTCTAAGAGCTGAAGAAAAACACAACGATCTGCCAAATAAGGATTCGGGCTGGACACAAGGCTAAGTGGCTCACATGTTGCTGGCAGTATCTGAAACTCTTCTGGGATTATATTGGAATTATCTCACAGGATAGAAGGCTGAATTTGGGGTTTTAGCTTATAGCCACTCCAGGGAGCAGTTCTGAACAGACTTAGGCTCTTAAGAGGTTTTCCACCTTTTAAGTAGGAGGAATGCCACGCAGCAACCAGCTCTGCATAAGGGTAAAAGGGCATTTTTAGCAATGAAGACTGAAAGAGATAAACTGAACTCTATGCACATGTGAATGAAGTTTATTTGGAGTGTCATGGGTGGTATCATAGACAGAAAACTGTGCCAGTCAGAGATGGCTGGACTAGGAGCAGCTGCAGACTTGCACTTGCATTTGCCTCCAAAGGTGTTAGTGTAGCTAAATATATTTAAGATATAACACTTGACATATGCATATACTTTCAGAGAAATTGGAAGGTCTAAAAGCATAGCAGAAAATCTGTAACTGAATTCCTAACTGCCTATGAAGCTCCCAGTCCAAAAGTGAAAAGCTTTTTCTTGTTGTTGGTCTGCAGGCTGCCCACATAACACTGTGGGCATAACAGTGTTATAACAGTGTTATAACACCATATAAACTTATATTTATGGGACCCAGGCTACCTGACTGAATGGATGGACTGTTTGAGGTTTTTTTTCCTATTCTTTCATCAGAAAAGTTCTTTCATACATGCCTTCAAGAGGAGGTATGGTAAGGGTAAACAAAGAAAAATAGGTGCCAATTAATTTGACAAAGGAGACTTCTAGAATATTTAAAAAATAGCCTTGGTGTAGTGTCAAAGTGTTTGTGCTTGTCCTATCTATGCTGGATGTGGATTTTGATTTAAAGACAAATCCTCAAAGAAAAACATGATAAGTGTGTTAAATAAATAAATAGCAGATAATGATGTGTTAGAGCAGCTTATGTTCAGTCTTCCAAGACCTGCAAGTGTTTTCCCTAAGCTGAATTGTTATTTATCATTTGTTAATTTGTTATTTATCATTTTTAACTGATAAAAAGTTATGAGTTGTCTAGAGATGCTGAAACAGGGGGAAATTTTACTGCAGACAAAAAGCTATACCCCCGTGTTTAAAAATAACAACCAAGTAGGTGGCTTAGTACATGAGACATGTTTTATCTGGTTTGAAATGATAAATGAGATAGCAATATACACCCAGTTTCTGTGGATATTTCTTTAGCAGAAGAAATGGTCTAAAATATGTGCAAAACCCCATAAACTGTTGAAATAACTAATACCACATAATCAAAGTTACATCTGTTTGCCTGTAGAAACCAGTTGCACTCAAGAGTGCAGAAGAACTCAAGAGCATCTTGTATTTGAAATTTTATTAAGAAAGTTTTTAACAGAAAAAAGTGAGATTGAATGTCCTTTCATGCCGTCTTTATACAAATGATTCTATAACAGAAAAATCTAGATGTGCCAGGTAAAAGGACACTTAAGTAGTGAAAACTTATTTTGGATAGGTCTGAAATAATCTTGTAATCAATTCCAGTTACTGAAATTCTTGGTGTTTAAAAAATGTGTGTAAGATTTCCCAATCTTAGTCATCAGATGACAACAACTCAAAATACCCCCAAACCCAGCAGTTTTCGTCATCATACTGCACATATACAGTGATTTTTGCGATTTATCTGTACACACGCTCCTGACCTGGAACAAACCTCCTTTTTTTTTTCTCTTTTTTTTTTTTTTTTTTTAATTCATTTGGCAGCATGAAAATTCCTTATTCCATGTGAAGTCAACAAATATTTATGTGTTCAAAATTTTAATCTTAACCTATACTAAATTCCTTATGATGTCTTCACAATTGTACATAAGAGGACTCGGTTTCTTTCCAATGCTTTAATCATTACATTCTGATCTGAAGGTTTCTGTGCTTCATGCAACAGCCTGGGCCTTTAGTATCTTTCCTATCTGAACTTTATGACTTTCTTCAATGCTATACTCTAGCACAGCAGTTTATATGCAGGTTATATTTCAATGGAGAGTTTAAATTTGCATTCTCTAAAGCTGCCTTTACATATACCCGTTAAAAATATTTCAAAGCTCTCTTCACTTATTTTCATTATAAAATGGGAAGAGATTGTGGAATGAAACAGAATCAAAAAAGAACAAGAATAACTCACAGCAGACACTGTCATTAGAGGAATTTTTAAGTAACTTGACAGTCTGTCCCTTTGAAATATAAGCTATACTGCATGCTAATATTTGCGTAAGAAATAGTTTTTTAGGTCATGAACAAGGTATTTCTGTCTTTTATCTGTATGCCTTCCTCAGAAAACAGTGGGCAGGATCTATTCATTTCAAGCTACAACAACAGGAGTATCAAGGGTTCCAGGACACAGCTGGAGCAGACCCTAATTGAGGGATCAAGGCAGCTGTATGAAGACACATGTGTATTTATTAATAAAGATGACTTTGGTGTGGATTTTGCCTTAAGGTTTCCCTGAAATCTTCCATGCAGTTAGGGCTTTAATTGGCAACAAAAGCAGCCTTATTAATATGCGATTTGGGCTAATACCAGTTTAAGGAATTTTAACTGTGCTGAGGACTATAGGAGTTGAATTAAAAATTTATATCTTTTATGCTTTTTATATCTTTAAAGGCAATTATTATATATATGGAAATTGTCTGTCTTCTATTATCTGAAAAATCTTATATCATGCGTACTGCTAAACAGATGTTTATTCACTGCTATTTCTAATCGACTTACTCCCGCCTCTGCAGACAACCTTGAGAACTGTGGTTTAGTGGAAAGCCATCTGATTTCCTCTCTGGGACACAGCTGGATTTCCACATCAGAGGGAGCTATGTCAGACTGTTAATAATATAAAATTTCACACAGAAACTTTGGACTGCTTAGAACCCTGTTATGGCACTTAAGATATTTTGTATTATCATTGAATTAGAAGGAATAGAAGAAGTTTTTTTGTGTCTAATCAGATATTGACATGATGATGGAAGAAAAACAACTGTGTCATGAATGGTCCCTAATGGGAGTGAATAACAATAAGTTCAGTGAGTGGAACAGAAAGAAAGCTAGATCTGTAAATATTCTGTCAAATTCTTTTCTCCTTGTTTTTCACACTGATATAAGATACTATCTGACAAGATTAAAATAAGGTGTATTTTCTGATATTCCACATTTCTGCTTTATCCTGTAATCACCCTGTGCCCCAAGTTAAATAAAAAATAAAAAAAATAAATAAAAGAAATCAAAACCCCCAACAACAAAAATCACCAAAGAGACTCCCCAAAACCCCAAATCTTGTCTTTGGCTATGCTTACATGGTGCCTAGTGCACAGGGAGCCCTTGATCTATATTAGAGCCTAATGTCAACATTGGTCCTGTCATGGGAATTTCCTTCTCTTTTGAATATTCAAACTGAGCTAGAGTATCTTGCCACTAAAGCAGCACTGGTAACAGTAAGGGTTGAAAATAAAGCTTAGTACAACATTAGTAATTATATGTTCCTGCAGTTGGGCAGGCGAAGTACAGCACTTTGGTATCTGTGAGGCAACAAAGGTTGTCTTTGCTTTTTCAGAGCTTGAGAATTCATGTATTTGGATGAAATGGAAACATGAGGTTAATGTCTACACCCACAGCTAAGGCACTCAGAAAACAGAGAGTTCAGAGTAGTTCTTCCTTATGATGTATTACAGAGAAGATTGATCTCCCATCTGTCTTCTGTTTCCCTATTCCAATTCTTCCTTTACGTTCCTTCACTTATAACACTGCATTGTGATTGAACATTTCATGTCATATTCATCCCATGTCAGTGACACATGTGCTCTGTACTGTTCCAAGCCTTTCTGTGGCTTATTGTCCTTTGATTTGAAGGTGCTGACAGATTTAGTGCTCTTTCTTTTCCCAGTCTACACGCCCTGGATCTACACATCAAACGACCACTTAATTTTACTAGGCCGGGATGTCTATCCTTTCCACATAAAGAATCTATTTCTAGTTCACATTTTCTGGAAGGCTACTGATATTTGTCTATCAAATGCCTCTTTGCTGCACTGTGATGCAAAAGCGAAAGCAACGAAAGGTGGGGGAAGAGAATAAATGTAATTGAGTTAATGAGGTTATCCATGTGAGTCTACTCAGACTGTCAGCGCTCGGGAGTAGGAGCAGTGCGCTTGCAGCACTTTGCTCAGTGTTTGGTGCAACTGCTCCCACCTCTGATGACGTGTCTGAGAGCACAAAACACAGCTACCATGATAATAAGAGCACCCTGAACAAGGTATCCAGCAAGAGACTGTTTGGAGCTGTGAGACTCAATGAAAACAAACAAACCAATCCCCTTATCAAAGGATATTCATTACCCTGAATGACAGACTTGGGGAATTAAATTTCCTATTGCTTACACTTAGAGTGTTTCTTACACCATTGCTTATACTGACCACCGCTAGAAGCTTGATGTTGAACCAGATGTATCTCCAGTCCAAATCCCAATTATTTTACTTTTTCAGGTAATATATTCTGAAATATTTCAATATCTGTGGGTATTGGGAAGATTTCTGGCACAGAAGCAACTAAAGTGCCAGATGATAATGGGAATACCCTATTTAAAAGTCACAAGTCTCCTTATGAGTTTTTTTCTCTTTCTTTAGGCTATGCTAAGGTAGCATAACACTATTTTAGTAAAGCAAACACCTCCTGTAATAACAACCCAGGCAAGGCTAAGCTGGCTCAGAGAAGACCATCAGAATTTTGTTAATTGAACATTTAATCTTTTTTCCCCAGGTGGTATTTTTTCCTCAGTGCTGGGTACATGATTTTAAAAAACTGAAACATAAGACTTCTTAGGGCATCATTTATCCTTCTTATTGCAAACACATATAAAAACATGAGCTGCTCTGTGAAGAGTTTACACAAAGTCTCGTTAAGCTTAATGTAGGACTGTTGAGTATTTAAATTTTGTTTACTTGAACATCTTTCCTGAACATAAATGAAATGAAAATGTCATGTCATTTAATGTGGGAAACTGACCAGCCTGGATGTTGGGAAGGACCCTATTTTCTAAACAATTTTATGTAAACTCTTAATAGGAGGATATTGTCAAGGTTGAGGAGAGATCACAATAAAACATTTGCTTGAATTTTTCTTACCAATTGTTGCATAAATTAATGCTTGAGTATCACTTCGGGTTCTCTAACTAATTTCCTGAAGCACTCTAGGCTGCAACATTTTCATAGAATCATAGAATTTGCTGAGCTGGAAGGAACCTATCAGGATCACTGAGCCAAACTCCCGGCCCTAGGCAGAAGCCCAAGAATCACACTGTGTGCCTGAGAGTCGTGTTCAAACACTTCTTGAACTCTGATAGGCTTGATGTTGTGGCCAGTTCCCTGGAGACCATGTTACAACTTTAGGAGAAATTGAGACCCTGAGCATGCAAGCATTCTCTGAATTATTACTCCCTACACTTTTCAATTCTCCCTCAGAACTGAAGTTTTTAGTAATTAAATACAACTTTCCTTAATCTCTTTTCTACATGTTTTCTCAGCATAAACTCTCTATAAAAAGATAGGGAGGCAAATATTTAATTCCTTCCTTTCTCTTTCTGACCGGTTCTGTTTGGATTGGGACAGAGTAGAAGATTGGAATCCAACTCAAGGTTTTCACAAAGGTAAAATCAATCTGCTGCATAAAGCTAAAGTAAATTGTATAAGAATTATAGATAAAATAGGTGATGAACACAGAACATCCTTTACATCGTCAGTCATGTCTTGAAAATATTTGAAACACATGGGCATTAACAGATACTAATGTTATCCAAGAACCAAGATATGGAAGGCAAAAGTAAAAGTAATTAAAATGTCTGAACTCTAAACCGGTGAGATAATTTCATTGTATTCCTTATCCACAATAATAGGTAAAAGAGAGTGATGTTTGGTTCTACATGCTTCCATTCATTACTGACTATCTGTCAAGAGTTGGAAGTGACTCTTTCCATCATAGCCACAGATTTGCTTCTAGGTACAGTGATCAAGATTTTGGAATAAAAGATAAAAGATGAGTGATGATACACTATTTAAGGACAGGACAGTTATCATATATAGAAGAGAATGGGGTTGGTTAGAAGAAAGAAATGGGACTGCAAAGGGAGGTGCATTAGAAACTGGAAAACTAATGTAGGTGTTTGAAATTACCTACAACTTCAGAAAAAGGAATTAATGAAGATAAAATAGTATAGGAAAAGTGGTGCCATTTTGTAGCTAGAGGCAGATCATCTACTTATGTATTGAGGATATTCTTGGTCTGTGGATAACCTTGGATAAATCATGAAATGAGAGGAGACATCAAACAAAAAATTCTTATATACATCAGTGGTAGAGACCAAGTCAA
This sequence comes from Acanthornis magna, assembly GCA_036785705.1. Taxonomy (NCBI): domain Eukaryota; kingdom Metazoa; phylum Chordata; class Aves; order Passeriformes; family Acanthizidae; genus Acanthornis; species Acanthornis magna. The sequence goes on along the minus strand of JAWUZG010000040.1, from coordinate 19,246,459 downwards.
AGGAGAGTTACTCAGGACAAAAAATTCAGTAGGGTACTTGAGGTTAGATGTTTGGTCAGAAGAAGATGTTGAAGTTGAGGAAGAAGGCATAAGAATATGAAAGCTTGGGAATGGGTATAGTGAGCAAAACAGTGATCTGCTAAAATTTTAACTTCCTTTTGCTCATGGAATGAGCATTCGATTCTCTTACTGGTTCACACTAATTGCCCTACGTGTTTAGCCCTACAAAAGCTGTAGTTCAGCGGTGGCCTCTATGCATGTCATTATATCTTTGGTACAAAAACATCATCATCCTAACTGAATTTCATGACCTTCATCTGGGCATCTGAGTTATTTATTGGGACCATGTTTCTTCTGTCTTACTGTAGTTAAATAGTTTGCTACCTGTTCATCTGCAACATACTTGATTTATTGACTATCAGAGGCTTGGCTTATTATGATAACTATTCATCTGGCAAAAGAAAAGCCATTTTAACAACAAAAACAGTAGGAATTCACTGTGCTAATTAGGGTTTAGGTCCCTCATGTTAAAGTTCAGCCAAGGACACAAAACATAAGTTATGGGTAGAGTCCACTTTATGCAGTTGCAGTTGTCTCAGTGCAGGTAATTTCCACTGCAGCTGGTTCAGCCTAGAGAGGCAACCAGGACTGCTTGGGTGTCAGCAAATACTGTGTGCAGGTGGACTTGCAGCCCAGCTGATGTTCTGTCCTGGTTCCTAATTGCCAAAAGTATTTGAAAGAATGCAACAAATTAGTACAAAATCAAAGTTATCAGATTTTGTAAACTCGCCGGAGGATTTTACAGAGAGTTTGCCCCAGGGTTGTTCCCTCTATGGGGAACATATTTATGCCAATTGACAGGAGAATGGTTGGTGTTTCAGGAAGAACTGAAAGCTGATCAAAAGCTTTCTTTTTTTTATTAGACCCAAATTCTACACATCTACATGTGTGTATACAACTGAAAAATAACTGATACCTAAAATAAGAGGGGAAAAAATTAATTTTATTTCTTCTCTTCACTTATTTTTAAAAACAATGTCATCGGTTGAGATTTTTAAAAACTTTAAAAGGAATCTCAGGAAAAACTGATCTTTTGCAATTTTTTCTTCAGACTAGTAGATAATTTCTGCAGTAGAAAAGATAAAATTAGAGCACTAAGTACTTTAGTTAATCCCTTGTCTCCTGCAGAAAAGGACTAGGCTCAAAAATACGCTATTGTTTCATGACGTTTTGGGCTCTCTGCAGGCAAAAAGGTTCACTGATACGATCAAAGTCTACATTTTTCAAACCTGTCATTAAGCACTCTGGGAGTTGTCCAAGAAAACCAACAAGACAATATGTAATTTTCCACTTGATTTAACAGAATATGTTCTTTTCTAAGGAATGAAAATGAGGAGGCCCAGTTTCCTACAGTTTTGTGTTCTTTGTTTCTTTCTCTATCCTGTAGTACAATAAATCTTGTCCACTCTCATTTTTTCCTATGAAATGCTTGCTTTTGGTGGGTAGTCCTAAACTATGTTAATCCTGTTTGATCGACTGACACAGTCAGTTCTGCTTATCCTTCCCCCCTCTATGCAAATAGTGATTCTGCACATGTGTGAATTTTGGAGGGGTTTAAAGAATTCCATCTTAAAAGTTTGGTTGATGTTTCCTATTGCGTCCAAAAGCTATTATGATGTCTGAAGAAATAACCTTATTGCTTAAATTTTATTCCTTAGGAAATAAAATTTATAACTTAGACCATTGTTCCAATTTTTTGATGGTAGTTTTTAGTGGTTTAAATGGTAGAAATTGGGTTTTTTTCTGTGCTTTGACAGTCTGGCCAGCAGATATTTTGCTAATTATTTTTTTCTTGGTGTAGCCTAAACTGTCTTGCCTTGAATTTGTTCAGCATATACTAGCAAACAAGTGCTGGTGATCTGCATTCAACGTACAATTTCTCTGAAATTAACTTTGTGAAAGGAAGAGTGGAAGCCGTGCCACAAGACACGTCACTTTTCAGTCCATAACAGGGGGAAAAGCCAGACTTTCAGACTTCCTCATTGCTTGGGTTTGGATACAGTAGTAGTGTACTACAATGTGCTCCAAATACAGGAGTCTCTGGCTGTAGTATTGCGGAGGCCTGGACTTCTGGAGGCTTTTTCTGTGACCTAACTCTGAAACGCAATGCATACATCTCTGGAATGCTGGCAGGGGTTTGAGTGCAGCTGTTCAGCCAACTCCTCCTGTACAATAGATTCTGTATAGCTTTTATGAAGAAAAGTATATTTTACAATAAAGAAGCGGTAAGAATATGGAAATGCAAAGGGAAAACAATGAAGCCACTTATTGGAATGTGTATGGGTTTTGCTTTGTAGAGCTGATCATATTTTTAAACAAAAAAAGCTCTATTTCACAGTACATAAATGTATGATTGCATTTAGGTGAAAAATTCAGGAGGTTAAATGCTTCATAGAGACTTTGGCTCCTAGCCAGGGGCCTTCTGCAGCATGCTGTTGGCAAACATTGCATTGCTGGAGACACTGCTTCTTCAAATACATTAATTTTAAATGTTAGCTCTCACTAGCTAGGAATTATGAGAAAGAAAGTTCAGCCCTATATTGCAGACATTTGAAAATCCTAGCCAATATTTTTTCATGCACTAAATAAAAGTTCCTAAGCAAGTTAAATCTCACCTAGGATCATTGATTGCTAGGTTCAAGCTCCTTAAAAAGGAAACTTTTCAATAGGTAAACTAGGTTTCCCAGTAGCTGCATCACCTCTACTTAATATAAGTACAATGCATGAGACATAATTTCATGCTGCTTAAACACGTAATAAAATAAAAAACAGAATCCCACATCCTCTAGAAACTAGATGAAGCAAGGGCAGGACCAGGTTTAATCCTGGCCACTATGGTATCTTAATTCACTTTATATATTGTGATCTTCTGACTTATCCCTTGCCAGTCACACCTAGAGCTTGTCTAGTCCTAAAAGGCAATTCTCCCTACAGCTTAAAGAGGTGGGAGTAGGAAAAAACTTTCAACAGCTTGGAGCATGACTTTGGCGATGTAAGGGAATATTCAATGGTAGCTGATACCTTCTGGGAAGATAAACTTTACATCATGCTCAAAATGGCAGCCGGGAAAGGCTTCTTGCTGCCACAGGACAGCAGCAACAGGGACCAGGTTCCAGCACTTGTCTGAACAAGAATGAGTATGAAATTTCAAGCTTTAGTAACATAGATGTCTAGAACATCTTGGTCTGCTTAAACAAGCCTTTCTTCACACCCTGTGCATTACCATATCCCAGACAGTAATGTGACAACAGTAGTTCAACAACTACTATTGAGAGCAGAATGAAATACCACCGTCAGTAAATCATGGTGAAAACTCGTCCAGGAAAGCTGTGTCTCCTCAGAGCAGGCTCCCCTAAGCACCTCTCTTTTCCTCCAGGCAGTCCACGTATGCCAGAGGTCCAAACTACCAGGATGCCAACTGGTCACCCAGCCTTTTTGTAAGGAATTGGAGGGAACACTCCTGCCCTGACAGGAGAGCAGCACTGTGCCTTGGCTGTGCTCCAGGATGCTGATTCCCGAACACAGGTGTGGGCAATTGGTAATGCCCTTCCCCTCCCAGCTGATCAAGGGGAAAGGCAGGCAGTGCTGAGGAGTTGCTCACCTTTCCAGGGAGGCTGCAGGAAATGGTAACTGTCTTGAAAGTAATCCCAATCCTGTAACAGGGTCTTGTGTTTTTAGCAGGCGTGTGTTAACGTGGAGGTTTCTGGGAGCACAAGGACAATGCATCTTGAGTTGTAAGTTTTTACTCTCCTCTGTGTGTTGCCATTTGTACCTCCTGAGCTTTGGAGGAGAGTGAGAGGCGAGGGAGACCTCAGGTCTATGCCTGCAGTCTCACCCTTCAGTGTTTTTGGGTGAGCACTGGCAAGTATTGAATGAGGAAGGCAGGCAGGCTCCCTGACCAGCCTCAGTAATTTGTTGACAATTTATAGCAAGCTAAGAATAAGTAATAGTAACTCAGAATAAGTTATAATTACTCTTAAAAATGAAATATCCTTCTTGAACACCTAAATCCCTTTCTTCTCCCCATTTAGTGTCTGTTGAAAGTCTCGATTTTTGGTGTATCATACTGAATACAGTGTTAGCTTTTAAAATGTATCTTACACTGATGCCAGAGTGTTCTGGTTACTTGCTGAGTTTTGATAACATGTTTTTCTTTAGAAGCTAAAAGACTGACTGAGAATAAGCGGACCCCAAAGTATTAACATTTATTTTTATATTTGGATAGTGTTAAGCCTTTTGTAGTTTCCCACAAAGGCGGATTGAGTTGTATGCATCACTATACATGTCACTGCCACTGTGGGGTAATTTTTGTTCTGCCCCCATGTTCCCTTTTTAAAAAACTTATTTAAACTTATTTTCTGTGCCTTATGTGGAAAAAACAGAGAAAAAATTTGATATTTACATTCATGCAAACATGATGTTTACATGCTCTGTTCACACAACTATGCACACTTTGATGGTATAGATCATGATGGTTAGGATACCACATTCAGAGGCCCTATCTAGACAATGGCTTTTTCTTTCTTATAGTTCTTTTGCTTTTAGGATTACAGCTGGAGATTGAAAAAAAAAATTTAGTGTAATATATTTAAACTTAGATAATATCTATGGCTATGCATTATGTGAGGGTTTTTTGGAAGAAAATTTCTCATCAGGATGTGCTGTATGAAAACTTATAGGAAATAATGCAGCTATATGATTAAAACCATTATATGTTTCTTGTTTCTAATTAAAAATTGAAGACTGGTCTTTAACTTGACTCTCTTATAAGCCTACCTTTGTTCACAGCTTGGTTTTGCAACATAATTTGCAGAGTAATCACTGCTGGTGAGTTATCATCAGTTGAAATGGAAGCGTACAAGGTCTGCCAGGCAGATTTACAGAGAAGGAAGGAGAGGGAGTGTTTCAGAACATTACACTAATTCTACAGTTTCCTTACACATTCAGTCCATCGTATCTTTATATTACTCCTACACTATGTTAATTTCTGGGAGATTTTAGTGGGAAAAGAGTTTTTAAGTGAGGTTGGAAGCTACAAGTGCTCCAGTTGTAATCAAGGCTTAGATCCTTGTCAGTTCTAGTCAGTGAAAATACCCATCAAGGTATTATTCTACTACTGTGGTTCTCTCAAACTGTGCCTTAAGGAATTCTTACTGTGTATCTTCAGTTGGACTGAAATAATATGTGCTTTCAAAAACCTTTTGCAAACACATAATAATGACGTAAAAGGTAAAATACTGCAACAAAGTAGAAACTAAGTGGAATAACAGAAAGCAAAAGCAGGAATGGAGTAAAAAAGCAAAATCGCTTAACATGCTCTTGCAAGTTCTGCTATACTAAATCTTGTTAGTGTATTTATAATTGTTTAGTGGGAAAAAATAGATGTTTGACTTTGTTAGACAGGTGAAAACTTAAAAAAAAGTACAACCCAAAACATCCCTCTGAGTCATCTGATCCACATAAAACACTCAAGTTTTTGTAGACAAAAGGTTTCTCATGCCTGAGCCACAGGCCCCTCAGGACAGGGCTTACATCAGAGCAATAAGTGACCAAGAAGCACAAGGAAAAAGTTATGATAGTTTGAAATAATTAATTTGCATGTGTTATTGACAGTGTTATTCTTTCCAAACTGAATAAATAGCAATTATTTAACTATAACCAGAGCCTAGATTTGTAAAGTATTTAGAAATTTTGGAAAAAAAAAAAGTGTGTGTCTGGGGGTGGGGTGGGGGGGGATATGTCTGTATAGTTTTCAAAATGCAAAAGATACTCCTTCTTCTTTAATGTATATTAAGGCAGAGGAAAAAAGTGAAATCTCTGGTAGGAATGACACCATAAGTAAGAGTTAGATAAACCAGTAAGAATGTGTTTCCCTGGAATGATGTTTCCCTGTTGAAAGAGATATTGCAAGTAAGGAAGCTCACATCTGTGAGGAATACATAAAGTCTTTCACAGAAATGGAACCTAATAGACCAGGCAGTTTAGAGATGGTAAATTATAAACAGAAAATCTATCTAATTACTATTTAGTTGGTGTTGAACCAAGGTATTGGACCACTGAACCGATCCAACTTGGCAATTTGGCATTCTCAAGCTCTTTTGTTTCTATCCAGTTATTTTAATTCTAAATTTTAAAAGTGGAAGGGAACACCTTTCTGGAAGTTCAGGAAATGTATTTGTGAAGTAGCGATGCTTATATATCTAAAGCAAAAATGAAGGGGAAGCAGCAACTCATTAAAACTTCTGCACAAGCTTCCAAAGTAGTTAACAAGTGACAGCATCTAAATCTATTATTAAATACATGGGCTGAAATAGAGGAATACTTTACTGTATCTTTTTCATTACTAGCATTTGAATACTGCTTTTTTTCTTGTTTGTTTTATCTTGTTTCATGCCAGATGTTCTTATCGGGGGAAACAATGGTGATGTGTTTTAATATTGATGAGTTGATTCTCCTGGGAATAATAGTATATCAACCTTCTCAGAATACAAATTGTAGGAGGCTTTTTATAGCATAATTACCACAATGCATTCAATTTTAAGTGCAACTATTTAAAACTGTGGAAAGAACTTTCTGTTTATTACCTTTATCTGCTTTAAAAGGAGAATGACTCTTCTTTTAAAATTATGTATTGTTTTGGTGGCCTTTAAAAAGCAAGTATATAAATCACCAGAGGTACTGTGTAGTCTGTCAAAGCAGCATATGCTTAAGCACCTTATAAACTATTAAATAATCATAATATTTCTCTTGCCAAATTTGTGAGTTTATTTGTTTAAACAATTGCAGAGCAGTTGCGGAGTAACTAAAGTACCTCGCTTTAACTTTTTTTCCTCCTTTTTTCCTTCAGGAACTCGAAGTACTGAAATTATAAACGATTTGGTGATAAGCTGAGCTTGCAATGCAGGCAATAAAAACCGTGGAGAAAGAAGTGACTTTTATAAAGGAAATACTTTTCACAGAATCCTTCCCAAAGCAGCAAGAGAGCAGCAGGAACGCGGGGAGCAGGCAGCAGCTCCAGGAGCAGCAGCCATTGGAAGGAGCTGTCTGCAGCTCTCAGTGCTGTACTGAGCATGTCCCAGCGGAGCCCAGTGCGAGCAGCACATTATGCAAAAAGGCAGCTCTAGCAGATGGGAGAGAGGCACAGCAAGCATTTGCTTCACTTGCATCACCACCGCTTGAAAACAAACCTGGATCGCTAGAGGGGATCTCGCCAGCAGGCCAGAGGAATGAAATCCGGGAGGATGGCTTGATTGCCAAAGGTGTTGCACTGCGAAAAATCATGGGGAATCAAGATGGGAAGCTAAAGAAAAATACAGGTGATGTGCAGGAAGGAGGAGAGGATGCCTCTGGGCCCAAGGATACGGACGGCACAAAGAAGGTATCGGGAGGCAGAAGGGGACTGGGGAAGCATGCAAAGGGAAGCGAATCCGGTAAGAAGAAGGGTAAGTCGGACTCCAGGCCCTCTGTGTTTTCAAATCTGAGGATCAGAAAAAATCTGTCCAAGGCTAAAGATGGGAATAGCAGTTCACGGGAGGATGTTTTGGAAAGCCAGGCCTTGCAGCCTGGAGAGCTGGACAGTACTCATTCAATCGTAGCCAAAACTCCAGATATAAGCATCTCGGCAGATGAAGGGGGTCTCTCAGACACAGATGTTGAACATTTTGAAATCAGAAATGAAACTGTTCCAGCTGCTGCAGAGACACAGGATGGACAAAGGACCAGCTCTGGCTCTGATACGGATATATACAGTTTCCATTCAGCCGCAGAACAAGAGGATTTGCTTTCTGATATCCAGCAAGCTATTAGGCTGCAGCAGCAGCAGCAGCAGGGGGCAATTAACATTGGAACTGAGGACCCTGTCGCCAAAACAATGGGTCGACACACGGCTAATTCGCAAGCAACCCCCTTAGATTTTGAACGTTTTTTTTCACTAACTACCACCACTGACAAAGAGAGGAGCCCAGACACTGAGGGGGCTTTTCCAGCGTTGTCAGAAACTGTGGAAAGCATTCCCGTCTCCTGTGCGACCGAACGTGAACCGAAAGAAGCGGTGAATGGCACAGGCTCTCCTGGTAACAGCTTATTTGAAACGCAGGAACGTCAGCTATTGACTGAGGAGCAGCGCGGTGCTGGAGTGGGTGCTGTAGCCACTGAGCTACAAGATGGTTTGAGCAGAACTGCGGTAGAAAATGGGTCTGAGACACAGAGCTCCGCACTGCCTTTTCCAACTCCAGTGGCAGACGCTGAGGCTAAAATCGCTGAGGTGCAGGCTGTTGATTTCCAGGGCTCAGGGACAGAGGGTGGTGTTTCAGATGCAGGCCGTGATCATGCTGCTGAGACTCAGGAAGGGAAACACGCTCTGTCAGCCAGTCAAGAGGAGCTGCGTAATGGTTTATCCACGGAAATGAAAAATGGCAGTTTGTCCTCTGAAGGAACAGCAGACAGTCCGGTGCTTGGTTCTCGATGTTTTAAGCCCTATCTAATTAATCCCTGTTACATCAAAACCACAACTAGACAACTGAGTTCTCCCAACCACTCACCTTCTCCCTCCCCATCCCAGAGCCCGCTTTTCACAAGGAGGCAGGAGTCCTCCCACAAAAAAGAAAAAGTCTCAATCAAGAAGAAGAGGTCTGCTAGTTTGGCAGGTTTGTTCAGTCGTTCTGCAGACTGGACAGAAGAGGTGTCTAGTCACAAAAGCGAGATAACAGAGAAGGTGAGCTCTGCAGACTATTTGGAGCACAAGGGGTTTAGAGAGAAAATTCAAACAGAAAGAGTGCCTTTGACTCAGTCAAGAAAGTCCTCAGGGGTCCAGGCTTCTACAGAGACATTTCCCAATGTCTTTTCAGGTGAGTGATATGTATTAAGGGTTGTTTTGGTTTTGGGTTCCCCCCCTTCCCCCAGCAGCTTTGAAAATGTTTTTAAAATACTTTAATTTGTTGCATGCAATACTTTGCATGTATTACCATCTTTACTTGTGCTGACAGCTTTAAAATCCAAGGCCTGAGTCTTACAAACACAGTCACATTTCATCAGTCTGGCAGTACTGCCAGTAAAGGAAGTGCATAACTCTTTGAAGCTTTTCTTTCTACTTGTCTCCTTTGTCTACATCCTGTAGGAAAAGGCTGAATGCCTTAAATTATTCTTGTTGAAAAATGCTAAAGGCTGCACTGTTGTAGGCAGACCAGATCTCTGCGTAAATAGACCTTTCAAATGTGAAGCTTTGTGTTACCAGGATCCTGTTTTGGGTTTTCTCCTGCTAGGTGCTGTTCTAATGAACTGTAAACACGTGAGAGCTGCACCTGGTGTTAGACTGAGGCGCTGATGAGGATTTGCTTAGCACAGAAAGGAGAAAGCCATGCAAGCACAGATGGACAGCACTTCAGAAAGGAACTGATTTCCTCTTCAGAAGGGGGAAGGAGGAGAAGAATGTTATTGTATTGAAAGGCAGCAAAAGCAGGAGGGGAGAGGGGAAACTGGGGGTAGTAGAATGTGGTAGCTGTGGCAGGCTGCTGCTCAGGCTACATGAGGTGACTCATTCAGTAAAGTGCTCTTTACATTGCCTGGTAGGCAGCTTGCATCCTGTCACAAAGACATGGGAATAGAGAGTTCACAAATGAAATAGTGTGAGTAGATGGTTATGTTTTCCTGAACTCTGAGGTTTTTTCACCCCTTTCTCTTCCTCCCACCTGAAATTTCTTTATAAAGGTAATGTATTCATAAATAGGAACACTTCTGCCACATAGGAGGTATGTATACAGAGAAAACTCAGGAACATATTTAATATATTTTCCATTAAGGGACCTGTAGAACTAAGAGAATACAGAGAACATTCCCTAAGAGCACCTGTTATAAGATAAAGTCAGATTTTTTTTTTAATGGAGTCAGTTCTAGATGCATGAGCACAGTAACCATAGCTGCACACAAGTTCTTTGCAAAAAATGGAGTGAGATTTTTTTTTTGTGGTTTTATGAAAAGTAAACAAAAGAGTATGTTTTATGAAGTAAAGAACTAATATTATTTTCTAGATTCAAATTACAGTGCTTTCATTCTTCAGTAGTCTTGAACAAAAATACCAATTTCATTCTAGAAAATTAGAATTCAAATTTTTCAACACAGAAAAAGCCAGTCCCCTCTGAGACTACCCCTCTGTAAAGTGAGCTGAATCTTTTTTTGTTTTAAATACCTTTCCCCTGTTTCTTTGATTTAATTTCAGACATACTCCCTAAACTTTTTCAATTTGAGGTGTTCGCTACTTTCAGATTTATAGCATATAAAAAGTGCACCTTTTTTTTTTTTTTAGCTACTAACATTTGACAGTTTATAAACAACTCAGAAAAATGTTAATTGCCACATCAGTAATTAGATTTTTATAGTGGAGCTATGGTGGAAATAAATTTTATGTTGCAAACTTCAAGATCATAGTATTTTTTTAGATACTTGTTTTCTGCGAAACAGACTTTTTTGCGTTTCCTCACAAGGTTTTGATTTACTTACTAATAATTTTTGTTTTGGTTTGTTTTTTTTCTCACCAATGCTTTAGACTGTTATTGTGAAGGGACCAGTGTCCAATGCAACAGTAGTTCTATCTCTTATGGAAATTACAGTGACCCTCATTTGCATATACATACCAGCTGTCTTTGCAGGCAGAGGACAATTATATCTTTCAGTTCATGCAGAAAAGCTTAAAGTGAGGGAACTGGAAATGACTCATCCCTGTTTGGCCATTCATAGTTTTAAAAAAATGCATTTACAAACTAAAAATTTTCAAGAATTTAAAAATAACAACTAGTGTACAGAAAAAAGGGAAATTAAACTTCACATTATTATTCCCATAAACTGCCATTGCTGTAGGAGCAGAAAAGCCCCTTTAAATAAACCATTCTGCACAGCAATGATTACAGAAATAATTTCTTTGTAATTTGATACTACTTGTGAAAAATGTATTTTACTTGCATGCATGAGATACACTGATTTGAGGATTAGCATCAGGCTTTTAGAAATAACATTCTTTATAGTGGGATATTTCTAGCTTAAAAAAACCTCCAAAAACAAACCAAAGCCCAACCCAAACAGCATCTTGCCTACAGCATTAAATCCCATTTTGCTGTGCAGTGACTGCAGCGTTGTTCTGCATTTCTAACTGGAATCAAAATATTCCACAACGCTTTATCATTGATTTCAATGACAGCAGGTTCTATGCAGATGATTGGCCTGCTTTTGCACCATGTTGTGGTTTGGCTGTGTGAACTCTTTAAGACTGCTTTAATATAAAATGTAGATGGAAACCAAGAACTTGAATGGTAGAGTCTTTGCATGTTTTAAATTTGCTTTATATAAGGAGGAAAGTACAGTATTTCAAATATGATGCATTGCTTAGGAATGTGGTGTGAAGAAATTTATGGGCATTTTGTATTTCAGGCATTGGATCTATTTCTATTTTGATGTGGACAGCTGTATTTGAATTTGCAGTGACAGTAATTACAAGTTCTAGATTACCCAATGCACAGTGGAGCCCTGGCTTTTATATCGTGGTCCCAGGAGGACAAGATCTTAACAAGAGTTGGTTCTCGCTTTGGTGCGTGCCAGTGAACGATTTGCACTAATGTGAAGAGAGTATCTTGGTGGGAAAATGAACCTGGTGCTTCCAAGCATTACATAACTGAAATGAAGGAGCCAATAGATAGATTTAGTAAAAAGAATTTCATCCTTGGCTTAATTTGAGGTGCAGTGATTGCAGAGGAGCTAATAAGGGTGTCTTTAACATAAATTAAATGAGTCCCATCAGCTACCCCAGATGGTAATTAAACTTGACCCAGACAAACCCATGCCCTTTCTAATCTCTATTGGCTGGTTGTAACACACTTGCTGCATGAAGCTCCTTCAATCAGATCAGTTCTCTTTAAATTTCTCTTCAGAGATGTATATTTGTTCTGCTCTAGCTGTAAAGAGGACACAAAGAAAAAGTCCTGGTTACCATAAAACAAAACCTGAAGCCAGTACTGTGTAGTGTACTCACATCTGCTTTCTGATTTCCACAGTTCTTACAAATGCCACTTAATTTCACTTTTGTACTGTGCTAATGTCATCTTCCCACTTGCAGTTCCCGTGCAGTATCTATAGGCAAATAGAAAGGTCTTAGTATAAATAAGTGAAAACTTGAAAAAGTTGGATCAAAGTTTGTTTCTGGAACATAAAGTAGATATTTTTAAACGCTTTCTCAAGGTCTTTTTTCTTTCTGATTCATGTGATGATGCACACAATATGGATTTGTATCTGTTGGCATCCTGAGTAGACTGTTTATCATGCAGCTGTTATTTAAGATTACTTATGGTTTGCTGTTTCACTGATGATGTTTGTTAGCAGTAATACAAATGATTCTTTTATCGGATGGGTGCAGCCTCCTCTAACCAAGGGAGCTGCCCAACAGCAGCTCTACATGTGGTCTGCGATCACACGCTACACTGAGTGTTGCAAGTAAGCATTTGAAGGGAAAGATCCTCCTCTTTTTGCCTAGTACACACAAAAATAGGGGGGAGTGGGGCAGGACTCCAATAGTGCACTTCAAACATACTAAAATGTGTTTGCAAATGAGCTGTGATATGTTATTGAAAGGCTGCTGAGTGCTGATTAATTGCTATAATGTTACTGTGCCACCACTGCAATATGGGATTTGGAGCAATGTGAGTAATTTCACTGGAATTCAGTGCTGCCACAGGCTTCTTTTAATGGGATCTCATGATTAATACTTTGATCTTTATCTAGAACTTCACTGGGAGTTGCAAGTTTTGGTCATGGGATTAGTGGCTCTATCTATTGGGCAACCACATTCTGAGCAGCAACCTTATTCTGAGGTATGACTGGCAGCCTGACACATGTCTGGAATAGGAATGTGTGGTCTTGGTTGCCTGATGGTCTTTTTTGGGGTACAAAGGGGAAAAGGAAGAAGGAGAGTTTGTGACTGGGGTCTATGCAGGTCTACTTAGTTCTGAGACACAGTACCACTATAATATTCATTACACAAGGCATTTGCCTGGAACTGAACATTAAAGGGTGTTGTGTGCTTCAATGACTTCATTTCTGTGAAATGAGCAGTGGATTATTCCAGTGGGATAATTATGTGGAGTTTAAGTTTGATTATATTTATTGGATCTAATTGTGCTTTATTCTTTTTTAAAATATGTATGTATTTTTTAATAGCTTGGGGCATGGTTGGTCTATTGAAAAAAAAAACCCCAACTGTGTGTAGGACTCTTATTTGCAGGAAAAAAAACCTATTTCTTAAAACAGGCCTTTTTTCCCCCTCTGTGCTGTTGTGTCTAAAGAAAAACAAACTTGGAATTGTAAAGCAACTCTAGGGGTATTTTAGGCTGACTGTATAAGAGGGATGAAGTTCTAATATGAATCATGGTGATAGAAAGTGCAAAAATACTAAATACCCAAGATATTTTGTTTGTTTAGTTTTTTAATGAAGTTCAGGATATGGCCAAGTGTATTTCTTATGAACTACTGCCAAAATTTGAGCTTACATAAGGAGTAGCGGTGATGAACCATATATGTGTAGGTGTGGGTGACTGCAGCTTTGGCTATTTTTAGGTACATTTAAAAACATCATTCCGTAGCAGTTAGCTGGACTGCAAGTTTCCAGAAACTTGCTTTTATGTATGCAGTTGATCTTTTTTGGGAATGGGGTGAGCTGGTACAAGGGGAACAGGGCAGAAGCAGAAAGAAGCGGTGAAAGGAAGATGATGGAAAGATGCGAGGACTTTACATTGGGTTACTTCATTCCTGCCTCTTCATATGATAATAGAAGGCCAGTGGCACTTCATTAAATGCTTTAGAAAAGGCAGCAAAGTGAGTTCAGATGTGTCATGCTATTATTTTCTCTAAGCAACAGCAGCTTCCTGCATTCCTATATTGCAGTTCATGTAAAGAAAGTTAGGGACAATGAGGTAGTCTGTGTTACCTTGAGTGAAAAAATGACTGTTCCTCCTTTTACTTCCATGTTGCTGCTGGCTAGAATGTTTCCTTCACACTGATGGAAATAGCTAGGCTTTCTGACCAGGAAGTGGATTATGTTTTCCGATGCTAAATCTTGTTTTATTCTACAGACATGATTTCTTCCATCTGTAGTTACAAGCAGTAAAACCGTTAAGTTAGCAGTTTTGCAACAGTAAGAAGCAGTGGTTATGAGACTCTGTGTGTAAACATCACAAGTTGTAAAACTAAACTCTAATATACATAAAGTTAAATGTAAATACATGAATGTAGAAGTACATAAATCTTGAAAATTTAATCTTTTTGATATCTTGACATGTACAGGTAAAGTGGCAAGAAAGCCTAGTCACAAATGAGATTTATTGAGTCATTCTTATTTTTCAGTATAAGTATGAATTTTTTGGTCTTGGGATCTATATGAAAGTTATCAGGAGTGCCAGAGCTCTGAACTTGGTGTGAATTTGAATCAGGAGAAAATACAGATAACTTTACTGTGTAACTAATTACAGAAGGCACCTTTCATTCTAGAGTTTATTTGATGCTGAGATCTGGCTCAGATATGCCATGAAGACACAGAGATAGAATGTACCAGGGAAAAAGTAACTCCTGTCCTCTCCTCTTCCTTGCACTGATAAGGAAAAAATCACTGTACAAAAGTGATCTATGCTGCAGTAACACAATAATTAACTACATTAACATCTCTTAAAAGTAATAGAAGAAAAGGTGGTCTTCATTTAAAAAAAAAAAAAAACAACAAACAAAACACTAAAACCAAAACATTGACCTCATAATAGAGGTTGTGTATCCAAGTGCTATTTTGTCATGCAAAGAGTCAAGAAATAAATTATGCTGAGAAATTGTTGAGGGAAATATTTGATTACATCAGTGAAGGAACATGAAAGCCCAGTTACAGCAAGGGAATTGTGTTTGTAGGTTTTATTCAAACGAAGTCTAGAAGAACATATCTGCACAAATACACAGATGTGCATGTCTAGTTTTCATTTTTGTGAAATGTAATTCCAATTTTCTGCTTTTCCCCTTTCTCCGTCTTACTGTTGCTTGTTTATGGATACAAAGGAAAGCTTTTGTACATCATGATAAATATTTGAAAGCAGTTATTAACATTGGAGATTACCAGACCCTGGGAACACAGGTCCTGGAGGAGAAAGCAAGCTAAGGCATGCCTGGGAGCTAATGAGGAGGTTGAAGGAAATGTGTTATTTGTGTCCCACTTCAGTTTGGTTCAGTTCAGTTGTGTCTTGTGACTTGTGGCTGCTTGAGCACACACTCGCATTTACTTCTGAGGTAGAGATAGGCCAGACTGCATTGAATGTGGAATAAAATGTCAAACCATTGGGCATAAAGAGGTATTACGAAATTGGGTTGTAAGGAACAGTGTGTATCAGTCTGGACTGACCAAAGGTGTTAGGAATAGATGCCCAAAAGGACATCAGAGGAGCTTCCTACTTTAAAGAGCTCGACAGAAAGAATTGTGGCTTTCCAGCAGTCTGTGAGAACTTGGCACAGAATGCTGCCTTCACATCACAAATCACCACAGAAGCTAAAAGGGTAAAGATGGACAGAATTAAATACTTGCTGAGAGGAAGCTAAGTACCTGGAAAACGCAGTATGAAATTTGCCAAAGGTGCATATGGTGCCCAAAAGCTTTGGTAGGCAGACACATATAGATTCTCCTTCATAATATGCTGCTATAATTAGGGAAGCTTTATAAATGTACTTTGGTAATATGCAATGATATCGCATTAGAACCTGAAGAGAAATCAAGGTGGCAGGACACAGGCTGTTTAGTGTTGTGGGAGGGTGCATCTTGTTTATATTTTTTGAAAGATACTTTTTACTGTGTGCCACTGCTATATCATAGTTGAGGATTGTCTGGTATTTAAAAATATTCTTAAAATATTCAGCTTTTGAAAGTTAATATATGAAAGCTTCTGAAGGATGTATTTTTACCTTTTGCTGTATATGTCACATACATATATGTCACTAAGTGACATATATAAATGTTATATAGCAAAAGGTAGGAATAAAAGAATAGTTTAATATTCTGTCTCAGCTTATCCTGTTATACATATGTCATATGTAAGAAAATTCACTGTGGGGGAAAGGTGTAAAATCTTAGTCACCATGAAAGCAAAATTTAAAGGAGCTTATGTTCAAGTCAGGGAGACAGAGTGCTTCACAGACTTGCTAATCTGGAAGAATGCTGAAAGCACTGTCACAGCCCATCACAAATATTTCAATATATTTAGAAGCTCTGGTGATGGCAAAGCTATAATACCTGTTTTTTATAAAGAGTAAAATATTGTTATTGCAAATAATCAAGCCAATTTTCATCATGTTTTTGACTACAGCAGCAAGCAAGGCTTTGGAACAAATCTTGAAAGAGGAAATGATAAGCTATAATTAACTATTGAGTATGTGACAGAAGGGTAAAGAAAAATAAAATGCAGCACAGTTTTAGCAAGGATTAGTACGGCTATACTTATAACATTTATGTACAGCTGCTTTCTAGACAACACAAGAGTGGTAAGAAGGCATTCATCTGCATTTCCGTACAAAATGGTAACACTGCGAATCAGTTATCCAACCTTATATTCCTGGTGCTTTTAGATAAGGGACTCTGTCATGTTACTTCACTGCCACCAGAGGAACAGTGTCATTTTGGCCTGCTCCCCCCTAGTGCTGTGATCGATGGGCTTGGTCAAGCTGTGGCAGTTTATTACATAATTAACACAAGAGTAGACCTGTGTCCTGGCCATAGCACTTGTAGGACTTGACATTTTTATTATGGAGTAGAATTTTCCTTAAACTTTTGGCCTGCTATATTATGACACAAATTTCAAAATTAGGAACTAATCTGACTTTAGGATTTAATTTATCAGGATGAAGGCCTGCATTAATTAAATTTTTACATGCTTCCGCTCTTTTGAGCATGATTTGTGGAAATACGGTATGCGTTTAAGTAATCTTGTAGCAGACCACTGGGGTATATGCTGAAATTGGTGGTGTTGTCATGTCTCATAGCCAGCACAAATGAACAGGCTGTTTTAAAATGCATCCATTTGGCTTAGACAAGGGACACTATGGATAAAGAATGAGGTGGGGGTTGAAAACTGTAACATCTTTTCTGAGGTGGATTTTTACTACATTAATTCTGTGACCTCTCTTTATCATCTTTATTTTTGGACAATCGTGTTTTCAAATTTTGTCAGACCTCCACTTTTTCCATCAAGGCATTTTTGGAAGTATTGCAGGGCCATTTGAATGAGGTGCTTCTTTTGCACTGCTTGTCCTTAGCTGAGTTGAAATCTCAGTGATATGCTTACTAAAGCTGCACAACCCAGAATCTGTTTAAATGATTAGTGATAATTGTGGGGCTAAAATAAGGGAAAAATACTTGCTTGAGTCGCACAGGGGTTGATACATTGTGGTCTTATCCTTAGAGACAGTGAAGAGTTTAATAAAAAAATTTTAACACTAAACAAGGGCACTACAGGAGATGGGACAGTGTAAAAGGAGGGAGACTGAGATGCCAAGAAATTCAGGCAGCTTGGCAAAAGTAAAGCGTAATGTTTACTGTGACAATCAAGTACAGGACTGACAAATGTGAAATTAATAATTGATAGTTATATTCTAGTTGTTTGAATAGTCTATGAATGTATTCAATCAATACATTATTCACTGTAATTTAATAAATATATATTTCTGACTTTGAAATTACATTGAACTGTGTGTAGGCAGACATAGAAAACTGTGGGAAAAGGAGATGGTGTTGATATATGTCTTAATTCTCTTGCTTAGACAGGCTTTCTGCTTTGACTTCTGAATTTAAGATGATGTGTGGGTTTAGTTCATACCATCCATGTGAGCAGAGCCAGGAAGTCTGGAGGCAGAACATCAGGGAAGAAAGGACAGTCTTCTTGGGTATTTCCACACATCCCTAATTTTAATAATGTTCTAAATACTAAAATACAAGGTATAAATTAGAAAAAGAGTAAATTGATATTTTATGTATAATATGATGATATACGATATAAGTAGATAAATGTATCAATATATAAGATCTGTGGAGTATTTTCCCTTTGGAAACATGTGCTTTTATACAACTAGTGAAGGCAGAGATCAGCTATTACACTGATAATAAGAACAAAATGAAAATATTTGATAATATTACAGCAATTTGTGCTCTAACCTTAGACCTTGACCATTTTTGTTATTTTTAAGGTACATGTTGCCTATAAATTAGACTGAAAACGTGTTTTATTTGGTGTTTATTCTAAGTAGAAGGATTTCTTTTTCTTTTTGTTATGAAACTATGTTTTGTGTGCAGGCCTGTTGTTTAGTAGGTTTTCCATGTTTTATGTAACCAGGCTGTGAGAAACCTGTCACATGATTTTAGGAAAGTATCTGTCAATAAAAATTCAATCCCTTAAAAGAACAAACCCCCCCCCCCCCACAAACAAACAAAAACCAAACAAAACCTAAAAAAAAAGAAAAATAAAAAAAGCAGCTAAAGCAACCTCACAGGATGAGAAATCTAGAACAGTTTACCAATCTAGATCAGAAGAGGATTAGAAACTCTACAGTGAAAAAGAACAATAAATGAAGTTTCTAATCCTGGAATATTGGGCATAATCTTCCAGGTCAGTCTTCAGGCAAACAACAGACAAAATTAAATTGCTACTTTTTTACTGCAAATGCATATTTAATACGCACTTATGCAGTACGTGAGCATGTTATTTGAAGAAAATATGGCTAGAATACCAATGTCCAGTTCTGTTTCATTCGTCAGGTTCCATGTGCACCTTGGAAAACCTCTTCTTTCTCAGCAGTCATATATTGCACATTAAATCTAAGCTGAGTGGTACAGGTTAGCTGAAAAACTGGAAATTTGAAAAAATTGTGAAATGAAAGGAAAACACTAAATAACTTTAATAATTTTGATCATTACGGTATTAATTTTATGTGTAAAATACTAGTGTGCTTGATATATTTGAGACCTGGTAAAGTACACTGAACAGCAAAAAGGCAAAAATGGAGCGTGATTGATTTGCCCCTGAAAAATTGTTCATTAAGCTTTTGCTGTATAGTTTGAGCGAATATAATGAGTGTGTAAATTTGTATTGAAAAATTATTTAACAAATTACATGTTGCAATTGCTATCTCAGTCAAAAATATGAACATCTTTGCAGTATTTCTGTCTCTCTGTCATGTTTGTCCTCTTCGTGCATTCTGGGTTATGTTTGGTGCTGCATTGGTCAGGTGCTTTGCCCAATGACTGAGGCCTGAGTTGGCTGCCACCTTGCTGGTGGCATATGCAGAAAAGGAGAGAAAAAAAACGGAAGGAAGGAATGATTTTGACTAATGTGGGACAGCTGAAGCTATAGCTGAAGTATAGCATTTAATAACTTTTGAATGTGAGTCTTTTTTCTTCCTCCTGTTTTCTCTCTGGTTTTTCTTTGGTTTGGTTTGGATTTTTTTTTTTTTTAATAAATTATAAACCTGTGTTAGTAATTGGAATCCTTTCTAAATGAGAAACTATAAGAAGATTACAATTGTCATTTTACATTTTGCAAGGCTAATGTAAAACATTATAAGTGGAGATTCACCATTTTGTCCATTTCTTCTTCCTTTTCCTTCACTTCCTCTACTGTCTCCCAGAAATAGAGCAAGGCCTATCGTACATTTGGATTCAAAGCTTATGAAATCACTTTGCTATGAGCATTTCTGATCTTACTAAAACGGACAAAAAAAAAAGGAGTAAACTGGGGAAAAGGAAGCAGCAGATTTCAGCTTTTGAAGATATAAGCAGTGTGTGCATAAATTGAGTTAACCCTTGAGGTGACTGGGTGGGGTGTTCAGAACTGGTGTTCTGAAGCTGTTCACTCTGTGTTAGGAAGAAATCAAATGGAAAGTCTGTCTCCAGTGTGTGTAGGTTGAGATGTGCTGATGCAAGTGCTGTGCTGATGGTGAAAGTGTGGTGTAGTCCTCTGGTGGTTCAGAGAGAGAATCCCCAAGACTGGCGGAAGGAGGAGCTTCTGGAGTATAACTCATTTTGATCATTAGTCTCAACTGGTGCTTGCTGACAGCTGTGCTCCCGGGCTTTTGCAAATCCAGCGTAAGGAGGATAGAAGACACATCTTTAAAGATAAGTGTGAGGTTATAACAGCAAGATCCTCAGGGAAACATTATTGCAAGCTCTGCTGTAGCGCAGTGACTGTGGCTACTCTGGTTTCCTTCCAATTCTCGCTTCCATTCATGTCTCTTCTTCCCCTCAATAATTAAGCAAATTCAAAGCTAACAACATTTTCATGTTCATTTTCAATACTTCTTAAAGATTTTCTTGCTCACCTTGTAGCTCTCGGAAGGGCTTGTCTTCTACGCATATCAAAGATCTATAAAGTGAATTCATTGAGTTAGGATTTGTTTGTATTTCTCTGCGGACAATACTGAACATGCTTTCAGCATTCAATAGCTACATCAGAAGAGCATAGATCCTCATTTTTAATGTCTGCTTGAGGAATAAAAATGTTGCCCTGGTATGCAAGGTAATTATAATAGATCAAATGTGTTTCCATCTGAAATAGACAACTTCTTCTGCCAGGTCATGACAGATAAGGTGGTTCACATTATCAGTGCTAATGGACAAAGGTCTGCAGCAGTCATTGCCACATGAAAGGTGTTGTAGTACATACACACAGGCACCTTTCCAGGGAAAGAGGGTATCTGTGGCTCTGTCAGACCAGTACTGAGTGGGATTATTATATTCAATTATTATATGCATTATAGAATTATATATTCTATGCATTATATAATGTAGCTAATATTTTGCTACATACCATCATTATACTAAATAATATTTGTAGAAAGACTTTTCTTGGGGGCAGATTCCTTTCTCCCTCCAACTTGTCTTTGAGTAAATATGGTTCCTGTAAAACTAAAGTCAAAATGGTCATTTAAGAATATATTTACCAACATTTTTCATACAGGGAGACAGTATGTATTGTAACTATACTGCAACTTGTGAATTTTCATTCTTCAATGAATAGTTTACATGCTCTGCAGAGATAGCTTTCATGAACGGTGGTGTTCAATTTTTGATCATAGGGATTGGGTGAAGACCTGTTATGCCATACAGGAGATGACAAGATCAATAATGCTTCATCTCAATGGGAATGGGAGAAATAGGTGGATAATATAGAGGTGGAGAACATGGAATTTGGAGGCTTAGTCACAGTAGCAAAAGTATAACAAGATATCCACAGAAGGCCAGGATACCTGATACTTCCAAATTTAATTTCATGTTCTCATTTTTTTTTAGTTGAATAATTTTGTACTCTTTTGTAAGAGAAGAAAAAATAAAAGTCTTTTCATCCCTTACTAGGATTTAATAAGTCATTCTAAGGTCCTAGAAAATAACTTCTGAGTTTACAGTCATCTTACTTTTTGAAGATTTTTGGCAGGATCCTCAGAATACTGATTTGATGTAAAGCTGAAACCCAGCTGCCGTTCTTGTCTAATTCAAAATTTAGTATGCTTCCCATCCCTTGCCAAATTAATAGGGTTCAGAAGCTTCATGACCTACGATTTCTAAAAAGAAAGGTTGTTTTAAATATGAAAAGGGGTAATTTTATCTCTTAGGGAAAAAAGAGATCTCAGAGATCTTTGGTTTTAGTTTTTACTGTTTTCCTGGCAGGTAAAGGCAGTCAAGAGAAATTCTTTGCCATTCTATTTAACCCCATAGCAAAAATGAGCTGATCATTTAATAATTATTAAATTATTAATAATTTAATTATTCCAGGTTATTTGCAAACATCTTCAACTCTTGAAGGTATTACCTCATGTAAGTTATGAATATCAGGTGATTAAGGTGTCTGAGGCCAAAAGCTGTCACCAATGCATTTTATTTATAGACCAACAATGTAAAATTGTATCTCAAAATCTCATAGTTGACTGAAATTTAGCCTATGCATTAAGTATGGCTATGCTTTTGCTTTTGCCATTTAGCATATAGATGCAGGGATTAACATTGTACAGTCAATATAGACACCAAGTAATTTTAGCTTGAATTAATTTCAGTGTGTAGTGCAGATACATGGGGTACCGGCGATCCATTTATGGGTCAAAACAGCAGCTGTTCAAAGCCTGTGGGGTGAAGTGCTAAAGAGGTATTTTGCTAAAGCTAAACAGAAATGCAACCTTCATTGTGCGCTGAATCATAAACATGATTATAAGCCCTATCTGGTTTGGTACAAAACTTCAGTGGCTGAATAGTATGTGCTCTCTATACTGTATATATTAAGTACTTTAAACATACAACCCATTCAATGCTGATACAGAGGTTTTTTTCATAGCTTTTTGCAGTAAAACTACTTCTGTATGCTTTGAAAATTGAACTTTTTTTCAGCTTGCATTTAGTAAAATGTGTTAACTGAATGAACAAAACATATTTTTGTAATCTAGATTTCTGTCTGTCCTCGGATCTCCATAGCAATTGTAAGGAACACATAGGCTGCATTAGAGCATAGATTTATATGAACATTGCTACCTTGGTGTTGAGAATGTTGTTTTTTTTTTTTTTACTTGGCATATATTTGGTGAAAAGAACACCTTGATAGTATTAAAATTAGTTTAAATCAAATGATTGATTCTTCTAGGTTAAAAAGTACTTGCTAATATAATTAAATAATTTTTACTATCCTATTTATTCCAAGACTGCTTCATGCTCAGATGGACAAAATTTCATTATTTCTCTTACTGTAATTTGCATTACTTAAGTTCATTAATGACTTTTTTAACACATATATTTATGTTGTTTGAATACTAAAGTATTTTTAGACAATAGTTAAAAACACTATGCAAATTGAACTCCAACTGAATTGCAAATAAGATTCTGAACAATGTATTTGAACTTGAGCAGGATCGTTAAATGCTATAAAAATTAGCAAATGAATGCGTGGATTAAGGGGAAAAAAGTGCCTCATTTCCTGTATTGTAATTTACAAATATTGTTCCTGCTAATTAGGTCAAAGCAAAAGGGAGGGGCTATTCTGGTTCTGAGTATGCAGGAGAAGACTGTCTAAACATTACAAGATTATTTAAATAATGTTGAAATATCCACACAAAAAACCTACCAAACTATCAAGTCTAACATTCAGAAGTCACGGATAACATTTCAATATATAATATAGCATGCAGAAATATGTGATTTTTGCACATAATCCTTTCTTCTTGGGTGTGTGCAAAGTGATCTTCAGCAGTCAGCAATAAAGACTGTCTTCAACTAATAAATTATTTTGAAGATTTAACAATTGAAATGTGATAGATATGTTGAATAAGCAGTTTTGTTATCATTGCATTATAGATGGTGTAACCATGGAACAGAGGTAAACTAATTGGCAAACATAACAAAAAAATTGTGTCTCTTACAGGTTTAACTCATAGCTTATTCCCTTGAATGGTATTGTATTTTGTCTAATAAAGGGCTAGGAAACTTGGACTAATAATCAGATAATTATCAGTTCTTTAGATGTGGAGGAGAAAATCTTAGAAATAGCTTCCAACATTTGAATGCATTGTTTATTTTAGGGTGTATTGCCACATGAATTTAAAATAATACAGAAACTTCTGGCCAAATGTCACTTATAATATCCCTTTAAAATTGCTTCCAGATGTTTAAAAGAAAAATCTTTTTAGTATGTTCAGAAAGCCTGGGAAATTTTAAATTTTGAATAAAGACAATGTTCAATCAGAAATCTTGCATGTAAAAACCAGTAGAATTATCCATATTATTATTGTGCTAAATGACACTAAAATGCTTTCTTAACACAGTATATCTTTTTTTTTTTTTAATACCTGTGGGTTTGAATGAGTGGGTGGGAAAAACAGGCTATAGTAACTTACTTAAGTTCAAACTGTATTCCCAGTGAGTTTATACTCAAAAATGAAATTAAATTTATTCCTCCATTTGTCTTTTCTCTTTTAGTAGATCTAGTTCATCTCTTTATTGTTATGTTAATCTGAATTTTGGAATCTTTTTACACTTGATACTTTAGAGCTTAAGCAACTTAATATTCTTAAAATGTAGATTTTACTGCAACCTGCGTATGTTACTAATTTTTGTAGTCTATTCCTGGCTAACTTCACAAAGCATTGTCATCTTTCAAACCACTAACATTTGCTCCTCTAATATGTTTTATAACATATGCTCTCCTTTCATATTCTGGTTGGATAACAAAAGAAAGTACTTTGATCATGAAATCTGGCCCTATAAGAGGAATAAGTATCTTTTGGCTCTTTAAATGCTTTACTTCTCTAAATGGCTGCTTGTGACACTGTATTTCAGTTTGGAGCACTCCACCACTCTGCAGCTGTATTAAACACAATTTTATACAGAATAGTTATCAGGGGGGTTTGTTGCTATTCTTTTATTGAGAGTTTCTCCAAAGAAATGGAGCACAATTTTGCAAAAACTATAATAATTTTATGATTCAAAAAACAAACGCGTATTCCAGGAGGTGAGATACTAAACCCTATACTAACTTTATGTGATGTCTTTGGAAGAAGTTGTTTTATCTCTTGGTAATATCTTGGTTTTCCCTTCAGGTCAATTGTATAGGAAATTGATGCTGCAATAATTCATGGGTTTTGTTCCTACTTCGCAGTGCAGCCAACACACATATATGTATACATGCAGTATATATATATATATATTTTCTTGAATATCCTAATTAATCCAGTTCCAGATCACTTACAATCGTTATGTAGAAATGTTTTATATTAAAGACTTACTATCACATATATTTCTTAAAAATTCTTTTTAAAAAATACTTTTACTTCTAAAAGTTCAGATTTTCAGTACGTATCGTAATGCCTAAATACCTGTGTCCTGCATTTAGCTACGAATTCTTACTGATCTGTCATCACCTTGGCAGGACGAACTCTGCTGGAAAAGCTCTTCAGCCAGCAGGAAAATGCACCACAAGAAGAAGCAGAAAAACTGTGTTCTCGCATTATTGCTATGGGTCTTTTGCTTCCATTCACTGACTGCTTCAGAGAGCCATGTAATCAGAGTGCCCAGCAAAGCACGCCCACGTTTGATGTAAGTACTGAAAAAGTTATCTTTTGTCAAGCAGAGCATGACTTGCTAGTAGTTTATCCCTCCCAAGAGAGTTCTGTTTGTCCTTTTAATGAAACTTGCCATTAGGAGAGTGGCTACCTATTTTACTGAGCTGAGGTATGTAAACTTTTGTATCCAAATAAGGATAAGAATGTTCTGATACAACTTGATTTCTTAACTTTTTAACTCATATCTTAGTCTCCAGTATGGTTCTTTGCAGTTTTTGTTGTCATCTTCCTTGACTCAAAGCACTCTATATAACTACCAAGATTTCAATCAATAGCTACTTCACCAAAAAATATAAATTAAGGAAAAACAGAGAACAGCATGTTGCAAAATTTTACAGAACCCAAACAGGATGTCTGTGCTAGATGTCATGTGTCGTCCCCGCCCCCCCCAAAATACCTTTGATACAAAATAGTGCCAGGGTCAGTGCGAATTTGCTGGCATTCCGTTTAGAGTGCTGTCTATGCCTTTGGACTATCTGGCAGGTGTTTGCAGACTGTTACAACCCTGGGGTGTAGACATAACCTAACATACTTTTCCTTTCTCTTGAATAATTAATTCAACATTAGGATGTCTTCTTGTTGTAACCCGTGGCGCTTTGTACTGTTTTTGTGGCCAAAGATAATCAGGGATTTTCTCTTCACTCATTAGCTGCAAAATAGTATACAGATATTAACTAATCTCCTTGATATCTTGCTGGTATAGTGATGATCATCCCTATTCTACACATAAAGCTGAAGCTTCGTTAGAGGCACTCAAAAAAGGATTGACATAGATATGAGAGAACATGACTTCTTCTTAAGTCTTTAAACCTTTCTCATCTTTCCTGAAGATCAGTTTAATACAACTGGTGAAGGGAATACTGAGAGAATATTTTTTTTCAAATGAATTCTAATAGAAGGTTTCCTAAATAACCCAGTTTATCTACAAAATCATTCAGTGGTCCCTCTAACAATATTATGTTATATGTTTATGTTTTGGTTTTGGTGTTACTGTTTGTTTGTATGTTTGTTTGTTTGTTTAAGAATCAAGATTTGAAACATTTTCTAACTGGTTTTTAAATTAATTGAAAAATGCAGTGTAACTATAAAACTGAGGTTACTCAGGCGACTTAAAATCACACAGAATTTGAAAGTGCTGGTGGTTAAATATACTCATAAAAGTTACTGGAAAAGACAAGTTTCTTATTTTTCAGGTTGTTTAAAAGTCTGGTAATGTTTTCTGTTCTCTCGCTGTTACCATGTATTCAGCAATCTCCTTTAGAGTATTGAATATCATATTCCTAAAAAACTTCACCTTCATTACAAAGAGATACTTTATCAAATTCAAAGCTTGCAAAGAAACAGAAAAAGGCTCTTTTTTCAACTGATATACTATGCTTTGTCTGAGTAACAGGTATTTTAGTTACCTTTTCTTTAACATATCCAAGAGGATGGATGTAGTAGTCTAGTGCCACATCAGCTGTCTGTCAAGGTCAGGAGTTTAAGATGTTGCTGGATTAGCAGTGGTCTTAATTTGGCTTGGTCTATCAGTCAGCCACAAATGTCACAGCTTCTGTGCCTATTTTTCTGTATAAATCCCCTAAATAGATCACACTTCCGGTAAAACAGTGTCAGAAGTAGTGTACAGCCCTGTTGTGTAACCAATAGTTCATCCTATTGCAAAGGAGTACGTACAGCTGTCTTGAACAATAGGATCTCAGTAATTGAATGCCACATGGAGCAGAGCTGAGAGCTGCTGATATTGAGTTTTTGGAATATGTTTCCACTCCAGCCTTGGTGACCACAGTACAGGAACACCTATCAGTTTATTCATTACATGTCCTCCAAAATGAAAATATTTAGAACTTGCAGTATAAATTCTAGTGGCTGAAAACTTGAAAATTCTGCATCTCTTAGATGATTTTGCTTCTTAGAGTAAATAAAGTATCTCACAGGAAATAAATGCTAATTGTTATGTAAGGGAATGGAATGATTAAAAATGAGCTTGAAAAAAATTATGGTGATGCTGAATATTACTTTAAAAAATGACATGTAAGGTTGGTAGTCATGTCCTCTCTTGCATCTCTCTCCATGTCTGTACTTTGTTTTTTCTTATTCACATTTTTTTTGGGGTTTTTTTTGTTTTTTTAAATTCATTAGAGCAAGACTTTAATGTTGTTCTAACAGTTTTTTTCAAAGACAGAGGAATCAGACTAGCCTTAAGTACTACCTAAATTTCACCCATCTACAATTAAGAGGTACGTCTTTCTTGATCTTACTCCAAAATTGGGAGCACAGCCAGACCCATATTCTTCTTTCATCTCTGAATTCATCAGACTCCCAGTTCATTTTTGGATTGTCTCCTGTTTCACTGGTATCCTTTTCGCTTAGCTGGAACTGCCATCAGCAAAGCTCCTGTAGCCTTATCCTGATCCCAGCCACCTTGTACTTCCTCCCTTCCTTCTCCATTCTGATTTTCATCTTAGTCTGGCACTTGTAAAGTCTCTTAGGTCACTCTTTCAGAATATTTTTTTTTTTTTTGCAGAGTTTCTAACACCCTTTCCACTGAAACCCTTCCTTGAATCCTGCTTTTCTTTTTTCCTTTTGTGACTGATCCCTTGTATTTCTGAACTTTAAAGTACTATTTTTTTTTTACATTGAATAAAGTCCATGATTCCCTTCTTGATTAAATCTGGTCCCACAGACTTTATTTTATGAAGATGTTAGGTTCCAGTTTATGAAAACAATTCAGTAAGTTTTGTTCACTCTATGATCTATTGCTCATGGCTTGAGATGAATATTAACAGATTATTTAAAAGTCCTGTCCTCTCACTCTGTTCACCTTTTCTGGATGACCTCTAGTGAATTTAATTTAGTATGGCTAATGCTGAAATCTCTCGAAATGTTTGCAATTGTACATTCTGATTATATTCTTATTTTCTTTATTATTCATTCCTGCTGGTCACCTCTACTTCTCTCTGTCTTAGAAATGTCTATCCAAATCTTGTGTGTGTTTTCTCAGTAATGCAAGAGATCTGTTTTGCTTTTTTTCTCCCAAGATATTCCAAGCTTCAGTGTAGGCCATTAAACAATTGTACATACCCTCTTTTTGATTTCTTTTTGAATCCTGTTTCTTTCTCTTCCCCTCTATCTGACTGAAATTAAGCAGTGCATAAAAAGTAAACTTTCACAGCTCTGCTTTCTCAGGCTAGTATTATAATGGCTCCTAGAACTCAGTTTAATTTAAATTCTTGGCACTTCTGTCTCTGGTGTAGTCTATGCTTTGTGGATGTGATGCTTACTATGTTTTTCATATATGGCAAAAGTGAAGGATCCACAAATGCCAGACAAGACCACAAATCTTCAGAGAACTAGCAGCTGTCCTCACATTTACACTGAGGGTAGTGTCCAGTTTCCAGAGGCTTATATATTATTCGGGTCTTTGGATAGATTTTAATGATGATTGGAGATGGCATGATCAAGAAGTTCACCTCTGACCTTTTTGTCAAATTAGCCCAAAGGAGAGAAACTTTAGAACTGTTTTAAGAACTTATGAGAAAACTTGCATGTTCACTCTTTATCAGTTATTTCTTTTGAAACAGATGATGGCTGTTGCCCAGAATAAAAGATTAGTCTTAAAAATAAAAGTTGAACAAAGCTTTAAAACTAACAGAAATTGACAGAGTTGGGGTTTTTAAGATATTTGCTGTTGAGAAGCAATGGAAGCTTTTGTTATAGCTCTTCCTACTTACTCTTATCATGTAAAGAGTATCTTAAAGAGTAGGTAAATGTTTGGTGGCAGGTTCTCTGTCCAGAAATACACTGCCCTTACTGCTAGTTTCCCCTTTCTTGGTGAGGCTGCTAATTATTGCTTCATGTATGTCATGATGCCTTACTTACCAGGATATCTTTAGTCTTTCATGCTTCGCTAGTATTTTATAAAAGAAAACCAGAGGGTATAACTAAAAAAGAAATAAAGTCATGTAAGTAAATGGACAATTTATAGAAAGACAGATTAGCAAAAGCCTACACAAAGCATGTTCTCTGTAAAAATTGTCTTTTAAATAGCTATTGACTGCTTGCCTTTTAAATTTTTCCCTTTTTAGCAGTTATGAGTTATTCAAGAGGGTTTCTAAGGCTTCAGATTAAAATGAAATATCTTCTGCGTGAATGACATGCACAAAATTAATGCTTTGTGAAAAACTCTTCCATTCATAAACCATAGAAACAGAGAATCATTAAAGCTGGTAAAGACCTCCAAGATCATCAAGTCCAACCATTAACCCAGCACCACTGTGTTCACCATTAGAGCATATTCCCAAGTGCCACCTCCACATTCCTTTTGAACTCTTCCAGCTGTGGTGATTCCACCACTTCCCTGAGCAGCCTGTTTCAGTGCCTGACCACCCTTTCAGAGAAGAAATTTTTCCTCATACCCAATCTAAACTTCCCCTGGTGCAGCCTGGGGCCTTTTCCCTTTGTCTTGTCACTTGTTAGCAGTGACATCTACCTACCTTCCAACATGCAGTGCAGCTATAGTCTTAAGATTTTTAGCATGTTATCTCATTATATTATCCTATTAGAGTAAAATAAACATGGCATTGACTTGGCTAAATGGTGCATCTTTGGCAAGAATATAAACAGGCAGGTCTTGCCTTCACCTGTTGGAATACCACAGTTTTTAATAAGTAGAAATCTCATCTGCT
The DNA here is from genome assembly GCA_036785705.1 of Acanthornis magna. Taxonomy (NCBI): domain Eukaryota; kingdom Metazoa; phylum Chordata; class Aves; order Passeriformes; family Acanthizidae; genus Acanthornis; species Acanthornis magna. The sequence continues at coordinate 19,216,571 of JAWUZG010000040.1, read as the reverse complement.
TAGCTCCTCTCTTAATAATGACAGAAGGTGTAAGATAGCTATCATCAGAGAGCCATCAGTAATGTGTATAAATGATACATATTTGTAGTAGAATTTAAACTGTTCTTATACACCAATGAAAGAAGATGACATTTTCCTGTGAATGTGAGGCAACTTTTTTTAACCTGTCAGTGTTAAGAAATATTGACAGTATTTGCATTTTATCCAATAGTTGCAATTAGCACAGGCTGTGGATGCGTAGTCCCTAATTATGACTTCGCATTTCATATTTTCCAGTTCAGGCTGTACAGTCTTAAGCTATGGGCAATTTTTTCTTTCATAGCAAATTTCTACTCATTTTATGACAAGCTTTTCAAGTAACTTCATGTTGTTTCTGAGCATTAGGTTTAAAACACTTAAATTCTTAATGAAAACTTAAATTGTTTTATGATAGGAGCTCTCTTTTATAATTTTGTAAGTGCTTTTGAGATGAAAACCAAGAGTACCTTAGTATCCATACTGTATTCCTTGTTTGAGGAACATAATCTCTATTTCACACTGAAACGTCCAATAACTACTTTTTTTCAAGTGGCACTAACCAGCAATATCTTCTTCTTTCTTCTTTGTTTCTGGTTTGATTTTGACTCGGCTATCTCTCTGCATCTTTTTTCAGTGCTTCTATTTAATACTCTTCTGTGTTGAGTACAGATGTTAATGCGTTCTTGATTTATCAACAGTTTCAGCACATTCTATAACGAAAAGGCTCAGTAATGTTTTCTGGATTGTGTCTTTCTTTGCTGTGTTATGATATGTTTTTATACAGTCATGTTTGACAGTTTGGGATAGGCACTGCCCCCTGTGCCATTTGTAGTTATGATGCCTGACTAGGCTGTCATCTGTTTCTGAAATAATGCCTCCCCAAGGAAGCAGAGAGACAGACAGCATGAATGGGAAACACTACAAAAAATGGCTGTTTTCCTATTATCTCCTGGCCGCCTGTGGTGATGCAAATGCTTTCTAAGGAAATAAAGATACTGCTTTCTTTCTGCTGAGTGGTAGCAGATGGTGGGACTTTGCAAGTCGGAAGGAAGAGAAATTAGTGACATGAAGGCTTGACTTAATTTTAACTTATTTGCACTGCTTATATCAGTCTGAAAATTAGTAGATAAACAGATTGCAAATAGACTCCTTTCTCAGAAGAGAGAGAGCCAAAATACCAGTGATCAGTTCCCGAAGAACTTCCCCAAGTACTGATATCAGCTAGGGGAACTTCAATTCTAAACTGCAGCACAGGGCTGGCAACAATGCATGCAGCATTTCTTCAGGCATACTTTCAGTGCTTGGGCATATATTGTGTAAGATTGACTGTAGTCCCATCGCAGGAAATTTGTCAGAGCAGTACATTGGAGTCAGTAGTGAATAAGATTTTAAAAGTGAACAAGTGAAAGTTGTGGACTAGAGCAAAGAGATGGTTAATCTGCTACCTTAATCTTTGTAGTGTAGGTTACCATGTCAGTTCCTTTTGGCTGAATCAAAGCCCCCATGTCTCCTCTTCCATTGCCCAGTCACACTTCGTGACAGTTTGTCTTTTGTGGCACACAACTCTGAATATTCCTGAGTGTAGTAAAATGGAAACAGTTGGTTGATCACTGGGCTGAAGTATTGCTCTTATGCTGCATTCCTGTTTCCATTTTTAAAAAAAAATTAATTGCATATTTATTTTACAGTTGTTAGCTCAGGCCTTGCAGTCTTCTTTGAATCATTATTCATATGGTGAAGGTGGTGGTCAGCCTGTCACCTCAAGATATCTTTATATTTTATGGCTTTTTTAGGGCAGTTCTCTTTCTTGGTAATTTCACTCATAAAAAGATGTCTTTTCTTGCATGGAATTGTGAATAAACTGAGGGTTGAATTTTTGTATATTGCATATCTCTCTTCAAAGAGTTTTACAGTAGTAAAAATCACATTGTCAAATCACATAGAGGTGAATTTTCTAAGGAAGCAGTTTGATTTGGGTAAATCAAATTTTTCAGAATCCAAACTTACTGAGGAACTGTGTCAATGTAAATGAAAACAACTCCTGATGAAGAAACTTTTTGTCTCTGCTTACATATTCTGATGAGTCAATGGGAAAGGGCAAACCATCAGGTCATGTCAGGAACAGCTGATAACCTGGTGATCTTGGGATGTGGTCTTCCAATTGGGTGTTCTAGTTGGATGTGTAGAGAGGTTAGGTCTTGATCTCCTTTCAAGAAAGTTAGCCACTGTTTACTCTTCCAAGGAAATTTTACTGTAAGCTCACCAGCTGAACCTATTCAGCTGTACTAAATGTAGAAGTTAATGGGGAATAAGAAGACCAAGACAACAATTCTGGAACAGAATGAGAATAGATGTGGAAGTCTGAAATTTAGTTTCCTTATTTCCTTTTCCCATGAGAGCTCTTAACTGCAGATCTATTGGCTCTGTTTGCCTCTCTTATTTCCAGGATATGGTCTTGAATCCTGAGGAAAGTTTGGTGGGTTCAAATATGTTTTTTCTCTTTGGCTGAGGAGGTTGAAGCCATTTAATAGGAAATAAATGTTTCATGATTTTTGACACTTGAAGTGTTTTTAAATTCCTTGTTGAGGCACATTGGTTCCGTGAAAAGAAAAAAAAACCCAACCCTTGACTCAAGTAAAATGCTTATGTAACAAATTCAGTTCATGAGGATAAAGTGCTGCTTCAGCTCTACATTAGAGTATTATGAAGGACTTGCTGTTTTTCAACCTTGGAAAGCATCTGTGCTCACTAGAACAGCCAAAGCTAGCACAAGTCGAGGGCCGTATTTAATCATTGCTGTGGTTCTGTCAGTGACAAGACAGAGCTTTGTTACTGAACCTCTCCTCAAAAAGTAAACCACTTTCCCCATTCTTAAAAGTATTGATTTCTTTTTTTTTAAAGCTGCTTAAAATAAAGCAGTCTCCTGCTGATAAGAGCATTTTGAGGTAGTCTGGCTCTAGTTTCTCAAACTAAACCCTTGCTTCTCCAATTAACTCTTTGTATGCTGTAGAGAATATGCAGTTGGCTTTCTTTCATTTTAGAGGCTGTATATTTAGTATACTAGAATGATTAAACCTCCTGAATGGAAAAAAAATTAATTCCTTCCATGCACTTGAAACAGACTAAATGCCAAGCAATTATATACAAATGTGGAACAAGCTCTTTGGAGCTCTTGGCCTGGAAAACACCTCTGCAACATGGAGTCTGGTCCCCTCTTGTCCCAAGTAACATAAAATGTAATGCCTCTATGTTTATCTTATTCCATCTTAAATGCAGTTATACTTTTTTCCTCTCCCCGTTCTTCAACTTCTTCCCACTGAAAGAATGCCATCCAGACCGATTTGATGAGTAAACACCTTCTTGTTACTACTGCTTTGTGTTTACTGCTGGCCCATTTATGCTTGCCTGTGAACATACCAATGCTTCTGTTCTCCCCTTTTCAGGATAACTTCAAATGTTTATGGTTCTAGTGAAAAATTTTTCAAGTTTAGTATTTGAAAAAAAAAAATAGCTTCAAAATGGAGCCCTATTGCATCACAACTCAATGCAGGAGCCATCAGGAAAGTTAGTACCAATACGCTCTCATGTAAGAATGTTTAGAGGTACTGCTGATGTACTTCCTCCCTCTACTGCTGTAGAGCATTGTGCTGCTGTACTGCCCTACCTTTCCCATCTGTCTGGGGTTTTTTTTTTTATTTCCTTGAAAATTGTCAAAATACTTCTGGTCAGATTTTTTCCCCTTGATTCCCGCATTGCTAATTCATGCTTTTGCAGCCATTTGGGGCAAAAGTGTATACACCTATTGCTATTGCAACTCCATCTCCTGTACCTCTTTTAAAGGTAAAGCCATTTCTCGCAATGGCTGTTTTTGTTTTTTGAACTGGAAGCAGGTAGAACAGCTGGTTAAAAATTGAAACAACATTGAGCAGAAGGTTGTATTACCTGTATATCCCCAGGAGCAATGCAGCATGCATTCAAGGTTGCATATTACATCCCTACGGTAAGGGACATACTAGTTTACAATTCAGTCTGTGGCGCAGGGGACAAAACTGGTGTCTCTCTATGTAAAAAACATGTGACCCCCTCTTCTGAAAGCTCTGGGCCCACCAGAATGACTTCTGATGTTTGCTGTAAGTCTAGCTCATGGCCCTAGTTTTGGGTTCACCAGCCACATGTCATTTGCTAGAGGCCTTTCTTTGAGTAGCTTCCAATATTGGTTTCCTTCTTTAAAGATGAGCTGTAAATAATCTCCAGCTGAAGCAGTGAAGGAACATATTAAATTCCTAATTTATTACATACTTGAAGTGTGACACTGTGGCACCAGAGAATGAAAAGTTGTAACAAAAAGCCATTCTCAGTGCATACTGAGGGCTGTCTGGGAAGAGAGTGAGTTAAACTACAGACCTGACTCTATGTGATTCTAAATGCTAGCATCTATAAGTGGTAAAATGTGTATTGATTAGGTACCATCAGATCCTGCAGGCAATTTGCCTCGCCCATGTGCAGATGCTGTGCACTTTTAAGAACCAGTGGAAAGTGCTGTGTAAGGATGTGTGGAAAGGAGAACTCTTCTTAACATCACATTTAGTGCACTGGACTCTGACAGCTTGAAGCTTCCAGGGTCTGTCCAGAAATGAATCTGAATCAGTAACACTGGGATCATTCATTACAAGGATATATATGTAATTTTTTCCCTTGAAAGATATGATTTTAAGACTAAATAGTAGAATTTGAGCAAGACGAAGTGGAAATTCCTGATGTATCCAAAACTTGATCACGGTAAGTGTATTTGCGGAGTGTGTGTACAGTGATATTTAGTAAAAATTGCCTTCTGAAATGAAAAGATTAAAGGAGAAAAAGTTGAATGTGGAAATCCAGGTTCATGGATGATTGTTTTGCAATTATTAATACTAAAAACAAGTCTGAATTTTTTTCTTCAGATTATTTTGTTTCTTTTCTTGAATAGTACTTCAGCATCAAAGAATTAGCTGCATATATCTTTCTTCAAACTGTTCTAATAATCATGCACATTTGTGGCATTATCAGATTTGGAAAAGGAGAAGTGAGATGGGTTACTATATTAACTGAGAAGGAGCTAAAGACAAAACATAAAGAGGATTAGGTTTTGGACCTTAGCTTCAGTGCGTAGGAATTAGGACATTCAAATTATTTGTATCTTTTGAAGGGCATGAAAGTAGAGACAGGGTTAATCTTTTCCCTTTTAAAGTGTAATTTATGGACTATCAACTTGCTATCTAGAGCTTCAGGCTACCTTCATGAGGGTTTTTCATATTTTAACTTATGTTTATAAGCTTATGAGTAATCTGAAAGTACTTGTTGTTAAATACCTTGTTTATATGTTGAAAATAGATATGTTTTCGTTGTAGTGCAAGTCTCTTGGAGGCCTTTTTGAAAGTCTACGTTTACATCTGTAAATTTCCATTACGTGAGGAGTCTATTTCATTGTCCTTCTCTGTACTGAATAGTGAATAAAAAAAATCCCCCCCAAACACAATACAAACAAAAAAATACTGTCTTTTATACTCACAAACAACCTCCCATGTTGGGTTAACAGTCATTTATCAAGTTGTGTGATGTTTTAATTTATAACTCCTCATATTTTATGTCGTAAATTATATCAGCGAGAACATAGGTACTTCATATATTCTTACCTTTGTAATGTATACCATCTGTACAATAATTCTGAGAATTTTTTTTTTTAAAAATACATCTTGATTCATATAGACTAATCTTACTCTAAGAATCTGTTGCTACATTATTGTATTATATCTTTCAAGAACTGGCGTGGTGAAATGTCGTGTCCAGGAGCAGTTTAACTGTTTGTCTTCCTCATTTATGCAATGTCAATATTATTTGCAGTCTCTTGTCTTTTGTTTTACTGCCCTATAACCCCACATGTAATCCTGTTGAAAGTCATCTGTGCTTAGCCAGTTTACCCTGTGCAGAGCATGTTCTTCCCAGTGTTCCTGGGACTCCATAAGGTGGTAGAGTGGGCAAGAAAAGATTTTTCTGGTTTCTCTCAATGATGTTTTCAAGTTTTATATTTTCCTCTGTTTTTGAGGCTTAAATGGTGCAGAAGCATGGCAAATAGTAAAATCCAGCACTTTTTCTGGTGCTGTATACAGTATGGGCAGGTAGGATTCTCCCTCTCCTTTTTACTCAAACAGTATTAGAAATTGGGCAGAAACTCAGAAATACATATCCTCCAAAAAGCTGGAAATAGACAAAGGGAAAGAACTAAGTGGCTCAAAGGACTGAATTAATCAAGCCTTTTCAGATGGTCAAACAGAGTGGCATGGTAAAGGGGAAAAGGACAGGCTTTTCAAGGAACATAGACTTCAGGGCTATGTAAAGAACCTGATGTTATTTTTTATTAAGCTTTTTATCCATTTATTTTTACCTTTATCTAAAGTCAATATACATGTCTGGATTTTTGCCACGTTTTTCGTGCTGGGAAGGTCTAATGAGCTTCCTTTGACCCTGACTGAGGCACCCTCTGTAAAACAAAGCTTTTTACTTTATAACTAGCATTTTTCTGTTCCAAATAAATTGCTCTCAATAGAACATTATCACTCTTACCTGAATTTATTTTTAGGCAGGTAGTAACTTAGTCATATTGAATAGTGATTATCCTCAAAAAAAGCATCATTTTCTTCTTCCCCCTGCATATCTCTTCAATGTGTATTATCTGTCAAGTTAAAAAAAGAAGTTTTCATCTAAAAATGAAATATGTGTTTTACACAGGCAATAGCATGAATGAAGTCTAATGAACATCATCTTTGTAAGAAGTTATTACTGTGATATGACTGTATTTTCATCCTGTGACTTGATTTTTTTTCTAGTTTTGTACTACAGTATTTGCATCTTTCCAGATCATTGCTAGGTTACTCATGCAATTGCTGTAAATTATCTCTATAGAATTTACAGTATTCTAAATGTTTAATGACAAGGTGTGCATGCTGATACATACTAGGAGTCACAAGAATAACTACTTGAATTTTAGTCATCTAAAATATTGCTGTTAGCTTGAAGCATAAGTTTGCCCTAGTTTTCATCAGAAAGTCTCTATGCGTCCTACTTTTAATCACAGATTCAAACTCAAAGCTATTGAGCAATAAGGGTGTAATCTGATTTGAGCCCAGAGGACTGAGAGTACCTTTAGCTGTTGGTTTGCTGGTTTGGGTTATTTTCATTTTACTCCTAAAGAAAACCCACCTTTTCACTTGCTTTTCTAAAAATATTAAAATGGAAATGGTAAAAATAGGGCTGCAAAGAATGCGTGTATCAGTTTAACTTATACTGAAATAATCCTGTTCACTTTTCTTGCTTGTGCATTTGGTGTAAAAAGATTATGTACAGTGTGCACTGGAATATTTCCCTCCAACCCATAAGACTGGCTGAATGTGACAAAGTGCAGTCATGATGGACAGAATGTTTTATCTCTATAAGAGCAGGAGTGGCAAAGAGTTCCTTATGCTCAAAAAAGTGCTGAACTGTATTCTAGCATGTTCTTGTGTTGTAGAAAACTAAAAGTGTAATTTTATGTTGTTAATGGACATAATTATTTTAACATAGATTTATTTTAAGTCTTTATCAGACTGAAGAGCCTAAAACCAAGTCTGCCTTGATATTGGGGATATTGAGTTATTTGTACTGGAAACAAAAGCTTAGATATTTTGACCTTGTCTTTCTGTATGAACTTCTCAACCTTTTTTTTTTTTTTTTTTTTTTTTTTTTTTTTTTTTTTTTTTTTTTAAATCACAGCAAGACCAGCTTTATACTTGGGCTGCAGTTAGCCAACCCACACACTCAACGGATTACATCGAAGGAAGTTTTCCAAGGAGAATTCCATCTGCATGGCCCCCTCCCAAACCTCCAGATGAAGAGCAGACACTCAAAGTTTCAGAAGAAGGTACAGTTTTTGGACACAGACAAGATAAATGTATAGCATAGGGGAAGCTGCTGTTTTTTAGAATCCAAGATATAAACATAGTATCTTAGCTATGGTTTGGAGAATCTTGGATTAGCATCAGAAATAGTGTTAGCTAGTATGAATCTAATAAAAATTACTCACCAAAAATGCATTCTTTTTGTTAGCAACCAAGATGTGTACCTGGCATCTGTTGAGTAATGGATTCTGCCAGGTGCTGTGATCTTTATTCATTTCCAGGTTACATACCTTCAGAGTCACGAGATATGGGTTCTTTTCTCTTAAAAATATGGAAAACTTCAGAAGCCCACTGGTGGTACACTGAAAGTTATTAGAGTGTTGTTAGGTATTCCTTTGTAGATTCAGCAGTCCCGTGCTGACAGAGGGGCAGGAAAAGTGTATCTGAAAAAATAAATTGAGGTCTTGTTTACAAAGTCAATTTATCTTAAAATTTATGAGGTTATGCTACCAGCCAAATTTCTGCAATCTCTTTCATGCTCTTTAACAGCTTGGTTTAAGTTGAGAATTAAGACAAAACCAAGCAAGAAAAAAACCTCCCTTGTAGCTGACAAAGAAATTTAGAAAATTATTTCAAACTTGTTTTCTGTTAGTAGTGTTGTTGCACAAATACCACAGGTTCTTGGTGGGTTTGCTTTCTGTTAGTTAGTATTCAGCAGCTCTCAACACTTCTAGACTGCATTCATCCCCATGCCCTCCATGGAGAGCCTCTGGGTATTCTCAAATTTTCCATTCCTTTCCACTCCTCCTTTTCGTTTCTCAGATTTGAAGTTAAGTCATTATTTCAACAGATCTCTTAGCATTGCTAGCAGGCTTTGGGTGGAGTTAATTTCAGTTTTGCTTCTCTTTGGAACTTCTCTGCCAATTCTTCTGGATCATGAGCAAAGTATTTCTTGCATAGACACCTTTTACTATGGCAACAATTTACTTTTACTGGTATCACTTATTTCAGTGCTCGCAAGCAAAACAAGTGATGCAATACAAGTGATACTGCCATATTATTCTGTTTATGCTGTGCCTTTTACCAAAAGAGTTCTGTTGGAGATCGAGGAAATATTTCTGCATCCATCTCACTGATGCAACTCAGAGTGTGGAACGCTGCAGCACTGGTTTGTTGAGCTAGTCCAGTTTTTAACTAATGGTCTACTGTTTTATGCTGTATTCCATGAAAGTGCTGCCATACGTGATGGTAGAATTCACTGGCATGTACTCTGAGAGCTGTGTTTCTCTACTTGGAGACTTAGCTAAGGGATATGTGATCACAGCACTTATGAGCATACTCCACACTGGAAAAACAAAAGGGTGAATTTCTTATTAAATTGTTTCGAGGCTTTAGTCCAGCAGAGACTGGTGCAAGTTAACAACAGTTTTGTGCTCTAAAATCTAGAGGCATATTGATAACACAAAATATTTTGAAGTGTAAAGATGCACTTGCAAGTGTATTTCTCCAAAAAGTTCAATACTAATAATTTTTGAATGATTTGTTTATGTTTGATTTGTTTCCATCTTATATTGTTCTATTTATTATACCTGCTTCATGGATGGAATGTGTACAGGACTTGTCTGTTCCTCATCTCAGCCATTGCCTCCAAAGCAAAAATATTAAGAAATAGAGTTAGAAATAAAGCAGAAAATTGTGTATTGTGACTAAGTTTAATATAATGTAGTTCTTAAAATTTATTTATTGAAATTTTGATGTGATTTTTTCAGTGTAGGGCATGGAGGAAAAAGGAAAAGTTATTCTTTTGAATACAAGTCAGGCAGGTGAATAATTTAACTTTCTTTGATTGTTCACATGCTTGCTGTTTGGAAGAATCTGGAGGTGAGTGATGTGAAACCTGATGATAAACACCTTCCTCAAAATTTGTTACTAAATTATTTTATGTATTTAAACCTTTGCAATGTGTAGGGGACAAACTTTTTTTTTTTGAAAGGTTTAAATTATTGTGTACAGGGTAGCTGTATTTTGTATAATATATAATTATTGTCATCTGCATTAAAGAGATATATTGACATTAGAAACAATAGTTCATAAACAAAAACTTGCATTTTAGACAAAAGCATTGATTGAGAGAGGAATGCAGCAGGATGCTTTTATAGTCTTTGTTTTTGTTATATACATTAACATTAGAACAATCGCAGGCCTTCAAATTTTAAGTGAGGCAGGATGAAATTATGCAAGGTTTTAGGTAATCGTTCCTAAATTAACAAAATATTTAATCACCTGTTTAGTATGTGTTTAATATATTTGTTGTATGCTCTGTATCATGTGAAACACTGCTGGATGTGAGAAAAGGGCTCGTAGTGTTCCTGTCACTTCTTATGCCATTCCAGTCTACCATTCTCACATCTCAGCACATTGCCTGCATCTAAACTCAACAGGGTATTTGAAATTCAGTTATTTTAATGCTTTGCTGATGACACTATTTTACTTAACATATAGGAAAAGACAAGTAAGCAGGCACTAGAGCCCAGTCCCATGTGACTGTTTAACCACTTGTGAAGACACTCGAAGATTGTGCAACTTCCACAAAATGGAACTGTCCCAGCCTACTAAATCTCACTGTTGGTTTACAACCTGAAATCTAAGTTAGTCTCTCAAAAAAACCAAAACAAATAAAAACAAAAAAACCCAACAAAACAAACCCAACCAACCAAACAAAAAAAACCCACATGACCAAAACAAACAAAAAAACCCACCAAAAAAAAAAAGTACAAGGCCCCCCCCCCCCCCCAAAAAAAAAAGTTAACGTTTGGTTTGTTTTAAAGGAAAAGTTTCATTTCTGATTGCCACTTTTTTCCTTTCCCTACCTTTTTTTTTTTGTTTTTTAAACTGTGATGGTAGTGTTTGGGTTTTTTTTCCATTTTGCTTTATAAAGATGATTAGTTTGCTGAGACTAGATTATATTTGCCAAATTTCATCAAACTAACCTTAAGGTTAACTGCTCATATCACCCTGACTTCAACTTGTATTTAGAATTCTTTTTAGAAAATAATATGTCTGAGGTAAAAATAAGCTAGACAATTCTGTCAAATTGTTAAATACTGGCAAATACATAGGAGCAGTCTGTTCCTATTTTGTAAGTACTTTTGGGTATGGGAGGTAGTTGTGCTAATTTGCATGATAAAAAGCCTAAAATTGTGTGGGTACATGTCTCATACTAGAAAATCAGCATGGAATAAATCTTTTGCGATCAAAGATCAGATAGATATTTACATTTCTCTCAAAAATAGATAAATCTAAAATCTAAATGATGAGTTATTTCTTGTTAGGTGCATGCTATCCACATCCAGATTAAAAAAATTGTGGATTTTTAATTTTCAAGGAGTGGCATTGCAACATAACTCAGACTTGCAATGAAACTTCTTTGTGGAATGTCTTGCTTCCCAACAGCTGGGATTGTCAGAAAGCTTTGAGGGTGCCAAATGTCTAGGAATTATGAATCCAGAGGCTCTGGTTCACAGCTGCTTCACTCTTTTTGCAAATGGTCAAGAGATTTCCCTGTTGAATAGTGGTACTTTTAAGAGATATAAGAAGGATGCACCATATGTATTCTCTGGGCAGGTGTAAGAAAAATACTTCTGTTCTTGTTATGTGGAAATAATTAGACTATGATGAGTAAAGAAGCATCATTAGCAGTAGCTCCTAAACTGATTGAAGATCTGTGCACTGTGTAGCTGCTGTGGAGTTGTTTGTTTGTTTTCCTTTTCTTCATTATTTTGTATCGGGCAAGGAAACTGAAGCACAGTGAGGTTCTTTTAGATCAGAAAATTAATCTGTTTTAAAATAACAGATAGGATCTAGTTCTGGGTGTCTAATGTTTTGCTGCCCTTTTTTAGATCTGTATTATTACCTATCTCATTGTAGGGTTTTCAGATTTCTGTGGTAATGGAGAAAACTAAAACATAGCTCGCAAGAATCATCAGTTTTAAGGACAGTTAATTTTGAGATAATTTGGAAAGTGGGATAGTTAGTATTGCTTTATTTTTAACTCTACACTCCTTTCATGTATTTCTTAATGTGTGTTTCGAAAGATCAATTAATTTTTTTATCTATAGAATTTTAAAATCTGTATCTTCTTTTCAAATTCAGAGTTGAAATCTACAGTCCTAGAAACAGAGAAGCAATGCACAGATGGTGTTCAACGGGCACAGGTAAGATTCTAACAGAAATGTTTTATCATTTTTTAAAAGGAGTGAAAAAAGCCGTACTTCTTTGCAGACATTTTTGAAATAGTTTTGTGTACTCAATGTTCTGAATGAAAAAATTCTGAAGTGAGGAGTTTTTTATATGCTCCATAGTGTTTCTAGGTAGAAGGATTGAAGGGTCCTGCCTGCCTAAGGTGATTCTTACAAAATGTTACTGTTCATTGAAAAGTAAGTTAACCCTCTGATGGCGTTACTAATGAAGAGTTATAAAAGATCCGGTTATAATAGCTAATCTGCAAAAGTTTGTGTAAGTAATAGTGGCAGGGATTTTTTCTGACTCGCTCCTCCAACTTATGGCAGTGGTAGTAAGTGATCATCTTTAGTGGTCCACTCTGGACTTAAAAAGGAGATAATGTAACACTAGGTCAATGGAGGCAGTCTGGGTTGGGCTTGTACCACATAAACAGTCTATCTTATTTTTTTAACATGCCACCGTACACGTTCTATTGTTTATTTAAAGTGGTGCAGTTTAATGGGACTGAGGAACTTCAAATTTTGGCTCCTCAAAAGGCTGCCTACCAAACTTACCTTACTAGTGAATAAGATTCTTCAGCTGTTCTGGAAGTCATTAGAAGGAAGGCAAAGTTCTGAAGTCTTGGTTTGAAATAAGCAGTGACCAAAAGTTCTTGGAATCTCTCTTCTTTCTCCTCCATTTCCCAGCTTGTTCCCCTTCCTGTTTCCCTCTCTGGGTTTCGTCTTTGTGCTGTTCTGGTGTTTTGTTGTTTTTGGTTTTTTTGTTGTTGTGGTTTAGGTGGGTGGTTTTTTGTTTGGTTGATTTTGTTTGGTTTTGGGTTTTTTGTTTTTGGGGTTTTTTTGGTGGGGTGGTTTTTTGTTTCTTTTGGTTTTTGGCAGCTTTTGTTGTGGGGTTTAGGGGTGTTTTTGGTTTTTGTAGGGCTTTTTGTGTTACTGGCGACAATTCAAGCATCACTGCATCAAGCAGCATTTGTGAAAATGGTCAGTGATTTGCTTTTCAGGGAAAAATAAGGAATGCCTAGTTAAATACATACTACTGATCATTAGACCTGCAAATTTAATTTGAGCTTGATCACGTATTTTGTGAGTTGTGGGTGGGGAGAGTAGGTATATTAATTTTATGGCTTTTGTCTTGTCAAACGACTTTAAAAGAGTTCTTCTAGTTGGTTACCTGAAGTCTTCTACTTTCGTAATATGGAGCATTTTAAAACTACAGCACACTAATTAAAATAATATTACAAAATTATTCTACATTGCAGTATTTTAAATTTAATCTAGAATATATTTCTTCCATGCTGTTTTTATATTTCAGTCACCCAGGTTTCACTAGCAATGGTTTCTAGTATTTATTGTGGAAAAGTACTTTTTCCCTATACTTATAGAAAGTTATTGTATGTAAGGAGCATATTTAATCAGTCTCTAGTGTTTTAATTCATTGCAAGAATGTAAATGGTTTTCTTATTGGAAATGTAATTAAATTAAATAGGTTTATGAATACTTAGGTATTTTACCTGTTAAAAAAAGTATTATGAGAATTATTATGAGAATGAAGTTTAACCAAAGCACTATATGATCACTTGAACAAATGGCATTTACTTCTGGTTAGGAGCTTTTTTTTATTTTTAAAATTAGCATATTATGTTGTCCAACTTCTGAATTCCATTTGCTAGTGTTTTGGAGATCCCCATCCCTCTCAGTGGTGTTCTCTTATGACAATAACATGAACTTTTCCATTCAGAATGCATTGCAGAACTAACAGGATGACCTCAGTTGCAGAAAGCAATCTCAAGTTTTTGCTGTGTTATGTTATCATTCTGATTTATTTTGAAAATCAAAGTGGAAGTTTTTTAATTTGAGGAACTGTATGTGGATAATATGTTGTCATTTGTTTAAATTATTTCTGTAGTGTCCCGAGCAGTTGAGCATATTCTACCTATCCATCAGTGTCTAACTATATCAATCTATAAAAACACCCAGAAAGTAGAATGGCCATCATGTTTGTAGGTAAATCCGTTACTGCAATCCGATCATTCTTGATGTTATTTTGGTGTGATTAAGTGCTGTGACATATTTCTATTAGACATCTAACCTCTATTTTTATTTGTCTAGCTTGTCTATAGTTTTAATTTCTGAAAAAAGTGAGCATTGGCTGAAGTTAGCCTAGTAGGTGTTTTTTCTCTTTTTCATGCATAAAAAGGAAGAGACCTCTAGTGTAAAATTTGAAATTGGTCAACTAAGTCTACTTCCAGACTTCTTTCTCTGAGAAAAGACATTTTGCACATGCTACTAAAGAAATTGGAGATTATTAGCCACAACACAATTGTAACATCGTGTGCTGATAAATTATCTCACTTATGATAAACAGTTAACTAAAAAATTCAGAATAATTTCAAGTTAAAAGCACAAGTAATCCAGCCTGGATTCTATACTTCCTTGTCATTTGAAGGGGTTTTTTTATATGTATATCCTCTCCATTTCCTTATCTTTACAAAGTTAGATATCATCTGCATGTTTTGCAGCATAATTTATGAAGGTTTTTCAAGAGTGCTTTTTTGAGTCCAAAATACCTAATTTTTAAAACTACAGCTGGAAAAAAAAAAAAAAAAAAAAGAGGGCTTGGAGGTGTGATTGCTTTTAGTACAGGAATTCTTAAGTGGTGGAAAAGTAAGCAAAATTGGCAGCCATTTCAAGTCCTGGTTTTGAAATGCCAAATAGCAACAATGTCAGCTTAGTCTTCCCAGGGCGAGAAACAGAGAAAGTTTTGTTAGGCTTAACTCCTTTAGTGAAGGAAGAAGAGAAAAAATTGAATGTCCTAATTTAGAAGCTCCAGCTTCAAACCGCATCTTTAAATTTGACAGCTGTACTTTGTGCATGAGCCAGTTTCTGTTCTGTTTGTGCCCTTATCTTTTGTACTATCACAGCAATTTTTCTTACAATTTTTCTCACTTTTCAGAGTAGCTTGGTTTTGTTTACATGGTAGATAAAAATAGACTCTTAGCAAAAAGAAGAAGAAAAAAACATCATTTAATTGCAAAATGAGTATTGAAAACTGGGCTTTGGTTAAAAGTGGAACGTCACAGCCAGAAACCTGAATTTGTTTGAAAGGCACTTAAGGTGTTGTCTTTTACACTTTGTTATAAAATTATTTTAAATTTCCATTTTTGATCATTTGTGATGAGTCTATTTTGTGTACTACACAAATTTAAAAACAAAGCCCTCATTACATTTATTTAATTGTTAGCATTCAGGTGTAATTAATGCATCCTCCTGCCACTAATGATGGCTGGTCCCTGTAATCCCATCTCGGGAGAGTAGGTTTTGCCAGACTGTTGCAGTCTCTAGCAGTTTGGTTATAAGATAGTTTACACTGACTATTTAAACTATATTTACATCAGAAAAGCTTGTCATCAAAAAATTCCTATGCTCATAATGTTTCCGTCTCAGTTGTTCAGCTTGGTTTGGTTCACCACATTTTACCCAACAAATAAATCCTCAACCAAAATTATATGCCGTTTTGGAACGCCATGTACTTCTAGTGGTAATAAAAACTGGACAAAATGTTGGAAGCTCTGAGGTGCTGAAGACAGATTTCTACTGCACGATCTATTGCTGCACTTTCCAGCAATATCATAGGGAAACAATGCTAATCTTAAAAACCTTAAATTACAAGCCAGCTTTTGCCATGTTGAAGATTTTTCTGTTTTATAAAAACAGACTCAGGGAGTGTATCTTTAGAGTATTCCTAACCACCACATTTTATCGGTAACTCCTCCCTCAGCAGGGACCTTTTTTCTTCCGCTAGTCTTTAACTATGAATTAGTATAACTCCTTAGGGTAATGCCATTGGAAATGCTCCGATTTTGTCGCTTAGTAATACAAGAAAAAAGGTTGTGAAATCCTTTAAGATAAATACATAATCAGTCTATTTAGAAAGTATAAAACATTGGTGTGACTGGAATTTACTTTTCATTATTATAAAATGTCACCACTAGAATTTGTCTCCGAAACATGCATGCTGCCCAAAACTCTTTCGTAAAAGAAAGTTCAGGAATTACCTTTTGTAGGTGAAGGTAAGATAAAGAAGGCAGATGAGAGATTAGTCTGGAATGGGGACAACAAAAAAGAATTTTTAAGAAAGGGAGATTTTATAAACCTGCTATAGACTGTTATGACCCTTGGAGTCTGATATAAAAGCTGTTTTATTTTGGTGTTGCATGGTTTTCATCAGCACATGGACCAGATGTAGACAAGACTAGTGAACAACTGGCTTCAAGAGGAATTTGAAGAAGATTGGGAACTCTATGGGCTCACAAACAGTGCTGTGGCTCTTTTAACACTGATTTTGCAGGTTCTTTCTTGAGATAGTTAAGAAAAAAACTGGGAAGAAGTGTCACTCCCCTTCTGTCCCTTTGCTATGTGACAGGTTACTCTTTGTAAGGGGGAAGAGAAAGCTTGCAGAAGCAATGAATGGTTACTCTAAAACAATTATTTTCCTACAAAGATATGACTGCCAAAGTCTTAGATTTCAGCAGGGAAAAATAAGTTACATACTTGGGTTAAAAAAAAGAGCTAACCAACAAAAATGTATGACATATTCAAAAGGACCTACTATATAGAGTTGTCTCATTGAGGAAATAAAGGATTATGAAAGAAGCAATAATTTTGGGAGTTTCCATATGAATCAAATGATAGTGGATAGAATAGTGTACCTTCAAGAACTGTATCAATGTGAACTTTCTGCAAAATTGTGCCACCATACCAAAATTTCAAAGAATAAAAAGTTTTAAAAATTTAGAGGTATGTATCTGGGTATTTTTATATTATTAAATATAAACCCAGATTTGTAATATGTGATGTAGAGGAACTTACATTCTAATTGTAAGTCCAGTGTTAGAATTGGGATACCTTAGCTTTAAGCAGATGAATATCGGTAAGCATATGTAGAAAGACAGTGTTTTCTTGTTAGTATTCAGAGTAAATGATGCTTTACCAGAAACGTACGGAAAGAAAACACAGTTTGTATGAAAGGAGGTGATCAGCAGAAGACTTTACTGCCAGGGTCATAGGAACTGTTGAAATGCGGAGCATTTTGCTCAGGCAGTGAAGGGGAATCTGACTTTGGGGAACTTCAGGACAAGTGCAAATCAAGTCTTTTATCTTCACAAAACAAAGCTTTTATGCAGAAGTTTCAAGTTTTATTGCTAGAAATCTTAGATTCTTAATATTAGAAGTTAGTTTTTAGATCAAATATGCTGCCATTTTCACGGGGGGTTTTTTTGTTTGTTTTCAGAAAGCCTAACAAGCACAAATAGATTTTTTTTTTTAATTTCCTAAAACTGTATCAAGTAAATTAACTACATTTTTTGAAATATGAGGTGAGATTCTCGGAGTTGAGACCTTCATGTAGCTTAAACAGAGATAGTCTTTTCCAGTCTACGTTGCTTCCTACATGGCTAATAGATGAACCTTGTAATTCATACTGTCATCTGATAATGTTGGGGGCTCTTAGGATGAGGAAGGATGAGAATGCAAATAGAAATATTAGCAACGAGGGAAGAAGTATTTATTTAGAGATTCTGAGGACATCCTAGAGAAGTCTGCCTACTCAGCCACTAGATGGCAGTTAAGTGTTTTTGAATGGACTCTGAGGCGCTTTAAGTCATTCCCGGGCAGTCCTGCAGACATCCTGCAGCGGGACTTTTTTTTTTTTTTTTTTTTTTTTTTTCCCCCCAGTCAAAGTAGTGGCTTTCTGCTAATTAATAACTTAGCCTTTAAAATGCACATACACTTACTCTGTTTAATCTAACCAAGATTTAGCCATTGGAGCATCTCTCAAAGCAGACCCTCCACCCTCCCAACCCCCCAAAACATTAAATATTTAGAAAGCTTTGTTCTGTCACTGTTGTTTTGTTTGGTTGTTTTTTAAACCAGTGAAAGGAAAACATTTGGTTTGGTCTACCAGCCTTCTGGATGACTGTCTTTGAAGCGATAATTAAAAAATTTTACTGCTGAATTACCATCATTTAAATGAAGAAGTAAATTTTTTCTTGAAGATGAAATTTGTTTTTTAAACACAATCTTGAACCCATTTTCTGTTTATTTCCGATGAGGGAGAAGTTTAAAAAAAAAGATATAAAAGTACATAAGACATAATTAATTGACATATATATCGAATATAAATCACAGACTTCCTATTTAAATGAAAATAAAGGAGTATAGTATGTCATGCCTGTGTGGTAGAAAAATGAAAGCAGTTAATTCCCAGAACAAACGTTAGTATTTTGTATTATATCCAGACTTCACAATACTTGGATTGACTTCTGTTGTTTTGCTTGGAGGCAGTGTTTGCCTCTTTAAAAGAAACAATACATTTTATTATTTTCAGTGGAGTAACAATAACACATTTTTGCACTCTTCCTCCTGGTCGTGGTGAGACTAAAATTTGTTTTTTCTAATCTGTGTTCTTCATGTTAATGTCAAGATGAAGTTTTACTTCTGTGCTCCTTTTAGTTTCAAAGGCTCTTTATTCTGTTTTTCCACTGTTGTTGAGACAGCCATTTATCATAGACCTGAAACACATAAGAATCATAGCACAGTTGAGGGCTGAGCAGACATTAGGAAGTCATGGTGTACAAACCCTTTTTCACCAGCACCCTCCTTCAAGCCAGGTTAGCTTAGATATTTCGTGGTTTTTCTCAGGACTTTGCTCATCTCTGATTCTGGGTATGAGGTAATGGTAGTATGTACTTCCTGCTTTGCCTAGTCAGTGGTGAAATGGTAAGTCTTGCTCTGTTCCTGATGCGTTGTTTTGATGACAGAGATGAAGATGTGTGCACTAAAAACCCATATTTCCTGTGAGTTACTCCTAATGCATGTACTGTGTCCTTTCAGGCATTTATTCAAGTTCTCAAGAAACTGCGGGTGAAGTTCTTGTGATTCATCTCGTTTCACAACTTCTTCATCATAGACTTTTATGAGAGTATATATTAATATAATAACAATGATAATAATAATATATGTTTTGCATCCTTTAGTCATAATGGGCATTCTCCTTTTTCCATTTTGGCTATTCTTTATATTCAAACAAAACCAGGGGGTTTTGTCATTTTAAGTACAACTTCTTGGAAATATAGCACCAACCTTAAGGTTAGGGCAGTAATAGGGTCTGAACAGTGTGCTTGCAAATTTTATCCAGTGAAAATTAATTCAGTATTTAGAGAATTCCCTTTCTTCTGTCACTGATGGGGGAAAAAAGGACAATGAGAGTAAAACTGAGAAAATAATTGATTTTAATGAGTATTACTTGGCAATACTTTAAAACCTTGGCTATAATGTGAGAGACTTTAATTTCTTGAAAAACGAGAACTATGGGATTGGGCCTGTATAGAAAGAATTGTCTCTGTGTGATTATGAGTATTAATACATTTCTTCTCTTGCCTTTTACAGTGAGTTTCTTGTAAAATAATAGCAGAGTATTGTAACTTCCCTGAGGGACTGTAACTTCCCAGTGAATAGAAATGTATGATAGCTATATACTTATTGAAAGTTCTGTTTAAATTGTTTGCTCTCTTCTCCTCTGACTCCTCACTGTTTTTACTCATAAAAATAGATAAATTGAGGTAGTGCTCATGCCATCTATGCATTCCTGGTTTGAGCAAAATGTATGAGCTGTATTCATTAATTGTTAAAATGCAATCTTTTTCTTACATTCTCTAAATCAGAAATCCTATTTCAGACGAAAATCTGTAAACTCCCTAACAAATATGATTTATGCTGGAAGTTCCATTATTTACATATGAAATTTCTCTCATCTTTTCGAGAGTGGTTAAAACAGAGATTTTGTATGTTCAGTATTAACATCCTATATCCTTGGATTATGTAGAATATTTTTGATAATATAGTATTTACCTTTCAAGCTTTTTTTAAAAAGAATTCCACAGAAATAGAAGAGAACAGATGAAGAAATTACATTACATACAGGAAAGCAGTTTGAAAAAGTGTATGTATGTAAATCTGTGTGTATGTGTGTACATATGTGTATGTGAAAAGAAAACTTCTTGTGACATTCCTAGCAGGACATCTCATTTGGCAAGTGGACTTAATCTATTTGGGAGACCTCCTCCAGTCAAAAGTGAGAACTGTTTCAAGTTCTTCTTATATTTCTCTTGGCATTAAATATCAGGTGCTACCTTTTAGTGTTGTAGATCCTGAGATTTTCCACAGGACCCTGTATGTAGAAGACAGATAAGAAATGTTTTCCTTAATAAAAATAAATATTACTTTAACTTAGAAATACCTTAAATAATTTAAAAACAAAACAAAATAAATAACCATGACCATGATATACTGCCAAACCTGAATGAGAACTTAAAAGTAAAGCTGAGAATAATTTCTACTCTTTGGATACAAGGCAGAGTAACTGGTTTATCTTCTACTTACATGTAGATCAAAAGATAGTTATCATTAGGCTTTCCATCTTCAGTTAGTATAAATAAAAGCAGTAAAATCACTTTTTTTCTCTCTTCTATATTTTGAATACCTGTTTTTCTTTGTATTTATTCTTTAGGGCAGAAGTCTAAAACTATTCATAAAAACTAACTCATATATTCCAGAATGTATAATTCCTCTTTGCTGTGATTATTCAACTTCTCCTAAAGATGCAAATTGGTTTTTTCTAATGTCAGTGATACCAAAAAGGTTTTATGTAACCTCTCAATACTTAAAGTTCATTTTTGATTAATTGATTTTGACTAACTTTGTTTCTGGTTCTTTCACTCAAGGTGATACAGCTTTGCTTTTAATACAGCTTTTGCACCTTTAAAGAGTTAAAAAAGATGACTGACTTTGAGACCCCTGCCTTCAGCATGGTCATGGTTATATTTGTGAAGGCTCTCATTCCATTTCTCCAGACATTTTCTGTTGTGAGTAGTAGGCTCATGCTTCAGGGTATCTGCAAAGATTTATTCTGACTGTGGATATTTTTTGCTGCTTCTTCCCTGCTGGAAGCCTAAAACAAAAGCAACATGTGGACCTCCCATTTTGTGGTCTGGCTGAACTCTTGGATAAAAAGGGCAAGTGCTGTGTAGAAGTATCATACTCTGGACAGTTGCTTATCAGGATGTGGCAAAGTTCACCTGGAAAATCTTTAGCTTTTTTGCTCTCCCCTACTACAGGTTAAAGGCATTCAAAGTCCTTCAAATTTAAACTATTAATGTTCACATTTTGGCTCATAGAATCCTTATTGTTATTTCTAGCATAAAAGCTTATAGTTTTTTGCATATAAAGAGCACAGAAATAATAATAGAATTAGTTTGCACAGTGACAGCTTTCTAGGTTGCTGGTCAGTTTCAAGTTGAATTGAAAATCAGGGAAGGGTCTGGTGTGAAAAAGTTTAACACCTTTCTCTAATATGTCAATGCAGTAATGTTCAAGGTATGCCAGATTTTGTGTTTTAACAGAATGAGATGAATGGTTGCCTTGGACTGGATACACAGGAAAACTAACCAAACACTTCAGATTCATAGTTGAAATACTTTAGAACAAACACTGGTGACAGAAGAAAGGAAGCAATTCGTCATGTGATAGGCATTTCAATAAGCAATCTAAATATTGAGGAGAAAATAAATTCAGACAGTTTTTATCCCAACTTTTAAGGATATCTGACTCTTAAGGTACCTGTTGCTTATGGACTGCTGACATAGGTGGCTAGGTTTTAGTTCTCTCTTCATCTGCACAACTAATTATGCTCTAGCAGTCTCTGTGCAATCCACAGCACAATAAATAAAAGACACAGGTAAAACAGAAACAGGTAAAATAAGGTTATATTAAAATCAGTAAAGCTCAACTTTTACTTTTCTTTCAATGCCCATTCTCATTTACATACTTGTTTTGCACTCGATGAGTGATAGAATAGTTAAACCAGTTTCTGAGCTCAGTTAAGCTATGTGGATGGGTATACACTTTTTGAAGTCTTATTTAGTGCTGTATCGTTTCATGCTTTTGTAATAATGAAATTTCATCTAGGCTAGGACAGCAACCTTTAAGACTTGAGAGGGACTTTTTGGTTGGTTTTTCAGCTTGGACAGTCAGGATATTGCTCATTGCACCTGGAACATGTACAATGTTTGAGAAATGCTGGGCACTGTTCTATAGCCATGCACCTCTCTGTATTTTTTTCCTGCTCACCCTCTCATACTCAAGCCAGGATAGGCTAGGATAAAGCAAGGGTTAAGCTTCCACAAATGTTATTTGTGAAGGTTTAAAGTGATATTATGTAAGACCATGGTAATTACACTTGACTGCTGTGCATCTCCTAGAGTGGTCAGTGGTTCTGTGAGAATTTATTTTACCTTGTCTTGTCTGTAGTCTACAAAAAATCTTTCGAGATTCCTATTGTAGTACAACTTGGGCATATCCTAAGGTTATATTCCAACTAATTTGAGTTACACCTTAAAGAGAGAAAACTCTTTCAATCTTTGATATATCTCAAGTTGATGATTTATTAAAATGGGTACTGTAAAGAACTGCCATCTTATAGTCTGAAACACACTTAGCTCAGGGACAAGGAATTCAAACTGTTCAGGAGCAGAAACTTCAAAACTAATCTGAACAAAGCTCTTTTTCCTCTGACCTCCAACTTTCCAATTTGGCATTTACATTGCATGCATCTTTCTTCAAAGGTGTATGTTCCCTGGTGATTCTGGGTTTGATTATTTGAACTATTTGAGTTGCAAGAGTTATTGATTTCTGCATGTAATGGTTTGGGTGATTTTTTTTGTGACACATGATAGATTACTACAAAACTACTTGGTCCCAGCTCTTTAGGATAGGGAGAGCTACATAGTTCATCGCCAGCATAGTGCAGGCTGGTGTAATCCATCTATTGCAATGTGTCCCAGAGTGGGAGACCAGCTCACATTCCCCAGAGAAAGTTTATGACTTCAGGCAGGGCAATGCACTACCCTGGTTTTGTTTCAGGACTTGCTTATTCATAGCAATACTGGGGAGGTGTGCATCATGTTTCCTTGTGCTTGTAGGAAGAAACATGGGCTATTATAAAAATGTGTCCCCATATGTGCAACTTTAGTGTGTAGTAAAAGCTTCTCTCAAAAAGTCTTGAGGAAGAAACTACTATCTGTTCTTCAGCAGTTTGCCCTGATGCTGTTGGCATGTTTGCCAACTTTTGACTCAATTTCTACTGCTGTAAAAATAAAACGCTTCAATGGGCCTTGAGAATAAGTGAAATGTGAGAATTAATTACATGGATGCTATTTTGTTTGAATGCAAATCAAGTCTCCACCAGAACTTCTCATTTGCCAATTACTGTAGCACTAAAAATGCCTGTTAAATGTTGTGTCTCCTTTTCTTAAGGTTGATCTGCAGTTGCAAGAAGTAGCTTTGAAAATGAGACAGCTTTAAAGAGAGAAACCTGAATAGAGATCACATTTCTCTGACTGAATTAAATTCTTTCTGTGGCTCTACTTTGTGCCATTCGGTGAGCGTGCGCGTTCAAAAATGTTTCACTTCGCGTAGAAAAGAGGCATTTAATAACAGAGCAGTTGGAAAGAGCATCCTTCCAAGTAACTGTGCACTGCTAGTACCACTAGGTGCTCCCAGGTGCACTTACTAAAAGACCTGAAGGGTCTTATTTTGCCATCTTAATCCTGTTTAATTGTATGCTTCTATTTCCTGTGTGTTCTTGCAACTAGGTAGCAGTGTAGACTCTGATTCATGCATTGTGATGTAGAGAAACTAAAAGGTCAGGTTTTTCTGGTGAAAAAAGAATGAAAACAAATATAATTCTATCATCTAAATATGAATTCCAACCAAAGAGGAAATTTCATGACAATAAGTGACAAATTGCTGAAAATTATCAAACTGCTGATGCCACTTTTTGACTTGTTATAGTATAAGGTATTAGCTTCGAAAACTAAACTTTAATATGTCTTTATTTTTCAAATTCTCCTAAATTACCATTAAGAACTGTCATTAGGCTTATTTTCAAAAGAAAAAAGATGAATTATTGCTGTTCATAAGGCATATAAGTGAATGAAAGCTGAGATAGATAGATAGATATAGACAAATATATAATACAGACAAATATATGTATGTCTATATATTCATGTAGACCAGGGCCAACTTTTACAGACGTGGAATTTCTGCCTGGAAATTTAGTTATGGAAGGGTCTATAGGTTTCAGTCACCCATGTCAGTAACTGGATTGTCAGCTCTGTAGCAGGAGGTAGCTGCAATCTGATCTTTTACATGTTTGAAGATCCTGGACATGTTCTATCTGTATAGTTCAGCTTTATGCTGGACATCTGATGTGCACATGTGGAAAACATGCAAGATTGGAATGAATTGTATGTAATGTACGTGTGCAGATCCAAGTGTACAACCTTTAGCCAGTAATGCAAATATTCCCAGATCACTGTACGAGCAATCCTATCCATGCAACACAAAGAGGACATCAGTCCCAGACTAAGCCTCCAACTCATTGCACATGGAACATGTACAGCCTGTTTGAGAAATGCTGGGCATTGTTCTATAGCCATACACCTCTGAAATGTTTTTTTCCTGCTCACTCTTTCATACTCAAGCCACCAGGATAAAGCAAGGGTTAAGCTCCCACCTTTCTTTCTTTCTTTACAGAAAGAAGACTGTTCCACAGTACCTGGGTCCTGGGTAAGAACTCTAGGGAAGACAGAGTTTCCTCATATCCCTTTTAAACCCCATAGGTTTCTGCTGTGGAATTGTCCCCTGGATTGAAAATGAAACTTCTTTTCATTATGTGTGGGTTTTTTAATCTCAGTCTTCTGGTCCTTGTCAACAGCTTTTGAACATCTTTTACATGTATGAAAAATTAAGTATTCTCTTGCTTATTCTCTAAGAAAATTGTGCAATTTTAATTTCTGATTGGATTTATATAATTTTGATTTCCTTCTTTGTTGAGGATGGTCAAAGCATTCTGTGATTTACATTTGTTTGGTAAGCCCTTTCAGATTTAGACTTCAAACTAGGGGAAAGGCAAAAATCTGATTAGACTACTCTGAGGACACCTTAAAAGTCTAAATGAAAAATACCTTTATCTAAAATAATTGCTGAAACACCTAACTACCAGGGCCGTGTTTTGTTTTGCTTTTGGTTTCTTTGTTTTTTAAACCAAATAATTTTAAGTACATAATTTCCTCTGGATAAATATCTCTTCATTCACATCAAAGTCTTGTTTGTTCATACTAATGCTGTTTCTATGAAAACCTGGATATGTTGGTGATTGTTAGGTACAACGTGATAGGAAATCACTAGGTTGTTTGAAATGCCATGTCTCAAGGATAGCAGAAACACTGTTTCTTAGGGCATGGGCTAAACAGCCCCTTTAATTCGTCAATGCATTTTCATTTCTTTTCTGGATTGCTAATTCCTCTCACTTTATTGCCCATTTTTTAAAAAAACTTTAAAAAATACTTCTTCTCTTGAAAGAAATTTCATTTATCTGCAGGGTAAATTGTCTTGTAGAACAGTGAATTCTAGGTTTTTCCTGCAGCTAACGTAGAATTCCAGTATTCAAGAATTACTGTTCTTGCCAAAAGTTGAATCTAATCTCCTGAGTAAATGAGTTTTTAAAACAGCGAACTGTTCTGAGATCAACCATTGTTGAGGCAAATCTCTTCAGAGCCACTGAATATTGTGCCTAATCCTGTTGGCTTCAGTTTGTTTATGGCAGAAATGAATTTGCTGTATCTCTTATAAAACCCTTGCTGGAGTGTTCTTACAGTGTAAAATGGGAGCTTAGGCGAATTACAGTCTGGGGAAACTGGATTTGATCTCAGCTGAAAACTGGTGTGTGGCCTTAATAATCCTAGCAACACATTTCCTTTGATAGTGCTGCCTTTTGAAGAGTTGATAGGCCTTATTGTATTTGCAGGTGACTGGTAGGGGGATAAGAGCAGATGAAACAAAGGGATAAACAATATTGCATTTCTCTTTTATTAAGAAATTCTTTAACAAAACTGTTGCTGCTAAAAAGTATTGAGTTATTTAAGGAAACTGAATCGACTGAAGCACCATGAGTAATTTGAAATGGAAATGTCTTTTTCATCCATTTTCTGTTGTCATTATACAGTTTGTTAATATGTCTACTGTGTTAATTCCTTCATTGTTCCTTTTTTCATGTTCCTTTCTCTGTTTTACATTTCTCTTCAACCTTTGGTAGGGAGACCTATTTGTAATATATAACTTTTGGTTCAAACTGCTGTTCCAGAAAATTCAAATATCATAAGACATTGTAAGTTTTTTGATAATGGTACTTCAAAATTGAATAATAATTGGTTTAAATGTAGTAGTTGCTGTTTTACTTCTGGAATTGCTTTAGGACAGTTAAGAAATTCTAAGATAAATAAGAAATTGAAATTTTATGTCTGAAAACTAATTCTGTGCAGAAACTTTAAGTATTAATGAATATTATATTTTATTAATAATCCCAAGCTTGAAGTTATAACTTCATTTTCTAGGAAAAAAAATACTTTTTAATGTTTCATGTGTCCAAAGATGAGAAAAAAAATCTTCCTGAAACAAATCTAGGCAATTGGTATATCAAGTATTTGTACGTTTATTTCTAGGCTTCTTTACAAAATGTATAATCTGAATATTTGAAATATTTCCTGTGAAGTAAGCCTGCAATCTTATCCAAGATGCATATGATTTTATAAAAGGGAATAAAAAGGCACTAAAGTCTTCTTGTAACCACTTGTGAAACTTATTGCATGATCAGCTTAGTTCAACTAAATACTTGAAGTGCTGGCTAATATTTCAAATTGAAAGAGAAAACAAAAGTACTAAAAAGTAAATTCATGTAGCTAGAAAATAATTTCTTTATAAGAAGATTTTGTGTTGTTATGTGTATCTCCTGTTTGTCAATCCTGAATAAGCACAAATGCCTATTTTTGTACAAGGTTGCTTCTATTGGTAGCTTTGGATGAAAGCACATACCCTTTAAATTTCGTAAAATTAAAGTTACTTACTTGTATTTCTTTAAAAATTTAGGAATTAGTGTGGCTTTTAAGGTTAATGGTTCCTCTACTCAGTCTACAGCAAGCAGGATCAGATGCTTTAGAGAAAGGGATAAAAAATATGAAAATTGTCAAATACTGAATAACCATTCCACATGGGAATCTTTCCTATAACAGTCTGTCACTTGGCAGAGAAGTTATAAATTTGGGGCAGGAGGAAAGTTCTCCCTTAGTTTTGTCTTACTTCTTTCCCTCCCTAGTCATGCTGTCTGGAGAAAAGCACAATTATTCTGTTCTGAGATTAGCTGTATTTCAAAAGAGAGCATTTGTAGCATTCTGCATTCCTGATCTGTGTTGTATCATGAAAGTGTGTATTGAAACGCAGCGGTCAATACTATGTAGAGTCTGTTATGCACTGTGCATCCCTTTGAAGAAACACTGAATTCTGTAAATTGAAGAGAATATTAAAGTAATGCTGAACCCTCCCACCACCAGGTCTGCTTATCCATGTGTAGGCAAATGCAGCACTTGTGCTCAGCGGTTGGTTGTTATCTTGGTCGGGATATTTGCAGGGAGGGAGGGGTTGCTACTGATTTTTGGTTTTGACAAGTATAATCACAGTCTAAAATATGCTTGTACTGATAGGCAGTGTCCTACTGAAGCAAGTAATTTTCCTAAACTGTCTTCTTCCACTTAAAATGTAGCTAGCCAGGATGATTCCTCACTTTTTAAAGCCTTGACATAACTAGCTTATTTTGAACCTCTGAAACACCAGTATTCTTGATCTAATATTCTTGATCTAAATTTCATTTTTATATAGTGATGAATGTTATCCTCTTTTGTGCTTATTATTTGTTTTCTTTGAAAGGATGATTTTGAGGGGAAATCTGAGGAGCGTGCCAGTGTCATCCAACAGCTTGAGCAAACTATTGAGGATCTGAGGACAAAAATTGCAGAACTAGAGAAACAGTTCCCTGCTGCAGAGGTGCAGACTGCTGGGAGGGAGCAGGAAAATGAGCGCATGCACGCAGCCTCTGGGGAACTCAGCAGTGTGACTCTTCAAAGGAATGAAGAGGAGACCACACCCAGGACTGTGTCGCAGGCGAGATCTGTACAAACGTCACCAACGGAGGATTATTTAACACATACAATGCCTTCAGCAAGTGCACTGCCACAGCCACCCCCACCACCGCACTTAGAAGGGGGCAAAAGTGAAGGGTCAACTCAGAAATTGCCAGCTCTAGAACTACAGCCCACATTTTGTTCTGAAATCTCCTTAATTCTGTCACCGAAGCTAATCTCAGTGCCACTGGATGCAAGCCAACAGAGTATACCGCAGTCACCTCTTCCAGGACCCAAAGTTGATTCGTCCCTTGCGTTTGAAGGAGCGACTGAAATGTCAGTTTCCCATCAGCCTCTAAGTACTGTAGATGTGACTTGTAGTGAACATCCCCCTTCTTTGCCCTCAGAGCCCACATGTAGCATTCCCCCATCACTGCCAGCGAGCCCTCTGCCTGGAGCACATGGCCCATCCTTTGTTACTCCCATGTCCATGGCAGGAGTTCCACCCCCACCACCCCTGCCTGGCTCAGGACTCCCTCCTTCTGCTGTCTCAGCAGTGCCACACCTGGATCACTCTTTCCCAGGTGCCATGATGTCACCACTCCCACCTCCTGCACATTTGCCAACTGGAGAAATATCGATGCTGCCTCCAGCTCCTCCCCTCCCATGTCCTGGATTCCCTCCACCACCACCACCACCACCTTTGCCTGGAGCAGGAGTCCCATCTCCTCTACCTGGCTGGGGTATTCCGCCTCCCCCTCCACCACCACCACCACCTTTACCTGGGGCTGGAGTCCCGCCCCCACCTCCTCCTCTGCCTGGCCTGGGATTGCCACCCCCAGCACCACCGCTTCCTGGAGCAGGACTGCCACCACCTCCCCCACCTCTGCCTGGAGTGGGTATCCCACCCCCTCCTCCTCCACCACCACCTCTGCCTGGTGCAGCTGTGCCCCCTCCACCTCCTCTTCCTGGTGCATCTGTACCCCCTCCACCACCTTTGCCTGGTTTAGGTGTGCCCCCTCCACCACCTCTGCCTGGTGGAGCTGTACCACCTCCACCTCCTCCACCCCCTCTGCCTGGTGCAGCTGTACCACCTCCACCACCTCCTCTGCCTGGTGCAGCTGTGCCCCCTCCACCACCTCCTCTGCCTGGTGTAGCTGTGCCCCCTCCACCACCTCCTCTGCCTGGTGTAGGTGTGCCCCCTCCACCACCTCTGCCTGGTGTAGGAGTGCCCCCACCACCTCCTCCTTTGCCTGGGTTAGGGATGCCTCCTCCAGCCCCACCACCATTGCCTGGAAGTGCACCACCCCTTCCAGGAGCAGTCCAGGGCGGCAGCTACCCAGCAGTCCCACCAGGCAGTGGTTTTCTTCCACCGCCATTGCCATCTGGTTTATTTGCCATGGGGATGAATCAGGAGAAAGGGAGCAGGAAACACGTGATAGAGCCTTCTCGGCCAATGAAGCCTCTTTACTGGACAAGAATTCAGCTCCACAGTAAAAGGTAAGTCATAGAATTGTGTAGAGAGTGGTGTTCTTGCTTTATGGCTGTCTTGATAGTATCGTTTGTCATTAGAAAAGTCTTTACTGCTAGGTAGGTCTTTGAGAGAACGCCAGTGCAAACAATTTTATTTGCAGTTGGATATGTAAATAGGGTACCCATTTTCTTTAAAGCGTGCAAAAGTTACTTGCACATGGAAGCTCTTCGAGGGTAACATTTGCTGTGTCTTTTGGGGTTACATACCAGGTGTTGATCAGAGATCGAGGGGTGACTGTGTGCCACCAAGTGTTCTGTGAAATGTTTTTCAAAATGTCATACTTGTGATTCCCCTCAAATTTCAAAGTAGCATTGGTCCCTCTGTGGAGCAGCTTGCAAGTTTTGGTAGTGTCTTCCTTCTAGATAAATGTATGCTGAACACATTCTATCCTTCTCTTTCCTTTCTTCAGTGACCTAGAAATACCTTTTTTTCCCACCTTGAACACTTAGCAGACTCAGATTCAATCTGCAACTTATTTTTGATAGAGCAATTCTGATAGCCCTTACTTTGATATGACTTTTATATGCTTGGTTTCACTTAATGATTTTTTTTTTGGTTTTTTGTTTGTAAAACATCACTACTGGTCATTAAAAGAAGTTTCCTTATTAATATCTTTGTTATGTCCCTGAACAGTAATTATAACACCCATCTGCTGTTATTTAATGATGAATTTATTCTTTCATGTCCTTGCCCCTGTCACACAGGTGGTCTGCAAATAACTGTCTATTTCTGCTTTTTTTCCTGTTTGTGTCTGTCTGTTTTATAGCCTATATACAGCCTGTTTTTATTCCTATGTGTGTAGAGTGGGTGAATATAAATAAGCCTAACTATATCATGTGTGAACAAAGAAAACCCAGAAGTATGAGGGAAAATCAACAGTATTTCTTATCAAAATGCTGCTAGTAGAATTTAGGCAACAACTTTTAAATTGCTGCAATTTTATTTTTTTAACTCCTCCATTTATGACCTTATTTAGTTTGACATTGCCCTACATAGGTCTTTTGCTTAACTTTAGAGATTCTAGTGCTTCACTTGTGTGGGAAAAAATTGAAGAGCCTTCCATAGATTATCATGAGTTTGAAGAACTGTTTTCTAAAACAGCTGTTAAAGAGAGGAAGAAACCCATTTCGGACACCATTACAAAAACAAAGACTAAACAAGTGAGTACTCATTTCATTTCAGATCTTTTCTAGGCTGTTTTTTACATAAAGACAGATTTTTGCATGCAGCTGAGATGAATTATGCCTGGTGTGGAATTGTTACCATATATATACACACACACTCTAGAAAAATAAGAAAAGGAGAGAATGTAGGATGGATTTCAAAGCTGTACATGTTAAAGACTGGAGATTTCTTTTTTTCATAAATTACTTTTCAAGTGTGTATTTTCTTAAAATATCTTTGCTTTATCCACTTAAACAAAAATAATATCAAAATAATTAGGTGCATATATGATGCTTTGAAATTGACTGCAGATGTGCAAGGAGTAGTATATATTATTCTGATTAATTTTATACATTAAATAATGAGTTTCATATGAATTACCATTACTTCAGAGAAAAATTATGTTTCAGAATCTAAGTCCTAATGTTATACCAATCAGAACGGTTCTAAGTTTGTGTTGTGTTTATGTATATAAAGAATATAAAGTTTATACATGCAATAAATGACAAGCACAGTTGGGAAAAATCCAACATTAATCAAACTGGTTTCTTGAGACAGAATGGTGTACAACATAATAAAAATGGGAAGCATACTTTAAAATGTAGAAGTTTAAACCCCAGAGTGAAATAATTGAATCTGAATGTTTACGTGACTATTTGGCTGTAATCTTCTTGGTATCTGTGTAAAAATCAAATTGTGGTGGTATGTTAAGTAATTTTCCATTAATCTTTCAGGTCACAGAGGGGAATGGTCTTAGCCTAAACAGCACTAAAAGTTCTCGTTTTATCTTTGTTTCATATTCCTGTACTCAATTCAAAGCTAGGCAATTCTTTCCATCGTCTTTTGCCATGCAGGTTAATGTTGTACAAGACCTTTTTCCACGTTGGATACACAGTGGGTCTTTTTAAAATCTCTGTTCACTAGATCTTATATCTGAATATGACCTGCTAGATCTCCACCTCTTAGTTCTGGCGATCTTGCCTCCATAGATACATTTTGGTCAGCAATATAAATGCACAGGTGCTTTACTGTGCTGACAGCCTGCTGCAGGCAACAGAGCTGGTAATGAAGTTAGGATGATTATTCCAAGGTGTTGGATAAAAGCTTGCTCTGGATGGGTGGGAAGGATAGTGTAGACACACATACCATGGTGCTCTGCTCGGCTGTACTAACTGGGGTGGGAGGAAATGTAGGGTTCTGCTGCTACCTTGCTGTCCTGCAGAAGGTCTCCAAAGTGCAAGACCTTTGCTTCTCTTTCCTCCTCTTAGAAAAAGTCCTTTTTAATGGCTATTCTTAGCTTAATTACTACCATAGTTCTGTAAGTAAAAGAAGGAATGCAAAGGTGTACATGATGCTGTTGGTCCCTGCACATTTCATAAGATTTGGTGATGAAAATCTCTCAACAGAGTAGAAAGTATGACTGTTTAGTTCTGTTACATAAAGAGAGCTTAAATACAGACAGTGATTATGAATAAACATTAGGTGTGGATTTTAATACTAAGCATTTATTTTTCTTGCAATGCCAAAAATTAAGATTTGTCAATAAATTTAAAAAAAAATCTAGCTAAATCTAAATTAAAATGACTGATTGTTATTAACTTCTTTGCAAAGAACAAGTTGTTTCTGACAGAAATTTCCACACAGAATTTCAAGGCAAAGTAGTTGCTGTCATCTAGGGCAAACTTTCCTGTGGGCCACCTTAATTCACAGAAGAGAATCCTGTTTCTCTTCCTCTGATAATCAAACAAATATACTGCTCTCCAAAACAGAAAGAAATTGCCTAATAGAGAAGTCTGACTTGCTGAGCTGTAGTGTCTGGGGAGAAAAGACTGACCAAATGACAGGCTTTCATTAGAACTACGATTAGAGATATCATTTATTGCAGATGTCAAAGTTAAATACTCATGTGTGAGAATCCAGTTAGGGCTTTTCAGAGTACTGACATGAGACAATTGAAATAGAACAGCTTCGCAAATACATTCCACGTACCCCCTCTCAGCAATTTGGAATGCAGGGCTTCATTTTTAGAATTCTCTTCATTTATACTGCAGTAAACACTTGGATAATGAAGTCCATCCATGTTTAGGAGAAGAAACAGTTATTTGGAGAAAGCATGGCTGTAATTCCACAAGTATGTTTTTACAGGGAGCCCCAAGAGCTGTTTAAGTGGTTACTGACTTCCATGGCTTCTATGATAGTTACGGGTGTTGTAAAGATCTTACAAATGGTGTTTCTGTAGTGATTTTTACTGGGACATGTTATGCAGAGCAGATGTGTTTTGTCACCTGTTGAGCTGTGGAGAAGCACTGTGCAGAATAGAACCAGGACCCTCACTCTGCTGCCTTCCAGAAACTCTTTGCTCTGGCAATTAGTTTTGCTCCTTGCATTGATGTGCAGAGTCTGCTGAGAGAACGTATTGCTTAGATGGATTGGATACAACGTACTGGCTACACTGGGGATAGTAGTCATGAAAAAATGTACAGATAACTTTCAAATGTATCAAATATTTGGTACTCTGTGTGAACATATGATTTTAATATAATTGTTTTTATTGTAAGCTGGAATAAAAATGTATTTACAGAGAAGGCCACATGGCAGGAGGGGGTATTCTAGCTAATCTGTAGAGAGATTTGATAGTTTTGGGATGTTATAGTCGGTGAAAGAATAATTATTTTGAAGTACACTGCTGTTGTGCACACTGGGCCTTTTATTCTCTAAGCTGTATATATGCATATGTTTGTTGTATATCTATATAGATATGCATGATAGAATTATTTCTAGTGAGCCCTTTCTAAGTGGTAAAACAATTTTTCTGGGTTGTTTGGTGTTCCTTTCATTAATGAATGAGTTAATTTCACCCTACCCAAGTATTGGTTGTAATTTTGTTTTCTGAACATGATCATCTGCAAGTAATACAATATAAATCTATAGTGCTTTAAAAAAAAATCGATATTACTTCTAGCACTGAATGAAGGCTACATTAAAATCCATTCCAGAATTTTTAAAGAAAGAGAAAGAATTAAGTGTTAATATTTATTTGTGAAAGCAGCTGATTTTATTCTTACTGTCTCTTATTTGGTGCTATGGCAAAAACTGTGATTTATGTTACTCTGTTAATGCATATATATCAAATTCTCAGCTGCTGTAAATGTGTGCAGACTCACTCAATGAGAATGCCTACTAAATCTTCAAAGAAAGTCCTTTATAGCCTATATTGTAGGTGGGGCTGCCATTGCTACCTATTAAAGTGGTCTGACTTTCATTATAGGTCCCTGTTATAACTTTGCCAAAATTTAGCTCTTTAGACTGCAAATTTTGTTGGGTTGGGTATTTCCCCCCCAGTTTGTGTCTCCTTCATTTTGCCAATGTTAAGAAAACAAAGTCTGTTTTTGCTCATGTCCACATTGTTTCATAGACTTGAATTATGGAGAAATTTTATCATATATATATTTTTAGTTGTATAAAGGCCTGCTAGATCTTGCCACTCTACAGGTTATAGATCTGTTCCTGTTGCTTAGCAGGAACTTCGGGTATAATCCTGAAGATTTTTTTTTTAACTTTTTACTGGTAGTTTGGAAAACAGGGGCCAAGAGGAGGGAGGCAAAGGAAGATTAAGAAAAGTAACTGGGGAGGGAGTGAAGAACTGAGATCAGACAGCTGAAAATATGGACCATATTAGCTGTGATTCTTTGTCACGTCTTATGCTGTCTAAAATTCACTCAGAAACTTTTTGTGAGACCTGGGGTGTCCTTGACCTGGATGATCCTTTCACCAAACAGTCGCTCTCCTCAAACCTGTGGTGTTTGATCCGAACAGAGGGTAAAACTCACTCTTGTGCCTTGTTTAGCTGTGCCGTGTAGTTACAATACTAGCTTTGATTACATGGCTGGGTAGTCCTTTCCATAAAACCCTTTCCATAGCTACTGTGAGCCGTGTGGAATGAGCACAGTCCCTAATGATTACTTAATAAATTAAGCTGTTACCTGTGCAAAGAAATGATTTGTAGCAGTTGTTGCAGTACTTAAAAACCATGCAATTAGTGAAGCAGGAAGAAAAAGGGTGCTCTCATGATTGAGGCCACATATTCAAGAATGATGGCAAATGCAATATTAAAAATATACTTGTATGGTGAACATTGGCCAGTGTACGTTGTACGGGTTCAGTGGAAAAATGGTACATAATCAGAAAAACTCGATATATAGAATGGGCTGAGTTGACTTGTACAGATTACTTTCCTAACTTTTGAGCAGTCATTTTAGAAGCTTTACTGATAATTCTCTAACTGTACTTTTGGAAAATATTATACATGTAACTGCAATGAACTTTTCAATCGCAGACCATGTGTTTGTGATCTATCATGTAAATGAAAAAAATGTTCAAGATATTCTCATGTGGAAAGTCCACTATTAATTTATTGACATTAAGATTTTAATCTCCCATTTCTGTCCCAGAATATAAATCGTAGGTTACTAAAATTTCATTTGGTTTCAAAAGCCTTGGTATATCAAGGTAAGCCTTGGTAAGTAAAAAAGATATATCAATGCAACAGTTTAGGTAATGGTTTCAGGATTTTTGAATTTTTGAATTTTTAAGTTGGACTTAAGCTGTGGGAATAGAATACCTCTAGAAATAAAATGCCACTCCAGTCCTTAGAGTTAGAATGTTGTTCTTATTTTTTAGTAAGGGACATTTTACTATTCCTCAGCATTCTATTGAGGAACACAGTGCTTATCTAACTTAACTAGTTTCTAAGTGCATTTAAGCAATCTAATTTTTGGGGATTTTTTTCACCTAATGTCATAAATTATGATTATTAACTGGGGCACCATTCTCTTATTAAAAACTAACTCCTACAATAATAGTTTTATAATGTTAATTTCAAACAGTGCTATTTTAGTGATAAAACAGCACAAAAGGACATAAACTGTTTCTCATCCATATCAGTAAAAGCTTTATTTATGAAATAACACAGCAGGATAATAGAGGAGACGTATGAAAAATAAATATTATGTTTAATCTCTACCCTCAAGAATAACATTTCAGACATGGCTGCTTGGCTTCACTAATTTGCATAACATGTCAACAGCTTGCATCTAAAATTATATGACAAAGATATAGCTAATGAAAAACTTCAGTGGGGAAAGAAACCAGCAGTTTCTTGAGGGGATTTTCAGTTTTGGTTAGCATATGAGACAGAGAGATACTGAAAATTATGCTTTGTTATTGGTGCTGTGTAAGTTCAGTTAAATAATTATGTGTCATCAGCATGGATATATTTTTAGACAGCCAGGACTGGGTGTTGGGTTTGGGGGGGGTTAGGGTTTTTTCATAGGTATTAAGGAAAAAGTTTTGATCTCCTTTTACAAGAGTGACCTCAGTACTTGAAATAGTCCATTTCCACTCTCACAATAGCCAGGAGTTACTCCTGGATTTATCTTTTAAAAAAAAGGCAAACAAAAGGTTAACTACAAGCCACAACACACACAAAATTCCCCACCTGTAAGAGTATAATACTCTGTTATACCTATAAAATATATTCTGTTTTACCTATAAAAATGATATCCATGGGAAAGATATTATGGGTCCACTTCTGTCATTGCCCATTTTGCACTTGGAATAGACTTGAATCTCCAGAGAAGACTTCTTGTCACAATGCCTAGTGAGAAGGTGACTGCATTACTGCCCTGATCCTGTCTCTTAACATTTTATTTGGAACTTTGTTATTTCTTCCTCTTCTCTGCCACATGTGAGTGATAGGCCTTTGTATAGTGGAGTTTCCTGCATGTTATTTTGTGTAACGTACAGTAGTTTTTCTTAACCAGTGAGAGCTTTGGGATAATTTTTCTAAACGCTGGCAGTCAAAATCAGAACCAGAAAGCAAGAATCATTGAAAAATTCCATGCATTAACTAAATATTATTCTGGGGAAAGGGAATCTTCATATTTTTGCTTCAGGGTTCTCATCAAACATGTGTCTTGCATTACCTTTCACTAAGTATCTCTTTGGCTGTTTTTGCTTGTGTTAAACAATCAAGAACAAATTTGGCATGTAGTTTGTTTACTGCTCAACAATGAGGACCACTCAACAATTAGAAAGTTTGTCCTAGACTTCAGGCTGCAGATAATATCTCTAGCTTCCTTTTTATTTATTTTTTTAAAATTGTTTAAAGCAGAGTTCCAGAATCCAAACTAAAAAGGAGCTATGTATTGTGTCTGAGGCTTTAGATCTTGTAGAGATTGGATTTATCGAACTTTTGTTGTTCTGCCTTTAAATGGCGTCACTCGTCTGTAGCCTGTAGGCCCAGACTATGCAGCTGATTTATTTTATTGTCTTACTTTTAAATGTGGGAATTGCTTTAGGCATTTATGCTAATATTCACATTTTCTGAATTAGTGTTGTATTGTTACAGCCATTCTATTGGAGGAAACTCTAGTATTCATGCAATTGACTGAAATGGGAATGAACTGCATAATACAGATTAGTATAAAAGTTGACATAAACCCTACATTTTAAATAAAACCAGACAAAGTTGGTAGCTGCTATGTGAAGCTGCTTTATCTATTGCTGTTCTGTACCCATTCACCTGACAGTCATGCTCTTTGTCACTCCTTTGGTATGATCATGGTTCAGAATTTTGGCAGCAAAGATAACTTATTCTTCATGAGGACGGTGGGGTTTTTTTGTTTTTTTTTTTGCTTCTAATCACTGTCAAAATGTGGCACTCAGCAAAAAATTATTCTCCTGTCTATCAGCTTGCTTTCAGAAAAAGCAGCTTCTTTTTCCTGCTAACTTTTAAGCCAGGACTTGAAAGGATCTACTGGGTCACTAAGTCTGGTCCTACAGCAGTGGCAGGAATCATGTTCTAGCCTTCATGATAACAACATGGTTTATTTGGTTCTTTTTTCTCTAGTGTTGGTCCCTTGTTGTATTTGTAAGCCTGATCTTAGTTGCTCTCTGAGCTGTAGAATGCTGCTGGAAGATAGAAACTGTGATTTCACAATTTGAAGCAGATATAATAATACATGGGTGCTGAATTGGAAGTGGGAGACTCCCAAGAGCAGACTCCAGCTCATCCCTGCTCTTTGGTCCTCCAAGAGAGAGCAGTGTGGTTCTGCTTCCTTTGGAAAGGTCAAGTTGGTTCTAGGTAGGTTCACCCCTGAATGCAGTTGTAATTTTGTTTTGTGGAGGACCATTTAACAAAGCTATTTTACTCCTGGTTTTCTTCTTTTGTTTTGTTTTACCTCTGGACAACATAGTATCCTGCATCAGTTCCATTTCTGCTTCATTTTTACAGAATCTGAGTGACAGGACATGTACAAACTTACTTCTTGTGAGCTCTCGTCACTTTGTGTGACTATGGTTGTTTTCTGATAGAACTTTTGCAATGAGTTTGCATTTGATTTTTAATTCACTTTATTTGTCAGCTTTGGGATAGTTTTCTTGTTCAAAATAAAGGCAACAAAGGACTTCCTCTATATGTTGTCACCAGCAAGTTAAAGGTGTGCTATTAAGATATTTTAGACTTGAGCAATAATGATGGGAGCTGAAATCAAAATTCCCCAACATCTTCCATACCAAATCCAGTCTTTTCAATGTCGTTGGAACGCACAACTTTAAGGAGAAGTTTCTGAACTTTTCTTATGTAACATACCACATTGCTTCTTTGTCTTGCTCTGCCTTTTCTGCAAGTATGGTTTGGTAGCAACATCAGTTGAAGAAATTCTGTTCATTTTGACATTTTGTACCCACTTTTTCTTTTTCTTTTTTTAATAGAATGAGAGGTATTTGTTTGGTTGCTATTAGAGGTTGCAACTTAATTGTTAGAAAGATTTGATCCGCACCTAGCTACCCAAGATCTACTGTATTTTGTAATCCTTTTCGTAACTGCATAGAAGTAAATCGATAACAGCTTCTCTTTGCAAGAAGAAAATCTCATATTGACCCAACTTTATCTCAGTTCCAGGCTTAAATGAAATTTATGTTCCATTTGAAAAAATATTTGGAGTGATTATAGCATATTAAAAGACTAGTGCCGGATATCCTAATTATATTTTTCTGAATTACATTAGTTTTCCCTTTGAATTCAGAAAAATCTAACTATCCTATCCTATTTCAGTCCATTTGATTTCAGTTTTAAATTCCTAACAGTGTATTACATGGATTACACAATTGCATAGGAATTTCTTGCTGATTTTTGACAGGTGATGTCAGGAGCCATACCTTGGATTTAGGTCTTTAACTTTGTGAGCATCAGTTATGACATACTTGTTTTCTAATGTTAAAATTTTCAGTTAATGAGCAATATTTTTGCTTTTTGTGGCATCCTACCCCAAAAGGGAAGGGAACACACAGCTGTGCAGATGCTCATGGTTAAAAAAGAGTGACAAAAGTCAGAAAGTCTGTAAAAGCTTACAAAGCTTTATTAGCAAATTATACACTTGTCATGGAAATTGATATGTTATTCCCTTATTTTCCAGTATAAGCGCAGTGGTAGGTTTTGAATAAAAGGGTAGAGTGAGAGAGAGAAATTTGAGAGAGGGAGGGAGGGAGGAAGATCACCAGTCCTTGTTCCAGTGTCAATCCAGCTAATGGGATGTCCGGAGTTCTGGAGCATGCATACCGGAGCTTCATGGGGGTACCTATTGATAGATAAGTTTTCCCCGCCCTGGAGATAAGTTTCTAGCTTTTTATGCAAATCCATTATCAAGCGCAGTTCATTCCTCTAAATCTTTATGGAAATGGGTTGGAGGGCTTCAGGAGGTCTCTGGTGTCTTGATTCCCCACTGCTGGGTGGGCTTTTCATCAACAGTCTGACCTTTTCTCAGCCTCATTCCTGAATTTGCACTGTACCATGTTGTGCTTATCTCCAGGAGCCAGAACAAGGTCTTCTGTCCCAGAAAACTGCTGCCCTGCCCCCGTATGGCCCCCTTCTCCAGCCACATCCTGTTACTTCTCACAGCATGCTATTACCAGCCATCCTTGGTTGGCCGCACAGCCATCCGGCTATCCGTGTTTGAGACATACACATTAGCCCCTAACTTCGGGGCTTATGCAGCTGTATTTTCACTCCAATGCAACTAGTTTGGCATCGGTGAGGAAAGGGGGATGAAATGTCTTCATAATCAATGGTTATGAAGGTTTAAGAAGGGAAAAAATAAAATTAAACAATTGCCCAGCCAACCACATCCTCAGAAAACCTATACTGTAAGCACTGTGAGTTTCTCAAGTTTCCTTTCCTCGGTAGTTCCAGTGGCAGAGTTCTGGATCAGGCTTTTCTTTCTCTTCTACTGTTCTAACATCAGTGTACAAACCTGTGTCTGAAAATATAAGTGAATCAAAGTTGGCAATGAATCAATGAATCACAGGGCAAACATTTTCTGGGTACTTTTATCAGTTTTTAAGATGTGAATTGGATAATGAAATTCTTTGCCTAAATTAATCCACTTTTTCTAATCCCTTTTCTGTTTATAAATTTTTTAATGATTTAGCCAGTAGGGCTGTAGATAATACAGTCTCTTGGTGCTACAATAGGAACTGTGTAACTTGAAAAAATATGTATATGCTTTCTGACTTGATCTTACAGTTCTAATTATCTGGCTTTTTTTTTCCTCCAAGTGACTCACAAAGGTTTTCATCAGTGTGCTTAGTACAGTGTAAAACTCAGCAACCTAAGTAGACTGAATATTAACCTCTTTCTTCTATGCAATGCTTGTATCCCTGCATTGAAAAGTATTTCATCTAAAATCACATCGTTTTACAGAGAAGAGTCCTTTTCTGGTGTTACTTGCTTCTCCTAACTGTGATATAAAATTTACATCAAGTTGAATTCAAACAACTTAGAGCCCTGTGGAAGACAGCCTGGGAATTACATGCTGCTTTTATGCTTGCAAAACCTACATCCATGAAAGTCTATTTTAATCACTAATTTTAACCCCCTAAAGCAAGACGTTTTGATGGCTTGATTTTGGTTATTATTTTTTCTATTTTGAAAACAAAAAACTTTTGTGACCTTTTATATTCCTTGAAGTGATCAAAGAAAACCCCAATGTGTACGTGGTTATTTTGATTTTTTTAAATAAAATTCATATTGGCGCCTACTACGTCAAACATTCAAATAAAATACAAATTCTCACAGTTTTAACTTACATCAAAGATGGAAATCATTGTGTGGTTTTGGAAACCAAAGCAATTCCAAGATAGACACAGTTGGAATTTTTTTATTTGACAGCGTGTTTCATACACTTAGTAACATCAGTGTGAAGTTGAAAGTGTGTATTCTAATGAAGCAGGAAGACTAGGGGAATCTTTATAGTGACTCTTTTAGGATTAAATTCAACTAGGTGACACTGCTACATACACTTGTAATGGATTTATACAGCACAAGAAGACTTTAAAAATAATAAATTTGCTCATTTTTGGATGTGTATATAGACTACAAAGAACTATTTCTTGAATATGCTGTTAGTAATGCAAAATATCTTGCACATTATCCTACAGATTGATAATAATAGTTGTGTTTCTTTTGGCAGGTTGTCAAGTTGTTAAGTAACAAAAGATCTCAAGCTGTTGGAATATTAATGTCTAGCCTTCATTTAGACATGAGGGACATTCAACATGGTAAGTGAAGTTACTATTGATTATTCTCAGATCACATAATTAATAATCCGGAAATGTTCAATATTTCTATATTTTGATATGTAAAATAAATTAATATGAGGCCTTTTTTACACTATTGTTTTTGAAAATACCTTTCTCTGGCATTTACATTCCCCTTTCAGCATCAGTTATATAAGTGGTATGTAATACAGACACTTTGATTTTTGGTCTTTAGAGGAAGAAAGAGTGATGTGTTGTTTATTTTAATTCAGATAGCCTTGGGACATATCCAGAAAAGTGAATTATAATGTTTAATTTATTTGCTTTATAAAATAGTTCCTATATTTGGGTTAGCACAAACTGTGGAGCTCTTTCATCTTCAACAGCATTTTTTTATAAAGCGAGATCTTTTAGGGGAGTGTAATACTTTTCACATTTATGCTAAGAGACAGTAGTGCAAAAAGGTGAAAAGTGGAATTGCATTTATATTCAGAGCATCCCTTATGTTTCCCAAAGGCTTTGGATAGATTTGAAGCAGATTGAATTATCCTGTGAAGTGCCAGCCTATCTATTAAATAAATGTGGTTTCAAGTATAACACAGACTTCATAAATCACAAAAACATCTTGTGAACTTTCTAGGCTACATATTTACGGCCATGCATTCAGTTTACTGTGATTTGCTTATTTTGCGAAATTATTCATAAATAGAACAAATTTGAGAGCACTCTGTCAGCTAGTGAGTAACTCTTAATCACAGTTTTAAGGTTTTATTAAACTGTTTTGATGGTTACTAGACTTCCTCTAGCTGAAGCGCTTAGGATGGTAGTCATAGAGCAAGGCGCCAGTACTGGCGCCAAGAAGTACTTGGTATTTCCAAAGCTGGCAGATGTAGTTCAGTTAAGTCATAGAGCAAAATCTGAAAACAATGATATGGTCCTTTCCTTCAGTCAAATATTCAACTTGGTTTCAGTTAATAATGAGAACCTTATGAAAAAAGGAGTCCGCCTAACATCTGTGTCTGTGGTAAAGCCAACACAAGTTCATTGAAAATTTGCTTGCTTAACATGCAACACTAACAATAACATGGCATGAATGTCAGTAGTTGAAGGGGTCAAACAATATTATTCTTAACCTTTATCCTATTACAATATTAAGCACACATGATCATCTAAGAGCTGTGTGCAGATTTTGTATATTCCTCTTACAATAGCTGTTTTCTAAAACCAAAAGTCTTTGCAAAAGGGAATTTAATAATTCTCATATTCCCTTGCTGTGCAAAAGTGATTGAACAAACATGAGAAAACTTTTGTCTGGTGGGGAAATTTGTGAAAATGGTTGGTGCTAAAAGTCTTTTCTTTCTTTTTTTTTTTTTTTTTTTTTTTTTTGTTTTAAGAACATAAAATAGGCGTGGAGGAAAAGTGGTGAGGAGCAGGAAAGAAATTTGCATGGTGGGGGCAAGGAAAATAGA
Source organism: Acanthornis magna (assembly GCA_036785705.1). Lineage (NCBI taxonomy): Eukaryota > Metazoa > Chordata > Aves > Passeriformes > Acanthizidae > Acanthornis > Acanthornis magna. The sequence continues at coordinate 19,173,569 of JAWUZG010000040.1, read as the reverse complement.
GATCTCACCCAGAAGTATTTCTGGCATCGGTCACTCCATGCAGAGGTCTCTGAGTGATCTAACCGTAGAGCCCATGCAGAAATTATTGAATCACAACCCCAAATATTTAGCTTTACCTCTATGTATGCACTGTTTTTAATTCCTTATTAAAAAGAAAGGGTTTTAAATGTTTTAAGTGTTATACTGGTTTTTCTGCTGCAATTTGAATATACTAACAAGAACGTACTAACAAAAATTCAAATAATGATAAGTGCCTGCGTTAACAAAAAATAGCCAGTTGATATATTTGAGTCTTTATGCATTAATACTTAAGTTGTATGACAATGACTACAGCAAAAACATGTGATCAGTGTTTTTTGTCTCCTGGCCCAGCGTTTTAGTAGTGGTCTTGAGTTTTTTCCATGTTTGATGTACTCTGACATGTAAATTTACCCATATCTCGCTCAGTAGAATGCAAGCAATGGTTTTCCATAAATAAGAAATGCAGTCAAATGAAATTTCCCCCTGCCCTCCCTCCTGACAATTTGTGGTGCTAGGCAACTTTCTTTATATCTTTCTTGTAAATATTCCCTATATTATACACAAAGCATATCCTTAGGTTGCAGTGTTCATGTAAATTGCAGAAATGTTTTTTTTTTTTTTTTACTGGCTTCAGAAAAGCACCCAGAAGGAGAGAGAAGCTTTCAATGCAGTGTGATATTCCATTTCTTGTTTTGCATGCTACTTACTGTATTATATTTTTCTACTACTTTTGAAAAATTTTCAAGTTCTACATGAACAAAAGGGAAAACAATTATGCTGGGCTCTAATTCACGTAATAAATTTAGGATTTCAAGTTTTAAATCATATTGTGTTTAGATGAAGACCTTAAGATAGCTTGAGACCCGGTCCAATGTTGTATTTAATGTCTTGTAAAATATTATTCCTTGGTTGGTGATTTTTGTTGTATTTTTATTTGTTTTTTAAGATACAAAATAATGATGAAATACTGTCTGCATATCTGATCAGATGGCATTTAATAGAAGAACTCAGTATATTGTAATACATTTTAAATAGATTCCTCTTGTTATATAGTTGTTAAGTGTCTGCTTGGTAGAATTGCATTTGTCTGCTTCCAGCTTTGAAAATAGATTTAGTAAGACAAATGCCCAGATCCTGTCTGCTTTTAAAATATTTTTACAGCGTGGAAGGAGTAGTTGTAATAATCAGAGCACATTTGTTCTGAACTCTAGTGTGTCTTTCTAGTAGTGCTTTAAAGTTTGGTAGGTTAATTTTTGTTGTTATGGGTTTTCTTTTAGTAGATTCTAATTGCTAACAGAACTCTCATCTATTTTATGCAGTCAAGGCTAGAACTGTAAGAAATGTTGGTCTCTTTAGTTGCAGTGCCATTTCTCTGTTATTAGTATAAAAACGAGTACTCGTGGTTTCTCTGATTTCACGCAAGGTTTTACTTATGCCTGTTTTTTTTGCAATCGTCTATCAACTATGCAAAACACTTTATCCGGGCGTTTTGCTTGCTTTTGTATTTTCACTATACCGCAAATATCCTTTATCCAGAATTATGTTCCCACTGGAAATGTTGCTGTATTGGGCTGCATGATATGGCCAAAACTTGAGAAATGCCAAACAAGCACTTCTTACCTCTTTTTCCTTTATAGTTCAGATTTCCTTCCTAGAGAAAAGACTTGGGGTTTAACATTAATATTTTGGGGGTTTTCTTAACATTTCAGAGATGCAAAGTGTGCTTAAGTTAGAGATACAACAATATTCTGGCTTAACTGGATAGAGTAGCCTATGATGAACACCCTATACATTAAAATATAATTACATGTTAAGCCTGTGTCTGCATTTAAGGACCATGTCTTGTAAATAAGGTATCTCTTGCTGTCAGCACCTGAAATGTAACAACGGTTTGAAATCGCAGCCATGCAGCAGATAATAAGTTTGTTAGTGACTTCCCCAATCGCTTTGTTTATATAGAAACAGTGTATCCTCTTCTCTGTTTATGGCTTTTAGTAAGTGCTATCAGAATAGCAAAAAGTTCTTCTGTGTATGTGTATAAAAATAGAAGGAAAAAAATAAACTGAAGATGTCAGCCAGGAAAAAGGGTAAATTTGAGATTTTGTGCAGCTAAATATTACATTTATTACACAGTGAGATTTTTATCTAGTATTTATTTCATACATGGAAATTATTCTTTGGTTCACCAATATTGTCTTAGTTCTGAGCAGGCCTTGTAAATGTCTGTCAAAAATGGCATATGCAATTCTTTGTCTTTTGAAGTCTGTAATCTTTTCCAATTCAGTAAGTTGCTCTGTTAAGAGTTTGTCGCTCCAGGCATTGTGTTGCTAAAATACTCTCAACTATTTTTCTATAAGGTTTTGCATAGCACCTTGTGGTTGCCCTGACTCTGTTGGAAGTAGCTTGGGGATTTCTGCCTCTGAATTTTGGATTACTTTTCTCATTATCCTTATTTAACAAGTTATTTTTTCCCCTCTCTGAGACACTGATAATCTGCAGAATTTGATGGAGCTATCTGTCCCACTCTGATATCTGCGGGGGCGGGGGGGGGGGGAAGGGAACCCAAGGCACTTTCTATTACAGTACTTAACAAAGAATGAAATAGGAAAAACAGTTACAGAAAGGCTAGGCAGATTCACCTGACAGCTGGTAAAAACCAGCCTTGTAATCTAGACTTGAGTTTACTTTACTGGAAGTTATATCTGCAGCAAGGTTTGTTCTGCTAACAGCAGTACAACTTTGAACAACAAACATATCTTCTGCCCTGAATTCAAGACAGATGTGCAGGAAGTGAACATATTTTAAATGTTAGCAAGAAAAACAAATGTTTATTCTTTAGTATTTGGCTATTAGTGACAAAAGAACATGAGAAAATCTTGGGTTTGTTTTCTTACTTGACCAGTCATGCTGACATGTAGAAATGATGAGCAAGGAGAGACTGTCAAAGGTTTTACTAAATGATTTCACTGGAGAAGGATGATAAAGTGTCTCTTATACTGCATTATTTCAACGTTTTGTGCAGGAATTATTCATGCATGGAACTATCACATAGTCTGGGTCCAAGAGATGCTCTAAATGGAAAGCAATCAGGAAAGAATGACTGAACATCTGGAAAATAAGACTCAGGATTAGTTTATTTTATGGAAAGTCCAGAGGTGATCTGAGCATTATTTATCCTAACATGAGTCTGTAGAAGCATAATCACTTGAAACTCATAATGCCCATTTTTCACAATATTTCAGTATCTTCCTTAAAGACATCTTACTGATTAAACAAGTTATGAGGACAAAACAAGACATGATTGGATCAAGTTATTTGGCCACTGTTATACTAGAAAGTATAAGTAATCCTGCTGCCCAAAATTGATATTTTTGTCCATTTAAGTTATGGGAAAAAGTGTTGGCTGTGGGAAGATATGCAGACCTTTTTTTCTGTTAGGTGGTAAGTCTGTATTTCTTTATTAAATAAATGATAAATTAAGTGATTGCAATCAGTGTAGATTAATTACACCATTTGAAACTTTGCCTGTTACTTCTGGTTTGTTAGTAGAGAATTCAAATTCTTTAAATGTTTCTCTTAATCAAATATTTTGCATGCAAACACCCAAAACCCTAAAAGATTATGGTTTAAGCTTCCCCTCTGATAGCCTTTTCAACTCCTACTTAGATTCTTCAGAGACACACCCAGGTAAAGACAGGTTTGATTCAGCATTTTGCTGTCTTGTGTACTAGCACTTCCTCAAAACTTCACACCATAATTCTAAGTCTTATTCCTCTATTTCTTCTTGACTTTATGCTACCATATTCATTACATTATGCATGCTGTTAGATTGTATGCTTACATGTTTTATTTGCTTATAATTACTTTACAAGCTCCTATTGGGAAATTATTGGTAAGGAAAACAATGGAATACACAAAATGGCTTTTATAGAATACAGACCAGAGTTAAATGAGAGTGTCACACATATGTATTGCTGCAGATGTTTCTATGGCTTTGATGCTGCTATTGTGCCCACAGTGTTCTGTATCGAGCAGTGATTTTGGAGCTCTTGTTTGGCCCCTCCTGCCAGACACATTTAGGGAGGAAGGACAAGGTCCTTGGAGACAGGTGGGGTTTCCAATGGATGTGGCATAAACCCCTGAGCTGTGGGTGAAGGTCCTGAAAGCCAGTCCTGAGTATTTAAAGCATGCCTCAAGCCCCCTTTCTACCTTCTAAGATTTTCTGAAACTTAGTTTATGGTGACCAGAGGTTAATAAAGCAGTAGCAGCAGTTGTTAAGGGACAAATACAACTTCAGTTATAATTTCTTTTTAATATATGTGCAGTACATCAAGATAATGAAGGACAGAAATATTAGTATCATCAAGAAAGGAACTGAATGCTTTATGTCATATATCTCTTTGTAATTTACACTTAAAAACAAATTTCTAGAATTATACCATTTTCCCCAAGTGCAAAATGCATTTTAAAGAAGATAAGTTTGGAGTTTTAAATGAGGAAAATAATACTGAGTTTTCTTCACAGTATTTGAATCAGTAGAGACTAATTACTGCCACATTGGACAGTTTGGATAATTAAAGATTTTTGTTGTTGTTAACAACATATGAATGTAATTTAATAGAGAAGTTTTGTCAGAAAATGTAACTTCATTGCCCGTCTGTTGTTTCAGTTGAAACAGTGAGGTTTTTTTCTTGTAAGTCTGATCTAACTTTGAAAATTTGAGAGAAAATTTTCAGGGAAGTTCTTTTCTCCCAAAAGAAAACAAAAAAAAAGTACCGTTATTTCTCATTTGTGTACTGTGTACTCAGAAGAGGGATGATTACAAAATTCTTAGCATAAAAGCAACAAAATGTGTGCTATTAGCATTAGTACCATGTAAAAATTGGGTGGGGGGAAGGAGAAAAAGACCAGCTTGTCTCTCTTTTATTGCAGAAATATTTTCCACTGAAAATATTCATACTCTTATACATTGTTGAACTACATAGAGGTTTTAACATTTATTAAAATTAAGAAATCCATATTAATTAAGAACTTCCAATAACATAGTTACATATTTTTTCATTAAATCAAAAGGGAAAAAGAAGAAAAGGCTATTTGCCACAACAACCTCTTTGTGATTTGTCACGTGTTTATTAGATTTGAATACATTTATACACACAAAGAATTTGTATTCAAAAATTAATGCCACTTATATGTATATAGCTGCTAACAATTTAAATACAAGGTAGTTAAAGTGGGGATTTTGAAAAACTTCCAAGAAAAATTGGTAAATCCCTTTTTTTTTTTTTTTACATTCAGTGTACCTATAACTGTATTTTTCTTATCACTCTTTTTATAAAAATCACTTACATTTATATGTTGTATTTGACCAAGTGGAGATCTGTCTAGCTTTGAACCTGATCTCCTGTATAGATAATCAGAAAATTTTTTAAAAAAGCGAAGGTGAGTGGCACTGACCGCTCATTACGTAATTTTTGTAGATCTCTTATCTTATTGCGGTAGTTCTCTTCAAATTGAAAAGTTTATTTTGAACAGCTTTCATACATGTTTTCTCTTCCTTTGATTTTTCTTTGTCCTCAGTCTACAATCCATTATTCTTTCTCCTCTTTGCCAATGAGGTGACTGACTAGATCTGCATGCTGCTTTCAAGATCTATGTGCACCATATGCCTATGCCAAGATGTCACATCATCTTCCTTCAGGCTCTGTTTTTTCCTGTATTGTTGCTGACATTTTGTTTGCCCTTCACTGCTGCTAGTTTTTGAGCTTATGTTTTCAGAGAACTATGAAAAAAATCTGAGTGTCTTTTTGGGGTAGCAGTTGCGAATTTTTTATGCATCACAGGACTTTTACAGTCTGGGTTCCTTTTTTCCCATCTACTTTGCATGTATTGACACTGAATATTTAAGAGATCCTCTTGTATGTGTTTGTGGTCAGCTTTAAAGTGGTGATACTATCTGAGAACATTGACACCTCATGTTCATTAAACAGCACTGTAAGCTGCAGAGGTCCTAGTAAGGCTTCTTTGCTACAAATTTCTACTTTGAAAACAAATCATTCATTTTGGTAATTGATTTTCTTTCTTTTTTTTTTTCTTTTGGAGCAGATTTTGGGTTTTTTTCGGTTTTGTTGTTGTTTTTTTTTTCTTTGTTTTCTTGGTTTGGGTTTTTTTAATCAAAGTAGACCTTTCCTCTTATACCATGACAGCATAAATTTTTCTGAAGCCTTAGGTAATGATTGTGTGGCATCTTTTTTAAATTCAGTACCTGGTCATTCTTACCCAGGCCTTTGTGGACACTCCATTAAAGCATTACTGTATAATTTGTTGCTCGTGAGTGCCTACTACAAAATTGTTACCTTGCCTTCTCATTACATTGGTTTTTCTGTATGTTCTTTATAAAAGTTGTTTAATCTGTATAATATATAGGCATTTTCCAGGCATAGAAATCAGACTGACTGGTTTGTAATTTCCAGTATCATCTGAGGAATCCTCTTAAAATTTTCATTTGTGTGTTGAAGCTCGTTCAATTTGAGACAGTGCCCAAAACCTATCACTTGAGAAGTACAGACCTGTCTAAGAACCTCTTTGACCTTTTCTGTGGTTGTGAATCCTAACACAAATACTTTGTTTAACCTTTTCTGATTCCCTTTCTTTTGTGCTCTTTTTACAGCTAGATTATCTGCATGCCCAGCTGTTTCCTGTCAGGCTTCATACATGTGATGTGTTTGAAAGCAGTTTTATTACTAACTTTATGCATTTGGCAAGTTGGGTTTAGACCTTTTTGTTCTTGTCCAATTTACATTGAACTTACAAGGCTTTGCTTTTTTGTTTTCTTTGGCTGATTTCCACTTTTGAAGAGTATCTTTTATTTACAGGTGTCCCCCATGCTCTTAATCATATATGTGATGTTGAGGAGTAGGAATACTGGGGATGTGAAAAGATGAGGGGGTAAAAAGGGTACTTTTAAATTCATCAGTTGCCTTTTTTTTTTCTCTGTGCCTCAGATGAAGTGTCTTTAAGCGTTCTTCTTACCTACAACCTTTTTTTAGGCTTTCAGCTATCCTCTCATTTTAAGGTAATTTCTGGTTGTAAAAATTAAATTTTTGGTGTTACTTCTAAAAATCTTATTCCCTCGTCCTATAGAGAAATTCTGTTAAAGGCTGGTTTGGTGTCTCCAGCTGTTTTGTACTTTATTCAGAAGTAGATCAAGTGTCACTTCGCCTCTTAAGGTAAATCTGCCTACTTGCTTTGAGTAATAATTCTAATGCCCTAAAATGTAGTCTCCAAATGATGGCTCAAACAATATGCTTAACAGATTAAATCTTCTGCTATCATGTTTTCTATGTGGCATATTGTCTTACACCTAAGTGGTAAAATACCATTTAGAAGTCTTTATTAAGATGCTTGTTGAGTGATCTGTAATAGGGCACTGAGTATGTTTTTTTTCTATTTAGGCGTGAACTTCCCCCGCAGGGAATGCCGTAGATCTCTTACAACCAATTTCTTTATCTTACCCGGCTAATGCTCCCGTCGGTATCCGCTGCTTCTCCTCTCTCTAACCTGCTATGGCACCGTGCACAGCCTCACACAGTCAGCGCCACGCTGATTATCGTCCTTCTGGTCCCTCCGGAACAGCCATTAAACCTCCCAGTAAACACAGATCTTCCCTTTGCAGATGTTAGACGCCTGCAAACCCTACGGACGCCCCGCATTCATACAGCTTGGCCTTTCCCCTCTGGGCTCTGCTTACCTGAGCCGCGGTGCCGCCTCGCCTGCCTCGCTCATGCCCGCACCGCGCTCCTCCCCGGGCGGGGCCGCCCCTGCCCCGCGCACACCATCCCTGCCCCGCGCAGATCGTCCCTGCCCCGCGCAGATCGTCCCTGCCCCGCGCACACCGTCCCTGCCCCGCGCACACCGTCCCTGCCCCGCGCACACCGTCCCTGCCCCGCGCACACCGTCCCTGCCCCGCGCACACCGTCCCTGCCCCGCGCACACCGTCCCTGCCCCGCGCACACCGTCCCTGCCCCGCGCACACCGTCCCTGCCCCGCGCACACCGTCCCTGCCCCGCGCACACCGTCCCTGCTCCCCGCACACCGTCCCTGCCCCGCGCACACCGTCCCTGCCCCGCGCACATCGTCCCTGCTCCGCGCACATCGTCCCTGCTCCTAGCACACCCCTGCGAGCGCCGGGGCCGCCGCCGCCTGCCCCGCTCGGGCCCGGGTCCCCGCTGCCGGCAGCAGGTGGCAACAGCGACCCGCGCTGCCGCTGCCCAGCGCCGGCGGAGCTGCGCCGCCCGCCCGGGACACGCCGGCCCGGGACACATCGGCCTGGCTGCGGCAGAGCGGCGCCGCTGCCCCCGGGCCGCCGAGGCGCTGCCTGTCGGCACGGTCCTCACGCTCCTTTAGGCGGGAGCTCCGAGTGTAAGGCAGAGAAAGCGTGATGCGAGGATGGTAGAGGGACTTGTTTGCTGTGTCCATTCGTCATCTATGATAGGGGTGGGTAAGATAGCCGGGGAAATTGTGGTTTTCTTCTTAGTCTGAGGTCCCACTGCTTCCCACAGTCAGTATGCTGGTGTTCCTGTGCCTGTCACTTTATGAGGTACCTGGATTTCTCCTATTTATTTCTTTCTCTTCTTTCTCTTGTTCTGTTGTTATCTACAGGCAAGGGAATATCAGGGTTATTTCTGTTGTTCTGCTCTTTCACATGAAACCTCCCCAAGCAATGGGAGTTAGGTTCTGTTTCAGTGTAATGTGTTTTCTGTTTTTTAGTGAAGTTGCAATTGCTTTTGCTACCTAGACACCAAATATAGCTCAATGCCATTGAACAGAACAATATCAACTGCCTCTCATAGTATTAAAGTCCTCAGTAGGCCAGAGCTAGTCATGACACTGAAATAAGTACACATATGTAGTCCCAAATAACTTTTTGGGTTTTTTTCTTCTAATGTGTGTGTTTTCATTCTCTGCATACATGGGCATTTGGTTGATTTTGTTCTTATCCCAGCCCTTATTTCCTTGAATTATTAATACCAGCTTTTGAGATATGCTTTGGAGTGTGAAAAAAGATGGAACTTAAACCATAAACAGGCATCCTTCTGCACTCAGCTATCATGGTATTGTGATTTGAATTAGTAAAGCTGTGTCGTCTGTCATGTACCTAGCCAAAAACCTTTTTGCATTATTTTCATAATCCCACCACACTTATAACATGGTGTCACAAGATCACAAGATCATTACATCACTTTCTTAGCATCTGTAGCTCCTTAGTACTCTAACTTCAGAATATTTGGTGGAAGGCTTAATGTGCCTTAATACAATGAAATCCCTGGTGTGTTTATCCAGACATCAGATAGGGAAGACATGTAGAATACTAGGCAGCATCTGATACTCTCCCGGCTGTGCCAAAAATAAAATTTTAATTTGATTTGGAGGATAAATTGAGGGTATGTAATTTCATTTCAGTGAGATACTACTACCATTTGACAGAAGGAAAGAGAAATTTGGATTTGAAAGGAAACCTCTCAAATGTTTTTTGTAATTTTTGACTGAGAAAAATTGTATTTTGAGTTGTGACTAAAGCAGTTGCTTGTACAGCAATTACAGGCAAATGAGGACCTGCTTTGCCTGATGTTTGAAACTCTGTAAGTTTCCATGCAGTGCTTTCTAACTAATTCTGCTAATATGGATACTGGTATCGCACACGACTGGGTAGCTTGAACCATAAGCAGGGAAAGCTTGTTCCCAGTGATAATCTTTGTCTTCATGGCTACAAGAACTTGCAGTACTTTCTGTTGTAAATCATCAAAGGGTAACAATGTTCCATGTAGTCTATGTAAAATGATTTAGGCTTGGTGATGTTACAGAAGACTTGTAGAGAATTTCAGAGAAACCTAGCAAAGGACAAACATGCAGCTCAAGTCTAGGTTTTTAGAAAGAGCATTCTAAGCATTTTGTCTGGCTGCTAGATAAGACAAGTTATGTAATATTGCCTGTTAATTTCTGCCTCAAACTATGAGTCTGTATAAATATGAACATTTTAGCAGTATAAATGATCTTGAGTTCCAGCTGAAATTGTGACCCTTCAACCTTTTGCTTTCTTTGAAGTTGCTGAAAGTTTTGCAGTTAACTTTGGTGTGTCTAGGATTTCATAGAAATATTTTAAGTGAGGGAGAAGTCAATGTATCCCATGAAACATTATTCAAAAGGTTAATTTCCCTCACTTTTAGCATTTTAAATATTGTTTTCCCATGGTAAATTTGCCAGATTAATTTACAGATACCCTTCATTCTTCCCTGCATTTGGTCTGTGGAATTACAGAGCCATCTGCTTTCAGGTACCTTCTCATGCAGGTATGTAATCAGGTTGCTACTTAACTTTTTTTTGTATACACTAAATAGATCAAGCAATTCAATAGAAAGACAAGTTCTTGAGTTTATTTTGCTGTCTTCTTTGTTGGTCTTTTTGATATTACATTGGTTCTAGCTGTAGTCCAAAAAATCACTTTAACTTCTAGTCACCCCTTGAGAGTGTTAGATTAGTCATTGATCATGATTTCAAAGAGTGCAATCAAAGGAATTCTTTGGGTGAGTTTGAGTCTACTCATGAAAAAGCAGCTCTCCCATTACCATTGCCACTTGGATTTCACTCAGGATCAATCATTATTTTTAATAACTTTCTTTCCAATTTTGATAAAGATGTATTTATTTGCAGTAAGCTGAGAGGAGAGTCCTGTGAAGGCCTAAGATACTCTCTCCTTTCTGGTAATATTTCAAGAGCAATTACATTTTCAGATCTATGAGCTAGGCAGTTATTAGCTCATCTATTGTTGACAAATAATTTAATGTAAGTATTCTAAATTGCCACCCAAACACACCAGAACCTCCATTAACTATGCACTAGCTGTGGATAAACTGAGAGGAAAAAAAGCTAAGACCCCAAGTTAGCTGCTTACTCCAGAGAATCTATTTTTTGGGAAAAAAAGTGTGTTAGGTATCTGCCCTGATAACTTTATCAAATACTGTGGCAGTGCACTACCAGCTGATTCCAAGTAAATCTCTTCTTCTTCCTTGTCCATTTTGTTTAAATTTGTAATTTGGAATGAGCTCCCTAAAGCAAGAAAGAAACAGCTTGTCTCTTTGCTTAGGAACTGTGCTTCTCAGAGTTAGACATGACTTTGTTTACTTTGAGCTATTCTAATAAAAATAGATTAGGAGGAATTAAACCAAAAACCAGCAAATTTGAATTCTGAAAAAAATCGACACCTAAGTTAAAGTCTCAATTAGTTTGAAGCCTGAAGGGTTGTTTGTATTCCAAACAAGTCTTGCTAATGTCTTCCAGTTACACCACTACTGGTGCCACAGTTAGCCTGTGGAACTCCTGATCTTAATGTCATTGAAACAGAGATTGAAAAGCATTAGAGACTATGTGGATGTTAAAAGAAAAGTTAAACACACAGAAAACCCAAATTTTATGTCACCTGACTCATGAGTTTAAAGCTATAAATCATATCTGTGTTCAGACAGATTGATACACAATGCCAGACCTACTGCATATGTGCCTTTGCAGCTGATGTGTTTGTACACTTTGTTTTGATAATGTGCACTGTAAATACATACTGTCATGTAAACATCTCCAAAATATATTCCTCAAATATCATGTTCTAGTAGTCTCCCCACAAAAAAAATATACACTTGACAGGTATGACAAAGTTTCTTTTGAGAACCTCTAAATGAAATGTTTCTGGCATGCTGTACTACCTTAACTAGAAAGTGAAAAAGCTTGGTACAAACTGATACTGAAATTAAAGCCAATAGCATTGTGGTTTTTTATAGCAGTAATTTTATTTTCTGTAACAGAAATACTTACATGTAAAATATACCCATATGCCAATATTAATTTTATATTAAAATTTTATTCTTGAAATACTTTAAGAATACATTTAAGGGTCAGGAAGTTCACCTAAAGAACAAGCCCCTACTATAATCATAATGCACAATTATGTATTTTTTTTAAACTTATTTAAATGTGTCTTATATAATTTGCATTTGTGTACTATGTTAAGCCCTAAGTAGTGTTTTGGGAGTTATCAAAGTAATCCTTTTCAGTTTGTTTAAAATCTTGAATCCTGCCAGTCAGTCTCGCACTTCAAATTCACTCCCCAATGACCAACCCCTGGCAGGTTCATTGAGACTGTTTGCTCCTCTATGCATTGTAGTTTAAAATAAGCATAGTCTGGTAAAATGCCAGTCTTTTCTCAGCCTTCCTATATCCCACACCCATGTTTTTTTCACCTGCCAAATTCAAACAAATCTTATCTAAACAATTAAGATAAGCATTGAAGTACTCTCTATAGTCAAATCAGCAAACCTCTCAAAGCCAGAACTGAAATACAATCTCTCTAAATTAAACAGTCTACAATGGCAATCATGTTTGTATTTAAACATTTTATTCTGAAAGGATTACAGCATTGCTCTCCACTTTTTTTCCCTGCCTAGACAAGAAGGCGACATACTGAGTCAAACAAAATATATTTGTTCTCTATGAGCTGAACTTGCACAGTTTTTGTAAACAAACTGTATAGGTGTATGAAGTTTGACTTCACATAATCAGTAACTGCTGTCCTTAACATAGTAGCCACTTGTTTGAAATGTATGTAATGTAACTGTTTATAATAACTGTGTGCAGCTATTTAAAATCTGGTGGTGTATTTTGTTGTATGTGTGAATATATATTTACATGTAAGTGAAAAAGCACTATTGATACAATTTTTATATTAGGGATACAAGTTAGGGAATAGGAATGGTAAGGACAACTGTCTAAAAGTTGAAATGTGTTTGTAAGAGAAGAATCATGCCAAAGATTCACTCCTTTCACTGAAATCCCCGACTTATGTTTTGCAAAATGTGAAGTAACAAATTCTTGCTTAATTGATTCTTATTTTATTGCTTCCTAGAAATGCGAGTGCAAGTTCTTGGAGGTATTTAAAATTCTTAAGTCCTTCAAAAACAATCTGAAGCAACAGCTCAGCTTAATCTGTGGCTTCTGCTTGAAAATTTTGTTTACTATTCTGGTTTCTTAGACAAGTTTTAGATCAAGGTGAATTACTGCCACAGTAAAACTGTGTGTAAGCAGTTCTAAGTGGTGTGTCTTGCCCCTCATCCATGCTGTATGTACTTGTGTTGAAGTTCCAAGCTCCCTTGTACTTTGTGCATTTGAAGTTTTCATCCTGAGAATGCTAGAGGATTTCCTAATAGATAAATATATCACAAAGGTACTGAGGGCAAGAAGGTAGGTAATAATTTGAAGTTTTTCATTCATGCCAATTCTACCCAGTGCAGCCATATCCACCTACTCATTATCAGTGGAGGGAGTTTCTGCAAGTTATGCAAGTCCAGATACTCCTGCTTAAGAATTATTTTATTTCACTCATTTTCTGAGGATCTTTTAAAATTATATGGTCTTGACCCTTGTGTGTCTGCTGCAGCTTCCATTAGTACAGGGATGTTAGGTTTTAACAATGTTGTGTAAACACAATGTTTATTTCAAAGAGGCTCATTTGGGATTTAACTTTCTGCATTGGAGATTCACATTTCTATTATTTAAGATAAAGAGGGATCCCAAGAGAATAGCAGTAGTTGTCAAGTTGTTGGAAGTATCACAGATAAAAACATGGCCTTGTGAAAGTTAGATGAATGATGCCAGAAGTCACATGGGGGAAAAATAAAAGGGGTGGGGGGAGAGGGGGAGGGAAAGGAGGGGTGAACCAAAGGATATGAAGTTTTGAAGTTGTGGGTTTTCTGTGTAACCAATAGGAGAATGAAAGTTTTGTAGTTTAGTTTATTTTTAGATATAAATGCTAAGTTGGATGTAAATCCTGGTTTACTTTGCAAGTAGCTTGATACTACATCTGAACATAATTTTTATGGCAACAAAAGAAGCCATTGCACTTTGATCATCTTCTGAGGCTCTTTTGTTGATAAGAACATTGATGCAGTTGTTTTTTTCTTCTACTTCTGAATTGAGCAATTCAACTGTCAGTCATTCCAATGAACCTGATGAAATTGTCTATATTGAGAATTTTTTTTCATGGTTTGCTTGTGTTTGCATGGGTCATGTTCTTGCATTTTCCTCCAAAGACACCTGTCAGAGAAGACTTCCATTATGTATTCACAGAACAATTCTGTATACATTCTTTATCTATTCATTTTCTCTGTTTGTTGATAAAAACATGAGTTGGTCAAGCTATGTATTATCTGACTTGTTTTTCCTATATCAGAATTTTTCATTTTTTAAGGTTTTTCTGGTATGCTAGTTTTCTAATTATGTTGGATTTTGGCCACTTTCAATTTACTGCCTCTACATTATTCTTGAGGAAGCTATTGTTTCTAATTAACTCAGAAATAATAATTCAAGAAAGATCATTCAAAGTGACATATTGGACCTACTCATCTACTTATGTCTCCTTGGGAGTGCCTTTATTTTTCTTCCAAATAATCCTTTTTAGATAATCTTAAATTAATATAAGTCTCATAAAGTTTGGTTGAATTAATTTTAGTGGTACAATTCTGCTTCAAAACTATGTAGTAATTTTGGAACTCTATTTATATACAGCTTACTGTTTCTATATATTTATATATATTCTTAATAATAATGGCGTCAATTTTTGTTGTAAGATTAGTTGATGCCTTTTCAGTTTCTTTCACTCTTCAGCTTATGGTAATATCCCTGGGGTATAGATTATTTCAGTGGAGAAGAAATATCTGGGGATGAAAGCCGGGAAAAGTACCATGGAACTTGTAACCTCTCAGCATCCTCTGATCTTGCACGTTAGAGTCTCACGAAGGGCGTGACAGCTGTGAAACCCCCAAATCCATGCCACACACAGAACAATGTGGTAAGAGTGCTGTGGTTAGTTGCTGCAGGAGCAGGAGGTCCTTCATTCAATGAAGAAGAATGAGTCTGCCTTTGTATTTTGCTGTACTGACCATCTGTTGCTGCCATTTGACGAGGAAGTCGTCAAGTCTTGCAGAAACTCCTGGTGCTCTTCTGGAGAAAGAGAGCAGATGTGAAAGTGAAGAGGCAAAGATGTGCAGGAGGGAAAAAATGAGTGGTTTCTTGTAGCAATACTGCTTGGTTTTTGCAGAGTCATGGAGAAGTCAATTGAGGTGGTATGAGAAGGAAGAACTTGGGTAGGTGGTTTACTTGTTTGTCTCCCTGAAGGATGGATCTGAGTAGGGCAGGACAGGTTCAGAGGTGGTTTTACTTCAGCTACTGCTTCTTTATAAGGATTTAAACTGTAATCTGTTATCAGTCAAGTAGGATTTGGAAAATGCTTAGTCAGTTTTTTGGGAGACAGTTGTGCTTCCAGGAGGTTTCAGGAAGAAGACACTTAATTTTAGATGGAGTCCAGAGACAGAAAGGCTTAGGAAGCATACTTGGAAAGGCCAGAGAAACGGAGTGTGATTTGAAACCTGTCCTGAGAAAAGGGAAGGTTAAGATTAACAATTCAGCTGAATATCAGTTTTCTGAAAATCATTCATATGTGATTGTGCTAATGAGAGTTTTATGATACAAAAGTTGGATCCAAAGGATCTGGTTTATAACACTTTTTCTTTCTGAAATTCTACTAAGTGGGAAACTTTGAATTTTGGCCTTTTCATTTTTGAAGGAAATTCTGAAGTTTTCGGTTTTGAAACAAAATAGAGTTTCCAAGGACTGGGTAGCTGTGGGAAGTTATCTTTTCTCTTAACGTTTATGTAAGTGGTACTATTGGTGCGTTTAGATTCATAGCCAGGTTGTCTGTGTTGCCTGTTGGCTTTGGTTTAGTGGTAGCTGGTAGTGCACATGCTCCTAGATACATGAATAATCAGCAGCAGTAATCTGTCTAACAAAGAAAAAAGTACAGCTAATTCCTTTTATAGTCTTCCTTATAATAAACTGAGCATCCTGCAGTTTCCTGCTGATGGTGTTTTCTCACACATTTCCTCTTCAGGATTACATTTGCATGCAAAAAGTTTGATCTTGTTGTTGGCTGGGTTACTGTCTTCCCCTGAAGACCTGACGGTGGTGATAATTGATTGTGTTTGGTTTATTTTTTGTATTTTGTTATGTTGTTGTTTTTTAATTGTGTCTCTGTTCTGAATTGCCGTCCATATATATGGAAGCCGGTCTGTCAGTTCTCAGCTCTGAAAGCCTCTGAATATGATTGTGTGCACTAAACTCACTTTTTTATCAGCAACATATTCTCCTGTCAGGGGAAGAATCTTCTACATTTGGAAATTAATTTATATTAATAAGAATAGTAAATCTTTGTCTATCTGAATGTTTTGGGGTTTTGGTTGGTTGGTTTTTTTTTGGTGGTAGTGGTGGGTTTCTTTGGTTTTTTTTTTTGTTTTTTTTTTTTTGTTTTTTTTTTGTTGTTGTTGTTGTTGTTGTTTGTTTGTTTGTTTTGTTGGGGTTTTTTTTGTCTTTCTAGCTTCAAACTAATATCTAAATTGGGTTTTCTATTGTGATTTTATGTATATATATTTTATTCAATCTATACTGTGGAAATACAGAATTTAAAGGAAACTCTTCCATTCTGCTAAAACTTCCATATTCTGCAGTTAGATAATAAGATATAATTTCTGTCCCAGAGATACCTCTTTAGATTTCCATGTGGATTGTGACCAAAACAGTGACAATATCAGGAAAGCTGAGGAACAACTAGAGTTTCCCACACCCTTTAATTTGGCTACAAATCCTTTGAAACCTCTTCTTCTTGTCTGTCCTCTGTAGGATTAAGTAATCATTTGTGATTTATCCTCAACCCCTCATTTTACTGTGTGGATTTTTTTGTAATCACCTGTTGACCACAGCTTGCTTAAATAGAAAAGGAAATTGTTGGTTTGTAAATCCTTTTATTTTTTTCTATGCGTATCTGGGCACACTTGGTTTAAATTTGATTTAATCATTTCTATGTATTTGTATATATACACAATTATATATATGTACATCAAATAATTTTACAATGTTAGGGCTTGAAACTGGTGCTGGTTTTATTGGCAGCAGTGGCAACAGGTGTGCAAGAAAATAACAAAACTCTGAAATCTTGACAGTAAGAACTAAATGCGTGGGTCTGATGTAATTAAAGTTTTCTATTAGAGCAAAAGCCAATTCTTCACTTTCATAGTATAGTAGTCAAGGCCAGGAAATGTCAATGTCAAATTTGAAACAAGAAAAAATTACTTTGTAAAGGAGTGACATGGATGAAAATACCCAGCAACTGCAAGATTAATACAAACCCTTCTCCAGTTGTTTGCATCAAAGTATACTGGAATTGTAGCATGGCTAAAAATATTTTCTTATGAGGAAATTAGTCTTTGTCTGTGCTTCATCATTATATTGCTATCACATATGGAATCCTTTGGTTAGATATTTGTGTAGTCATGCTGATTGTAGGGGGCATGTTTAGCTAGTAAGCTTGGCTGCATAAAGAAACGTTTTTTTTCAAATTCAAATTGTCTAGATAATGGAATTAAATGTGCAGTAGTTCTGATTTATTTTGGCAGCTATCATGCTCTGTATGACAATGCTGCAGGTTGGCTAAAGAACAGAAGCTCATATCCTGACTCCTCAGAGCACAGGGAGCACACCTATGGTGAACATGGAAAAATCCTAGTGAGGTGTTGGAGTGCTATTTATGAACATATGCAGGTTTAGGTGAAACATATAGAAATATATTTCTCTTTGAAGAAGGAGGCTTGAAGGATACATCCTAGGATCTAAGTTCTCCATGTCCTTGTCTCAGACTGATTTGTTTTAAGCAGCTCCCTGAAGTGTGTGCACTCTTCTGCATACCTGTTTTGTTGAAAGTACACAGACCTGGCACCATTGTGTTTGCCAGGCGTTCTCTTATCTCCTGCAAGCATTCAAACAAAAGTGTTCTATTGCTCCCTGTGTAATCCGTGGGTGATCTTAACATTGAGCAAAAGTCAGGGCAAGAACTTGTGTTAAATTTCTTAGTCCAGGAGTAGACAGTCTCTGGAAGGAAGGGGATGGGGGTGGAGTAGGGAGAGGACAGCCACAACTCAGAATAAATAGTTGAAGGGTTGTGAGTGTGTCCATATATGAAAACATTGCCTAAGCATAAAAGTGCTGAAATGTTGGATAATATAAACTGAGTTTCATAATATATCGTGGGTTTAATAAAGCTGTTTGTATATAGCTTTTGATGTTAGTGTTTTCTTAAAGCACAGCTCTCAAACCAATCTAGACCCACTTTCTATTTGCATGGTAAATTTAGTATCCAGTTCTACCAGGCAAATTTGGCATGTTTTAAGCATACAGAAAGTCTTATTGAGCAACAGGGATTATTAAATACAATGTATAATACAGTGCCTTGTGTAGAGGGCATCTTTAAGTCTCTGTTGCAACAATTACTACATTTGGATGGGGGAGGGAAGTTTAAGAATATCCCAAATAATTAGTATCAGCTTTTTACATGTGCCCCCTCCCCCCAAAAAAACCAAAAACCATGTTGCTTCCTGAACTGTTAACTGTTACATTGGCATTATCTGCTACATTGCTTTCTGGTCAGGGGAAAATAGAAAAATATGTTATTTCCAAAAAAATAAGGAATTTTTAAATTATTTTTTTATTTAGTCCTAAAAGTTAGCTTTGTGGCCTGCTTAGAGACACAGCGTGGCCTGCTTAGTTTAATCAAGATCAACACATTTTTGTTTATAATTTTCTTATACCGCAACTAAAACTGTATCTCAGGCCTGGAAAGGGGAAACATGATGAGTCCCAGACTCAGAGTAGTATCTCTGGATGCTTTAGAGCAATCAGAAACACATGAGCCTGAATTATATTTTGTAGTCTTTAGGTATATACAGAATTTCTCTGTGACAGCTAAGGACATGGATTTATAGGACAAAAAGTAACCTGATGCTGGGTTTCTATCTCTGATCAATGTTGCAATTTCTAGCTTAATCTCGCCTAGGGAATTATTCAGTTTATTGTACAAGTGCACACACACGCGCACACACACAAGGCCCATTACAAAAAAGGGTACAAATTAATGAACTGCAAAGTAGGAAAAGACTGGTAGAGTATGATAAAAATTATTCATTATTCATTCATATATTCTAATGCAACAATTTCAAGATTTAAAATCTGGATGAGGAAAATTGGATTTATCTTGTTTTTAAATGAAAGGTCACAGTGCTTGTAAAAATATGTAAGAGGAAGACTGAAAAGCATTGTTTGAAAAATAAATCTTTGCATTAACTGAGAACAGTTTTTCAGTAGTTTGCACAAATATTTCCTATGCCTTGTGAAATGTTCCTAAAACAAGTGGGGAGTTAGGGTGTCTCTCTTAATGATTTTTTTTTTAATACAGGTGAGGTAGATAGAAATAATTTTCTTTGCACTGTTCCACTGCGGTTTTTTGATGCTGAAAAAATACAGCATGTGTGTGGCGCCAGAATTGGTTGGGAACAGGAAAGGCATATTTTGTATCCGTACTAAACGTGTCGGCTTAGTGCATAGAAGACTTGACCCTTGTCAGGTGTTTTGAAGTTAACTGGCTGACTTATGGATTAATGAGTTTAAGACTGAAGTCAACCAGTGACAGGAATGAGCTTTGTTGTGTGAGTGTGTGTGTGTGGCTGTGGTGCAGATTTACAAATTTTTATAATGCTTTCAGCTGGACCATGAAAGTCTGATGTAAAGCTTATCTCTGATCTCTGGCTATGGCAATACTCTTGGGATCATGTTTGTGTGTTTGGGGGAAGGGAGATGAATTCTTTAACACTTGACACCTGGCTCTACCAGGTTTCCAGCCATACTCTTAGAAACAGCACTATTCAAGGCATTAATAAAGTTAAAACCCTTAAGCTGTATGACCAGTAGGTCATAAAAACTGTTGCTGAGTATTGTGACCAGTCTTTCTTTCACAGCTGGATTATCATCCCGAACAACTAACTCTTTTTTCTTTTGTCTTTTTTTTATAGCTGTTGTGAACTTGGACAACTCTGTGGTTGACCTAGAGACTCTGCAAGCCCTGTATGAGAATGTGAGTAATCAGAGGAAGTCCATAAAATGTAGGAATATTGTGTGTACGTGTAAAGGTATTTTTACTTGGCATCAATAATATTCAGAAAGCTTGTAGTCGTATTTTGAAGGACTATTTTCCCCAAAGCAATGAAAATACTAAACATTTAGATTGCATTAATTGCCATTGTATATTTTATGTAGTGCATGTATTTCTACATGAGTAACATGATCAACTTTTAAATGCTAAACAGAAATTAGTTTTGCTCCTTTTTTTTCTTCTTTGGGGCAGTCTTCTGGGGCAGTCTTTGATCAATAGGTATCAGACCTTACATTCCACATCTTTGACTTCACTTTTTAATTTCACTAATACAAAAATACTGTTCAATTAAGAAAAAAAAAAAAGTTTTGATAACAAAAAACATTCTCTTTGTGGAACGGGAGCATTTAATTATTTGTTGATTCAGGGATTCCTCCAAAATAATTTTAACCCTTTGAAAGGAAAAGAATTTCTCTAGAGGTAATGTAATAAAAAGTAGTGTAAACTTCCAGGGGCTTCATAAATGTCTGGTAGTAATAATCAGAGAGATTTGACCTCTACCTATGTAAAATCAGGGATTCAGAATATGCTCAGGCGTGTTCCAAAACTTCACAAAGCCAACCCATAAAAGATTCAAACTCGTGGATCTTGGAAGCATGTTTCTGCCTTCAGCTGAGGCCAATGAAGTTTATCCCTTTCTGTGGGTGCCTTGCCTGGATATGTGGAGCTCTGGCTGGACATCTCTGGAAAGAGCGAGAAGGCTTTTTACTTGCCCTCCAAAGAACCTGAAAATATGAGATGTAAAGCTGTGAGCCACAGAATGCACTGAAAGCCAATGTGTGCTACTGTATTGGATCCTCTACTTCCCTCACATTGTAGTTTTGATAATGTTAATTAATTTTACACCTTTCAGATGTTTGGTTTTTAGACTTTAGCTTTTAGTCACCTGCTTTGGAATGATTTGATGATTTATGAAATTCCTCATGAATAATCCACTTCAGGGGGTAAAAAGAGAGATAGCAAGCTCTAGTCCACTTTACAGAAAAACTGAGAAGTAAAACAAAACAGAAAAAAAAAACCAAAATCTGACAAGAGTTAGAAAGGACTTTTACTCTTCATCCCTGAAGAATTAGGTTGCTCAACACTGCTCAGGAAGATAATGGTCAAAAGGGAAACCCATTCAACAACGTATTCCAAACCTGTGTAAATGCTTCTCTTCTTTGTGCCACATTTCTGTTTTGGCCTATGGTATTTTATTTGACATTATTTTTAATCTGCTCCCTTATACAGCACAGTTATATCTCATTCCATATAGTCTTTAGCATGCAAAAAAATTGAATTAATTTTATATGTTACATATGTGTGAATGTGAGAGATTTTTCTTGTGGGCAATATGGAATAGATACTACAGTTATAACCAATTTTTGCATACCTCCCTCTCTTATAGTGACCATGATTTTAAAATTTTTTTTTAATTTGGTTTAAAAAATATTCTTCCTATGTTGATAATGTACTAAGGCTTTTCAAATGTTTACTGAATGTCATCTCTAATACACTTGAGGATCCTAATATAACGGATTATTTTCAAATTTGCAGTTCATTGAAATAACCAAATGTCATTGTATTAATTTTATAATTACTTTTACTTATTACAGAAAATGTCTAGGAAAAGTCCTGATTGAGGAAAATACCATATGTTAATCTCAGGAAAGACTTAATTTGTTGGAATGTCTAATATATTTCTTTGCTTTGAATAGAAAACAGATCAGTCCAAAATTATTATATTTGCTTGGGTACAGGACAGAAAAAAAACCAAAACCCACAACCAAAAAACCCAACCAAAATCCAAACAAAGAACAAGAAAAGCCCTCAATTTACAAGGCTTTATATGGGGACCTGAATTTTAATCCAGATCTTCTGTTTGATAAAACTGTGCCTTGAAAGAAGCTTTCTATTTAGTTGAGTTTTCTTTTCTTTTTTTCCTTTCAGCCTTTTGTCAAAACACTTCAGACCTTGCATTTTATTCCGTTGCTAGCTTCACTAATTATAACAATATTGTTCAGTAACAGTTGTAAGCAATGGGTGGTACCAGAGAGCCAGGCATGTTTGACTCCTCCCTTATTTCTCAATCTCATCCTGTGTTGTAAGTGGGAATAATTTTGCAGTATTTGTTTACTTTGTAGCCCTTAACTTAATTTTTAGTTCTTAGGGTTTATTTATTGGATTGAGATTTTTTTTTGCTGGATATTTAAATACCCCTGTACTAGTCCTCAGTCTTTCTATTTGATCTGTATGGAACATATGGGAGCATTTGTTTTACAGTCTTCCTTCAGAATGTAATCATTTTTTCTGATTGCATGTGTCTGGCATAGTGCTTTCCCTTCTTAAATGTGAATGAAATTTGGGCAGTCTCCAAACCTAAACACACCCTAATTTCAAAAGCCACAGTCCCAAGGGTTCAATTCCTGTTTACTGAGGAATTAAACTCTTGTTAAACCACAAAGTTATTGTATATATCTTAGTGACTTTTTATAAACGAAGAAACCCACACCCCACCTAAGACCAAGCCCTCAATAATTTCATAGTATTAAGCTGAATTGCATTAAGTGAGAAGGGCTGTATTACTGCAGCATTGTACAGTACAGTCAAATAGTTACATCTGGTTGTGTAGCTTGCTTTGTGAAGAGTTGTTTAAATACATGTTGATAATTAGTTATGTATTAAGATCTAGACAATTTTAATAGGAGAGTCCTAATAGATAAAACTACATGTGGAACAGTTACTCTAATGTGGCTTTACAAACTCTAATAACAGCGTTATCAGGCGACAGCTGTAATTAGAGAGGGAGAAGGCAGGTAAATTTCATCCAGGTTGCTGTATGGGGTTAGGACGTACTGGTTGTGCTGAGGAATGTTCTGATTGGTGAATAAGTGAATGTTTACTTCGAAAACTGATTGTCTCTTAGCAGCTGGGCTTGTAGCTAAAGTATCACTGAAACGAGGTATGTCTGCTTCTGCTTCCATCTTCGCTGTATCATGAAAATAATTGTATAAAAATGGATTAAAAATGCTGTCAAATTATTATCTTTCATCTATGGTTTTGGCCTTTTCATACCTTTCTACATCACAAAGGAAACACATATACTTCCTTAATTAGGCTCCTGGTAAATGGTCCACACTGCCTTTATCTTTAAAAGACTTAGGTCAATGCTTTCAAAAACCTGAAAATGTCTTTGCAGGAGTGAAAGGCATCCAGAAGTCTGGACTCTTCACTGCCACTAAGAGTCAAACCTTCTCCTGAATTGTTTCTTGTGATTTTTAGGTTTTTTTTAAAGCTAGCAAATTACAATGTGATGTCTTAATTTTTTTTGGCAAAGCCTATAAATTGTCCTTGAGTTCTGATAACCCAGCTTCAAAAGAATATATTTATTATTAAGCAGGGTATCTCTGTATATCTTTGTTGTTTCAGCTACT
Source organism: Acanthornis magna (assembly GCA_036785705.1). NCBI lineage: Eukaryota > Metazoa > Chordata > Aves > Passeriformes > Acanthizidae > Acanthornis > Acanthornis magna. The sequence continues at coordinate 19,150,001 of JAWUZG010000040.1, read as the reverse complement.
GTTGGCAAACTTCCTTAGACAAGTCGCTTGATGTTTTTTAAATATATAACATAAACTTTTAAAATCAAATTTGCAAAAAAATACAATTACATAGATTTCAACTGGTTTAAACTCAGAGCTAAGGTTCAGTAGCAAGGGAAAAAATTGAAGCAGGAAATTTACAAGATTTATGTTGTGAGATGGAAAAAGGGCCATTATGAACTTTGGTAACACCAAATATAGGCTAAATTTATACTCTGGAAAAAATGGGAAAATAATTAAATTGAAGTAGAGTATTTTTGAAGTGATTTCTGTCAGATTGATGCTGTCTGGTTTTAGATATAGTTAATGTCAAATTCTGGTATATTGTACTATTTTTTCCATTTTTAGTGCTGTATAGCTCTATATAGCTAAAATTCAAGGAAAGAAAGAACAGTGACATTCAAAGAGGTTCTAATGCAATCAGAGTAATGACTTTTATGAGAAAGGTCTATTGAATGTGTTCTCTTTTGACCCAAATCTGTCCAGCCATATAGAAACTTTTTTTAATTATCCATCCATAAATTAGAGAGCAAATAATCATTACCAATAAGGAAAGCTGGAAAAAATTCTGAGAAATTATCTTCAATAATACCTGTGCAATACATCTGAGTGGTTCATGCTTAGCATTTGTATCTTTGACAGTTGTTACTTCTTTGGATACACAATCTGAGAATAATGGCTTAAATAAGGGATAGGGAGTCTTCCTAACCTTTGCCCATGGGATTTGGTGGAGAAACATTAAGAGCTTGAACATACATGTATGTAATAGATTGCTGGGATGAGCACTCTAATATTTCACTATGCGTAGAAGGCTAGGGGAGAGAGAGTACTCTCAGTATTTATTCTAAAATATTTGCAAATAACCATTTAGTTTTGTGCTCCTTGCTAAAATATTTAGTTCACTTTATCTGTTATGAAAAAATATCAAGTGATTTTCCTTCATTTCTCTCTTCATTCCGAAGAGAGAACTTACTTTACAGACTGACCAGAAATAATGGAACTTAATTAAAATTTTTAGTGTGAGAACTTGTTTTCTTTTCCAAAAAGCTAATTTTTTTTTTTAAATTTACAAGCATAAATAGAATACATGACTTTTTTTAATGTAAGTTGAATAAATAAAATAACTCTTTCTACAAAGTCATGTCATTTCTGCACTAGACCTCTGGGGCTCTGATGAGGTGACCACTGAAACAATGTTACCTCTCTTGGCATCCTTCCAATTTCTAAAATCTGCAGATTTCACCTATTGTCCAGGGAGTTCTTACTGATTTGAGAAGTGATGGAAGCTTTCTTTTCTTTTAACTCTCCCTTGGGTAAGAGTGTTCTAGATTATGTGTGGACATGTCCCATTTACATCTGCTTTTTTAGCACAAAACCAAACCCAAGCCTTCTCCTCAACAGCACATGAAATGTTTAATATTTCTGCAGTTAGTTGTATCTTTTCTAGTCCTTACTATGTCTCTGGATGAGTCTTCTAAGATTGGATTAAAAATGTATTAAATTTTCTGATCCTGGTGTCTTGGAAACATTCTTCTTCTCAGGATAGCATTATACAAGAAGCAATTACTGTAGTAATTATATTCACAGGTCCTATGCCTGCCTTGACTTTACATAGAAAAGTACCTTTGGAGGATGAATCCCCAAGTTTCTTTCCTCACACTGAAGTGAAACAGAGGTAGGGAATTCAGGAAAAGAAGTGTTATGAATGGGCCAATGCCAGTATTCTAAAATTAAAAACAGGTAAATTAGCCTCAGCCTAGCCCTTTTTAACTGAGAAAGGCATGATGCACAAGCAGATAAAGAAAGGACCAAACTGGTCGTGGGAAGTGACGGCTCAGCATTGGGGGGACCACATTTAGGATGCTGTGTGTGCCGGGATGGCCTCTCCAGTGCGAGACAGTGCCATATGGGAGCAAGTCCAGTGCAGAGCCACGATGATGGTTAAAGACTTGGAGCAGTGTTATACAAGGAGAGGCTGAGAGGCAGCTGGGGTTGCTCAGCCTGGAAAAGAGTAAGCCCAGGGTAATCTTATCAGTATGTACAAATATCTGATTGGGGAGAGGGAGTAAAGAACACAGGGTGAGACTCAGGGATGCCCAACATAAAGACAAGACATAGCGGGCCTCCTGAATTTGAAACACTGGGAATTTCATTCAAATAGAAACACCTCTTTTTTTTCCTTTCTTTTTTTTTTCCTTTTATTTTTCTTTTTTTTTTCTTTTTTTTTTTTTTTTCTTTTTTTCTTTTTTTTTAACTGCAAGCATGTCCAAACACTGGAACAGGCTGCCTAGAGAAGTCATCAGGTCTCCATCCTTGGGGATATTCGAAACCTGGCTGGACATGATACTGAGCAAGCTTTTCTAGCTGCCTCTGCTTTGTGTCAGAGTGTTCACCTAGACAGTCTCCTGGGGTCCCTTCAAACCTCAGCTGTTCTATTAATCTTGGGTACAGGTACAACCACCGTTATAATTTCTTAGCGTCGAGAACAAAGTTTATTGTTGGGGAAAAAAAAGTTTGCAATATTTCCAATCTGTTCAAGTATTAAATATATAACATCAGACAGCTTTAGAGATGACCTTTGGAGACATCCACAGAAATTCTGGCTAAATATTAGGATATGTGACATTCAAGACTGGTGGCTTTGCAGTCATTTCCGGACTTCTTAAAGTAGTAAGAGAAAGTCTGAAAGGCTTTTGCTAAATGACTCTTCAATCTCTTTATCTTTCTATTTCACATCAGCATTTTCTTCCTTTTCGCATGGGAAGATCAGTCTCAGAAAAGGTGTCCAAACCCAACTTTCTGGTTTCAGGTTCCTGATGGAGCAGGCGCTATGATTTGAAACAGTTCTGTCCCTCTTCTGCTAACCCTGCAAAGGCATTCAAGACAGAATGCAGATGCAGCATATCTTATGCTTTGATTTTATTCAAGTAATTAGAATATAATTTTCCACTGGTGTCTTCAAGCTCTGTTGTGGAGGAAGTTAAAAAATGAGTATAATGTTTTCTTAAAGGAATAAAGGTAGATATACTTCTTTTAACTCTTGGGTAGATTAATGTTTTGAATCTCTTTTGAAAACTGCTGTGATTGTCAAAAGAAGGGCAGAAGGAGAAAATTTCATTTCACTTTTATTCCTTTCCATACCATTCCATTTTCCAGTACTACAGTTTGGAAAAAGAATTTTACCATAGCTTGGAGCACAGAAAAAAAGTGGGGCTCAATTTCTATTGATTGGAATATCAAAGAATAGACTTCACAGTATGCCACACAGTTTTTCAAGAAAATAGGCAGTTTATATGTTTTTTTTTTTGGCTTGTTAAGATAAAAATGAAAATAATTTTACTCCAAAGAATTACGCAGTAGTTCTCATGTATTATATGTATGATAGTTCCATTATAAATCCAGTATGTTTTTGTTCCATAGTGTTTTTTCAAATCCCAAATAAAATTTAAGTTTCAGTAAACAATACAAAACTATTTTCTTTTTTTTTTTTTTAAATGTAGTATTTAAAAGCATATTTAAAGATCAGATCACTTTCAAATGTAACCCAAGAAATTTGGGAAGAGAAATAAAACTCTCCTCTTGAGTCCTTCAATTCAATGACTTCATAAATGAACAAAGGTATTGGGAATGAAGATTATTGTCTCACTGCATAATTGAATGAGTAAATATTTTGCAGACTGCAAGTAGTCAATAACATTATTTGGAAGATATTCTATTCTCCATCAGATGTATGTATACTTAAAATCACACTGTGGACTCATAGTTTTACCATAAGCAGTTGCTACAAAGAAAAGAAAACTCTGTGAATGTGATTTGTTACAAGGGCATATTTATCTGTGTTGTTTGACAAGTCACAACAATTTTTCCTTTTTTTTTTTTCTATTCCAGAGAGCACAATCAGATGAACTAGAAAAAATAGAAAAGCATAGCAAGTCATCCAAGGAAAAAGAAAATGCCAAGTCTTTGGATAAGCCAGAACAGTAAGAACATACTTATGAAAGAGCAGTTTTGCTCACTTCAGAAAACTTTCTCTGCTTTAGTAAAATATGTGTAAAAAAACCCCAAGCCTGTACCTACTGACAGTGACTCAAATAATTTTCTTTAATCACTTCTAAAGGTTCCTCTACGAACTCTCACTGATTCCCAACTTTTCAGAACGTGTGTTTTGCATCCTGTTCCAATCAACATTTTCAGAAAGCATTGGTTCAATCCGTCGCAAACTTGAATTGTTACAGAAACTGTGTGAGGTAGGTTGTGCTCTGTGAGAGAGTAGATCTAAATTTCTGATATTTAATCTTGTTAAGCTTTACTCATATTTCAAAAGTTTTCACTTTATTTAATTAAAGTACTCAGTAAAAATCTGAAGGATAGCAGAATAGAACATTTTATGATTGTACTTCAACATCAAAGTGAACTTTAAGATTAGCTTTTGGTACCAAATTATATCATGTTTTTGCCATCAGTGTAATCAATCTCTGGAAAACAGTGCACCTTCCCCTTTTGTTAAAGCAAAATCTTTCCTCCTCATAGTCACCGTATCACTCCTTTTTAAAGGAATGTCAGTTCAGCTAACCTTGTGTTTGCTTGTACTTGAGAAATGTACAACTTAGTAATATCTCTGATACCTAGAATAAGCTAGAGATAGCAATGTTGTATCTAGTCAGAAGATATTACTGGAATTCTGCAGTCCAATGCAAAACAAATACATGGCTTTAAAATGTGGGTTTCATCAGCATTTTAATAACTTAAAACTATTTCAAATATTTTATGGTTTACTATGTAGTATTTTTTATTTGATTGATTAAATGTTTTAATTGTTCTGAGTGTTTTATGAACTTCTTGTTAAATTTTCTCCAATATACCATTCGCAACATCAGCATCAGTTAACGATTATTGTTTTGTTTTTTGCAACATGTCACCTCTGGTAATACTGCATAGACTTTCTATTTCTTTTTTCTAAGTATCCATTTTGGAGGTAACATTCTCTATTCATAAAAAATTGCATATTAATACTGTTCTAGATGTTGCAGTAGAAGGTTAACTTCCTTTATCTGAGGCTTTATATAAGTAATATTTCTAAATACAATATCAACAAATCTGCTTGTTAACCATAAACATTATTGGGACTTTGAACAGAATTTTTTTTGCTTTCTCTGTTTTTTAGACATTGAAAAATGAGTCAGGAGTTATGCGGGTTCTGGGTTTGGTTCTTGCCTTTGGAAATTACATGAATGGTGGAAACAGAACACGAGGACAGGCTGATGGGTTTGGACTGGATATCCTGCCAAAACTGAAAGATGTCAAGAGCAGTGTAAGTTGATTCGAGACTTCTTGAAGGCCTGAGAAGGTTAAATTCTCAGAAAATTACCTTGTTCTTCCTGAGTTAGTGGTGTGAAGCTTATGAAGGCATTTGGAAGGGAATTCTTTTGCTACTCTGCTTATCTGATCACACTTCTAGAGCTGGAAGTATTTCTGTAGAAATATGAAAATGAACCATCTCTTTTCACTACTGTACAAACAAAAATACCTAAAATTATGTTTCAGTTTTTAGTCTGATGTACATTTGACTTTCAGTACAAGTCGTAGTTCAAATTTTTCCTGTTAATAGAAGCAATACTGTGATCTTACTCTTAGAATTTATTACAGAAGTGGAAAGAGTTCCATGCTGATTCAAAATATTTGTGAGGGGAAAAAAGTCACTCCTGGACATGATTGAATAGGCATCCAGAGCATTTGGGATAACCCGAAATTCGTTCTTTATGGACACCATCATTACAGAGTTTGTATTTGACATTGGAACATGGAGCAACCTGAGTAAAGGACTTCTTGATTCAAGATTTGTCTAGTGCAGTCATCTCAGTAAAGAGAATGATAAGTAGTGGGTTTTTTGTTCAATGCTAAACTGCAGTCTGCGTGTTACAAGTGCTGTTTGGCTTTGGTTAATCGGTTTGGGGTTACATTCAAATATCTACTCTTGTTTACAAGTAAACAATAATCTGAGAGTTTCTATGGCTATAATGAAAAAATCTTATCTGAATGTGAGAGATTACAGCAATAATTCTTGAGACTTTAAAATTGGTTCCTACATCTATCTGGAGAGTCACTGTCAAGATCTTCAATCCTACAAATATCAGAAAAAGAAGAGTTGGTTTCCCTGCTTGGTCCCTCACTAAATCTACATTTTTTAGCTGCTGGATTAGGTCATGTGAGCAGACTGAGTTGAGAGACCATGCCAGCCATTTGCCTTTTAAAACATGTGAAGGAACTTCTTTCTTTCATGCTAGTTTCTTTGGTAAATCAGGGGAGTGGTGATGTGAATGACACTTTAGTACATATGTTTAGGGCAGCTTACCCTAGCTGGACATTCAAATTGGCTCTAGATACAGTATATCACCAGTTTTAGAACTCTGCTTGGTAGAAGATTTAGGCGCACTAATTTTTGTTTGGTAACTCAAGACTTTAGAATGTAATTTGCTGAAAATATGGCTATTAACCTTGCAATTGCAAGACACATTTTCAGTTTATTTGCTACTGATCAATGAGGAAAGTTCTTACAAAATTCTTTTCTGAAAATATCTGAGAATTTAATTCTGTCAGAAATCCTCTTCAAAGGGAAGATTTTCTGCTGAAGTTTCATTAGAGAGATTACAGAGGGGATGCAATGAAAAAGCTCCCTCAACCCTCACCCTGTCCCTTACTCCCCTCAAAATTTCACTTAGGAAAATAACTTTCTTTGTTTATTTTAACTTTGCTTTGGTTATAGTGTTGCAAAAGAACTTGTATATGTGAACCCAGAACCAATTTCTCTTTTACTTCTTGGGAAATTTTAGAACGTAAGGGTTTGGTTTGCAATCAGGTAAAACTAAAAAATCAGGAGTGTGTTACATGAGCATTGTATCTTTCTTCATTTTATTTAAAGATTAAATGAAACTTCAGGGTGTGGCTTATTTTTGGTTTGGGGTTTTTTTTGTGTTTTTGTTGGGGTTTTTTTAATGAGGGGACCAAATCAGCAAATCCCTTTTTTACACTAATTATTTCATTTACTTTAATTATCTTTTCTGAATGTTTTGGGGTTTTTTTCTGTGAGTTTGAGTAACACAGCAAATTCTATCTTCTTCTATACAGGACAACAGCAGAAGTCTTCTGTCTTACATTGTCTCATATTATTTGCGTAATTTTGATGAGGTGAGTGAAAATTAAATTTACTCTTTTAAATTCAAGTTAAGCAACCCAACTTATTAAATTTGCTCTTCTGCTGGCAAGATGAAGAAATGTGTACAAATATTCTCTGTGCTTTCACTTATATATTTTAGTATATAATAAAAGTAATGAGCACTATGTAACTCTTCCTTTGTGTTTTTGTCAGGATGCTGGAAGAGAACAATGCATCTTTCCTCTTCCTGATCCACAAGATCTCTTCCAGGCTTCACAATTGAAGTTTGATGATTTTCAAAAAGATCTCCGCAAAATGAAGAAAGATTTGCGAGGTACTGAACCTAGATTAAGTGCTAATTGTATGTTACCACTATATCTCTTATGCTCTTGTTTGTATAATTTTGAGAAATTAGATGATACTGTAAAAATAGTTGTGTATTTTTAACTTCTCAATTACTAGTTTGTTTCTTTAATTTGCTTTTCCATGATCATTTACGCAATAATCTATGATTTTCTGTACATAACCTGAAAGAGGTTTTTAATTCAAACAGCATCAAACCAGTTAGGTTAAATCTTTTATTTCAAAACTAAACCAAAAATCTAATTTAGTTTTCCTTTTTTGCAAACTGATTTCAATTCTTTGACCATAAAAAGAATTTCCAAGTGTTGGGTCATGTCCATGATTAAAAAAAAAAAAAAAAAAAGGTTTATAACTAGGTCAAAATACTATCTAGCAGATAAAATAGTATATATGGCGTTGTTAAAAACAGTTGAAATAACTGGACTTTACTGAAAGTAATAGGTAAAGGAAGGATTTTTTTCTCCTCTTATGAAATGTTTTCTTTAAATGAATTCAAAACGCTGAAATATATGTGCTAGACTTTAATGAAGAACATATATCATATATTTCTTAATAGCTTGGAGATCTAAGCACTAAACTTGTTAAGCAAGAGTAGTTTGCACAAACGATCCATGATCTTCAACGATTTTGCCAAAAATCTCTGCTGAGCTAGCCAGTTTTGTTACTGTGCTAAATCTTTGGGGGAGAGATACAAATCGAGGAGTGATCTTCATTATTACTGTTGCCTTGCTGCTTTTAAATGCCACACCTTTAGAGACCTAGGAAGGGTTTGGTAATCCATTAATCCCTGAACAACCGCGAATGGAAGGTTCTCTATTAAAACAAAAACATACCGTGGTTACTAAATGATATCTGACCTTCCCTTCCTGCTCCTATCAAACTTCCTGTTTGGAGATTAAAAAAATTATTTTAAATATTTTGAGGTAATATTTAAGATTGTGTCAAGGTCACTTAGTGTGATAGTGAGGAGTGAACTGAAGCATCATTTACTGCCCCTGGAGTAAATCTAGAAGGCAAAAATCTCACAGTTCAGCCATGAAAACTTGTTTCTATACTTCTTGCAACTTCCAGATAATCTCTGGTCCGGTCTCCAAGCTTGCACATGTAAAAGAAAGTCTTATTAAAGAAAAGATACTTGAATTCAGGCACATGTGCATGAATATCCATGCAGGCAGATTTTATTCCTCACAAATTCACCAAAAATGTTTTTGTGTACGTGAAAGGTTAAATATTTTTAGATCAAGGTTGAAATTTGCACACAGACATAAATCTCTTGTGGAATAAATCCACACAGTGCAGTGATCAAAGCAGGGGTTCTGTAAAAATGGAAATTACACGCTTCGATCTGCCATCAGATTGCAGTTGAATTCTTTCTGTGCTTCCAATCCAACCCTTAGGCAGTTGGCATTCTGTACTTTAGTTACTCAAACTGAAGAATAACTGCAAACACCATTGCTCTTTCCCTATTACAAACTTTTTCAGGGACAGCATCAGCATCTTCATCCTCTCCTGGCTATGAAGTGACAATTTCAACACCAGACTGCAATCTCAGTCATGACTTCTTAACAGTCTCAAGAGATGCCAAATGCTTTATGTTGCTTCTTTTCCAAAGAAAAGTGTCAGTCTAAATTAAAAATAATTTGTGTTAAAAGATTTTATGACTGCAAGAGCCATAGTAGTAAATTTTAGCAATACACTGTAAATTATGGATATTCTGATAGCTTAATTGCTGTAATGTTTTCAGTGAGATACAATAGCTGGTCTTAATGACAGTCATTTCTAAATAGAGTAAAAGTTTAAATAGAATGGGTCAAATTACTTCAAAGTGGGTCTTTTTCTCTGCATTTACTTTAAGTACACTGCCAGGTTTGCTAATGAACATGTGGAATCTTATGAGTTACTAGAGCTAGCAAGTGTCCTATTAAATCACTGATCAGGAAGAGGGTTGTATGATGCTAAGAAAATTCTGACAAAATTCTAAATATGAACCTACTCTTTTGAAGCCAGTGCAAGTAAATGAGTATTGATTATTCCTGGGAAACACTAACTTTAAAGTCATAGAAATGCATGCCCAGAATACATTACAGTTTTATACTGAAATGTGGACTGTGAGCTTGAACTTACATTCCTTAGTAATTAGATGGCAGGTATCATGAGTAGATTTTACCATTTGGTGAGGGTGTGTCACCAAGAAACTGAAAATTGCATGCAGCATTGATGCAGGCAGTATCACCACTTTAAGGGTATTCTGTTCCTGTTAGTTTCAAGTACCCTGAAAACTATGCAGTGAGATCGTGCTTATTACAGTGGGGGAAGGAGCTATTGGTTCACCCAGGAAAGAAAATCTTCTGAAGATATTTTATTTCTGTCTTAGAAAACTTCCCATGACCATTATTCAAAGATAAATTTCATTCCAGAAAGATCCTTTCATAAAATTTTTGGGTCATTTAAAAAAACCCAACAGAATTCCCATAAAGTAGAGAAAGGTTATTATTTTTTAAAAAGGTTTCATAACCCTAAGAATAGCAATTCATTTTAGTACTGCTGTATTTTTCCATCTAAAGATGTCAGTAGCAGACACAGAGATATGCACATATAAATAATCTTCATGATTCTGTAAAATAATTTTGTTGACATGCTATTTCACAGTTTTGAGTTTGGGTTTATGTTTATATTAGAGTTATTATGCTGACTGCTTAAGAAGAAAAAGAACTTGTGATGCTCAAACTTCTGTCTTCTTCCCTTTTTATTATTGGCTATTGTCCATTTTGTAAGTGTTTATGAACCCTATGCCTTGGCAGTTTGTAAAATCTTCGAAAAGAAAATCTCTTCTAGTATTTCAGATTACAAGTGCAAGTCTAAAAGATTTTTAGAAGCATGCAGTGTGCCTGTTCCAAGATGAATAAGACAGAATTTTTTTTTTTTTTAGATAATAGAGATCCCAAAGTTAAAATTTATATACCAGATTTGTTTTGTAAGATAGAAGACCAAAGAACAAGTAGATCTTCTTACTAACAAATCAAGTGAGTTTGGCTCCATCTGTTGCTCCTAGATTTCACAGCTCTCCAGGATTCCCACTTTAGCCTTTTTGACTTCAGTGACATATAGTTTGTTAAGCAACTTGATCTGCTTTTGATCTCTCCTGGCTGTCAGCAACATTCCTTGATGCAGTCATGCCAAGCAATGACTTCTGTTCTTGTGTCATTCCACAGAAGAAACTTTAGCACTTGCCACATGACTTAAATCAACTCACCATGTAAAGAAAATTGGGCATCCAGGGTCACGGGAGCAGTGTGTGACTCACTGATTAGGACCTCTGTTATATAACTATTAGTATCAGTATGTTTTTCTAGACACTTCAGAGTGCTCCAGGTAGAGCAGAAAGATGTGGAAAACATGTATTGAATCAATCAAGATTCTAATCCTATTTGCTCTGACACTCTCTTAAGGTAAAATTGTGGTTTAGAAAAATGTTGGATTTGTGGCCCATGAAATTCTTCAAGATGTATTTAGTTTAGGAAAGAACTAGAACACTAAAATGGCATTGAGAGTTATAAAGCTGTGGCAAGTTAAAAATGTTTAGAAGCTATTCTTTGGCTACACATTAGGATTCTAGCCTTACAACATTAAGTTTATTCTTGCTAATCAGAAACTAATTCATCACTTGTCACTTATTGCAAAACTTTCACTGAAGCTCAGCTAAAATGGAATTAGAAACAATGTCAGGCAGAAAATAAATCTGACTAGTAGAAGAGATTAATAGTACAATATAATTCAGATGGCTACGAAACTGAGTTGAAGTCAGTACTTGTTTATATGCCATAATGTCATATTTAATATGTTTGATTGGAAACTGACTACAAGAAATAATTATGATAATTAAATGTTATTTTTGTAGTGATGCTTTCTTTTCCTATTCTGAGTGTTTACAACTTGTTGAAAAGTCTCCATCCAAAAGAAGCTAGGCTGTGTGGCCCAGTACATCTCCCTGATTTGGAATAAATGTGGCTGAGAATGTTTATAAAGTGTTAAGCATTTGCAGAACACTTTGTATTTTAAAAGTATGTTCCAAGAAAAGCCCCAGAGTGTCTTGGAAAAATACACGTTCCTTACTTTTTCAGTGCTTGTTACAGACACCTAAAGTTACCTTTTCAGCTTGGACCTGCTATTTGCAGAGCTGTTGTGTGCTCTCATGTTTAACACCTGCTGAGTAAGAGCATTGGAAGTACTGTATTGTGTGATACAAAGACTTTCAAAGTTATATTTGGGATGGTGTCAATGTGGGACTGAGAGAGTTTGGACATTAATAGGCTTGCTAACCATTCCTCTTACCTCCGTAATTGTTACCCTGACTACCAAGAAAGAGTTCCCAACCTGAGAGTTCAGTCGAGCTGTAGTTTGAGACAGAATTTTCCTCTTCATGGACAAATCTGTGTCTGGGGTGCAGGGATTACTTTGCAAAATAAGATTGCATCCACTATTAGCTCTTTCATAAGTAATATTAATGCGTTCATGCTAAAATTAAAAAAAAAAAAAGAAATACAATGCCACTTTTTGATCAGAAGCAGGAGGGTATTAATTGCAAGTTCAATTAACAAACTTGAGGAGCCTTAAGCCATTTAGGGTCCCACTTCAGATGGAAGAAAAGGAACGGATTGCTCTTCTATATTTGATTGTCCTCTTCTAAAGGAGGAGAGGGACAATCTACTGATTGATTGATTTTCCTGCTAAGTCGTTGAGTCTAATCTGTTGATCTATCTTTTAAAAAGCTACATTTTGGTAAAAATTAAGTGCATCCTAAGAGGTTTCCCAAAAAGCTTACTTTTTTTTAAAATGTGCTTGTGTACTGATATTTCAATTTCAAGAGAAGACAGAGCTGGAGGAGAGAGAATTGAACTAGAGAAAAAATTGTATTCTTCAGAGTTTGAATTCATTGCATCATCAAAAACATTCTGTTCTAAGACACTTTGAAATGTCTGTGGTTTTGTTATTCTCTGTCAATATTTTTTATGTAAATGTGAATGAAGATAATTAAGAAAAAGATCTTTTATTTTTCTTATATGATCCATAGATCCACATTCGGATGAAAAGAGGCCTTCAGTCTTTTATATTAAAATGCCAAATCACTCAAAGTAATTAATAGCAAAGTAATATAGAAACAGTAGCAGTTTGGGTCAGTTATCCTCCAGTTATCTGTACTACCAGCCTTTACCGAAAGAGGTATTGTTTTAACCAAATCTTTGCTTTTGCCTACTCATTAACAGCTGCACATCCACAAATTCTAGCTGTTTGTTCAGTTATCACTGAAAGGGTTAATTGCTGCAACTATGCAGCATGCAGACTCCTAAACCTAAACCAGATGTAAGCTAAAGCCAGGCTTTCAGTCAATCTGTGAGTCATATTTTACTGTCCTTAAAACTCCAAACAAGGAGCTGTCTATGGAAGCCCTTGAAGACTCAGCAGTTCTTAGTGTAAGTCATTACAATTCCAAAAAAAATAAATAAAAGAAAATTAAGAGCTCTTTCTGTATTTGTGGCTGGGTTCATCAGAGTTTGTCTTTTGATGAGGCCAGCATTGTTTCCTTTAGATAAAGTCTAAGCTTTCTTTTAAAGTCATAGGTTGCAGTTGTAAGAAATCTAGAAAGCACAGAGGAAGTTGAGAAAACAGTGATTGTGTTGTTACGTAGTTTTCTGAAAAGTAGGATATCTCCTGTGGTATACCTCCTGTGGAAGACTGATTACTCAGAACCTCAGAAAATTAAGGACGTAATTTCAAATATTCCATAAAGGCTTAAAAATTAATAGTCTATCAAGTCTCTATTAAAGGTATGCTCTTAAATATCTTAAACTATCTTGAAAATTCACCTGACCTCTATCAGACTTCTATAGATAAGTATGTGGTTTCTGAATTAATTAACAAAAACAGCCTAATGAAGCTGTTAATTACTCATCCAAGATAATTCATAAATCTGCTTGGTTTCTTTTTTATTGTTTTTGGTGGGTTGGGGTTTTTTTTATTGTTAGGTTTAAGGGTTTTGTTTGTGTTTATTTTTCATTTCGTTTTTATATTTGGGGGTTTGAAAAGAAAAATCCTGCTGCTCATTGTTATCCTGGCCAAAGACAATGCAGTAAGCCCAAAGAGCATCTTTGGTCATCTGGTCACCCATTTTGTTCAAAAAGACATCTTTTATGTTTGGAAGAGATTTGTGCTTCCAAGGGCTAAAATTTAGCATACCACAGAACCAGCTGGAAAATGTGCATTGAAAAGATATTCTAAATGTTGAAAACTTTTGTTTTTCTCCTTTTAAAAAAGGTAAAGTAACTATTTCTGATAATGAGACTCAGTGCATTTTATATCACTTACCACAATCATTTCCTGAAAATGTTAGTACAAAGCACAGAATGTTTTGTCACTGTCCTTTTCCACGTAGATGTCTCTTAATTGATATTCGCTGTTGTGAAACTTTATATATTTTGTATAGTGACCTGAAATAAAAGAAAAAAAATAGGACGCACAAGCTAACCCAATAGCTTGAAAAAAAATGCACTTAATTGTATTTTAACACAGAAATAGAGAATGAGATGAATTCTTAAGATACTGGATACAGCTGGAATTTCAATTTGTTTAAATGTCTACTTTGGTTTTGAACACAGATTTTCGCATCAATTTCCAGATCAGGAGCATTTGAGAGACCTGTGTATGAATGGGCAAAGGCTACCAGTCTGAATTGCCCACAAAAATCCATTTTGATTGCTTCTCTGAAAAATGACATACAGTCTTCTACAGCATATAATGTTGAGGGAAGATGAAATTAGATGTATTATTGGCCCTTTCCGTTGTTTATATATGGCTTTTATGTTAAAATTGATTTAGAGGGCTGGAGAAAAGGTGCCTATGCCAGCTTCTCCTTAGGATCTGAAATCTTTGGAAGGTCTCGAGTGCATGATTTAGAACTTGAGGATGCTGAAACCTTCACCTTGCTACAAAGCAACACCAAGTTTTTATCTTTCTTCCTGTTTGGGCAATTCGATCTTGTGAGATAAGTTTCTGCCTAGTGCTTGGCTTTTGTGACTGCCTATATGACTCTCATTTTTGGTGCCTTGAATATCTTTCAATATTTCACTCTAAGAAAATTTTAAATCTGCTTGAAGTAAATGGAGTTTAGAAATATGGTAGCTTTGTCTAAGTTTTTCAGTTTTATTCACATCTCCTAAAATGAGAGAATAACTAAACCTGTGAGAATAGGGAAGATAAGACCATGTTTTGAGTCTGTTATGAAAAATCAGACACGCTTTTGTTTTAGACAAAACTTTGACAAAGTCATCACAGCAGATCCCCTTTGCCAGTCGATTCCTTTGATATCTGGGATGTTTAGCTGAGCTGTTTCATGGAGATAAATGTGTTTGTGTATGAAGCTGAGGTTAAAAAAAATCAAATTAGAAGGCTGTTTGTGTTCTCACATACTTTTTGGGTTTTTCCATGTTTTATCTCCATGTTGCTTAGAAGTTGTTAAATGCCCTTCTGACACAAGCATTTATTCAGTAACTTATTTCTTAATTTGGGCAGAAGTACTGGTAACTATCTGGTATTTCGTATTACTTTCGTTTGATCAACACCTTAAGTTCTTCAGTTATGATGAGGTGTAGCAACAGCTCATACAAGTAGTGGGGGTTTATATTCTGGTGACAAATTACAGGAAATGATAAATGAGTGCTATATCCAACAGGTTGTGTAGGGAGACTACAATTTCAGTCTTGGTGATCCGCAGAATTGAGAAACTTAGGAAGAGCTTGAAGGCCAGTTAATTCTTTAAAGAAAAAAGCATATGATTAACTAGTTTGTTTCAAGCATCATGCTAATAATTATGGTAATAATGACAAAATTTGTTAATTTTTTAAGTCTCAATGCTACGTGCAATATTTTACTCTTTTTAAAGCAAGAGAAAGGGTTTTTTTTCCCCTGTGTTTTCTTTTTGATTTTAATTTTTTTACGCAGTGTTTGCAGTTCAGGAATAGGATAAAAAAATGGACCTGAACTGTTATTCTTCTGAACGTCATTGATTTTAGCTTTTTCACAGAGGCAGAGGGTGTGGGCAGAAAAGAACAAAAATAATTACACCAAAAACTGGAGAAACAAACCTATCATTATCTGCACACCCTTTCCCACACCACACATATGTGCACAAACAAATCAGCTGTGGGAGAGCTTCCAGTATCTGAATGGTTAAAGAGACATTTAATTTTGACAGTTAATGTTACATCTTCTTGTTTCCCATAACAAGATGAATGTAAAACATAGCATATCCCACATTTCCGTATACATTTTGAAACGGGACTGCTTCAAGCTGTTGTCATGGGTATAGGCTAAGATTTTTGGTGGGTACAAGTCTTCAGAAGATATATACTTCTCTCAAATTGCCTGAGAGATCAGGAGTTCATATAAGCTGCAGACATTCAAGAGAATACAATCCTGTACTGCTCTGAAAAATACTTAATCCATATTCTGGAAAAAGGTACGGAATTCCTGTGATGCTAAATGTTTGGTAGGTTCCATCACCTCTTTCAGCTCTGCCACTTATTTTTGCATAAGGGAAAAGTGTAATGCAAATTCTGTATATTACCATCAGAACATCTTCCTTTGCAGAATAGTACATAGCTTCTCTATTTCTTCTTTTGTCGTATGTTGTAAGAAAATTCATGGTCATTTGGATGCCTTCTCCTCTTTCAGATGTGTTGACTAACGTTTGTTTAAAAATTACAGGCTTCCAATTATGTTATTATATATTATATTACTGTATTTGGGGGGAGGGGATTTAGGATGTTCTTTTATTTTTAATATTGCATCATAAGCAGGTTACCTAAGTAGACGCATTCATGTTTATCTTTCCCCTAAAAGTATGCTGTTATTATTCCTATTTTGCTCTAGGCTTAAAAAAATAGTAATTAAAATTAAGTTGTTATTATCACCCTGGTTTTACTTTACTTGGGTGGAGTTGCCAGTTGTTTAGGTCAGTCTGCCTTTCTGTATATGTGCATTTAAAATATTAGGATAGGGCTTTCTGCTCTCTCAGAATATTTTTTAGAGGTTTAATAAGTTTTCTGTCTTTAAAGATACACTAATAATTCTTTTTTGCTTAAAGAATACCTGGAGGGTAAGCAAGGATATGTTTTGGAATGTGTGCACTTTAACTGGAAATTTTGAGGCAGAATCAAGCAGGATTCATTTCTGTTGAATGATATTAACTTATCACAGCCTAAAAAGATTTCCCTCATAGTAGAAACTGGAGTTTAGCATTCACCTGAAATAATAGTCTCAGGTCTTCTCTTGACCCAAATTAAATTAGCTTGGATTGTTGGTGGAACTATGATGGTACCACCTTACTCATGCAGTCTTGTACTGGGCTGCTTTAGGCTCCAGATTTTCTGTCTTTGTCTCCAGCGCAGTAAGAACCAAGCTGTTCTTTACGGTCTCTCATGGAGTTCAAGCCATGAGAACTGTACCCTTACAATCTTTCACTTTAATCCTTCTGCACTATTACTTTTGAACAATGCAAAACACTTCACTACGACTGTGGTTTTATCAAGTATCAAGCCTTCATCTGGCTTAACCCACTAAATTAAGATCATTCCTATTATTTGCTGCAGGTTCTGCATCTGAACCTTGTTTTGATTCAGGCAGTATTATCTGGGGCCATGTATATCAACACACCATGGAATATGAGTTTGTAATTTTGTTTCCATACAGTTCTGCCTCTTAAATTTGTCTTTCTCTCTCAAAACAGTTGAATACTTTTGTTAATTTTTTCTACCACTCATTTAAACTCTTACGTTGGCCACAAATGATGTGCATATAAAACTGTTTGAACATAACTGTTCCTGATTCCAGCAGTTTCACTTGATATGTATTAAAGTGTCTTTTATTGCAGTATGCAGACCAATGCTATGATGTGTCATCCTAAAATAATCTGTTACATCAATTTCAGCATGTGAGACAGAAGCAGCAAAAGTTTATCAGCTATCACTAGAAGAGCACCTACAGCCCTTCAAAGACAACATGGAGCAATTCATTAGTCAAGGTAAATAATGAAACGTCACTTAACCTTTTCATGACATTTCAAAGGAAAGTTATGGGAACAATGTTTATACGTTGTGGGAAAGGGACTGTTTATTTTGGCATCATAGAAAGACATGGATTAGTTTAATCAGATGCCACACAGTTCTAACAGATTTACAAAATGATTCCCTTGTACTGTAGGTGACTCACTCTCTTTTGCATGACAGCAAAGACAAATGCTATGGGCTTGAGTGTGTGATCTTCTAAGTTCAACATTCCAGTAGAAAACAAATTTACAGCCTTTGTTCCTTGAAAAACTATTGAAGCTGGATCTGTTTCATTAACTTCTTTCCAAAGAGATCATTCTTTTGTATGCGCCAAAAACACGTAATAAGCATGGCAAAAGTAGTTAAAGGTTTTCCAGATACACTGCAAATCCATATGAAATACTTGGATATGATTAATGGATAACACCGCAAGAGAAAATATATTAGGAATATCCCAGACCAACTGCATCATAAGTGTTAGTAGGCAAACACTTATGATTTACTAGACCTTTCTTTGACAAGATTATAGGAAATATGGATAACGTTAGTTATTGACTAATGGTATATCAGAGCATCTCTTGAAATGCTACTCTGCATTGACCAATTCCCTTTTTAATACAAGTCAGAATTCAGTGCATCAGGATTAAAATGCCCTGATGAGTACAGCAGCCCAATTTTAACTTTTTGCTGCTCCATCTGCTTTGATATTGCATTTTATAACTGAAGGCAGACCTGTTGTCTCTGGAACAGACAAATTATGTGAAAATTCAGTTTCTAGTGCTGATTCATTAATTCATTAACCTAGAGATGTGTTAAAGATCTACAATATATGGAAATCGTTATTAACTGAATGTGTTTTGTGTTTGAGAGGCTGGTCAGATATGCATGTATCTCTTCCTGGTGTGAGTATGCAAGACGACTGTCTATCCAAACATTATAAATGGAGTACCTGTAGAACCATAGGATGGTTTCAATTGAAGGGGACTATACCATGCTGCTCATGTGCTCTACTGTGTACTGATGCATGCTGTGGTACTTACAGTTACATGGGATAAATTGAGCCCACCCAATATTTTGAATCATCAAATGTGAACTGATGTTTTCTAAGACAATTGTGTGCTAGCCAAAGTTGACAAACAGGATGTTGTCTCCAGCAACAGTAGGTAGGAACCAATTTAAAACTGGATTCTGATTATATATATGACATATAAATATTAAGCAGTGGTATGATTGAACGTGTTGCAAGTGTTTTGCATTAGATTTATATTATTGTTTTTATGTATAGATAGGGGAAATTCAAATCACAAGTTTGTCTGAAAGGTATCACTGTTGGCATACTGTAAATCATGTCATATGTTTGCATGTTAACCTTATTAACAGAGTAGGAAATCAAACATGAGGATTATCCCTGCAAATGTTCAGGGCCAGGTTGGATGGAGCTCCAAGAACCTGGTCTAGAGAAAGGTGTCCCTCTCTATGGCGGGGGGGGTGGAACTAGGCGATTTTTAAGGTCCCTTCCAACCATTCCATGATTATATGATTATATTTCAGCAGACAGCTGTCTGTTAAATTTGTGTTATTTCTTTTAGAAACCTTAATTTTAGAAGTACCTAACTTTTTACTTTAGCTTATTTCATGATTTCTGACTATACTTTCCAGAATATACTTTTATATAAGCTATATAGTGATCTGTTTCTGCAAGAATATGCAGTTTCCTTTTTAATTACATGTCTATACTTAAGGAGAGGGAGGAAAAAGAAAAGAAAAAATGTATCTATCAATCACATCTATCAAGAACTTTGCTGTGTTCCCATACTAATACTGTATATTGTTGGGTGGTTGACTAAAGGAGAAACCCATAATGTCAGTAAAAATATCACAGTCTCATTTTCATTAAAATAATTGGAAATGTGAATTGTGAACACAGTAAACTGTGACTAAACAATTTCTACATTTTTTTAAAACCGTAGGGCCTGTTATGCAGAATTCTGTCCCAATGTAAGACAAAGGTTAACATATAGCAAAAAAGAATCCCTGGTTAAGTTCCAAAAATAAAGTAATTTAAATACCTTTCATTATGAAATCCTTTGTTTTTACTTCATGGGATTGAATTCCAACTTGAAAGAGGCCATGTTTAAAGCAGGATTTCTCTTTCCTGTTCAGTGTTTGACAGGCTTTTGATCTAGATATTTTTTCTAAGGGCTTTTGTTGTTTATGTAGACATAATCGATGAGTCTTTTCAGCTAGACTGCACACATGATCATTTAGAAAAACAGAGGGACAATTCTTGGCACCTTTTGGGGATTTTTGTTTATATAACATATGCTCTGGGCAAAGAAAAATCAAGCTTTAAGTTTTTTATCTTTTCAAGTTCCAGTTTCTCTAAAGTCAGAAAAAGTTTTAACTTATAATTCAGATGAAAAGCATTTTTCATAAGGTTGAATAATTTGGCATGTTTATATGATGCCTTTTCAGAGCAGATAACTTGTGCGCATAATGGGACCCAAAAGTTCAAAGTAGCTAGTTACTTACAGCATATTCACTTATACTTGTTGCTAGCAGCTAAAACGGACAATGGTTTTCCCATAGGCAAGAAAACTTGGACACCAAATTAAGTATCCTTGGCAATTGGTTAGAAAAGTTATGCTTTACAAGAATAGTTACTGTCATGCAGTTAGATAATTTTGAATTACGTTACTGCAACTAGTCGAGCTGATTGTTACTAATGATGTATTAAGAAAAACTTGTTTTAATGTTAACACTTTTATTAGATTCGTCAGAGACAAAAAAAGGTTGTATATCACTAGCTTTCTTGTAAAGGTGATTTCATTTGAAAGCTACAGAAGGGGCAGAGGCAAGCATGTGTTCAGAATCATGAAGATTTTAGATGATAATGCTAGTGGTAGGTGTTCAGTATTTGCCTTGCCATCCGAGTCAGTAGGCTAAATAATCAGGATGTGCATTAAGGTATGCAAATTAGTGACAGGACGCCAGTCCTTTTTCTGAGGGACTTCAGGGTCGTTCTTCAAGTGATCATTATACTTAACAGAAGATAAAATTACCTGTGCTCTCCTTTCTACATTGGCTTAGTGGATATTGGCAAGCATGATTTATCCTATGCATTGGACTTTTGAGGGTCTGCGTACCTCAAAACCTCCAACAAAATACTCTGTTCTTCCAGGTTCTCTTGTTTTCTTTCATGTTTTCTCTTACTTGTTTTCTTTTCATATCCTCTTTTTGAGTCCACATACTGCAATCACATCAAATCACCAAATGTATGATGTGGTTCTCTTGTTCTTAAATATGTTTGGGGGGGTTTTTTCTGAATTTCTCCGGGGTTTAAAAAAGGAAAAAAAATTAGAAAATCTACTTCAAAAAAGGAGGTTGAAGAAGAGTTGTCAGAAAATACAAAAATTTTCAAAATTATATTGTTTATTCTTTAGTTTGTTATAACCATTTCTCTAAAGGTTTTCAATATGTGAGTAATATATAACTGTGAAATTTAGGAAAACAATTGTCCTTTTCCGATGAAAATTTATTCATACTAAACAGTATGAATTTTCATGTCCCAGTATAGGGTACATAGTCACGTTTTCTGTCTTTGAGTTATTCCCCACAGGTTATCACAATTTGAATAAGAGAGATTGAAAGCAAAGCACTATTTGGGAACCTTTTCTCCATTGTTCCGTATTTTGTGGATAGATAGAGATGCAAGCACATGAGAGATCAATGCAAGCACATGAGAGATCACATCCACCAGTTTAGAAATCTTCAGAAATCAATTCTTTTCCTGGTGAATTTCTGACACATGGGGCGATGGGGAAATGCTGAGGGTGCTAATTATAATGCAGTTCATAGGGGAATTTCATTAGCAGTTAATAATCCTTTAACTTTGTCCCCACTGGATAAGTTAGCCAGCTCACGTTGAAAGAATTTTGTGTGCATGAACCACAAATGATTGGCAGTCCCCAGGCTTTAACTGTGGTTAACTTTGCAGTGAAAAGCAGTCTCTGGGTGTTTGCTGTTGGGATGCCATCTAGGCTGTGCACTCTTGTCAGCTTGATAAAGCAGGAAACTTATGGCAGGAGGCAGCAGCCATCACTCCCTCAGAATACTAAGTCTTGTTTGGGAAGTGGGAGGATTCAATATGTTGAAATCACAGCTCTTCCACTGAGATTCTATAAACTGTGGAAATGTTGCAGACTTCAAATCTGAGCAAAACATCCTGCATCATATTCAGAAACCAAGCCAATAGAATTAGTTTTAGACTTTAGAAAAAACATTATGCCATAGGAAATACAAGCATTGCTTGCAGCAGTAAAAACAAAAATTTCTGGTGTTTGGCTAGTTCATCTAAAAGCAATGAGAATAATTCCAGTGTGATTTTAAGCTTGGGACCACAAGGTAACCATTCGATCTTTGGTTTCTTCTAATCGTATTTTGCAAAATTCTGCAGTTCTGCTATTTTGAGTGAATATCAGCACTAGGTTCTGTTCTCCTGGACCCAGGAATACAGACTCTTCCCAGACCTGAATTCTAGTCACATCCTCATGATCTTACAGAACAAAGATGTCCTCTTGGGTGAAGTGTCTGTAACCATC
Organism: Acanthornis magna; assembly: GCA_036785705.1. Classification (NCBI taxonomy): domain Eukaryota; kingdom Metazoa; phylum Chordata; class Aves; order Passeriformes; family Acanthizidae; genus Acanthornis; species Acanthornis magna. Next base: position 19,127,763 of record JAWUZG010000040.1, on the reverse strand, counting down.
TCCTCCTTTTGCCTGGAAGAGAATCCAGGAACCCATTTTCCAAACTGTTAGTAAATGAATGTATAAATCACAGTGAGTTGTATTTATCACTGTAGCTGCAACCAGATAGTTGGCCATGACTTGTTCTTTTAGGTCAAATAGCAAAAGGCTGTGCATCATCAAATGATGGATTGCGAATGAGACTAAAGCATCAGACTGAGTCTTGGATGTCTGGGTTAAGTTCCTGGCTCCAGAAGTATTGTAGATGATTGCAAAATCAGTGCTGCTAGGGTAATCTTAATTCTGGTATTTTCTAACCCAGAATGATTGATTTTGCAGATTCCATTTTCTTTAAATATTGCTTTTAAAATTTGATTTATATAAGGGAAAATGCAGCAGTAGTTAATAATTTTTCTAAAAATAGTTTGAGGAAAATATGACTGAAACATGATTAGGAAGATATATGAATAAATGTTATTGTTTCTTTCCATGAAAAAACAGCACAGAACGTTAAGCGGTTGGATATTAGTAATTTCTGTGGAGACATTAACTTTAAATATTATTATGATTACAAAAATAAGCTCATTACTAAGATCTAAAAAACTTTTCTTTTAATTTGAGAAGAAGTGTTGGAGGATTATGAAGGGTGAGCAACATGAAGTCACTAGAACAAAAGATGCAGGAATTCAACTTAAGCAATTTAATTTTATGAATGTTTACATTTTTCTGTTAGTATTCTTTTTGTTGAATTATTGAAGGAGCTTTTAAAACTTGTTCTTTGAGTGCTGAAAGTATTTTTTTTAATCTTACACTGACATCTTAATGCTGATAAATAGTTTAACGTCAGCATGGTATAAACTTGTCCCTACTTCAGATGTCAGCACCTCCATTGGTGTGCATTTTTACACAACAATCCTAATTCAGATGGTGTTGCATTTGCAACACTAGACAGGCATCACTGAATTAGCCTCACCTTGCTTCAAAGTCCATGAAAGGCCAGACTTTTAGACTGGGGCTGTCAGCTGTTTGTGCCTTTGGCACGGGATCTCATCTCATCTAATCATTTTTGTAGGCATTACAGTGTTTGCAGACAGCACAGGTGTGGTAGAGTTAAAAAAAGGTTTTTTGTCATCACATGAGAACAGATCAATGTATGAGTACCACAATTGCCTGATACAAGTCATTCAACTCAAAATACCCTGAAAAAATTACTTTCTGAAAAAAAATACACAAAACCTTGTGAATAGTTAGGGAGGGCAGAAAATAATTCAGATTTTAAATCTCTTCTTTTGTAAAAATGCATTCAAATAAGATTTCTTTTATGACATAGTTCTTGGGATGGAGAATGAAAAATAAGAGGACATTAAAGCTTAAGAGCACTTAGGTCCTTCATGAGCCCTAATCACAGTGGCACATGTTCTTCAGCCCTGTGGAGTCCAGGCTCACAGAAGGACAGCCTTCCCTTTAAATCAGGCCTGAATTCTCTTGCTGTGTATTTACTGTACTGTACATAATAACATATATGTAGTCATAGGTATACTTGCTAACTGCTCATCTGTTTCCTGCCTAGTCCTGACCTGACTGAGACATTTCATCAGTGTAGGATTTAAGATCAGTAGTAGCAAACATCGAGTGAGGAGCTCAAAGCTGCGCATGAAATACAATGTATTTTACTTCTGTGAATGTGACATTACAGTGAGTAGTCACTAAATACACATAACCAAGTATGATGGTGTGATTTGCTGGGTTTTTGGTTTTTGTTATGTTTTGGGGCTTTTTTAAAGTGTTGGATTTGGGTCCCACTTCTCTCTCCCTCAATTCAGCTGACGGGAGATGTCATCCTTCAAAGGCTGACAAATCGGAGAATGGTTTGGGTTGGAGGAGACCTTAAAAATCATCTAGTTCCACCCCCCTACCTTGGGCAGGGACACCTTCCACTAGACCAGGTTGCTCAGAGCCCCATCCCACTCAGCCCTGTACACTTCCAGGGATGGGACATCCACAAACACTCTGGAGAACTTGTCCCAGTGTCTCACCACCCTCACAGTGGAGATTTTTTTTTTCTCATATCTAATGTAAATGTACCTTCTTTCAGATTGAAGCCATTTCCTCTTGTCCTCTTATTAAATGTCCCTTTAAAAAGTTCTTCTCCAGCTCTCTTGTAAGCCCCCTTTAAGTGCTGGAAAGCTGCTGTAAGGTGGCCCTGAAACCTTCTTTTCTCCTGTCTTCATAGGAGAGGTATTCCATCCTTTTTATCATCTATGTACTTGCTCCAGTGGGTTCATGTCCTGCTTAGGTTTGGGGCACCAGAGCTGGACGTAGTTTCCCAAGTGGGGTCTTGCGAGAGCAGAGAGAGAGAATTACCTCCCTTGACTTGCTGGCCACACTGCTTTTGATGCAGCCCGCGACACCGTTGGCCTTTGGGGATGTGAGCAAGCATTGTCCAGTCATGTTGACCTTCTCATCGACTAACACCCCCAAGTCCTACTCCTCTGGTCTGTTCTCAGTCCATTCTCTACCAAACCTGTGTTTGTACTTAGGATTGGCCTAACTGAGGTGCAGGACCTCACACTTGACCTTGTTGAGCTTCATGAGGTTGCCACAGACCCACCTCTCAAGCCTGTCCCGGTCCCTCTGGATGGTATCCCTTCCCTCCAGGGTGTTGACTGCACCACAATTTGGTGTCATTGGCAGACTTGCCGAGTGTGCACTTGATCGCAGTGTCCATGTCTCTGACAAAGCTGTTAAAAAACTGCTGGTCCCAATACCAACCTCTGAGTAATGTCACTGGTCACTGCTTTCTACTTGGACATTGAGCTGTTGACCACAAATCCTTGGAGAGCGAACATCCAGCCAATTTTTTATCCACCCTGTTTCCCATCTGTCAAGTCTGTGTCTCTCCAGTCTAGAGACAAGGATGTGATGTGGGACAGTGTCAAATGCTTTGTATGATTCCAGGCAGATGACATCAGTACTCCTGCCTTATCCACCAACACTGTAACCCCATCATAGAAGGCCACCAGATTTGTCAGGCACTGTTTGCCCTTTTATGAAGCCTTATTGCCTGTCACCAATAACTTCCCTATTTTTTATGTGCCTTAGCAGGGTTTCCAGGAAAATGTGCTCCATGATCTTGCTGGGTGCTGAGACTAACCAGCCTGTAGTTCTGCAGGTCTTCCTTATTTCCCATTTTTAAAATGGGAGGTTGTGTTTCCACTTTTCCAGTCACTGGCAACTTCACTGGACAGCCACAATTTCTCAAATGTGACAGATAGTAGCTTAGCCACTTCCTTTGACATGGATGAATCTCATCAGGTCCCATGGACTTGCATACCTTCAGGTTCCTTAGTTAGTCTCAAATCCAGTCTTCTCCTACAGTAGGTGGTTCTTCATTCTCTCAGTCCTTGCCTTTGCCTTCTGCAACTTTGGCAGTGTGGCCAGACCATTTGCTGATGAATACTGAGGCAAAAATAACTGTCTTCTTACCAAACTGCTTCCTGACGGATTAAAAGAGGACACAAATAGCAAAAGGTAGAGAAAGTTTGCATCTTGACAAACATCGTAGAACTTGAGATGAGGCTTTTTGTTATTATTAATACAGTATTAATTTGAAAAGTAAGTCGCCTTTTATAGGTTCTTCTAAGTTTTACATTTTTTCACTTTCAAGGAAGTTCAAGTTTATGGCCTTGCATATTCACTGAGGTTTTACTCTGTGCTCCTAAAAATCTTGCTCATAATCTATGAAGCTGTCACATAATTTGAGTTCCTGTTGTGTGAGAGTATAAAGTCATTATGAAGTACAATTGGTTGGAATCAATGTAAATGTTTATGTCTTTAACTTATCACAGGTTTTTTTTAAAAAGGAACAACATCACTAGGAAAATGTTCAGCATATTGGATGCTTTATCCCAAGTTATCTTCAAGAAACTGGGGTCTGAAAGTTTAAATGTTCTATTTAAATGTTCTCTTACCTATATGCATAAAAATCTTAGAAAATGGGGGAGGGGGAGCAGGTATTCTTCATGCTGACAGCCATTTATGAACTTGTCATAGGAAGTACAGAAGGATGTAAGACTCTTGCTAGGATTCCCAGAACAAATCCTGCTTTATTCTCTTGTAAAGCTTTCTTACCATGAATGTACCCAATAATAAGCCATCCAAATGTACTTGGGTCTTTATTCAGTGTAAATAGAAATTCTCAAAACTATAGCAACATGGCTCTAATGAGTCATTGAAAAGGCTTTGTATCTGTCAGAAAAAAAAAGAAAAAAACAAGAAAAAAACAACTGGCTCCACTTGAAAGTTACTGGAAAGCACATTCATAGCTAATTATAAACAAATACCAGTTAACACTTTAAATAAAAAGAGAGGAAAAAAGCAAAAAGATTTAGGACATAGACAAGCAGATGAAAGGATTCTTGTTGCCTTCCATCTGAGATTACTCAGATGCATTCCTGTATTCAATTACCTGAGAAGATGTGATATTCCCTTAAGAGAGATCGGGAGATCAGAAGGGATGGCAGTTTCGTGCATCTCCTTACTCATAGCCCTTTGAAACTGGTTCAGCAGAAATAGCTTAAATTGCAGCAGGGATTGGGGCCAGACGGTGACTACAGACAGTAATCGCTGGGTCAAGATCATACCACAAACCAACAACAAAAAGTTCTGGTGGAACAAAAGCTCTGACAGGGTATTTGAATGCAGTTTGAGTAGACTTACAAGGTCTGCTTGGAATACTTTCTGAATCGGCACCAACAGGTCAACTTGTTTTGTGACTATGCTTATCTAATCCATTTGCACATAAAGGACATTAATAATTCTTATTAGTTGTTAGCTTTGAGTCTATTTTTCTCATCAAATCCCTTGCATACTTCATATTCAATTCTAAGCTTGAGTTTTATGGTTTTGTTGGGTTCTTTTGCAAAACCACTAAGCCCAAGCCCGTGTCATACTTTAAAAATTAATGGTCATGTAACTTTAGAGCCCTCCCCAAACCTGACTTCCTTTTTAAAAATGTCCATCTAAAATAGCTTAGTTCTTCCTAGTGCCACTCATGCCCCCAACCACACTAATTCTATTAAAATAAAACATGCAAAGAGAACAAACAACAACAAAATCCAAAAACTGAGGCAAAACAAGTTCAAAAGTCTAAAAGGGGAATGGGGATAGAGGGAGAGGAGAAGAAAGAGACTTCTCAAAAGCTTTCTATTGATTCTGTTGTATTTGATATTCTGCTTTGGCATTTTAAGCTTTTTCAAAACGAAGTCTTGAATAGTATGCTAATTGCAAAAAAAAAAAAAATTCTTTAAGTGTTATTTTGGTGTTTTCTGAAAGCATTTAAAAGTATATGTACTACCAAGGAGAATAGGGGAATTTTCTCAGAAGCACTGACAGAGCTCTTGTAAACTTGGACATTTTACCCTAATAATAGAGTCACTAGAGTCCTTGCTTGTGGTGGCAGTCCATCCAGTATTTTCTCTATATCCATCTTCTTTCTGTCCTAGACACATACTTGAGATACCTACAGAAGGTGTCCTCATGGCCTCTCTCAGGCACCTCAGGGCCTCAGATCTTAATGGGGCTGGGTCAGAAGTGACAGGTGAACTGCCTGAGGTTCCATAGACTTTTTAAGAAAAAAGGTCAATTTACCTCAGTTTTGTTTTTATTTTAATTTTTGTGGGGACTTTTTTTGAATTTGTGGCTCTGCCAGTGGAGATATTTGGTATATTTTCAAAGCTCCAGCTACTATTCACTAATCACCAGTGTGCAAGAAAATATGTCCTCTTTAAAGATCCTGGTAAATCTGCAACAAGGATTTAAAAAAATATTACTATTTTTTTTCCTCTTATTTTTTTTCAGTCAAAGGGATTTCTATAGATTTTGCCATTTTTTAATAATATGTATATAACATAGTAGTGCAATAATCCCAGTCTAAAACGGTTGTTGTAGAAATTTATATGTAATCTTTACAGGACTCTAATCAAAAAGAATTGGAGGAGTAAACACACAAAACAATGACATGTATCATTCTGGAATGTGGGTAAATGCTGATAATGAGAGAAAAATTGAGAATTCAGTTAATTAGACTTCATTTGTGAGATCTAGTTTGAAAGCTCATTTTGAACTGCATGAAATGATGTTTTATGCCCCAATTATAAAACATCAAGCAGTAAATTTAAGCAAATTCTTTTAAAAAGTGATAGAATAGAAATTAGAACGTCTGATGTGAGTAACTTTTGAAGAAATACATATGTCCTGTAGTTAAACGAATTGAAATAAGAGCCTTGGATATAGTACAGTCCTCATGCTTGGTAAGCAATGACGTAGGGAGGAAGGAATGTACTTGAATTTTGACCAAATATATAAAGTGTTTAGGAAGTAGGCCTTGCTCTAAAAGGAGAGCAACTTTCAATAATCTGAAGGTATCTTAATGGAAAAAGCAGGCAAAGAGTGGAATGTCATCCAACAAGAAAGCATTAAAGATGCTTTCAAATCAAAATGGGAAAATATAGTTAAATCAGTATATATTGTAAATCGTTGATAAGGCAGATTTGCTCTGTGAGAGGTCACTTTGACTCTAAAAGGCTGTGGGTTTTGAGATGGCTGTGTTTTTCAATATGACCTAAGGTTATTTTCTAGCTATCTTATTTGAAGTAGATTTTTCAGAATATGTCTGCCTTTAAGATTATGAAAGCTGCATATAAAGCCCTACAATATATGTGGTGGTGAATAGAGCGTATGAAGGCTGACATGTAAAACTAAGTGTTACTTTTGCTTACTGATTGCATTACACAAAATAGAGAGGCTGTATTTCCTGGTATGATGTAGTCTTTAATAGATTTGGAACAGTGTATTTTGAGGTATTTTAGCAAATTGGTGTCAAGAATCAAGAAAATTTCTTAGCTGGGAGTTTTAGAAAAGATGATGAGCCAATAAAATATGGAATATTTGGGGAAGAAAACTAACCCAAGAGCAGAAACTCCTACATCTGTCACAAAACCTGCAAGCAGTCACTGCTATATTAGCTGATGAATTCCAAATACATATGAAAGCAGAAGTGGATACCGCATGACTACAACATTTCTTTTAATGTTTTTCAAAGAAAATAATAATACTTCTAAAATAATTTTATTTCTTGAAGACAGAGAGTAATTGCAGTGGCAGAAAAGAGTGCACAGCTGCCATGGTATCCCTGGATTAGTCTAATTTTTCTTTATTGGCCATTGACATGATCACTGTGGGGTGGGTATGGATATTCTTTTTTTTAATCTTTTTTTTAGTTCACCTGTTGTAGGTGTTGTCTTTTGTGACAGGAAGTACACTTTTCTCCTCCCATTAATTTTCTCCCAAGGTGAACACCTATTAGCTGTTATTTGGCACTTAATGGATATATGCCAGGAATGAAGAAGTCAAACTGGTGCCTTTCATGCACTCTTTTTACACTTGTGATGAACGCTTTGGAAGAAGAAGTGATAATAAAGATGCATTATATTTATTATATTGAATGAAATAATAAAATATAATGCATTCTGGGACAGTTCAACTGAATCCATCATAACTGAATTTCTTTCTTCCCCTACACAAAGAGGAAAACTAAATTGGAAGCAGTTTACTAATGGGGTGATTAGTACCGAGTGAAGTACCTATAACCACTAATATGAGGTGCTATTAGTGACCCATTCCAGAAGTTGTAACAATCTCCAGGTGCTTCAACAGCTAATAGTTACTCCATTGTATCCAGGCGATAGTAAGGTTCTGTGTTTTGATAACAGGAGGCTTTCTTCGCTTACTGATTAAATCTCACTGCATGTCTTCGACTAGCCATTTTCCACAGCTCTTGAATGTTTACTGTATACTAGTGCAAAAGCAGTAATCTGATTATTTTCTTTGGACAGGGACAGATCTCTGAGTGTATATACCATATTTTCTTCTCTTTCACTGGTGCCACCTGTCGTCTTGTGGAAGCAGAATTGTTTTCATAATGTCTCTAACTGTCTCTGTCTAGAAAAATGAGAAAGCACAAGGGTTGCAAATTAGATTTTCACCTGAATAATATCATTTTGATAACATGTGAAAGGTTTAAAAATATCACATTTGGAACAAACTACAAGGAAATTCTTCAAAGAAATTTTTTTTCCTTGCAAGATTCTGTTTAATACCAATAGGTGATCTGATGCAGGATGAAATCTCTCTCTGTGGGTATAGTAGCTGCCTCATGCATATGTACTTAGTGCTTTAAAAAAAAACAAACCAAAAACACTATTACATGCACCTCTGCCATTCAGGGTTTCTAGAGTTTCTTTTCATTGTGTAATACCAATTCTCTATGAATTTATTAAAAGTATAGATACCAGAAGTAACTTGGTTTTGTTTTGCTCTGTTTTGTTTTTCTTCTTCTCTGGACCACAATAACTTTCTTTTTTTAATTGAAAGGAAACTTGTGCCAGAATGGGAATATTCCGACATGCTTTGATAAACGTAGGATAATATATTATGCTTACACTCTTTCAAAAAATAAATTGTGGAATATTTGCTCCATTGGTGGGTAAATAGTTGTAAATAGTTGTTTGTAAACATGTGCAGAACAGTTGAAATAAAAAGGTAAGGACCTAAAACAAGGCAGCTCAAACTATATTCCATCCCACCAATCCTGGAAATGATAAAAAGATTTCTATCCTAAGGATGTGATGAATGTATACAAGACTGTCATAGGATGGAACATACTAGCATCTATTTCTAGGCATTGCTTAAGTGAAAGAAGTCCAAATCGCATTTTTCAGCAATGGAATTACTTATTTTAAGAGTTGGATCCACAGATACTTAGTGATTGTGTTAATGCAGAATTAGATACTTGATCTTATTTCATCCAGAGAGTTTGTGTGGTTTTCTTCTCTTTTGAACTATGTGTTTTTACTGGTTATACCTTGACTTTCAGGATTGAAGTATGAAGGAAAAGAAAGTATTAATGAAATTCTGTAAAAGCTGCCACATTTCACCTACTTTCTTATCTAAAGCAAAGCAAGGCTTTCAAGAAGAGCTCTAAGTCAGCCCAAATCCAGTCAGCACAGGGCTCAAGTTCACTCAAAAGGGTTGTGAGCCTTCACAAACCTTTTGAAGATTCTGGGCCAAGTTTCAAGTTAGTATTGAAACCTGTAATCAGGCAGGATTCACGTGCTCTTCAATTTCCTTGAGAACATTTACCCATCTCTCCCTCAAATTTTCTGTGGTTTGCTGGGATTTTTTTTTCGCTTTCAGCATAACAATGGAGGAGCCCAAGTCTTCAAGTAATGGTTACTAAATACAATGTTTTCCACTGTAAATATCCAGGCACTGGCCACCCTACTCAGCAGACTGCATTGATACTAATAAAAAGCATTTGGAGCACTAGACAAAGCTCTGATGATTGTTGTGACTGCGGAAAGTATAAGGAAATTCCATTTGTATATCTTTGATACAGATTTCACATGCCTGTTTTAGTATATGTTTGTAAATTGCTGTTGATTGAAACATTGTAACAGAAAAATAGTGATTATCTTTGTATCCTAATTATGCCATTGCTTTGCTCGTTTTCAACAAATTTAAAATCAGGATTTCCTTTTTCAAAGGCAGCGCATCTATAATGTCGAAAAATAATTTTTATTATTTTTATTATTTATTTTTATTTTTATACTAGTGACATTGGTTATCAGGACAGTCCAGAGCCTTTTCATGTTCCAAAACGTACTGACTCTTGGGAATCCTAAAATTCTCCTTGCAAGTTAGGAGGCCAGAAGTCTAGCAGACTGAAAAGGGGAATCAAGTACCAAATTAAAAAATCTTTTTTGCTAAAGCATGCATATCTTAAATGAGATTTGTGTTATCTGAATGACTGTATAAATATAAATCTCGCCTAAACATATGCACAGAGCAGATTGACAATTGCTTTGCACATTTGTGATGCTTAAATTAACGTGCACGTTCTTGTAGGTTTTTTGTTAAGTGTTCTTTCAGTGATCTAATTTAAGTGAAATGTGTGCAAAAAATTATGAGAGGAGTGTGGCAAATAGATAATTTTTTCATCAGTGTGTGGGAATGACAGTTTCTTATTTGTAATTTTCTTCATATGATCACGAAATGATAATCTCCTTTATATAAAACCAGTCATGTTTTCAATATGTGCCTACTTCAGTTCTAGTGCTTCACTAACTGCTGTGTGTTCAGGGAGAGGGAAGAGTTTTCATCTGCAATGGTCAAGCAACTTGTAGAAAAGCTATAAGGCTGAATCCTTCCTGCTCTTCACTCAACTTTTCCTCCTATTCATAGACAAGTTTACATATTATTTAAAATTTGGAATCATTATTTAAGATCTGTTTTTAAGTCACTTTTGTGACCTGGTTGTTGATTATATTACTGCAAGTTTTTTGGGTTTTTTTTTTCATTTTCAAGGCTTTCAGTTTTGTGTTGGTTTCTTTTTGTGGTTATGGTTCTGGGTTTCTTTTTAATAAGGTTACCAAAATTTGTGTAGTTTTCTTTGTGTGGTTGTTTGTTGAATGAGAGGGTTGGTTAGTTGTTTATCTTTCAGAATTGATCTACGTGCATATATATTCAGGTGGTTTCTATATATTTTACACATGACATATTTAAAATTAAAATTATCCTGAAATATCTCTTTCACCTCATTGCTAATTATTTGATTGTATTTTTACAGCCAAAATAGACCAAGAAAATGAAGAGAAGTCACTTACAGAAACACATAAAAGGTAAGAAAGAGCAATGCAGTAAGACTTTTCTTTGAAAAATGTGTTTTTGTAGCAGTTGCTGTATTGGTAGCTGGCATTATTGTATTTCTGAGTAGTGATAGAAATGCTTTCAGGAAACAAAGTAATATTTAGTTATTGTCAATTTTAATTTGACAATGAAAATAATTTAAATTCTTTAACGAAATATTGTGCATTACTCCTGTCTTTCAGAAAATGCGTAAACCTTATGTAGAAATAAATTCAGGATATATCATTTGGACTGAGGGAAAACTGTTCATACTACACCAGAATCATGGTGATTTGAGAGAGATTTAGCATTCCCCAAACAAGTATTATTTACTAGATACCATTTCCTGTGCTTATAAAATACCCATTCTATAAAAAATAATTAAAACCTGTAATGATATGTATAATTAAATGTGGCATCCTTTGTAGAATTGCTAATAGATCTGCAAATAGTTTTTCTGGAAAAAAGCAGAATACCTCATTAAATTTCATTACAGATGTGAGCAGTTGAGACAGTTTTCAAAATTGGGAGCCTCACTGCATTGCACAACATGTGGTTTCTTCTGATTTTTTGGAAGAGCTCTCCAGCAGCAGTGTTTAAATGGGACAGATTTTTATCTGTCCCAGCAAGAGATCAAAATATGGCACACAGCATTTATAGCCCAGATTTATTGAAACTTACAGTGTTCATTTGTTTTTCTTTCACTAAAAATAGCATTTTCTTTTTGTACTAGCTACAGCTATCACTGAGTATATACTAATGAATATATCTGCTATATATTCCCAGAATTATGAAGTCTCTTGATAGGATTCCTGTAAAATATATCACTACAGAAGTTTCTAGTTTTTACTATGGCTTGTTAGCCCTTCTAAAGCCTTGATGCCCAAATTTATTACCTGCAGTAATGCCACAGGGCGGTTGGCATCTTTCCTGGTACAGCACCACATTTTCTCTCTACTCCCTTGGGCCATGTCCTAAAGCTAGGACCTGAAAATGAAGCCAAGAGGACAGCGAGTGCCACAAGAACCTCCCTTCTTACTTGTAAGGAGATGGTAGATCCATGAGTGGCACATCGGTGGTGTGCAATCATGGTGAAAAAATGCAAAAAAGGGAGTGTAAGAGAATCACAGACAGCTGCTGTGAGTAGGTCTGTGTTCCCTTAAGTTCCATTACAGAATCACAGACTAGTCTTGAGCTGGAAGTGACCCGCAAGGATCATCAAGTCCAACTCTTAATGGGCCATACAGGGATTGAGCTCACAACCTTGGCGCTGTTGGCTCTAACCAGCTGAATTAATATCAGGGTGTTGCTTTGCCTTAGTATCATACCTCTTGCTCAAGAATATGAAAGGCATTCCTGACATTTATTAGGTTTGTTTAGCTGCTCAGTTACATAATTCTTATCTTTAAAATTTTTCTTCGCAATAAAACTTTGAGAGAAGTTGGTGCTGTTAAGAGAATTTGTGATCTCTGACTGCTCTTTTAAGGAAAATGTTTGTCTTGTGGAAAATGGACTGGAATACAAGTCCAAAGGTGACAGAAATCTAATGACAGTAGACTGCAATCTGTTCAGAAATCTTGTGGTTTATCACTATCTTTTGGTGTCTAATTCACTTTCCATTCTAATATTTTTCCCTGACAAGTCTGGAATCACCATATCAAAAACTTCCTATTGGTTTAATTAGCATAATAGGGGAAGAAAGCGAGCTGCTCCTTGGATTCTCATTCAACTTGGCCTGCTTCTTCTTCAGATTTGCCCTAATTCTTTCTTCTCCCCTATGTTGAGTGTAGCAGCTCCTTTTACATAGTTTGTCGAAGAAAATTCTTCATTGTTCCTCTTTACTGTGAATATCTAGCAAGGATATTCACAGACACAATCTTTTGTGGAACACATAAAGAATTATGCTAGGACCACATTTACTAGTATCTCAGTTACATTTTCTTTCTTCCTTCCACCTTCCCACTGAAATTCTTGATCAGATTAATGGTATTTGTTAAAAACACTGTAGGACAACTTCATATGTAGTTTAAGTGTTGTATGTGATTATTTCACTAAGATTTTTAATTTAGCTTGGAAATAAAATTCTTCGGATTCTTTTTGGCAGGGTTGGGTGAAAAAGAAGATGAGAGCTTAAGAAGCTAAATAAAAGATTAGTTGCATTTGACTAATCATAGGTAGATAGCAGTGCATAGGATGACAAGACAAGCAAGTAGTGCAAGGAAAAGTGATGGATTAGATGGAGCAAAGCTAATGTGATTAATGTGCTTGGATTTTCCTTGTTGAAGTGGATGACTTTGTCCCATGTATAAGTTCAGGTCTACTGCATGGAAGCATTTCTTTAGCTTTCATTAAAAACTGGGGTTTTTAAAATTATTATTATTTTCTTTGTTACTTTGTCTCCATTAAAATACAAAAGTCCAAAAAAAAGCTCTTGCAGCAGTAACAAAAAAATATTTATGAAATGAATAATGATTTGGGGAAAATGCATTAATATGTATTTTAAAAAGTTCAGTTGTGCAATAGATGAACTGAAATGGAAAGTTAATCTTACACGCAAAATGAAGACAAAGAAAATGGAATGTCTGCTCCAGGGACTCCATACAGTGTATAGCTGTTCATTTGTCACAAGTGAGAAAATGTTTAATCAGTTTTGAAATGATGTATTCTCTCTTTATTTATCGTGTTTAGTGACTTTAAGAGTGTCAGTATGTAAAGTGTTTATCCAAGGAATGGATTTCTGGCACATGGATAAAATGAAAAGTGAAATGTTTAGCTCACAACAGGCATATGTTCCAAGCTCTCTCTGAGTAAGTATCCTGAGATGAGAAGAAAGCACACAGGTCTATGTTTATCTAGCTTACGCAGGCAGACAAGGAAGGCTCCAGCCTGGTATTAACACTGAAGTGACATGGAATGTCTTCACCAAACCCCAAACAATTACATCATTCCCTTAACAATATTGATAAAGTGTAATAAGAAAGAACCTGGCACTTTCCAATTAGATCCTCATTGCTAAATGCTTGAGAAACTGTGAAGTACTTGTCAAGTTAAAGCAAAAAACACTCATTTGGGGGGAGGTGAAAGAAGTAAAACAGAAAAGAGAGAGGAGGAGGGGAAAGAGAAGCTTCTTTATTTTAGGAGTCCTTAATTTGGTGCCTTTTCTTTTTCTGTTGTTTTTTTTTTTTTTTTTTAAATTTGAAATAATGTCCTCTCTCCCCAGACTTGTATTATATATAGTGTTCTCTGTTTTCTGAATTTTCATTTAATTAGTGTTAAATATCTTTCATCTTTTCAGATGTGATTTTACTTAAGCAGCAAGAAAAAAAATTGAAGTATTATTATTGCCATGTATGCTTAATAGAATTTCAGAATGAGATTTTTATCATAGTATCAACAGTAAGTAGGAACCAAAATTGCAACAAAATTATTGTCCAAATAATGACAACTGATATCTCATTTACCATGCTAGGATAAAAGGCAATAGCAACAGCAGCAATATCATTTTGCAGGCCTATAATCAGAAATGTGTTAGTTACTCCTCTTCTTGCACTTCATTTCTGAAGAATCAATAACTAAACGTTCTGACTGGAATTTCTAGAAACAACATTCGGTGAAGTTGAAGGTCCTAATTCTCTGCCTTGCTACCTGAACAGCTGAATATCTCTAGAAGAGTAGAATGTAATTTTATTACTTTCTTATAATACCTCACCCAGTATTAAGGTCTGATCTCTTTAGAAGGCTTCCAGATTCATGTCTTTTTAAAGAGCAAATAATTCCAGACATGTAACACTGATGTCTCCTCCACTGAAATAGCTGAGACAATCTTTTCCTTCCTCTTTCCGTGCAAAGATTTGTGTCTTCTTGGAATAACATCTTGGGAATTGTAGACGTTTGTTTTTTATATCCAAGATACAGTCAGATGACCTTAAATTTTTCCTGCTATTTCTCAGTCTAACAATGAAGCATTTGATTCTAAATTCAGTTCAGCAGCACTGAAAATTGTTCAGTTACTCATATTTCATATAATTAACTCATATCACATTCCTGTAAGAGACAATGTATGCTAGAATTGTTTAAGAATACTACAGATTTTTTTTTGGTTTGGTTTTTGGGGTTTTTTTTGTGTTTCAGATAGTATAACCCTGCTTGAAGTGGTAAGTCACTAAGTCAACAGTCCCATAGACTGGTGGCTTAAAATGGTTCACCTGTTTTTCCTGTTGATTCATAACAAGAGCTGGAAAGAAAGAAATGCCACTTGCTGTCCTGGCCTTCTGTACATCACCGATTTTTAAAAAATACTAGAACTTTATTTTTTCTTTAGTAAATCTCAATGCATTCTGAGAATATATATTTGTTTTATAAGATGTCAAACAAAGGGTTCTTTGCCTTTTGACGCAAGTATCAACTGGGGAATTTAGGATGTGGGTGGCTTGATATGGAATGCTCATCTTTCCATGTCAGGATATTTTTATTTGGTTTATTTTATAATTTTCTCCCATTACTTTTACATTCCAGTGATTTTTGGGCTTTTAAGTGCTGTCTGAGTGCAGCCTCCCAGGCACCGCTTCTGTTTTCAGGACTTTTAATAATCCAGTTAGAAATGTGTTGTTGCTTCCTTCTGCTGTAGCAACAAAACTACATTAATTTTGAAGTGAAATGTTTACCTTTAAATTCCTTGCAAAAAAAAAAAAAAAAAAGTATTCCTAACACAACACTCTTTGCAGACTTCCATTGACTTCACTGAACATAAGACTTGGGGAGGAACAAAGGTTTACACCTGCTCATGAGCTGACAAGCTGATGACACTTAGAGAAATAGCAGACAGTATGGTACAATGGCACTGCTGAAAAGCAACACCTCGAAATGTAGCACCTAAGTCTGGTAATCCTTTAAAACATTAAATGTTCCTCCCACCTCGATACCCTCCACACTATGTTTTGGATTGTTTCCAAAAGTGAACTGTAAAGTTAAAGTGAAAATTGAGTTAATGATTGAAATAAACTGGTGAAAAGCTTAGAATGGAAGAGGTATGTAGTTAAAAAAAAACAAAAAAAAAAAAAACAACAGAAGAAAACTTTTAACTGAAAGGCAAGAATATTCTATTGGACTCTGTCTTTCACTACTCTTTGGCCATTCATCTGTTGTTAGTTCCTTCACTGTTATGTCTCTTTTCTCACTGTGTGGCTCCCAGCATGCAGGCTGGAATTGCTAAGGGTAATACATTTCAGACTGTAGGTATACATTAGTTGGATCAGTAAAAAGTAAATACTTGCTGAGCAGAGGAAATGTGTATAGAAGAAGCTTACAGACTGTTAAACAGTTTGGATTCTAGTTTAGTATCCTGTCTCTGACAAAATATCAGGACCTGTAGATATGCAGTAATGGAAACTTAGCCAGAAGTTTAATTATGTCAGAAAGTCTCTTCTAAAATATAGGTAATTGATCTTCTCCTGAAAGATGAAGTTCTTGTCCTTTTCTGAAAATATTTGCCAAATGGCACAAGTCCTTAACTCATTTGGATGATTGATTTTTGCCAGTAAGAGCATTGTCTATTCTTTTAAAGACTTTGGCCTACTTGCTTATAAAAATTATTTTATTTTATTGGTTTGAAATTAGTTTGCATTTAATGGCATTCAGTGTTAGTATGAACAAATGATAATAAAACTTCTAACAGACTGGGGTACAATTCAGAGATCTAATATTCTGCAACATAAACTGATCTTTATGCAACTTATTCTAAAGTTTATGTAGAGGATTTTTTTCTTAGATCTTACAGTAAAAGATAAAGGATGTTGGTTTAAGGTGCAACTACAGTTACATGGCTAAATATCATTGATAACAATACAGCCAACATCCTGATAACAATATAGTTAAAATAACCTGGGTCTGGTCAACCCAAAACTAATGCTATGGCATCAAATTGAGGATTAAAAAAAAGAGAAAATAATCGAAGAATCATGTAGCTAGTAAAATCAGTGGGGAAAAAAATACAGGAATTAAAGTCTTTCAATGTGGCACATTTTGTCTGGCTTCCAGTTTATGTCCAGCAGGTGGTTTCACTGAGTAGCCCTCAAAAATTCAAGTTATTCCTCTTGAGCTTTTGCAGCTGAAGTAAAGCACTTGTGTGCGTGTGTTTATATGTGATTAGCTCCAGTGCCTCTCCGTTGTGCATCAGCTTCTGATTATGTTCAGCAGGACTTTTCTTTCTTCATATTGTCTACCTGAGCTGTTTGGTTGGAATGTTTCCTACGACCTTCATAGTGCGGTGCTCACATTTGCAAGGACTGTAACTTAAATGTGGATAATGTGTCTCTTTTGCTCTCTTGTGCTGATTTGCCACTACAGTTGTTCCTTTCTTCCTTGCTGTATGTTAAGGTTTTATTTAAGTATTACAATATTATGTTGTTGCTGTCATGTGTATGCAAATAGAAAAGCAGAACATCAGGGATGGGATTTAATTAGGTCGCAACTGCTGTATTAACTCATATGGGAACTATCCAGTAATAATCTCTACAATATAGGTCATTCCTTCCATGATAATTCCCAGCTGATGGAAGGCTGCCATCCACAAGCCCCTCCACATTATAGGGCTTGCTTCAGCCTACTGCTGAAACTCCACTGTGCTTCTCATATATGGAGATTAGGTGGCCAGGAAAAATAGCATTGTCTCTTTACTCTTCCTCCGTTTGTTCCTCAGCCTCATTGCCTTGGTTCTTGACTGCCTTAACAAGCTAGCTCAGAAACAGCTCTACTGGTCAGATCCCCTCTGTACTTTGTCTTAAATGAGGGCTTCTCATGAGATGATCTCGCCCAATTCTTTTCTTGGCTGCTGCCTGATAGTTCTACCTTAATCAGTCTGTTGAGGAGGTAAAACTTCCTGCTTCACCCTAAAGAAAACAATTAGGGTGTGGCCACCCCAGGCCAGAAACACCATGAAGCCATTGTGTAACCCTTGGAAGGGATGGGAACAGCTCCTCCAGACCTGAGATAGTTTTCTTAGGCCAAAGGAGTGTGGATTGTCTAGCTTTCCTTGGATGTGTGAATATTGAATTCACAGATCCAGAGTGATGCGGTTATTTAATACAGTATTTCCATTAATTCCAGTGAGTGCCACCTTTTTCATTTGGACTTCATCCTTACAGAAAACACTGCCCATTTTCTCTACTCATCTACACAAGAATTCTGCCACTTCTATGAAGAGAATATATTGGGATAATTTTAGAGCTGAATCTTAGATGCTTATTGTTTGAAAAATAGAAGATAAGACCTTTTCAGCCTGACAGTTCATCAAGGCCGATTTTGAAGTCTTTCAATTTCCTTTCATGGGATTTTGTTGTACTTGACTCTAAGCATATGAAAGCCCTCATGAACAATTTTGTTTTCAGCGTTTTCTTCAATTCATAGTTGCGCTGGCCTATGATGATATTAGTGGTTGCGTGTTAAGGAGAGAGCTCTTGCACACTGAATTAAGTAAGAATGCTCTCCAGAGCAACCACAAAGGGTTAAGGTGAAAGTGCATCAAAAGACATTTAAAACGCTAGGATGTTCTCTAATATGGAAGTATTTCACAGCATTTTTATTCTGTAAAGAATAAAAACATTTTTATTCTCTAAAGAATAAAATTTCAAATAGAAACTGAAACCTAAATTTGAATTGTGCACCAAAACAGAAAAGAGCACATGATTATGCCCAAAAAAACCTGTACATTCATTTCATTTTCTATATTTAGAGTGTACTTATGTCAATGCATATATAAAAAATTTAATCTATGATGAATTATATTCTCAGAGCATGAGTTAATCTTTTGTGTACGGGAAATTTGGTAAACCATGTGTGTGGTTTCCATCTAGATATCTAAATAATCTGCTTTAGATTTAAGAAAAAATATTACTTCATTATGTAATTGTTACTATTTTTTTTAGATAACCCTGACCTTGCCTCTTCATGAATTTCAGTTATAAAAGTGAGCCACAGCACAGGAGCAGGCAGATTACAAGGCTGAGGTTGTTGCCAATAAATTGAAAAAACATAACAAGCTTTTAACACAGTACTCACTGCACAACAGTTCTGCACTACCTCTTTAGATAATAATGATTGCTCAGAAGGCCTCCACTGAAGATGAGGTGTGTCAATAGAAAGATCCGAAGTCAAGCTGGGCTTTCACATGAGGCTTTTAGCTGTTTTTTACAGTACAGAGGCCAGCGGCTTGTGTGTCAGAGCACTGCTGTTGAAATTCATTCTACCGCTGTATTCTGTGTCTAATGGCACCTTATTATTTCTTCAAGTTCAACCAGCCAAGGGTTATTTAATGTGTTTGAAGCTCACATGTTACTCTTTTGAAGAGAGAAAAATAGTTTTCTCTTGGATATGTTACTGGGCCTGACTTTCCAGCACAAAATTACGTGGTATTGTTTTACACATGCTCATATTGCCTGTGTCTAGTTTAGCACAGAGCTATCCATATGTCTACACAGCAGCTCAGCTGGCAAGCCGTGGGCACGATATCCATCCTAACATGAAATTAAAAGAGTTAAAGTCCAAGACAGAGAGCCTATACCTTCAAGCAAAATATTCAGGTAACAGCAGTATGAAGGCAACACCAGGGCATCTAGAGAACTGTAAATACTTCAAGCCAAGTTTTTGGGATAAAGTTTTAACTGATTTTAAATTGCCATTTTAAAGTTACATGGAAAAGCACATGCAACTTAAAAATGCATTTGAAGAGTCACACTAAAACGGCTTCATTTTTTTTCTTTTTTTTTTTCTCAAAGGTGCCAGTCTGAATACAAATCTCAGTGGCAAAAAAAGACACAAAGTTAGTTCTGTTTCTAATGTATTATCTCAATTCATATTTTATTCTGAATAATATTCTTGAGTAGAGACATAACCTTTAAATATTCAAAGCAGAATTTAGGCTGGCATAAATTCCAGTTACTGGGTGAGATGCAGCTGACAAATGCTTCGCATGTGATACAGTGAAGGTAGTAAAAATACGTCTATAACCTACATTTCCTGACCTTTGATTTTCAAATGGCTGGAAGCTGACTCAGTATGTGCAGAATGGCTTTTTCAACTCTTTTTTGTCATCAGCAAAGTTTTGTTTGCTAAGACAGTTTCCTTCTGATGAAATTTACCACCTAATCCTAGGCCACCTTGGGTAAAAGATGGCATTATTATATCAGTGAAGCATTTATTTGCATCAGAGCAATGCTAAAAACCCAAGACTCAAGACAAACCCAACCCCAAACATACAAAGGGATCAGGTTGTAGCCTACTGTTTTAGAGATGAATGAGAATAAAAATAGGAAGAAAAAAATAATTAAACCAGTGAGGGAAAATATTGCAGAATACTTTTTAAATGTAGTATTAACTGTGCTGCCTGATAACCGTATGTTTCCAGAAGATATAAGCAACTAGAATTGATTAGGAAATATACCTTAACCTGGACCTGATGAAATTATTTTCTAAAATGGAGATTTTGAAAATCTTAGTGCTCAATTCACCCTTCAACAAAAGTATAATTTACTTTAGTTATGGCCATTTTATTTTGCTGTTTTGCAACCTTGTTATGAGGCACTTTATTCCTGAAAGACAGGACTAAGGAAATACTCTCCCATTGAATGAAGTAAATACAAGGGTCTGGAATAGCAGTTTAAATTGAGGTTGAAATGGTAATCTGGTATGCTCAGGGTTTATTCACTGTTTACACCATGAAATCATCAGTCTTCCTAAAATTTTATTTTTCCCAAAATATCTAAGTGCAAAGCTATGGTCCTAATACCTATTGAGTTTAAGAGTCTGTGTCACAGTATATGCTCTGCTCTGTTACAGGGCCTGCTGCCATCAGTATAAAATGTGGAAGCTGTGCATTTGTGTTACTAATCATTATGTACAACCCATAATACTGATCATTGTAGATGAACATGAAAGTTGTAAAGCATTCCTAGCATTTGGAGGGAGGGTGTTAAAATTCTTACAAACAAGACAGACTGGCCTGTCAAAACATAATTTTCTGTTCTTCATATTGGATGCTTTTGGTTGAGCTGTTGTGTTGGGAGAAAAAAAATGGTACTTCAAAGGTAGAGGGATTTTTTTGCTATTACTGAAGCTGTTAATTTTCATACGGTTGGAGCAATAAAACGCTTTTTTGTTTAATATGATTTTATAGGAGACAAGGGACTAGACATGAGGGAGATGACTTAGGATTCAAAACATTGCAAATGTTTGGCAGGTTTTTTTTAGAGGGATGGAAAAATCTCTTGAGACCTTTGTTTTCTAAGGAACAATATTACAAAATACATAGTTACACAATATAAATTGGCAAATGAAAGAACAGATTAATGATTCTGGCAGCTAATTTAAGCTGGCATATTATCACAACTTTCTTTTTAATATAAGAAAATTACTTTTCCTCCTTTATAAAAAAGAGGGGGGAAATAAAAGGACAAGAAGAAATTTCTTACCAGCATTTAAGTACTAGGTATCTTGAATGAACCTATATTTATTTTTATATTTTCTCACTTATAATTATGCAGAACAAGCGACAGCAAGGAGGAGAGACAATTTTTTTTTTTAAGAAAAGGTGAAGAAAGTGATGTAAAGTTATAGTGCAGAGAAGGACATTCAAAATACATCAGTAGAAAATTATAGCCTTCTTAGGATGTTGTGCATGTAAAGTTTTCTAACAGTCTTGTGCTATCTCAATAACCAGGATGCTGGTTCTCTTTTATTTTACATAATTTTGTCTGACTTTCTTGAACTGATTGATATTCTGTCTGAAGATTAACCCTTGGCATTGCTTTCAGATGTTGAATATATTAAGAAAATACATACAAAGCCCTGGCCACATTATAAAATCAAAAAATATTAATAAGATTATTTAAATTATTAGCATCCGGGAAGCAAATACTGTTACTTATATATTGTACTCATCTTCTGTATGTAGTCAACAATTCAGGATCCACACTCTGAACAGGTTTACATGCCCATCAACTCAGTTTGGCTTTAAGACTCATGTCAGATTTAACTAGTATGAGGAATATACGGTCTTTTCTTTCCCTTTTACTTTCTTTCTTTTGGTAGACTATGCTTAGTTGTAAATTTTACTTGTGAGTTTAATTGAACTAAAACGTACTTTAGTAGTTTCAGCCTGATTTAGAACTGCTTCTGAAACACAACTGCTTCACAAAAATAATAGAGTATCACCATTTACTTTAATAGTTCTTAATCTCTAATGTACATAAGTGATGCCTAGTGATTTATAAAGCCAAAATAGTAAAGAATATCCAGGTTCAAACTTCAACCAAAATACATCTGTTAAACAGTGGAGACTAGAAACACTATTTTCTGCTTTTAAATCCACATTGAAGGAAATGTTTACCCTTGCAGGTGATTTAGTTTGCTGCATAGAGAAACCAGATGCCCATGTGTTTGTGGATGTGCTCACCATTTCTCAGAAAGGTCAGCCAGGGCGTGTCTGTACCTATGGTTACTTTGCTATTTGTTTGGCCATGGAAGCCTGATCAAATAATGCTGAGATGAAAATACTGATGTCTGTTGCTTAGTGTTGTTGATTTGTCTCTTTATTGCTTTTTTTTTTTCTCCTATGAAAAGAAGTATCTTTCTTGCTGTTATGCTTTATCTCCTCTCTCTCTACATTGCTTGACCTGCTGCATACATTTACACCCATGTGTACAAACATATGTTGTACCTATTTATAAACCAGCCAATGCATCACAGACAGCAGGTTTGAATCTGAATCATTGTCTGCAACTTTTTGCTAGCTGTTTTCAGAATGGAATGGAAAAAAAGCTGAATAATCGATAGCTGCTCTTAGAATATTCCTAATGGATCAGATCTATTAACTAGTATTGCTGTCAGTGAGCCATTTGCAATGTGAATAGGTCCTTTTCTTTCTCATATGATTAAATTTGGTTTGGCTGTTAGTACATCCATTCCTTTTTTCCCTCCAAATAGAAAAATCGCTTTCATAGACTCATAGTTGTACTCAAGGGAACACATATAAAAGTCCAGTGATTCATTCATCAAATTTCCACATTTGAGTAAGCAGTGAGTTCAGACATCAGTCTGCAGTGATTTTTCTGAATTACACAAACACTTGAACCAAAGACATTAGAACTCAAGAAAGGAAGAAAAGGAACTAACCATCTTTCTTGATCTTATTTCCTTCCTTACTTGTCAGAGATAAGCAACTCTTACATTGTTTTGAGAAAGCTGATGTTATTTAATTCTCCTTCAGGGCCAGCATGACGGATATGAAACCCAGTCTGAAACCTGTTTAAAGCATTCTAGCTTTTGCCATGTCAGGATAAGACAGTAGTGTGAACATCACTGTCTTATTTTTAATCATGCTTGAAAAGTCAGGCTGTTTGAATCAAAGGCACCTCCTTTCTTTTAATCCCTGAAACTAAGTAGCATGCCCTTCCTCCCCTCTTCCATGACTGAAAGATCTTCTCTAATGCACATTATTTTCCTTTAAGACACTCAGAGTATGGATAAGTATGAATCTTTTCACTTGAGAAATGGACGCTAAACAAGCTTTGCAATACTTTTTTCAATATAAATTTTAATTTTGCAGATAGGTGAAATCAAATCCAAAGGGATCAGATGAGTTTCCCAAGGTTGTATGATGCAGAAATTGAGTGTACAGGAAAATAAGGCTTTTGAACTCTATTTCCTTATTTGATCCAAAATGTCTATGTTATGCACAGTTAGGAAATAGTAACAATGGCATTTGCAGATATTTTGTTTCAAAATCTGCTGAAGAATGAACAGGAAAATTTGAATGGCTTGACCCAGAGAAAAGCAGCAGCGATATTTAAGATATTTACTGCCTGGCTGAAGTCTGAAAGGATTGTATCTAGTCTTGGGGCTATGGCAATGTCATCCAAATTTCTCTTTGTATTTAAAATGCATGTCCCCTCCTGAAATTAGCCTTGAGATATGTCTAGTTTGACATATGTAAACATTTCCAAATCAGATATTTAAAGACCATGGTAACAGAGGATTTATTGCTTTCCATGTTTTATTATTTGATGTATTTGGATTTGCTCTATTTGCTTTGTCTTTCATGTGTGAATTATGCCATTTTGTCTTGTACTACAAAAATGACAGCATCAAATGTATAGCAAACAGGTTTCCATATGTCTTCTAAATGCACTCTAAGAGACTTTAATGCTAAATAAGGGTAGACCTCTATGGTTGGAAAAAATATGTTAACTGTCTTGACTGTTTGATCTGCATTTATGGAAAAAGAATGTTTGATTCATGGAGATTTGTGCCCTGAAGTATTATTGTGTTTCAGCTGATGTCTTGAGCATTGTTAGTGGGCATTAGAAAGGTGTGACATATTAACAATGACAACCTGCTATGCTGCTGCAGTTTCACATTTCACAGACAGCTAATTTTCCTTACCTCCCAAACTAACTGCTAGGGAGGCAAGCAACCTGTATGGGCATTTCTGTTCTCTCTATAAACCTAGTAATTGTGTTACAGTTGTTAGGCACAGCTGCATGAATGTGTAAGGTTGTACTGGTTATACAAGTGGTCCTCAGGGAGATTTTCATTCACCAGAGAAAAAAACATTGGTTATCTCCTCCTGCTCTCAGAGGATAGTTGGAATAATTGAAGAGTGATGGAAGTCTTTGTATCTGTAATAGACATTAGTGCTATTTATCTTTTTTTAAAATATTTTTTAATTGAGCGTTCTTCTATACAGTATGAACTTCATTTTGATTGCCTTTATGTTTCCTGGGATGTTTTCCTGTGATGGAATTCTAGTTCATTATCTCAAATATAAAAGCATTTCTTAGGATAGCCATTCACTGTCAAATTCTTTTCTCATAATTGTCGTTTGCAAAATGTTTTGAAGACACATTTCTCAAAACAAGGCTTCTTATTTTAAACTTTGTCTTTCTGCTTTGTAAATCATTAATGGACTTCATTCCATTAAGCTCCAAAGAGCTTCTTCAAAATTAAGTCATTGACTCAGCTGATGGCTCCAGATTTCTCTCGTGTTATTTATTCCTCACGTTCCTCCAAAAATATTGTCTGTTAATTCTGAAAATTCAAATGAGCCTTTGCTATTACTTCCCCAGTAGCCAGCTGCAGAGCTCTAAGTGTGGGGGAAGAGACCAAAATATCTCCCTGATATATTTGCAGTCTTGCAAAAGGTTGAAAATATGTAACAATAGCAAAAAGTTTAAAACATAGTGCAGCTGACTGGAATGTCAGGCATATTCTTTTTGAGTGGAATCAGAGGATAGATGATAAATATTTTCCCCAGATTAAAACTGTGGGGGAAATGTAAATAAGTAAAATGGAATATTTTAATCAGTAGTATTACTCATTTATAAATCATTTGGGGAAAAAAAAACAAACTAAAGAAAACAAACCCACAACAGAACCCAGCCAAAGAGAAGGCATTCTATTTATTACCCAAGTACTGACTTACAGAACAGAGTGCCATGGTAACTGAGAGAGCTGAAGAAATGTCATGACCTGGTGAGGTGGCATTTGAGTATCAGTGTCATGGGTTAAAAAATGAGGATATTTTTGTCTTCTGTATTTTTACTTGCTACATCTTTGTTGCTCAACAGCTTCAGTTTGCTCCAAGAGATGGCAAAATGAATTGCAAATTAAGAGAAAAAGTTGACGTAAAATTCGGTGTAACATTTAATTGGTAAATTGATGTTAAATTTTTAAGGTGTAGACTTTTTTATTCAGAAATATGATAATAGATGTAGATGTTTCTTTTTCACATTGGGGAAAATAACTGGAATATTGGGGTTTGAAAACTAGAATAAACAGTTTCTTGGAGAATTTGTGAGATTGACCCTTTCGAATGGTTGAATCTTTGTATGTTATTGTTACCATCATAATCCATGAATGAAGATGTAACTGTGACTAGCATTACATTTCTGTCCATTTAATTGGAATTGGATTTTCCCACACAATTGAAGTGATTACAACTGTGATGTATGCTTCAGAGAAAATTATCATAGGAGCCAATGAATACTAATAGATCAGTGAGCAAAGTAACTACAATTATATTTGAAGAGAGAGCTTTCCATGGAATTTTTCATAAAGTAGGCAATTCTCCAGTGGCTTCTATGTTGAGCTTCACATCAGGAAAACATTCTTAAAACCTCCAATATTTACAAAACATAAAGTGAAAAAACAAAATGGAATAATAGTTAGTTAAGCAATATTTTTAAAAAATAAGTATTCTTTACCCTCTTGTAACATTCCTGAAATAAAATAGAAGCAATTCAAACTCAGAAATACATTAAATTTAGATGCAGTCACAGTCCTCACTCAATGTGGGAAATACGACTTTTGCATTTCAGGAGTAGTTTTTACTTGAGGAGTAGCTTTTGTGTTTTCTACACTAGTTTTACTCTTGCTGTGCCCAGAAAGGATTGTTGGATGGCTCTGGTGGAGTCATGATGGGCACCTGTTTTCTAGCACAGCTGCTCCTGGCCCAGTTTTCTGTTGCGTCATTTCTTGTTTTGTACAAAGCAGGTTTGAGTTTTGATATTTCTGTGTACTTTCCAGCGTAAGCTATTGTGTTGTAGCACAGATCTAGCAGAAGTTGAAGTAGTTTATTTACAGTCCTTTATGGGCTTTGACTCTGTGTTTTGAAAACAGCTTTAAACACAACAGAAAAGCAGTGTATGGGTAGGTGTGGATATCTGGATTTTTGGGGCTGTGGACAGTGTGTTCATTTTAGCTTTTGAAATGGAAAATACTTTGGTCAAAACTAGAAACTGTGATAAATGCCAGATCCCAACTTTACTGAAGAATCATCTTACATTGTGTACGTACTTGTATATGAAGAGCTCAGAACTGTTACATTTTTAAATACTTCTATTTTATATCTGCTACCTAGAATAATTAAATACTATGTCAGCATTAAGTTTAAAAAAAGAAGTCAGTGAGTACTGAAGCATTTGCTGTTTCTGCTTTCTTTGACAGTTTTTTGGAAACTACAGCCTATTTCTGTATGAAACCAAAAATGGGCGAGAAGGAGGTGTCCCCACATTCTTTCTTCAGTATTTGGCATGAATTCAGTTCTGACTTCAAAGACTTCTGGAAGAAGGAAAACAAACTTATTCTTCAAGAAAGGTACGTTTGTTTGTTTGTTCAAAGGCTTTTCTCAAAGAATGTTTTTGGGAGCAATCGCACAGAAACCAGTCGGCCGCACTTCATTAGCACACAACCTATTGAATGCCTTCTGGAGTTTTCTCAGGTTTTGTTGTTTTAACAGATCATGACACCACCCCCAACACCCCCAAGCCCCCAGTCATCCTAAATTTTGAATGGGATTTTAATACCAGTTTGTGCTAAACTTTTTTGGTCCACTACCTGAATAGTGTTTTTTGGCAGAGTGGGTAACTACTATGCTACTATGAATCCTAGGAGTAGAAAACTTGTTTTAGGCCTGGAAGTTGATTAAAGATTTTCCATTGGCATATTTAGTCAAAGAAAGTCAAGGCATCAATACATGGCATATTGTAATTATTTGTTGATGTTTGGAAAAAGGAAGGCAGAAGGAATAAGTAAATTGAAGGTCATTAAAAAAAGACTCAGACTGAATCGTGTTGCAAATCACAGCTTAGGTGATGGGGTACACAAGAGCAAGTGTGGTATATGTGGCATAAAGAAATGAGACAGTAGCTTTGAAAAATCAGCCAGGGTGTCTGGTCCATGTTTTAGAAGAGTTATGAAGTACTCATCTGTACTCATCTGCATGCAGATAGTCCATTGTCGTCACCCTTTGTTTATAAAAATTATACCAAGAATTAATCAGTTGTTTAAAAAGTAATAAATGTCACATAAGGAAAAATTAAACAAGTGCAAACATGTGAATTCTAAGCACTGTTATATAAGCCTGTAACTATTAGCAACTTGAGTGACCTCTGCATACAGATAATGAACCTACATCTGAGCCTAAACATTAACGGGATTGAAGCTTTAAATTAATTAAATGATTGACTTCAGCCCATTATTAGGTAGATTGACAAGAACAGGCCCTTTTTTCAAGTATGTTCATCCTATGTAATTGTCACGGGTATCTGACTGCTGGTTTAGAAAGTTACTGAAAACTTTCCTGCGGTACCTATACAATCAGTGTTGTGTATACCATGTGTATATGCTGTAAGTGGATACGTTTTGGAACAAGCAGTCTCACAGATAAAGAACTGGATTCCACTGCTATAGCAAGAACATGGTGCAAATGTTCACACAGAGCAGCAGATCTCTGGGGATCGATTTCATATTACTGACTGGCTAGATTAATTTTATGAAATTAAGTATATCTCTTTAAAACTGATTTGACACTTAAATAGTATCTTTGGTTTCCTATGCAGGGATTTAGCTGCTTATTAATAGAGGTTAATTTAATCTTGTATGTTTTATAGAAAAGCATTTGAGAAAAAAATGTCCATTTATTTCAAAATACTAAGCTATATTTCTAAAAAAACCCAAAAAATCCTCCAGAGGGTTCTCATTGCAAATAGTTTTCTTTAAAAGACATTAACTAAATAAGCACAAAACTTCTTCCTCCTATTTTTCCTAAACATCTAAAGCTTAAGAGAAGAATGGGATTGTGATACAATCATTTGACCCTCTTCCAGTTCAATGTATGTGTACACTAAGAGGATGTGTTGAATTAGCGGAGAAAAAAAAAGGCAAGGGTGTTTCTAGCCTGGAAGAAACTGAACATGTGTGACCTACAAAATGGCTGCACTTGTAAGATGTGACAGGGAAGGGAAAGGACAGCGAGAAGGACCTACAGTGCTAAAAGGAGCTGGGAGATCCCGAGGAAGAGCAGCAGGGAGATCCAAACCCAGGCTTGGAAATGGTGGGTTGAAGGAGGCTTTCCCGGGGGGACAGACAGGACTGTGTAACTTCAGTCCAGGAAGTCACTGAGATTAAGACTGAAAAAGATACATCCTGAAAATCACAAGTAGATTTTTATTTTAAATTTTAATTTTACTTCCTTCATCAAGTTTAAATCTTCTGCTCTATTTCATTTGTTCAGGTGAGACAGGGCTTAGACTTTGGGCACCTCTGATGTCTTGGTTGTGTTCACCTCTCAGAGATATTTGGCATGGCGCTGTGTCAGGTCTGGCAAAGTCAACCTTTTTTCATTTCATTTTAGGAATTATAATATTTTGGCCCAAATTAACAGTAAGAGTAACAGTTTTTCAAGTAATGCATATCATTTTCCCAAAAATTAAGAATCTTCTTTGATTAAATTGTCTTTCCAAAGCTCTTGCACAGAAAGTACTTTGTCTCCCATCATAGTTCAACGTGATATCTGAAGTTGTCTTTTAGGCTTTTTTTTCCTGATTTCACATTTCTGCCTCTCTTAGTAAAAGACAAGAAGCTGTCCTATGAAGGGGTCTCAGTATTGAGAAGTCAAAGGAGAAAAACCTTGAAGGAAAAATATGTGTTGCCCAGAGGTGTAAGAATGTACAACACGATGGTTTTCAAAATCTCAGCCTAAATCGAGAGATCCATAGGTTACAAAAATCTGAAATCTGCCAATTTCCACTGAAATACAAATAATTATTTCAAGAAAGTAGATTTTCCTCTTTTGCTGAGGTTCTTGAAAGTTTTTCTGCTGATAAAGTTGAAGAGCAGGCTAAAACTTTAATGGTCAGAGAAACTTTCGGTACTTGTTCATTGGCAGCAAAATCCAGTGACAGATACAATGAGACTTTTTAAAAGACTGTGGTATGCCACCTTTGGTGAACTATTAACCAGGTTTTTGCCTCATTAAACATACTTTATTTACAATAATTATTTATAAAATGTATAGCTTTGTTCCCTCTCTTTTTTTTTTTTTTTTTTTTTTCAGTTTGATCATCTTTATGTACCCCTGGTTGGTTTAGGAGTGTTTTATGCCTCTTCCTTTATTTCAGTGTTTAGTTTAACAAACTTTTATGCTGTGCGCAATGTTTCTAGAATATTTTATATCCCAGTTTCCGTATGGACTGCTAATAGAGGCTGTTTCTTACTTAGTCTCTGCAAATATATGTCAAACAATAATTTACAATAATTCACCCAAAGGATTTTCATAGGTGGTGTTTCCTAAGGTGGTACTACTTTTTGTTACTGATAGTCTAAATGTGTGGGTTTTAAAGAAAGCAGTCTGACAGTTCCTATTTTAAACACTTTTCACTTGGCATTTCAACTTGCATATTGTTTTGCCAGGCATTTTTATGTGAAAGATAAACATTTAAGTGTCAGACTTTGCATTTCCTTACGAGAAGATGGGAAAAGAAAAATGGTGCAAAGTTAAAACAAAATTTCTAAAGTTTTCTACTGCTTTCACTCTTCTCTCAGTTGAAGTAAAGCAGAACTGGAAAATAACAGCTGTAGAGAAAATTATGAGTGATAAACTTTTAAATACAGTAGCAATAAAAAGAAAAATGCGCCTGAAAATTACAGTAAAAGCATAGGTCTGCCAAGAGGCTTTCTGAGCAGTACTATTTTTTGTGGTCACACTGCACATAAGGCTAACTAGACCATTCCAATAGAAATTGTTACTGGGTTATTTATAAAGTTTTTGAAAATATTTTGTGGAGATTGAAATTTCTGATGATATGCCTATCCTAAATATATATCCTTTAAAGTGAAAATTTTCAAATATTACTTCTTTTTGGTTAAGAAAGTTTTAAAAAAGAATAAAATGAACAAACAAAAAGCCCACAAAACCAAACCAAACAAAACAAAAAAAATCAAACTTAATAGGGCATGTTTAGAGTTTTTACAGTTGTGTTGTCATTGTCCTTTAAATATATATTTAATGTGTCCGTCAGTCTATACATTCGTACTTTGCAAACTCTTGAGAGGTTTACTGTCAGTATAGCCTGCATTTTATGCTTAATCAGCAAGAATGACTAGAAGAGCTGACATATTTTCCCTAATATTTTTTCAATGTTGTTTGAAAAGACAGAGTATGAGTTTGAACTTTGCAAGCTTCCTGTTTAGCATCCTTATTATCTATACATGATCCTTCTTATCTATACATTATTCTAATCTGGTTTCTTTACACTTCTGAGGTAGATGTATTCAATCTTAAGGGCACTATTCCATTCTAGCACTTCTTTGAGAGCAAGAGGTATTTTTATTTTTCTTGACATCCAGCAAAGGCCTACAGAACTGTTGCCCAGGCCCTACCATTTTCCTATCAAGCTGGAAAAGATATCCTGTCTTAGGAATGAAAAGATAAAAAGAGCTCATGAGGCAACACCTAGCATAGCCCAAGAGGGAAGTCAATGTTATGGCAAATTAAAAAGAAAAAAGTTAAGCAACTGCTGGTCATGGCAATCAAATATAAAACATGGGAATACTTTATAAAAATACATTTATTTATCAGAAATTCTCATATTGCTATGGATAGCAATGCTTCATCTTTAGGCCATGAAATATACCCTGGCTCATTACAGTAGCAAAAAGCAGTCGGTCCTTTAGGAAATTTTATGTTTTAAAGTTCCATTGCTGTCAAAGGGTAGTAACAATATCATTAGGTCATAAATACCAGTTCAGACCTTACTAGAAACAGACCAATGATATGATAGAAACTCATCTGCAGGGTCACATTTCCACCTTCCCTTTCTCTGGGCATGAGTGAGGTGCTTACACTTGTTAGTCCTCTCCAGCTCTAAGATGTGTTTCCATCTCTTCAGCTTGTTTGCTGTTCTAGAGGGCCTGTGCACCTTGGCAAAGATTTACCTTGGATTAGTTGTCTTCCTAGATGGAGGAGCAAAGAGGGAGGGGCAGGTATATGTTCCCTGTGTTTGTGCCTGTGTGAGGGTTACAGTGCTCATAAGCTCAGTGTGGCCCTTGCCTTTAGGAAGAGGCAAGTTGCTGAACAGAGACTCTGTCAGGGATGCCAGCAGAGGAGAGCTCATAAGCAGGATCAACATGATGGTAAAATTCTGTAAGTCCCTGATATCTTGCATCACACTAAGCTTGAGAATTTCTTTTGGCTGGCTTTATTCAACCCTTTAACTCCCACGATAAATCTTTGACACATTAAAAATAATCTATAAACTCAGAAAAATGCACTCATCTCTCAAATGCAGAGGTTGCCCATTCCCATAAGAATAGCAGTTAAGCTGGCACCTGGTGTGTCACACTGTGTATATCTAGATGAAAGGGAGACTCCTGGCCAGTGTGTCTCCACAGCTCATTGATCTCCCTCTGCAGAAAGACTGGTATGTCTCCCTACAGACTCCTCGGCAGGATGATTTAAAACTTGCTGTTGAGCAATTTAAAGTCTGGCATGGGATATCTGTACATTGCACGGTGAGGAGCATATTGGTAAGCTGCCACTTCTGCTTGCAGAGGAGGGCATTAAATCCCATAGCACGAGCAATGTCCTCCCAGAGTAATTTAAGGGATATTTTTTTAACGCTTATAATATGAACCAGTGAGTCAGACTTGAGAGTGAGAAATCGAGGGACATGGGAATAGGTACGTGCAAAGAAATGCAGAGATGGAAGGAAAGAGACGAAAAATGTATATGGAGTTCAATACGAGAGGGAAATGGTGAACATGTGGAGTATGTTTAGTGGGGTCACATTTTGCTTGGCATGCTCCTGTAATGCCAACTGAAAGCTCCAAATGTGTTAGTGAGCAGTCATGGGTGGATACATTTGCTGACTTGGGAGCTTTAATCTCAATGTGTTCATTACACTCTAACCAACTGAGTTGCATGCTGGTAGGCTTGGGTTTACGACTCAGTTATAATGACATTTCAAAATAGAAGACGGTTTTACATGACATTGAATTGAATAATTAAAAGGATCATCAGTTTTTGGGAGCATTTTAAAATTGTAAGTTTAATAGCTTTCTGATCAGAATATACTGTTATGGGCACTGGAAATTTTACTTTAAAAAACCAAACAGACCAAAGATTCAGCAGCTAGGAACATTCCTGTGAGGCAGTACCTCACAAGGAGACCATTTGCCATCCAGATAAGAGGTTGCTCAACATTTCAGTATGGTTTGTTTTCTTCTTTCTTGTGCATTTTTGGCAATTAGCCTTTTTTTTTCTTCTTCTTTTTTTTTTTTTTTTTTTTTTCCCAATGAGCACACCATTGTATTTTGGGTAGGGGAGGTGGACAGAAACTTCATTTCTTAGCATTGCTTTTGAGGGAAATGTTTGTTGAAAAAAAGTATTTGGAAATAGGTTTCTCAGTCTGGATCTTTGGTGGAAAATCCTTTTGAATACCTTAATCTAACATTTTTAAGCAATTCTGTGTTTTATAAGACAGGAAAAAATTTTTCCATTTGCAGCTGTGAGCCAACTGGTGCTTACAAATGGTAAACTTATACAAAGTGAAGGATCTAGTAAAAAAAACAGCTCCAAGTGTGCAATATTTCCTAATTTTTGTGACTTGCATGAGGCTGGATTCCAGAATGGTCCCCACATAAACAGCAGAAGGGCTCTTCAGTAGTCTCTATCTGGTTATGGTGTTGTATCATGCTGGCACATTATGTTGCATCCTAGTATGTGTGTTTTGCATAAAAGAAGGTAGATACCATCATTTCATAATGAAGTTTACAGACTATTTTCATGGCTGTAATGTCAGACTGGGTGTGATAGTTAAAGCCATAGTGATATTGGATACCGTTATTCCTACCATGGGTTGTTTTTTTTTCCTAACAAGATTTTTAATCTTTTTTTAACCTTTTCTTGTTCACCACCTCTTGAACAAAGAATGATATTTGCCTATGTTAAAACAGGGTCAAATTACACTTGCATATTGGTGAAAATTGTTATATCATTAAAAATTTTAAGCAGAACTTTTGTTGGGCACTAAACTTTTTATACCTGGTAATGTTTTCATTCCCAGGCAAAATGATCACTTTGGCATTTGAGGTCAATAAATCATTGTAATGTTTTACGAATGAGCAGCATTCATCATTGAATGTTTGTCCCCAAAAGTTTGAGATGCTGACAAAGGCTTAAAACCTACTGTAACCCAGACTGGTCCTGAATTACTTAAGATGCTAACTTCTTTCTCACTGGCAGTTTGCTAAAGCAGAGCATGGAGTTGGCATAACAGGAGCATCTATTAAGTGTAAGTGCATGGCTGTGAGCATGTTTTATGGCATCAGTATAGGGAATAGTATAACATCAAGGGGTTTTCTTATATATTTGAGAAGAGCCTTACTGTGTCTGCAGTAATTTTTGTGTAATTATATAATGATGAATGGGTACTTTTTACCTCATGCAGCAAAGTTCAAGGCCTCTTGCTTTCCTATTTCCTGCACTGGAGATCTCTTAATGTTGTGTCTCTCCAGCTGACTTCAATTTTTTAAAATTTTCGTTTCACTGATCCCTTCTTTTCACCCAATTCTCATATTTGCTTGTACTGCCAATTTTGTAGTTATCAGTTGTCCAATGTAGTATCCCCAGCATACCCAGTGTAGCAACTCATCAGTCCAGGGTATGTTTCCATATTCTCTTTAAGAGTCTTCTTCTCCATGTAGTCTGTTTACCAAGACTTTTCTCATCCTTTTTTAGACATTGTGGGTTTTCTCTTCTTTTACCCCATCTGTGGCTAAAAAATGTTTTACAGCTAACACAGTCTCACATTTCTATTCACTCATGAGTTTCTTTTCTTTTGCTTGCTGGTTATGTTACCAATTTTGCCTCACCTCTAGTCTTGTTCCATTTCCTTATCACTTCCTGTTGAATTTCCTAACCAAATAGCCCAAATGTAGCAAGTTTCTTTGAGAGCACCTGGCTTCAGTTCCAAGAAAAACATTGGAAGGTGATGACTATCTTTTCTTAGATGGACTTCAATCTCAGTATGTAGAGTCTGTAGGAAAGTGATTCCCATCTTGCCTGAAGGCAGCCAGGTACAGCCTGAAATACTGGCCACTTTGACAATTTGAATGCAAAGGTCATGGAATGTATTTAATGTATTTAAGTGGGTATATGTATATTTGCATATTATTAGAAACATAGCCATCCTTAACAGTTAATTTTTTAAATTTCATTTCATATTCAAAGTGAAATTCTCTTTAATGTTAAAATTATAATTTTAAATCATGTTTCACACAGTCTTTTTATTTTTTTTATTTATTCACATCCGTATATCTCTGCACAGATAAGGGCAAAACCCCTAGGTCACCAAGTGCATGATTGCAAGACAGAACCAAGTGAAACGGAATACTTTTGAATTGAAATACTTTAAGAATAGTTTTAAGTGTTTGGTGAACTGCAGTAAGACTGTAAATGGGAAAGTCTAATTTTCATTTCAGTTGGCCTCAAAGCTTTATTTTAGGCTCACTTGAAATGATGCACACTAAAAAATCTGAAATGTATTCCCCAAAACCTATCTACACTGTTGGAAGAGGAGGTATCTTATTCAGGGTCCTGCTACAGGTTATTTTCTGTGTTAAGTGGCCAGATTAAAACATTTTAATCTATTTGTCAGTGGTCCTCTGAGTGAAATTATGATTAATCCCTGTGTCTTTCCAACAGGCACTGTCTGCCTCATGGTCCTTGAATTAACCATGCAAGGAGCTGGCAGGGATGTCAAGCTAGTTTGATACATTATCCCTTTGTTGGTAGGCAGAGGTTAGGTTTCATCAGTTTGTTTGAGGGGACTAGGCACATCACAATGTACTGCTTATCTCTATAAAGTCTTTGCAGTCAGTCACTGAATCATATCTGTGTCATCACTTCAACCCTATTGGCATGAAGGTAAAAGCTCTACAATTTTTTAATTGACTTTTATGTTGGGAATTGTAATTTTCCATTCTAGGCTTTATATTTTGGGTTATCCCTTAGTAAAAAATATTTTCAATGTTTTAGTCAACGAATAAAATATAGGAGCATCACCCTGGAAGAGTGTAAGGAGAGATTTTTAAAGTTTGCTGCCCTTGAAATCTGAAAGACATCTGGCACTTGATGATTTTGTGGGGGATTTTTTATTTGTTTGTATATATAAAGGTACTATTATTATTATAAACAAGTTTAACTCAATCTTCAACACAGACAAAGCTACATAAAATATTTTCGCAACACTCCTTTTATTTAACTGATAATAAGTACTTAGTAGTATAAAGAGTATTTTCTCAGCTTTGTTTTGCATTAAAAAATACGTAATATCTGCAGAAAAATGTCTTTTGGGTTTCATGAACTGCACTGTCAACTGTAAAAGTAATATCTGTCTAAGTTTATCATGGAAGTTTCTGTGAGCAGCTCTACTATCTAAGGCATAACTTTCCAGTCTCCTCACTGTGATTACATTTGTCATGTCATAGTGCTCACAGTGAAGTGTAAGGAGACCAAGCCTAGATGGAGCCAGTAGGAAATGAATCTGTCTGCCACAGATACTTCAGACAAGATTATTAATGTTTAGTGGCATTAGGAAAGTGGCTACTCCTTCAGTGGACTGAATAATGACACAAAGTCTCTAGGCCTTGATAAGGTTGTGGTCAGGCTGGCTTTCGGTCTAGAAGGTAGATAAAAATACTCTGTCTTTTGGGTTTTTAAGCATGTCTGGTTTCTTTTTCCTGTGTGCCTGCCAAAGTGTAACTTGTTTATTCATCTTACAGGCTGTCTTTGAACTTAATCATAATTTTTATGTTTGTCTCACAATAAATATGAGGTAGAAGCTAGTGATAGTGCTGGAGAAAAGTTTTTATTATGATGGAAATAAGAAACTACTTCTTTTGTTACAGGTGACAATGTTAGACTCCCTGAATGTTAAGTAGCAGATTTCAGGGCTGTAAACTTAGCCTTTGTAAGTGACTGGTTGTTCATTACTTTGCAGATTTTTTGTTTTGTTTTTTTTTAACTGATCCATGGATTGCCCACTATTGTATGTTCCCTACATATTTTCTTATTTTTGGGGTGGTTTGGAATATATTCTTTCTGTAATAATGCAAGCAATGATTTAGCTAAATTTGATATTTAAGGAGATTCAAGTGATGAGCACTTTTAACAAGTCTTTATAGAATCTGCCCTGGGCCTGAATCACTCTGCTCTTCAGGTGTACTACAGTGAGAGTTAATGAACTTTATGGTTGTCTAGGCTGGGAAAACTAGTTTTTGTAGGATTATACTCTCATTAAGACAAAGTCAAGAAATTAACATCTGATGTTATCTTTCCTGTCAAAATTATATGCTCACTTTTGAGCCAGAATTGGCATAAGGTGGGACAGGGGTTGACAGTAAATGAACCAAAGTCAGTTTGCTGAAAGAAAGTGAATTTGAGAAGCAGTTGAAAAGTATAAAGTGAAATAGTTTGAGCATCAGTTTAGCAAAGAAGCTGAGCACACTGCAAAGCATTCCCATCACAGTTATCTAGTGTACTCCCTGGCTTCTTCAAGAGCACACCATGTCCTGTCTGCCTCCATCTTTCTCTCCCACTCTCACATCATGCCTTGGAGATCTGTCCTGCTTCTGAGGATTTGGTTGCCATTGAGAGTGATGGCTCTATAAGGGGACTGAACAGCCTCTCTGACAGGAAGTATTGCTTGTGTAGAACTAAATAGTTCAAGTAGAAACAGATCTTCAGAACAGTAAATCAATCTATCACATGCCTGCCTTTGCCTAAGGGTCATAATTCTCAGAACTGGGGAACACTCACCTTCCTCAGACTTTTTTTCCATAGTCTCTCCAGTAGCAGGCTATCCTTCCACACAGGGCCTGACAATTGAATCCCCACTCCTTTCCTAGGAATGTCTGTTTAACTGTTTGGTGCTCTTTGAGCTCTGCATTGGCACAGTGGTAGGATCATTCTGGCCTGGAGCTTGGAAATATGTCATTGTATGCAATTGCTTCTCCTTTTTTGACTATTGGGACTCTTGTATTGTTTTCTCCAAACATCCTCTTCTCTCCTCCCATCATTGAATTACATTTATTAGTTTCTGCATAAAGCTCTGTCAACTCACCACTGAGTTGAGTTAATCCAGTCTCGAGTTGAGTTAATACATAATCACCAGTGTTCATGCAATTTTTGCACTTTTTTATCTTAGGTTATTATCTTGCACCTTCATGCTGATTAGGGTCTCACTGAAGTCAGTGGGAAGTGGTGCAGCAAAAGCTTGAGCAAGAGAAAGGTACACAGGAGTTTGCTTGCCACTGTGAGAAATATGACTTGAACCAGGCTCAAGCTGACAGAAGCACTGTGGTTTTGCCTAAATCTTGTTAGTTTCATGGAAAGATGAAGAATCATTCATGGCCAATAGAGAAAACCTAAGAAGCTGACAAAAAATTGCCAGTGGCAATTATTTTCCAACTGAACTAAGACTATTACCCTTACTTTAAAGGTAACCTTCTATCTGCTTTTCTAGGACATGCAGTTTAAATTATGTGGATGCTCCTATCAAAACACATCCTTTTCCTCTTCCAGAAGGATTAGGTTATTTTAATTTTACATTTAATAAAATCTTAATTAAGCTGAATTATCAGCCTCCACAAAATACACTGTGGAAATTGATAACCATTTTCACTGGTTTATGATTTAGCCCTGTGGAAGGCTAATGGTTGCCTCTGCCTCTGTTTCACCCCTCTGCTGGCTTTTCTTTTTTGATACAGCTGTAGATTTATACAGTCCTCCATGCTTCCAGATTTAACATGGTCACAAACTTAGCTTCCTCACCATGAGTCGTTGATGTGCTATCTTTACATTTCTAAGGACACTGCTTGCTGAAGAAGCATATGTATGGGTCCCATGGGCTTCACTGAGGCTCTATCCAACCACTTGGATCTTCCTGCACAGAGAGTAGGATGCGAGCCAGGAGGCTGTGAACTGTCCCAAACCCACACAGTGAGTCAGTGATATGGTTGGAACTGGAACTGAGTGGTTGCTAGCTCTCAGCTTTAAGTGCATTAGGGAGTAATGCTTCTCATCTTCTGTATTTCCCTTGGTATGAAAAATAGGCTCAAACTCCAAGAAATTTCATAAAAGCTCCCAAAACCTTGAGGTCCATAACCATACTATTGAGACCAGCACCTCTTACATAATCCTGGAAATTTGGGTAGCAGAAGCTTAAACTTGTCACTTATCAGTCTGGAGGTTTTGGATCATGTTTTGAAATGCTCTCTTAAGGGACACAGAAGTTCTGACTTCCTCCTTCACAGAGTGGCGTGCTATTAACATTTTGCTGTTTCAAGCAGGGACAGCCTTTCTCCAAATAGCTGTTTCTCTAAGTGAAGCAGAATATGTAGAGGTGTTACACTGACAGGGACACTTAACGGGGCCTGCTCTTTAGAAAAGAGCCGCATTATCAAGGGTTCCTTACTGTGTGAGCATTTTTGTTTTGAATTAATATGAGACCCACAGGGAGCTGTGTTGTCTCATGACCTGGTATGTTAGGAAGCAGAGGGTAATCCATCCTGGAAGGCGATATTTAGGTGGGACAAAGACTGGAATTGAAGATTCCCTGGCATTTCCCAAGAATAACATCTGGATCTGTGTGAACCGGTTTGGTAAATATTTTTGTATGTTACATATGCTGCCATTTGCATGTTGAGTAGTAAGAATACCTGAATATATTACACTGCTTCGATAAAACAGTCATTTTGATGGGATTTGATACTAATTTACTCCCAAGTAAGATTTCATTTTGTTATTTAAATGATGTTTACCAGTGAAGGGAGCCAGCTATACTTGTATTTGAAAAAAAGGAAATTATATGATAGATACGCTATTTTATATCTGACTTTGTAAGAGTGGCTTTTGATAGGTTGGAATGTGTCTGAATATTTGGAAAAGATCAAGGGAAGATCAATGTCATAGATATTTTTCCTGCTTTGGAGGAAAGTAGACATGAAGCAGAAGAAAAAGTGTTGTAGGAGAAAGAAAATGTCTTTGAATTTTCTCTTCTTCATTCTGCATCATTCTCATATGCTTCTATTTGAAGCTATCACCACATTTTCGCTGCCACTTCTACTGAATGTATTTCAATTCATTTTAAAGGTGAATTATTTGGCTGCTTGACTTTTTTGTTCTAGATTATGCTGCAGCAGTCTATCTGATTTGCAGTCAGATAGAAAGCATTACAGCTTGAAAATAACAGGTTTCAAAGCTTTTTCTCCCTCCAACCTGTGCACATGAAGGTCTCCCTACACTGACAACATATAAGGCCATCAAATGAAGAGGGCAGCTTGTAGAAGTGCTGGAAAAGAACTGACATTTAAATTAATTTTTGAAAGTGTAAGTTTGAAACTTATGGAAAGAACAAGGTGTGTCTGGTGAAGCTGAATAAAGGAGAGATGAATGTGAAGGCAGTTTTTTTTAATGTGCTTAGCAGACTCAGCTGGAGTTTTATTTTTAAAATCTTGGCCCTTACCATACACACAAAAAGATTAAAAAATAATAGTAAGATAAAGTCTGATTCTCACTGTAGCCTCAGTGAAATAACAGACACGCAACTGGTCTGGAGATGAACTGCAAGGAGCCAGCCAAGGATATATGATTTCTTAATATCATTTAGCTGTTGTTTCTTTTTTCAGTCTTGGATAATGATGAAAAGGCAGACTAAGTCCCATCTCAAGTCTGAATTTTTGTCAAGATCAAGCCTATTTTAGGATTTAATTTTTTGTTTTCTTCTTTCTTATTTGTCAGTAAAATTCTCATCTCTCATTTAAAAAAAATACAGATTTCATATTACTTAATATTCTCTTATAGAAAGTGTTTATGTAAGTTTCTGAAGCTCAGAGAATTCTTAACATAAATCTTTATTATCAGTGTTTCAGCAACCATGTGTGTTCGCAAGGTTGATCTACAAAATGAGTGAAAATGCTGAAGGAACATTTTACAGTGACATTGAACCCATCAGCTTGATTCTGGCAGGTTCCCAGTCTGAGTGTAGTCCTCTGCCTTTCACAGTTTGTTTCCTATCCGCGTGACAAAAAAGGACATTTCTCTCACCAAAAATGTGGTGGTATTTCACAGTGTCCTGATTTGGTACTGTTTGACAAGTCAGGGAACACGAAGAAGTGGACCCTTACTTTTAGAGCCTGCTCCTCTCTTTGCACCTGAGCAGCCCAAGTCTGTTCATGCCCAGTTGTCATGTAAGCCTGGGTGTCCCCCAGCTTTGGAATTAGAGATGTGTGCAGAAACATGCATTCCCTTGGTTCAAACATCATGTTCCATTTTTTAAGTTAGAGAGTGAAGGCTGGAAATTTAGGTTAAGCTATTTTTCCATTTTAAATACAAAAAAAATGGGTGGAAGGGAACACAGCTTGGTGAGAAACTTTGTTTAAACTGTAGTTGAAGTACCAAGAGTTGGAATGGATGAAGAATTATTTTAAACAGTGATAAAAAATAAAGTTTTCTTAACAATGTTTGCATGAATGCTCTGAAATGTAAACTTCATACCATCCAGTGCATTTTAAACCCTCATACATTTGAATCTTC
Organism: Acanthornis magna; assembly: GCA_036785705.1. Taxonomy (NCBI): domain Eukaryota; kingdom Metazoa; phylum Chordata; class Aves; order Passeriformes; family Acanthizidae; genus Acanthornis; species Acanthornis magna. Next base: position 19,086,611 of record JAWUZG010000040.1, on the reverse strand, counting down.
ACCTGCAGTAAGTACTGATTGCTTTTATAACTAGAATTGATTATGCAGTTGATTATGCCTGTCCTTGTAAGTGCCAGCGCTGGCCGCAACAGCCCTAGAGTGCAAGTGCTATTTTGTGGAGCAGGCTAATGAATACATGGAGAATAAAGTTATCCATTTGTGTCCTCAGGCCTAAATGTGTAAGTTATATACTGCATTGTCTTTGTAAGTGTTGTTGGTCTACAGGAGTATTGATAGATTTTGTCTCTCTTCAGGGTCAAAGAAGCAGAGGAAGTATGCAGGCAGAAAAAGGGGAAGTCACTCTACAATATAAGACCAAAACATGACTCTGGAATTGTAAGTAAAAATTGTAGCAATACTTCTGTTTCTCTTACTTGTTCTACCTTTTTCTCTTTGCATTTTATAGGTAGGTTATTCTTGATGTATGGTTTTGTTCTGCGTTGGTTTTCTGGTTTTTTTTTTAATGTTTAACATTTTCCTTAAAAGTATTAGATTAACAAACTTGAAATATGCCTATGAATATTACTCCACAACACAGATGTAGAACAAGCAAGAGCAGTTTATTATTGCCCCACCGTGCCAATCTGTCTTCTTCCCAGTCTCGGTGTGGGATGCACGTAGAAGGCAGAAAGGCATTTCTGGTCTTCCAGCTTATTCAGTCTGTATTCACTCTCTTTTCTGCAGATAAAGAATACAAGGAAGAATTTTGGTAGTTACACATTTTGCAAGCTGGATCACTGTATCAAATACGGTGGTTTCTGATCCACTGATATAGATTTGTTTGGAATAGAAACACTAGAAAAAGATAATACTGGGATTTCACCATTCTTTTGAAAACAAATAAATAACTTCAGTGATAACAGAGGAGTAATTCCGGTCATTTAATGAAACTTTTCCCCTATGATTGCCTAACCATTTTGAGGATCATGAATGATTTTACAGAAAAATTAGTGAAAAATTATTCTGGTACTTCACACTTAAATTACAGCTGTAGCAACTGGCCATCATTTATATTTGTAAAATATTATAACAGAAGATATTTTCATGTGTCTGTGTTCCTGTCTGCATCCTCAGCCCTCCCCACCCCAAGACATGACTTAATTCTTTTATGCTTTGTAGTCATGGCTGTGTAGTCATATTATCTGTGACACATCTTATAAATTAGGCATGTGGTAATTTACTGTGTTCTAACTAACATAATCTGACACAGGAAGCAATAATATTGCATTTATTGTTTCTTATTTTGAATGTTTAGTGAGAGTTGACTGTAGTTAGTGCCACAAGAAATGCAAATGGAGTGCAAGTTTGGTACTGAATGATAAACTATTTTTTATCAATTTTATTTAAAACCAGATCAACACGTTATTTTTTAAGAAAAAACAAAATTAACATTGTTTTGGATTTCTCCGTCTAACTTATATCTTGCTGTATATAAAGACACTGAGAGATTTCTCTTAAGAAATATTTGTTTAATTATTTCTGTATCATTATTACTATTTGTGCTGAAACATGGTCTTAGTGAAAATTTGATGAGTAAAAAGGAAACAAAAATCTTTCACAAGCAGTGTATAGCTGTAGTCTACTTCAGTTCTAGCTTCAGTTTATTTACAAAGACAGTTCTACACTAAGTATAATTGAACATTTGCCTATGTATTTCTATGCTTTTCATATTTGTGCAAGGTGTGGTTTCATGTACACTAAATTTTGTCCTTTTTAACTTATTTTATTTTTCAGAAAGCAAAGATAAGTATGAAAATCTGAGAGAAGAAATTCAAAAGCCATTGTTACCTGGTTACCAAAACAACATGCCTGTGGGTGGGGAGTGAGAGGGAAGGAAACTACATCATCCTGATCATTTGCTTCCTTGACCTTTTAAAATTTGCTTTTTGTTCTCTAGAGTTTTCCACCAACTGATGTGTTATTGTACATTCATTCACGAATGTAATCACTTTAATGGAGTGCCCAGAAATAGACTAGGTATGGACTTGAAACACCTTCCCTGTACTCTGTATCTCCTTTGCCACTCAAAAATGGTATTTTGTAAAGTGTATGGTATATTACAAATAGGACAAGTCAGCATGCATAAAAAGCGGCATCTGCATCAGTTCTGAACATGCTGAAAATTGCATTAAGTTGAACTTCATAAGAATGCTACTTGGTACAGTAAAACATTTCCATTCCTTCTGGCAACATCTAACACAAGTACTTCATGGCACTGCACTTAGATTAGGGAAAGAAATGTTACTCCTAGTGAATTGTTTGTATCCGTTTCATGTTGGCATTTGTAGTTTGTATTTTGAATCGTTAAGTGCTGTTTATACAGTATAATCAATGCTTTCCCAACTTGTTTGGTTGCCCCCCATGACTAAATATTTGTGGAACAAGATGTTTACTGTAACTATCTTTAAAATCGATAAGGCAGCATACTTTTACTTCATCTTTTGCCAGATAGTGAATGCCAGGTGGTATGGGGGTCAGAAATCCAGCATTAAAAAAAAAAAAAAAAAAAATTAAAAAAAAAAAAAAAAGTGAAAAACAGAAAAATACAGAAAAGCACAGAAGTATGATAGAGAGTATGAGAGATTTGGCTATTATAGTTTGTTAATATATAAAGCAGCTAATACTTTTACATGAACTTTAGAAGGTATAGTATAGTTTTAACTGCTGATCACTTAAGTCAGACGGGCTTTTGGCCACATGTACATGACTTCCCTTCTGGAATTAGCTTTACAATTAATTTAAAACTCCTTTAGAGAGCCATTAAAAGATGCACATGGAGACGACATTTATGGAAAACAGTAGCCAATTCTAGTGACAGAATATAGACTACCAACTAATTGACATCAATTTTACATGTAACAGAATTGCAGTCATTTCCTCCAGGATTTCAGTGTCCCTGACTGAATGTCCCTGAGGTTAATGATTGAAATATATGACTTAGGGCTTCCATTTTAGACCACGTGCTTAATTCCTATTTGCAATCCAGAATTCACAGTATCAGTTTTGGTCTGCTCAGCTGATAACAACCCTTTCCTCTGGTCCTTATTTAAGAGCCCCACACCAATCAGCTTGATTGATAACGTTTTTCTTTCAAAGCTAGTTTTTCGTGAAAGCAGACCGTGTGTGCAACTCAGTTGGATGCACGTGCTCACAGCTTTGGAGCCTGAAAGACACTGGGGTAAGGAAATGAGCTCTAACCTGCTGGGTTGCATTATTCCCTGTCTAATCTAGCACATCAAGAGACATTCCAAGCTGTTCAGAGGCTAATATACTCTACAGGGTGTCATAAAAGGAAGTGCAAAATATGACCTCAGGAATCTGTTATCCTTCACATATACCAAGCACTAGAAAAGATGTTTTTTTTCACTGTGTGAAAAGCAAGTCTCCTGTTGCTGATAAACCTATGTGAAAATCTGTACAACTAATAATTTCTGGCAGGGATATAAATTACCAAGAATGGAATTCTAAAATTTTGTGTTGATGGGAGTAACATTACTATTTGGGGAAGAGAAAATAAGAGATTATTTGCTGTTACAACTAACTTATGGAAAACAAATCTTTAAAGAATAAAGCTATTTTAATGGCACTGATTCAAATCCATGTTTGTATTTATGTAAACAATAGTATTTTCCTCCTAACTTTGCTCCTAAGTGCAAGGATACAGTAGCATGTTTTCATTTGTAGCCTTCCTGTTCTCTTCAGTACCTACAGTATGTATATTACTATACTAAATGAAACAATAGATCATCTAACAAAGATCACTATGTGCAATACTGTATTTAGTGTTTCTATTCCAATTTTTTTAGAATGTTAATTTATATGAAAATAAAAGGAATAATAATGAAATAACTTCCTTCTCTTGTCACTCTCTGGCTATGCTGTAGAGTGCTACAAGTGGTTTACTCTCGAGGCACCAAATCCCACTCTGGCTCCTGTGATCAAGGAAGAACCTTTGTGAAGGCATCAGAGGAAACAAGGCTTCTCTTTGCTTGCCTTTTGGAAGGATAGTGACAGTAACTCCAATTATGTGGATATACTACCTTTTTTCCAGGTGGTGGTAGTGAGAGCTTCAGCATCCCTTACCCAATGAGACTATGTAAAACTCACTTCTCCGGCCTGTGCATGCCTTCCTGTCTTGCATTTGGCTCAGGTTTGTAACCTGGTCCTACTAACATTGCTGAAGTAACAGTCTCAAGAGATTGCAATTAGGGCAAAAATATGCACGGATTATAATATTTGCATATTGTAATCTATATATATCTATATATACGCGTGTTTTGTCCAGCAACCTGCTAAATCTGTCACATACATACATACCCTTTCAACTGGATCTGCAGCATAGATGCTAGAAGTTATTTCAAGTCTTGCTCTCACTCCAAAGAAGTGTCAAAGGTTGACTGCAGCTGATGGTACCGTATTACGATATTAAGACATGTGGTACTACATAGATTTTTTTTCATTTTACTCAGACCCAACCTATCTGGTTGAACATGTCTCTCTTTTATATTGCTTCTCTCCAGACTGTTTTCAAACTTTCACGCAAAGTAACTCACTATGTGCAGCACCGCAGCTGACCCACAGAATGTCCAGAGCAGACTCCCAGTGTTTCACTTCTGCTCTTTTTTTTTGGCAGCACACTCAACTTTTTACAGAATTCTGAACTAATGTTCGTTTTTTTGTTTGTCTGGCTGTGTTTTAAAGAGGTTGAACACCCCACTGGTCCCCTCTCCCCTCATTTACTGCAGTCCCCCCCGCCCCTTTACTGCAGCATCAAGAACTCTACACTTTGAGTTGGCCCTAATTCTACAAGAGTTCTCACAGACAAAATTCTGAGCCTTTGTTGATACCAACACCACATATCTCTCAGTGTTAAATGCTTAAATGCACTTAAATGCAGCAGCAAAAGAAGCACTTCCATACCTGAGCAGCAGATGTGACTTGCTGACAATAACAATCTGTTTTTTTATGAGGACCTAAGAGGATTCATGTTGTTTTTCTTACAAATTAAAGCCTTTCAGAAGCATGGTACTTTGTCACGTCATGATACCGTAGTGGTTAGCTTTTTTTGTAGCACCTTTCATCACCCCAAAACACTTCCAAAACTTAGTTAAGTATTAACCAACTGTGGCAGTGGGAATAATAATTAGAGGCATCTTCCACAGACTGAGTTCTTTTCTTGCCCAGTTTTTCAGTGATCAGCTTAAAAAGTTGGAAGCAAATATTAGTTTTATTGAAAGAACATATAGCAAGTCATTGCATTGCAATTATTTTGTTGTAGGCTCTAGATTAAAAGCAAAGCTGAATTTGTGATAAATCCACCATACCGGTTATTTCAGTTATACAAATTTTAAACTACTGTGGACAGGGTAAGTGAAAACTGATGAAGCTGAGTTTTTCTGAAGATAATGTAAAGAAGTCAGTAAAGGGAGGAGAGAGAAAATCATGCCTCATGCCATTCATGTCTGCCGCCCATCAAGAGGATTCTGATTACAGAAAAGGTTTTCTGACCTATTCTCTTGCTTATGACAGACCTATCTGTGCTGTTCCTGTACCTGACATTCATTCAACCCACTTGTAAAAGCATCCAAAGGTAAGTCCATTGCCTCAAAAAATGGTGTCTTTCTGCAGATAAAGCGTTCGTATTGAGTCAGCACAGTTATCTCATTTATTCCCAGCTGCTGCTCAAACTGAAGCTCTTAGAAACTTCACTTGCCCCCCCACCCCAAACTGGGGCCCTGCCGGCATGGCAGTCCCATTGTGGTTGAGTTTTGACTCACTGTCCTCTGCCCTTCCCCTGTCCTGAAGCACCACTCCACTTTAGGAACTAACTGCATCTGTCTGACCTACAGCTTTTCCATCTACTCGGAGAGATTTCTCTTGTTCTTGGATTGCCTCCACAAGGGGGAGATTTTTGGATTACAGCACACGCCTTGGGTACAACGGTTCAAGATTCGGGCAGTGATAGAGAAGTAGAGCTGGAATCTGGGCTGTGCCTCAGGCAGCGGAGGCTCAGGTGGGTGCTGGGCAATGGAGTCACCTGCAGAGCACAAAGCAAGAGGCTGACCAAGAGAGGGGTGGAAATGAGAGAGAGGCATTCAAGGAGGTGACTGCTGAGCTCCCCTTGAGCCAAGTGACAGCAGTGCTTAGAAGTTCTGAGCAGGGGGCCTGACCACACCATGTAAGGCAAAGCAAAACACTAATTCTCTAACGCAACAGCTACTAGAAAACAATATAAAGGAAGTCTCCAAACACTGAACCGTGAAAAGATTTGGGCAAGGGACAGGGAAGGGAAGACAGCAAAGGGCTCCTGCAAGTGTAGTGCCATAAAGGACACAGCCCTCCCTTGCTAGCTGTGGTCTAGGTTCTCCTGGTTCTTTCAAGACCCATCACAGGCCCCTCTCCTGGTCATGTGGAGGCTCATCCATCAGTGTGGCAACTCCCTTTCCACACAGAAATTTTCCTTTGAGAAACTGCATTATCTCTGGGTTGAAAAGGAAAAAAAAACCCACAAATCCCACAATACTACCCCACCTTTGGAGTGCCACACGGTGTACCTATGCAAGAGCTGATAGCAACAATTAAAGCTCACCTATATCTTAGGATATACTTTTTTCCCTTATGAGTAGTTTGGTGCCTGGTACATAAGGATCTATATCTATTTTAAGCAAAATTATTTAGGTCGGTTATTTCTCTTATGGCAAATGATGGCAGTGTTTCAGCCAATGGTGGAGCTTTGCTTGTCAGTTGACCAAAAAACCCAGAATTAGTGCATGCAGAATCAACTCCAGAATCTAAGATTAGTGCATTTCATTTTTTCCTCTTGCCTTCCAGGTACTTTTGATGGGGGTGGGAGACAAGGGGAGATGTAGGTAAGTTTTCCCAGCCTTCCAGGGTGAGCCATCATTCACCTGTATTTGGGAGGGTGAAAAGGAAGCTGGAGAATATACTGATTAGAGAGGATTTGGGACACAAGATGTTGAAGCAAAACACCTGGATGCCATATAACCCTAGAGTAGCTTTATTATTTAATCTATAATTTAATAGTTGACCTATAAAATAATTACATTATACTTAAAGCATTTCTTCATTTTTTGTTTTCATTTATAAAACAAGAATTAAATACAGTTTTAACCATTACAACAAGCTCAACTCAGTTTTTACATAAACACAGCTCCTAGAAGGAGCTGTGAGCTGCAGCATATTCATATTGCAAACTGGTGAAAAACCCAGGCAGGGCATAGCTTAAAAAGGTAAAGATTCTTGCACGTTTTTCTTAAGTGAATTTACTAGGGTGCTTTTCTCTCTCTGGTCCAAAATGTCTGACTTTCAGTTCATTCCTTTCAAGTGGAGGCTGAGATCCCCCGAGTCTTAGCAGACTGTATTGCCACCTTCCCCCTCTGCCCCCCACCCACACCCACACTCTCAAGACTCGACTGAATTGTGCCCGTCCTGGGGCTGGCACGATGCCACAGGGCAGCACCAGTCCCTAAAGCATTCCCTGCACAAGGAGTCTCCCTGAACCCTTCCAAAAGGTCACAGCAGAACCACGACGTCTGCTCACGTAACAGAGCTGCCAGCCCAACCCACCTCACCCTGCCCATGCCAGTCCCTGTAAACCGCTTGGTGAGCCCTGTGGAGATCAGTCCCGAAAGCCTCTTAGGGAGGCCTGTGTCACATAATGCAGGCCTGTGGCTCCGAAGCCCCGCTGGCGACAGTGCTGAACATATTAACCCCTTGAAGTGGCTGCATGCGAAGAGGCTGCGGGGAGGGGCTCCGGCAGCAGGCTGCTTTCACTCACTGCAGATGCTGAACTGTGAGACATGCACGGGGAGTCGGCGTGTCATTTTTAATTTGTAAGCTTCAGACAACTGAGTGTGCACTGGCTTTGGTTTGGGGGAAGGGGCTGGTTTGAGACAGGATTTTAATGCAGCTGGGACTAATACAGATCATAACTGTAACAAATGGGATATACAGGACATGTTAAACTCCATCAACTGAATAACAACATAGTATGATTCAAAATGAACTGCAAGTGTTCACTAACACTTCTTGTGCAGGTCTCAAAAACGGAGTGGACCGCCAATAGTGTAGCAATGACAGCTTACTCTCTCCCTGCTCCCACAGCTGTGACCCATTCCAGCAGCACTGACTGAGGCGTTTGTCCTTTAACACTAACACATTAACATGGTTTCCAATCACGGGAGAGACACCACTCCCAAAACCTGACGACACTCATGTAGCTTTTGTATTCAGTCCAGCAATAACCAAACTTTGTCCTTTGTGTGACAGTACTTTTATACCTTTGGGGACACATCGTTCCCTTAAGTGTTCTCTCCCACTACCTTCCCACCTTTCCTGGTCTGAGCAGGCATAAATATAAGGTCATAAATGGATGTTGTCCTTTTTGGAGTAAGAAACACACACACATATCTAACATACAAAAACCTATCAAAAGCATAGTAAAACCATGTCCATTTTAAGCCAGGCAGCTGACCTAGCAACCAAGTCTCTTAACATATTTTAATCGCTGGCATACTCTGCCACAAGAAAAATATACATGGCTAGGTCTATAATACTTTAAACAGCTGTTTACTATAGCTAGGTTACAAAATAAACACTGCTGCAGAGGCCATGTGTTCAATATACTCTAACCACAACAGCATTAGAACCCACCCTCAGTCTGCTCTGTGGTCACCGTGGCTGACCCAGCGCCTCACCCTCTTCCCCTTGCTTCTGATCTGCCGTTCAGACAACAAGCCCAGAACCATTTGTCATTGCACAATTGAAGTCGTCTTAAGGAGGGGAGCCTCGACGGAGAGTCTCTTGCTTTTCACACATTACTCCTCATTACTCTCCCGCATCTGTGTCCCCCAGTCCTGGGCAGCACCCCAGAACTTCCAAGTGAGAGAAGCAAGCTCTGGACCAAAGCACAGGGAAGGCGTTCTCAACTTGTGGAGGGAACTGGAGTGTAGGGCAGAGGGCTTTACTCCACACAGTGGAAACATTTAATGCTGGATTCAGCCAACTGGTCACTTAGATGATCAATCCCAACTTCTGGGAGCCTGCTCCACTCCAGAAGATTCAACTGCCAGATAATATTTAAAATACAATGAAACTTTATGGTGAAGTGCCTAACACAGCCTGTTAAAAAGCATTATTCCAGTAGGCAAGTGACAAGGAGCCTTTCCTTGCTGGAGAGATGCCTCCTGAAAGAAAACAAAACACCAAAAAAAAAAAAAGAAAGAAGAAAAAAAAGGAAAAGAAGAAACAAACAAAAAAGATGGACAGTCTGCTCAGTGGGAGGGGCAGCAGTAAAGCTGATGGAGGCAACACCAAGCAGCAGCTACATGCCTGCTCTCACAGTTTGCCTGAGCTGTTTAGATTCACAGACATGCACCGGCACTGCTTGACCTTCTGAATTTTCTTAAGTCGGAACGGTGGGTCTAGCTCGGGGCACTCCAGCTGCACGGTGGAGGAGGTGACCTTGTGCGGCTTGCAGAAAGCGCAGGACTGGAAGGACTCCTCCTCCTTTTTGACGTGCCGCGGGATGTAGAAGGAGTTGCACTGCCCATAGCAGAAGCGGTTGATGATGGTGCGGCTGATGCAGCCCTCCTCGCTGACAGTCTGCCGCAGCGGCTGCGTCTTGCACCAGTCGCTCTTGAGGTACTTCCTCTCGGTGACCACCAAGGCCTCCTGGCTGGAGGCCAACACCTCCTTGTTCAGCTGCTGCCTCCGCTCCGAGTGGTTGCTGCTGCTGCCTTTGTACGGGGAGGGAATGGCACCTGCCGGGCGGTTTTTCCTGGCGTCGGTCACTCGAACCAGCGCTGCCATCAGAAAAACGGACAAGGCGAATTTCCAAATCATCCTGCAAGGGCGACACGAGGCACTGTTAGGAGAGACGCATTTTCAAACCACAGAATTGGAATGGAACTGGTACTTCACGCGTGCTTTTAGAAAAAGTGGAGATCTTATCGTCCTTATAATCCCATCACTTTACCTAGATTAGCTCCATTCTAGGGTGATTACTTATCATGAAGAGGCCAGGCCCTTTGGAAAGTTACACTGCTCCCCCTCACCCCTCCCCAAACTCTCCAACTACTTGCTTTGTCCCCATAGGGACACTAATGCTTGATGGCTGAAGTGGTGGTTTTACAGAAGCTTCAGCCAGAAACAGCTCCTTCTCTGTTAAATCCTGGGCCAAACAGCTGGGCAAACTCCTGGCTAGCAAAGGCTCAAGAGACTCCTGCCAAAATGGTGAGAGCTGATTTAGGGATGGCAGGGAAGAGGGGAAGGGAATAGCAGGTTACACAAAGTGAACTCCCATCTGCCTCTTCAGCCCCCGCATCCTGGCCAAGCCTCATTGCACACAGAAGTAGCAAGGGGTGTCCAAAATACTATATTTATTATTTTAAATTGCTTCTGAAGTTTCTTGGGGCTTTTATGGCACTTACAGGCTTGTATTTGTTGTCTCTGTGTGAGGCCAAAACCTTAATAAATTTATTTTTGCAGTAAGAGGAAATGCTTAAACACAACTTTGAAGACTTCACAACTGCAAGGCCTCTTGGGCAAATGGTTTAAAAAGGTCTGTAAACAGGAGAGGATTCAGTATGTAGTTTAGATGTTAAGGAATAGGTTAGATCATAAGCTAGTTGCCAAGTTAAAATAGTCAGCCAGATGGCAAAAATACTTTTTCATATGGTGGTCTATTAGGTATTCTTGTTCTGTGGAGCGTCTCCTACCAACTCTTGTCCAATTCATTTTAGTAAAGTGTCTCAATGTGCTTCCAGAGTATCAGAGTAGGTGTACTAAATTTCCTTATAAAGTCAATGCTCACCAGTGAACTGCTCATTTGACAGTTCATTTCATATCTCTCTCCCTGGGAAAGGAGAGCAGAGGGTCTCTGCAGTGCCAGAAGTGGGTGAAGCACAGAACCTTCCCATTTGGAGATAAGAACACTTCCAAGTCTTTCTAAAGTGCTCTGTTCACCTTTGTTCTTAATGAATATTTTTATAATAGTGTACAGAAGAAAGGCTCTCTTCCCAGTAAAGCTTCAAACCCTTCCAAGTAATGATTTTAATTTTTTTCCTTTAGAGAGATGCCAAGACAAAAAATTACCATCACACTGGTAATTATAATGTCTAACACTATAGACACTTCAGATGTTGCATAGGTACTCCCATCTGCAAAACATGTCATTTTCCAAACAATGACACCAAAAGATAAAAAAAATGTTTGCACTAGAGAAGAAAAGAACAGCAGTAACAAATGCTTCTCACCTGATAAAGCAGACCTAACATGTTTAACTTCTGCGGAGATAAAGAAAAGGAACTACTGCAGCAGACCAGGTGAGATAACATCCCTTTAGGTTATTTTCTAAGCCTTTAAGATTTCAATGTCAGACTTGGACTGTTTCTAAGGGAAGAAGTTTGAAGCATTGAAGGAAACAAAAGTGCTAATCGTATAGCTGTAAATAGAGGATGTTCTGATGCAGAGTTAAATTTCACCCAATTGAATGCTTGAAACAGAACCACCTTTAAATGGAAACCAGTATTTCTAAACCACAAATAAGTTCATTCATCTGCAACCATGCCATCTCTCCACTGAACACTCACTGTAGCCATGGGTACTTTAAATCAGTGGCCTATTTTCACATTGCTTAGCATTCAGCATGCAAGTCCAGAAGTTTTGTCCAGAGTCTTTAAACGAAGCAAGACTAGACTTGGCTTTGCTGGCAGGTATTGTCGCCAAGTCCATTGGATGTCAACCCACACAGCCAGGCCAAAACCTAATCAGGTAATTAGTTTCAGTTGAATATAGCGTTCCATGCTTCCTTTCAAACTGTTCTCATGTTATTCCGCACTGATGGCTGCATTTCAGTAGTAGATAAAACAACTGATTCCCAGTGCTTTGTGTTTTATATAGAAAGGGGAGGGGAAAAAGCCGGAGTTACAAACCTATATCTTCTAGGAAAATACAGACATGAGCTCTCCACAAGATGCCTCATGCCACATTCCTCAGACATACTCTTCTACTCTTTTGAAACACTAGGGATATTGTCTCTCCAGTCTCATTTCTCTGATCCTGGCACAGAAGAGGACAGCACAGGTCAGAAGGAGAGACACACCCTTTCCCCCACCACCTCCTCTTTTCTTGGGATGACCTTTAAGGTTTCTTCCAACTTTCACGATTCTACAATCCCATGAAACCCTGTGGTTACCAGGCCTGCCCCTTCTCATCATAAAATGCAACTTGAAAGGACACATTTCCTTTTTGTGTCAAGAGTGGTGGTCAAGGAGAAATCCTATGTAGGAATTCAGGAAAGCTGACAGAGAACTAACAACTCAAAGTCTACAATATAGAGAAATACTATAGCAGTTTTCTAATTACTGAAATGGTTTTATGTAGGCATGGGGAGCCATTCAATAGAGTAAGTAGGATTTATTCAGTAAGTCTGTATTTATAACTAATAAAGCATTATTAATCAAAGCCACTATTGTGTGGTTATAAACCAAACATTGCAACACATGTTAGCAAGTACTTCTACAGACAGGTAGGAACACACCACTTACTTCTGTTGTTGATTCTTATCAAAATTGAATCTTAAAATATTTACATAATGGAGTAATAATCTATTTTACACTAGCAGGTCAAATGTGCATTCTGTCAGATCGTGGAATTTCTAATCACAGGGTTACCCCTTACTAGCCTGCAAATCACCCCTTTCTAAGCCCTGGCACACAAATCCTCTATTCAAGCAAGTAAGGGTGCAAACAAGGTCACCTGGTGCCAGCAACTTGCCAAGGACTACATATATTTTCAGTGCTCACATGCAAAGAGGAGAGAAACTTCAGGACTCCAAGAGAATGAGACTCTGGCAAACTCAGATTGAATGCAAAACAACATGGTGAATGCCATCTGTCTGCAGACAGAGCAGGATGAGAAGAAACATAAAATGCATTGGAGAAGAATCTGGCTTTTGGCAAGGACAGGGCAGTTCTGCCCTACTTAGATGGAACAGAATGGAACAGCATGTGGCTGAGTCCATGCAAGTGAGATCTGCCTCAAGAGACCAATGCCTCTACAGCTTGCACCAATGCCAGCCTGGGCCCCCCATTCCTGCTGCACTGGGGCTCCCCAGAGCAGACCCAGTGGCAGTAAGTTTTTAACTTCTTCCTGTCTAAGTTTTTAAATTCTTCAAGTATTATTGCCAGCTTCTGCCAGTTCCCTCCATGCCTTTTTTCCAGTGCGTGAGCTGAGAATAACTTAACCTTAGATGAGACACCCAACAAGGCCTGGCGGCATTTACATATCACATGGCAAGCTTTTCTCCTTAAGATAAGGAAATCAGCATCAAGTATGAGTTCATAAACATCAAACCAAACATGCTGGAGCTGGGCCATCAGGCCCAAGAGTGTAAAAAATCCTTGGCCATGGAAGCAACAATGCCAAAATCCAACTCTCATTCAGAGGTCAGATCACTATGCTAGGAAGGGAAGACCCAGGATCACTGTGTCTGCCCTTAGCTTTATTTCTCCTTTGTGTCCAATTACTGTGTAACATAAAGTATCTACCAAGGCAGGCTCCCTCTCACATACCAACCTTGTGGCCCTGTAGCTCATGCATTCTTGAAAGTAATCCGTCTCCAGAGCAGGACAGGTAGTAATGTAACCCCCAAAATAGCTTACAGTTTTGTGCTTAGGGAAGTTCCCTCTGAATTGGAGCATTGGATTTGATTTCAGAATTCAAGGTCATCGTTTTCAGGGAAACCCCCCAGCAAAGAAGTGGATACTATGGTCTGAAAGGCATGGCAGGAAGCAACACCAGTGCCCATCTGCACTGAGTGTCTGTTCTGACATTTCCTCTGGTTTTCAAAGTCATGACTGGTTTCTCAGCTCAGGATGCAGATTCTGACTGGGAATTCCTGTTTTGTAGATCAGCCTACTTCAGGGTGGCAAGTGGACAAAAACAAAGAGGGATGCAACTGGAAGATCGCTGCGATATTTTATGTTCCCAGCTCAGGACATCAGGAGGTGTGAGACGCATTTGTTTGCTTTAGCATGCACACCTACAAAGCACTCAGCACTATCAGCATTCCTGGAAGCATCCAGCTCTCTGATACAGCTATGACACAATCACCTCTTCACCTAGCCTTTCTGGAGGGAATTCAGAAATAAAAGTCACAGGCAATTTAAAACTAAACAACCCAAAAACCCCAACCCACAACCAAAAAATCCAAACCTGCAAAACCTTTTTTACCGTGGAACTTGAGATTCTATGCATTCAGCTTCATCGCAGTATGGATTCATGAGGAAGAAGATTTAGTACGATAAACCTATCATACATCCATCAAAAGTACAGTCTCAAGTACTGTAAGAGCCACTGGTTGGGAAGATGATAAACAAATCAAGAGATTTTTTTACTTTTTGAAAAACCTAAATTTAATTAACAGCTGAAGAGCATCCCTTGAATAAATATTTCTCTTTAACTACCAGCAAAAAGCAGGCATTACAGACTAGATTAAATCAGGTCCCGTTAAATAGTACAGTACATAGATGACCACACTTGACCACCTGTGTCACTTGTATCCAGTTTCCATCCTGCAAACTTCAGAGACATGAGAGCTCTCCTTAGAGATCACTTGAGCATTGCTGAGTGTGGGAAGCACTTTTACCAAAATTTTTCTAGTCCCCACTTACTTTCATATTAGACCTAGTCAGAAAAAGAATCTATATAAACCAGTCATATGTACAATAATGTAAGAACACAATGTACATGGTTAGTTCTCACATTTAAGATGGGGCACAAGAAGTGTTCCTTGAAGGCAAGCCAGGCAATAGCTTTTCAAAGAACTAAAACTTGGCTTTAGCAACAGATGTGGAAAGCCAGGAAATATCAAATTCTCTACCAGGAAGCCAAAAATGCTATTTATTTAATTTATTAATAGTTAGGCATGTTTCTAATGGTACAATGTTCTCATAAAGACTACAATAAAGACTAATCAGGCATCTCTGTGCAAGGGAGATATTTGGTGCTAACTTTTCTCTTTTAACTGTCCTTTGGAAACTATTTCTCCCATGTCCCAACAGCATTAGCAATAACTGAACACTGTACTGTATCTTCTGTTGCGGAGACATAGGCGTCTTATTAAATCGTTCCATCATTAATAGATTCCTACTACTAAATTGCCAAGACTGAGGCCAGCCACAACAAAACATGCAGAAGGCAGGGCAGACCAAACTTTAAAAAATGCAGAAAACACAGTACTGCAGCTAGGATTCAGTTACTCAGCTATTCAGACACAAAACCTCTGTATTTTAGCAGCAGTTACCATGTTCTAGGAGTACTAAGCATCACTTTTCAAAACCACTGCACACAACACCAAAGGCAGTAATTATTTAAATAAGAATAATTAATACCATTACAGACAGAAATTTTTCCATTCTTGTCCTCTAAGAACCTTCTACAGGATTTGAAAGAAAGCTATTTTGTTGCATCACAGCCCTAACAGTAGATGGTTAAGGGAGAAAACATTTATTTCAGACTTAATAAATTCCTAGTACTCTCACTGGCTTACCTGGATGGAGATCCTCATCTCCATCCTTCCCTCTCCCACCAAGGAGATCCATCCTTCTCTTTTGCATGAACACCTCTCTCCCAGCGAGCCAACAGTGCCCACAGGGAGCACCACAAAGCTTTGAAGGAACCAGGAAAGGTCTTCCTGCAGGCTGGATGTCCCAGGAACATCACTCTGTTGTCCAGGCTCTTGCTTTGCTTTTGGAAAAGGGGAGATGAAGTTTTGTTTCAACAATGCCAGCCTGCGTTCCTCAGAAGAGGACAGCATTTCCCCAATAATGCCAGAACTTAGAAGTTCTCCTTGTCAAGTCAGTTCCTGAAGACAATGAATTTAAAGTATTGAAAAACAGAGTAAATAATCAACAACATGGAAGTATGTAGAACAAAGGATGTTGTGGGATATTAATCCATCTCTCCTTATAGATTTTCTACTACCGAGAGCTTTATCTTGAATTTTCTCTGAAAAGGCTGGGAGTTTAGAAGAATTCTTGATTCATGCACAATGGATCAAGACAACTCAGCCAATTACTCCTGTCTTATTCAGCAATGTGTTATGTGTTATTTTTAGGACAGGAGGAATAATGAAGAAAACCTGAAGGTAAACTAATCCTTGACACTAAAACTAACCAGCTTGGGTTTTTCCTTCTCATCTTGTCCTCTCTCTTTCTTATCTGCCTTTATTACCAGCAGAAATTCATGTTTATAACCACTGAACTTTCTTTCAGGAACTTCAGGCAAGCTCATTTGAAACCTGTTTAAATGCAACTGCTCACTTCATCAGTGTTAAAGGATCACACTACTCCAGTGGTTCTTCTTTGCACTGTCATCCAGCCACAAAGTATATTGATAACTGATCAATATACTTTAATATATAATACAATAAATACTGTATCACTAATCTATAGTATTACATTCTTCACAGGCTGAATCTTTCTTATCTTGCATAGCTTTTAAATCTGTGTTTCTTTTTTTTAAGTAGTATTAGTACTGAAGGAATAGAGAGAAGTTTCTCATTTTTTAAAGCCAGGATCAGGAGTTTGTGGAGGAGAGTCACTCATGAACCTGCTTCTAAACTAAAGTTCCAGAAGACTGGAGAGAGGGGAAGGAAAGTATTGATGAAGTCAGCCCTGCTATCTTAATTGTACATACTCTCACTAGCACTTTTATCATTAAGGAGACTGAAGCAGGGTTAGGCCACTTGGAATGATTATAGGGAGGTTGTCAGAGTAAGAGAAATGAGACAAGGAAGCTTGAGGTCATCTGGAATTAAATCTGGTCCAATGGGAACAAGAGGGACTTCTTCAACTATAACCACAGCAAAAGGAAAACTAAGGATAATGTGGAAGCATTACTAAATGGAGTGGGGATGGTGGTAACAGAGGACACAGACTGAATGTCTGCATTGCATGGGTTCGACATGATCGTCTCTTAGGACTCTCTGACCAAGGAGACCAGGGTAAAGGAATGCTGGAAGGAAGGAGGAATGGGTTAGAGAATACCTAAGCAAATTTGACATCCACAAGTCCATGGGCCTTGATGGGCTGCATCCATGAGAGCTAAAAGAACAGGTGGACACTGTTGTGAGGCTGCTCACAATCATTTTTGAAAGGCCATGGCAGTGAAGAGAGGCATCTAAGGACTGGAAGAAAGGAAATGTCACCCCAGTCTTCAAAAAGTGCAAGAAAGAGAATCCAGGGAACTATTGGCCAGTCAGCCTCACCTCAACCCTGAGAAAAGTGATGGACCACCACATTCTGGAGTCCATCTCAAGCCACATGGATGACAAGAAAGTGATCAGGAGCAGTCAGTACGGATTCACAAAAAAAGAAATCAAGCTTGACCAACCTGATTGCTTTCTGCCATGAAAGAACTACCCATATGGATGAAGGGAGAGCAGTGGATATTGTCTACCTCCACTTCAGTGAGGCTTTCAAGCTGTCTCTCACAGCATCCTCATAGACAAAGTCAGGGGAGTGTGGGCTGGATGAGTGGACAGGGAGGTGGATTCAGAACTGGCTGAATGGCAGATCCCAGAGGGTCATGGCCAGTGGCACAGGTCTGAGTTGGAGGCCTGTCACTCCTGGTGTGCCCCAAGGTTCAGTATTGGGCCCAGTGTTGTTCACATTATTCATCAGTGACTTGGATGAAGGGGCAGAGGCCTCCTCAGCAGGTTCTCTGGAAACACAAAGCTGGGAGGAGGGGCTGATGCCCCAGAGGGCTGTGCAGCCCTCCAGAAGGTTCTCGACAGGCTGGAGAGAGGGGCAGAGCAGGACGGACTGAAATTCAGCAAAGGCACGTGCAGGGTCCTGCACTGGGGAGCAATAACCCCTGCACCAGCACAGGCTGGGGCTGAGCTGCTGGAAAGCAGCTCTGTGGAGAAGGACCTGGGGGTTCTGGCAGACAACAAGCTGTCCCTGAGCCAGCAGTGCCCTTGTGGCCCAGGAGGCCAATGGTGTCCTGGGGTGGATTAGGAAGAGCGCTGCCAGCAGGTCAGGGAGGTAATCCTGCCCCTCTACTCAGCCCTGGTGAGGCCAGACCTGGTGAGGCCACATCTGGAAAGCTGTGTCCAGTTCTGGGATCCTCAGTACAACAAAGATGATTAAGGGCCTGGAGGATCTCTTACGAGGAAAGGCTGAGGGAGCTGGGCCTGTTCAGCTTTGAGAAGAGGTAACTGAGAGGGGACCTCATCAATGTCTATCGGTATCTGAAGAGAGAGTGCCAAGAGGATGGACCAGGCTCTTCTCGGTGGTGCCAAGCAGTAGGACAAGAGGCAACAAACAGAAATTGATGTATAGGAAGCTTCATCTGAGTATGAGGAAGAACTTCTTCACTGTGCAGTGGAACAGATTGTCCAGAGAGGTTGTGGAATCTCCCTGGCTGGAGATATTCAAGAATTGTCTGGACACAATTCTGTGCCATGTGCTCTAGGATGACCCTGCTTGAGAAGAAGGTTGGACCAGATGACCCACTGTGGTTCCTTCTAACCTTACCCGTCCTCTGTGATTATGTCCATGATAAATACCAGTGCTTCCCAAAAAACACACACACACATAGATGGAATTACTAAGGCCCCAGCTGGAAGAAAATAGTGCAGGAAACAATGCTGGAAGTTTTGTTGGTTTGTGTTATTTTTAAGGCAAAAGGTTAGCCAGGTAATACAGTGAAGGAAGATACTGTCAACTTCATGTGACCCCATATTTATCAGTAGCAAAGATTTTGATTCAACAACTATGTCAACATTTATCATTTTAAAACATGAAAAGTAAAGTAAAGAGAAGGAACAAAAGCTGCAAGAACTGTAAAAGCAAAGTCATCTTATAGTACCTCTGGTAATGCAGTAATGCCTTTTTTAGGGGACTATGAACACACATGAATCTCATTGAATACTATCAGGTAACTGGACAAAGGGGTTTTTTTGTATCATTATGATCAAAAGCCCTAAATTTTGTTGCTATTTCAGCTTCAGGAACTTGTGGTTTTAGAACCAACCACAGACAAATGTCTGCCTGGTGAGCACATGTGAATTGTCCCAAGCAGAGTGAGATGTCCTACTCAGAAGTGTCTGGGTAGTCATCAGTACTGGCAGCATATGCAACACTGGGGGAAAAAAGGGGGAGTGGGAGGAGGGAAAAACCCACAAAATAAAAACAGATTTCTGCTAGCTGTCCATGAGGCTGATTTTCTTTCACCCAACCTGGTTTTGAAGGATGCTACAGTCAGGGAGTGGAAGGAATGGATACAAGGAGAAGAGTTTTTTTGGAAAGCACTGCTAATTCTCCTAGGAATCTAAAAAATGTCTCTCCGCAAGAGTGAACTAAGTTGAAAAGATACTTGGTCTTGTTCTCGGTGTTTCCCAGCTTTTCAGCACAAGATAAAGAGCTCCAAAGAGGGAAGTCAGTTCTGTCTGCACATGAACATTTTGTCCAGCAAGTAAAAACAGCCTACATTTAACTTTATTCTTCTGTGTTGAAGGCAGCTGTTACACTCCCATTTGGCAGCATTTCATTCAGGAGAAAACAGCAGACTTCTGCCCTTGGGAAACTAAAAACTAAATCTGAAGCGAAGCGGTGGCTTGAGCAAATGTCTTCATTTGTGACCATCCCTCAGCCGGTTGGAAAGGAGGACAGTCAACACAAGAATGGGGAAAGTTCAGCATTTAAATACAATAGCTCATTTGGTTGCTTCCTCACTGGAGAATCAACGCTACAAAAGACTATTTTGCAATGAACAGTCTCCATTATATTTTTGTTGTTTGCATTACAACAGAACACAGACATCTCATCCAAGACTAGTGCCTGACTAAGCGACACAATTTCAAATGTTTGTAGACTGACTTGGTGACCAACATATGGTGGGACCAGAACTGAGCTCAGAGGGGAAGTGAGTTACTGGAGGCCAGGAATTAACTGAGAATGGACTGTTTCCAACATCTTTCAATTGCACCGCATGGCACCAATACTCTTCTTTTTGCTAAGAAATACAGATTTGCTACCCTTAGGCAAGCTTTTTTTTAAAAACATTATACTCTTGTAAACGAAAATTTTTTTGTATGAAAATTTCCAATATAGTTTCCCTGAGTTTTGATAGAACAGAGATGGAGTTAGGAGCTTAATTTCTTCGTATTTTCAAACAACACACTACTTCTAGAATGCACAGCTCATATTCTAGCCCACAATAAGGGAGAAGACTATTTATCTTCAATATATACTCATTACTGTACTTGCACCATTTTTAAAAGAGGGCATTTGGATGAGGTCTGTTCTAGGAGAAAACTGAGGTCTCTAAAGCATCACAAAAGTGCTCAAAAGAATTTCTACTTGCTTCTCTTAATGATCAGAAAAATGCAAGTACTTCTAAAAATCAACAGGTGGCATGTAGTCTTGTATATGAGAAACACTAGATTAATCAGCAGAGAAGTAACATTTAAATTTTCCAGATTTTCTGGTAGATTCATCTAGTTTTATTCTTTCAGGCTCTCTATCAAGATGCTATCCTCAGTTATACATTATGACTCTGAAGTGGTCATGTTCCTGTCTGAAAAATCTAAAATGTTATTGATGGTCTAGTCTTTATATTATGAATTTCTGTAAGCCAGTATCCTATTTATAGAGCTGAAACACAGATGGTTCAAATAAGAATCGCTCTTATCGCAATATCCCTCAGGCTAATCTTTCTATTAGGGGGTATGCAAATTCCCATACAGACAAAATTTCAGCTATGTATCCCACTACTTTCCAGTACTTCACTTGTAAGAACCATTCCAGCTGTATTTTCATACAGTTGTCTTAAAAATGGCACAAATTCATTGCTTTGAGCATTTTTCATTTACATTCATCTGTGCTTAAATTTGCCTGACGAAGCATCAATCCTCCTGACTAAAACTTAGAGCAGTTCTGGAGACAGAGTGCAGAAGATCTATGCTAATGAGCAAATAAAACAAATATTGACCCCATTCAGCCTGTTAGCTGCAACCAGGTCTATGCCATGCAAATACATAACTAAGTGCCTCATCAGAATTATTAGTTTCACAGAAAAAACACTTTTCCTCCTCAGTAAGGCTGAATTTAGAGAATCCTCTCATCCTATTTTGCCTTTTCTTCAGTTTATAAGCAACATATCTGACACTTCCTCACAATTAATTTTTTTTTTCCTCGGCACAATTTCAAACGGGTTGAACAGCAAGGCAGGTTTGAAACTTCTATTGCATTACACTAAGTGTGTTTTCTCCTAGGGTACACAGGGAGGCATGAAAAATATATCAGGGAAGGGGATGGGGGGAGCAAGTCAATGGTATCACAATTTAGAACAGGAGGTGTGAGTAGCAAAGGGGATGTTTAGGGTTATTGTGGTGTACTGGCTCACTGAACACACCCATAGAAAATCAGAGCTCAGGAGCTCTAATGTTCACATGTAATACAAGACACCTTGAAACAGCAGTGGATCACCTCGAAGTTGTTAATCCATTCCCTCACCCAGGGTGCAGCTGGCCCAACAGTGTACAGCTTGTTTGCACTATGTGCCCATGGAAGCCAAGCAGGAACAAGTCACTGCTGCACCCATGCATGGCATTATCCTTGGGTTGATCCTGTAAGATTTTGTATCGCCTTTTGTCCACAAACTTACTTGAAGAATTACCAGATGTTTTCTTCTTTCCCTAAGAGCACCAGCCTTCTGCTTGGCTTACTTTTGCAGTTACCAATGGCCCATCACAATCCCTGTTTAATTAGTTTTATTTCAAATGCTTAACTCAGCTGCGGGCTTTGCCCTGGAAGGAAGCCTGTTCGCTCAGGGTCTCTAGAAGAAAAACTTCATGTATGCAATGGAAATGCAATTCAAACCTGTGAGGGCTGAAAAGTGCAGCAACCCTGATGGGCTTTTGTCTGTGTTTTTGCAAACCCACAGACAAAGGTGACATTTGGAGTTCAAAACCTTCAAAGTTATGTGGCTTCTTGACTACCCTAGTCCACACATCAGTTCATGTCTTGATGCAAGTACTTCGGTTTGGAAATATTTTGACCCTTTTTTGCAAGTTGTTTCCTAATATAAAAAAAATGAATTTTTATTCATTTCACTACATGTCTATTGATATTTCCAAACTGACAGTAACATTTTTTACGGTCACAGATGTCAAATGGACGAAAATAAATGTAGAAACTCAACAACTGTCAAAAGTAAAGAACTTTTGAGATGCTATGAAGTCAGGAATACAATTAAAATTTTAATTAGTTATGTACTATCAACATAAAATGCTAAATATCTATATATTTCAATATAACTTTCTAGATGTATTAGAAAAAGCATAGTGCACAGAATGAATGGGCACACTGCCATTTATGCACTGTTATTGGCAGTGTGTGCCACAACTAAAAGTAAATAAAGGACAAATTTTCAGTTAAATGCTGCAGGATGCTTTGTAGTACAGGAAATTTAACACCCAAATACTGGAAATGTACTCCATCCCTCCCACTTCACACTGCTGGTAACACTTGGCTGTCCCACATCTATGTTCTTGTGGCTTTGATTCATACTCAGATCAGTGATTCTCCCTCTGTCATTACACACAGAAAGTAAATATTTGCTCTGTTTGTATTCTGGTTTACAGACTTGACCCACTATTGAATATGAAGGCTGTAATTCAATCATAGAAGGATCTGTTGCCATGCGTAAACTGGGATTTTATGTTTTATGGCTTAGGGTTTGCAGAGCAGCCGTCTTCCTACTCACCTCCCCCTCTCCTTGCCCATGACTGAATTATAGTTCTGTCTCTAATTGAAGCCTAGTATTATTCTATTTCTCTTCTGCTGAGAGAAAGACCAGAGCTATCATTCTGAATACACAGCAAGCCACAAGAGTCTGAATGAGGTACCCTAATGACAGGTCCTCCTCCACAGCACATTTACAGTCTTTCTGCTAATTAATTTGATTTCCTTTGTCTAGACTAACATAATACAGCAAGTTATGCTCATTTAAAGGGAGATTGTTAGCTTTCCAGTTCACTCCAAATGAGAAAGAAAGAAGAGTCAATAGACTGGAATCTGGGGGAGACTGACTGACTTTGTCCTTAACTACATTGCTTATGTTTTCACTTGACCAAGACTTTGTCTCCAGGAGAAGCCGAGACAGCACTATCATCAGAGGAGAGACTATAATCAAAATCAGATATCGCTGGTATGTGCATGGCAAGGCAGTGGCAGTTACACAGAAGGGTTCTGTCTATGATGGACTGCAGTCAGCAGCTTTCTTCCTGGCAATCACTTGGCATTTGCTGTTCACAGCTCCTGACATCCTCAGAGAGCTGAACAAACATGCAATTAAAAACACACACAAGCTGATTTCTTCAGACTTGCTTCACAGAATGAAAGGAGATTCAATAGTGTGCCACTGGACTAGTAAACCAGAGGCAAAGCTAGTAATGGAGTTAGAGTAACTCCTCACTATTTGGAAGGCAAGACCTACATTCGCCAGTTTTGACAATGACTGAAACTTAGGAGCTGGACAAAGTCTCAGAACTGAGCTGTCAGTCAAATACAGAACTTGGGAAATGGAGTGATGCATGATAAACATGTGAACAGACTTGGATTTGAAAGTTCAGCCTTCTGATTCATCTGAGCAGACCCAGTTTTAAAATCCAACAAGAAAAGTGACAAGGAATCAGACATCATATATGTCATATAGGTGCCCTGTGGAGTGGAAGGAGTTCAACCACTTCTTAATAATGACAGGGAAGATCTTCCCCTGTGACAAAACAAGAAGCAAAAAAGCCAACAGAGGCAATCACCAACCCCTTCTGCTCACACATCCACAGAAAAGTGCCAGAGAAAACGTGCCTGGAACTGTAGATAGTTCCTATCATTGTAACCTCGGCTGCATTTATAATTTTGCAGCATCAGAGAAGAAGGATTCCAACTTCGTGACTTCCTGGCTCAGAGGTTATTTTTTTGGCTCATAGTAACTGGGGACCTCTCTACTCAAACACAAGCAGAAGATAAACTGCACCTGGAGGCTCTTTATTAACTTATTTTGACCTTGTTTTTTTAGTGTTTGGCCACAAGCCATTCAAACTGTGTCACCACAGTTAAGGTTTGAGTATTTTTCCATTATTGACACTTTCAAGCTCAGCAGAAGTAGACAGTAAATAAAAGGAAATCTAAAGATTCTTCTCTTTGGCTTTTTCAGAAAGGTAATCTTAGAAAGGTCAGGAAAGTATCTTGGAAAGAGTTAGCCAACATCTAGCTAAATAAATTTCAGTGTGAGGTCACAAGCTCCATTTCTGTTCCAGGTCTATTCAAGGACTCTTGCCCAGATCGACCTTAGGGAGCTTTTCCTTGAATCTAGAAAAGAGAGGACTCTTCTGGTAATCTTGGGTGACCTCATGTTGCTACACAGAAAAAAGATACCAAGACCCTGCTGCATGTCAGTGCTTAATTGGATGGAGAGTAATGAATGGTCCAAGTGAAGTGGCCGAAAAGCTTCCCTTCTGACAGGACTGCAAGGTGAGATCCTAACTAATGGGTCTACAAGTGACCAGGAAACGCAAGGCTGATTGGGAAGAGAGGAAATGAGTGATCACAAAGATTGCCCATTCAGGGTTTGCTTGGGTTTCTTTTCTCTTATTCCAAAGTAGTCAGACAACATATGCATTACAGTTTACACCATTTTACTAATCCTAACCACTTAGTGCTGGTTCAAGCAATCATACATTGTACTGAAGCAGCAAGGGAGTTCAATCAAATGGAGGTTCTGTTCTATCTGATGGAAGTACTTGTAATCGCTCAGCAACTAAATGCCATCTGTGCCACTTGCTAAGTCTCACTGTAGCTGATAATATCCAAATAAGATCATCCCAAATAAAATGCTCTGATCCATAGGTTTACTCAGATTCCTAATGAGTGATCACACACAACTCATATATTCATTTATGAGTGATTTAGACCAAAAGTACAAAAACATTATGTACCCATGAACAAGACTTTTCTAAATGTTTTCCTATGTCTTGGCTAAACAATAGACTTTTTTAAGAGGTTATGTGCAATATGGGTTTAAGAGGACTGGAATCTCAAATAAGGAATGATGGAAAATATTTTCTGAAACTATGAGAACTAGACATATTGAAAACCTCATCTTGATATTGGAGGAAATATTAACATTGGCCTATGTTACCACTTAAGATCAGCTGAATTATTAGATTCTGAATTCTTCCTTATTTTTCTTTTCGAGGAGGGGGTGAAGTGAGCAAAAATTGGTTTTAAGATACTTTCAATGTAAAATTATTAAATCCTCAAAAGCCAAGAAGCCGTTTCACAGAGTTAACATGAAATACATTTTTGTCTCAGTAATGGGAAAGCCCTGAAGATGTATGGCAATTCAAATTAGGGCCTTCAGGTGTTTTCCATCTAAAAATATCCATGTCTCTTCCTGTAAAAAAGCATCTTTGAAAAAAGAGAGTTTTGATCAACACTTCTGAAAACTTTCATTCCCACTGTGTGAAGAGACAAAAAAAGTTTCAACTGAACTTACCAAAATTCCTGTAGTATGATGGTCCCCAATGGGTCAGTGATAACCACAGCCCCATGGGACTTTCTACACTTGTATTTTGAAAGGAGGCTCAGTAAAGAATTTGGCTTAGGAAAACAATACTATGCTTCCTCTCTTCCCTTACTTAGTTTCGGAGCAACAGCTTTTGCTTTGAGTGATTATTTCAGCTTCCGTAATTTTTCTCCAGCACAAAATTATAGAGAAACTTCATACATATCAGATCAGCGATTTGGGCAGCATGAGAACATGGTGAATGTCAGAGCAACGGAACAGTAATTAGGAAAAACACTGTAAAAAATGCAGCTAGCAAAGGTAAAGCTAAAAGCAGCTCACCTGTCTGAAAATCTGCTAACTTGGCAAAACTCCTTCTTAGAAGATCCTAAGAAGCCTCTTAATTAGCACAAAAACTGAAGACTACTAATTGCTACTTGGCAAAACTTTGCTTATTAAAAACACAGGGACATTTGTGGGGTGTTTTCTTTTCCTTCTTTCCCACCCTCAAAATCAAACACTTTGTTTTATGACATGAATGACACAAAAAGCTACATCAAAGCAAGTGCACACTTCTGGATCTACATATTTTTATAATGTTGAGGAGGAGGACTCCTAAGCTTACCTAAACACAAAGAAAAAAAAAAAAGGAATGAGAATTAGATCATTAAACTGTATGGTTTAAGCAGAATGTGCAATGGCACTGCAGACTCAAACAGAGAAGGAGGCAAGAGAGGTGCTTTTCAATTAATAGAAACAGACTTAAGAATGTGAGCTACTGAGTGGATTTACAGCATAACTGTACAGAAGACATACAGAGCTCCTCTAGATACTATAGTTTTAACACGGTCCTCTCTATGATTATTCTCCATCCCCCATAAAAACCAAAATATTATTTGTTTAAAGCTGTTTGCCAAATCTATTGCAAAGCATCTAAGAGAAGCAAGAGATTTAGAGACATTAGAAACAGGTGACAGGGACATACATATCACTTGAATCAATGTAAGCAATCCAGAAAACACCTGTTCCCACACCTACAAACCTCCGGCTCGATTCTGGATGGTGATATTCCTTATGTGTCCATAGGCTAGTGCTTCTGTGGGATGCCCAGACATACAAACTGGGTAGGTGCTGTTGCCGTCTTCTACCATTCACACAGAAAACAGAAGTCTGGAAGCCTCCCAGCAGCTGCTCAACAGCCCTGCTTTGTCATGTGTGCTTCACATACAGCCACCACTGAGGGGAAGATGAACAGCACAAACTGCTTGCTACCAGTCATCCAAAAATGTAGCCAGTTGGGGACGCTACTTATCTTTCCTGTAACAAGCCTTTCAACAGCATCTTCCCTCTTTATCAGTGTAAGCTCACGGTTTCAGTACACACATGGACTGGAGATAATTTGACTCACATTCCCCTCCCATTGCAAAAAAAAAAACCCCTCTAAAAATTGCAGGAAAGGTTAGTGAGAAAATGGAAAGCACAAACAGGCAATTCCCATGCTTTACAGTTAAAGCTGGGTTATTAGGTAGGGAATAAAAGCAAAATTCCTGGACCTGTAGGGAATTACAATACCGTATCCAACATTATTTTGATGTCATTAGCCTTTGAGGTATGGAGGGTGAGGACTTGATTTAAACTCCCTGAATTGTATCATCCTCCCTGACAGATTAAGAAGGGCAATTGTTTTAGATTTTTGAGTCCAAATTAAACTAATCACAGACCAAAAGAATTAAAACCTATGCCTTTTCCCCTCAATTTTACATTCTGATTAGAATACTGCAACATGTTGGTTCAAATATATATTCCCATTATATACAGTCATTTTAGGATACTCTAAACTCCACTTTCAGGAAGAGTAATGGCACATAGAAAACACTGTATCTGACCTTGGGAAATAACCAAAACAGCAATTAGTGTCAGCTGGATACATTTCAGATTGCAATCCATGCCTCTCTGAGATAAAGCTTAAATCCTCTCATGCTGTCACCCAGTCCAGGGTGCAGTTTGAGTCTCTAGACTGCGAGCCACAGTCACTCTGCTCCTGATCTCACCTTCCCCTCCACCCAGGACACAGGCACATGTGCAGCCACACAGTCAGCAAGACAAGATTGCTGATCCAGCCAAAAAGGGTTGGCTTTTTTTTTTTGTTTTGCCTGCAGGATGAGCAGTGCCGCTGGGCTCCCATGCCAGTGCTGGGCTGCTCTGCCTTCCCAGGGCCAGCCTGCAGGCAGGCTGCTTCCAACCAGTGGCCACACCACACCCTGATACTTCTTCCAGACTGGGGCCTGGGAACGCTGTCACCCAACTTACCTGTTTCAGGGTGGAGGAGGCTAATGTAACTGGGAGGGTGTGGCTGATAAAGGTGGCGTTGACAGATGAAACTGCATGCTTTGGCTTCCTCTAAGAGATGCATGGTCCTTGTATCTAAATGGCTAGTAACACAGTCTGTACCACTGCAGTGAGAAGGAATAGTAGTAATAGTAGTAGTAATAATAATAATAATAATAATAATAATTATAATAGAACAGAATGTGATGAGTAGTACCATTTCAGAGCATCAGAGCATCACGAAGATGTTTGTTTAGGCGGACACATCAGAGACAGACCTTGTGAGAGATGCATACTCCTCCACAGCGGCCATTGGAAGCCAGGCGAGAAATGTGGCATTTTTGAACAAGCGCATGTGCTAGGGCAACCAGCTCTCTGTCAGAACCTCATTCTGCTATAAAGACACAAGCACTTGATTATAGCAAGTGTCTTAAACATACAGCTCTGGCTTATGACTAGATTTCCAAAAGAGGTATGCACTGTTTATCTCAAGTCCTCAATGGATACGGGGTACTTAAAAAGAGGATCTTTTATCTTATCTTGAAAATGTACTCTGCAACTGTAGTGCAAAACTAAATATTAAACATGGAAAAAGAAGCATGAAAATGTACTCTAACTTCGCCATCCTACTGTCTGACTTTTGAGTGTCTTGCCTTTTAAGTACAAAGGTTTCTACCACCAAGACGTCAGGGGTTTGACTAAACACCAGCACTGGTTACACTGCAAAGAAATGATCTACATGATATATGAAACACTGATGCCTTCTGCTTCACTCTTTCTCCATTATCATTATCACCCTCCCTGTCCTAACATTTACCCTTGCTGGATTCTCCACACCTGATCCAGAATTTAGCCTGGAAGATGGTGGCAAGGTGGCTCTTTCTTTGTGTGAAGATGCTACATACCCATGCAATTAGTGGAATGCAAAACTGAACAAAACTGAATCTAAGGACAAACAAATAAACAAGTAGTGTGGTTTGGTGAAAGAAGTTGGAGGAAATATTTTTCCATTCTCTTTGCAGGTAACAGATATACCAGAATACTCATGAGACAGAAGCAATCTGTTGGTTTATAACTTGAAAAAAATCTGTCAGAAGTTATAATACATTTTGGCTGCATGTATTTGTCCAACCTCCCTTTCAGAAGAGAGCACCAGAGCCATAACAAAAGTTGGTCGCTTGTTCTGCTGTTGAATTCACATGGATTTTTGCCCTCCTTAGGCAAAAGCATAAATTGTGCATTCAGGTGACATGGTAAGAAATGGAGTGATGCTGCTAATACCTGAATGAGAAAAACACCAGAAAAATATTCGGGAGTTTTCACTCAGTAGAAAGCTGAAACAGAGCCTGTTCACTTGGTCAGACACTCTTTCTCGGGTGATGGCTCCAATGCCAAAGAGCAGCAGCTTGTAGACTTGCCACCCAGTCAAAGAGTACAGACAGCACAGCGACCAGCCAAAGGGAACAGGCCTTGTGCACAGAACTTGTTCATTAAGCTTCTCCCTTGTTACTGAACAAAGGCACCTTCATTCTCCAAAAGCCTGAGTGATTCTGAGAACCACGTGGGCTAAGGTTTTCCACTTAACTGCAGCTGCTTTTATGCAAGAATAAATGTAATATAATTAATAGTCAACAGATAGGACTAAGCTTTCATGCAGGTATGGGAACATTTTAGTAATTAGGACTCTGATTAAGACAGGGCAGCTTTAAACTAACACTGCAGAAGTTAAGCAAACACTTAATTGGCTTCCTGTATTCAGGCTCAAAAGCCTGTTAAAGTTACCAAACCTCACAAGAAAAGTGTGATAATGTAACCTGGACACCAGCAAGTCAAAAGCACCAGGGAACACACCTTATACTCACTTGTAATTAAAATTAAGAGATGGAAATTGTATGACAATTGAATAAGTTTGAAGTTTGGATCAGCTGGCATTTAAACAGGGAAAGGTGCCTGCCATCTTAAATGTATAGCTTTTATTTTTAATCAATTGCAAAGTAGTATTTATTCTTCTTAAAGGAAGCCGTAGGCTCTGTACTTCACTGACAGCTTTTTGTTACATCAGCTTCCATACACTTCCCCAATTTTATATTATTTCAGCGTGCATTGATGTTTCTCCTAATGGCCATCACAGTAACACATCTGCCCCAACATGTTCCACAGTACACGAGACTCCTCTGCACTCAGAATTTAAAACAAAAATCCAAAAGCAAATATATGCAAATCTCAGATCTTATATGCAAATCTCAGATCTATGACCACCACACTTCACTGATGGTACGTTGAGGATGTTAAGGACAAATCAAGAAGCTTTTTTCTGGCCCTGAAAACATGGCTGTACAAATACAGTACAAATACAGCTCAGACCTGGCTCTGAGCACCATAATTCAGGAAAGCCATGCAAGTCTTCTCAAGGGGAGGCAAGGAAAAATGACAAGAATATATATATACACAGAAGCTAACTCAATGTGGTATGATTGCAGGAATCAGTGATCTTTAATACAAAGAAGCAAAGTCCTGAGGAATAATGTTAATAGCTTTTAAATGCATAAAAGGCAATAGCAAAGAGTGAAACTATACATTTTTACCCTTCATGGATTCGAATGCAGTAATGTTAGCAAGTAAGATTTCAGACAACATTCCTATTAGCAAGCACCATGATACAGATAGTGAGGAATTGGAATTGATTTGCCTAAGTTTGTGGACTCGTCATCAGAATTATTGAGGAAAAAGTGACGCAAAAGGAAAAAAAAATCACATCTGCCACAGATTATGTTAGATGAAATGAATCCTAACAAGTAGGAGAAGAGCCAGATGACTTCTCAAAGTTCCTTTAATTCCCTTTTAAGTAAATAGACATATATATATATTATACAGAACAATCATTATCTGCCAAAGAACTATCTTTTTAATAGGTTGGGGTTTTTTTGTCTAGTTTTGTCATCTCTCATCTTCATAGACTTTTAGGTTTTGTGCTAGCTATCACAGAAATAAATCATCATTCTTTTTGCGATGGGGTCACTAAACCACTATTCAAAGCCAGCCTGATGTTTAACACACTGCAATCTGCTAAATGTGAACCTAACAGGTTTATAATGCAGATAATATCAGATGGTTTCAGAATTACTCAGTTTGACTTCTTTTGCTGCAGGCAGAATACATAACTTTTGTGCAATGCTCCTCTGTTGGCAAAAGAGGTCAAGACTCAAGACTTTGAAAAATGTCTTGAATTTTCCAAAATTTCAGTTATTTGGAGGAAACATTGCTTGTTTATTTTTTGATGAAGATTAATATAATTTCTAAATCATTAGAAAATAAGTCAGGTGTCCTAAAACATATTTAAATATGCATAAAACACACAGACACCATTCTCCACATAAGGCTAACTGGGGCACAGTTTTAAACCATCTTTGAAGACCGATTTCAAGACAGTCAAAACTGTTTAATTAGCCAGGGTGGGTCGATGATAAGATGGAAATATTGTGCCATGCACACTTCTTCCCCACAGTCCCTTCAGAGCCAGCGAACAGACTCACTGAACTAGAAGGTTGACAATGGCACTGCTGCTGTGACACCAGCTGATGGAGCTGCCAAATTCCACAACCAGCAACTGAATGGGACAGCTGAGTGGCTTCCTTCCCAGAGGTCTCAGGACGACAGAACAGGCCTACAAACAACCACATCCTCAAAGATCTGAGGCCAACTGCAGAGGTTTGCACAGAAGAAAACATCTGTAATGTCCTCATGACAGTAAACACCCAAATTCCTCTCTATTTGTAATACCCATAATTAACAGGTGTGGAATAGTTTGTCAACAGCTGTTATCATAAAGCTATGGTATTTGTCCTACGAGCACAGCAGTGCTCTGTGAAGCTGTACCCACTGTCCAACACTCCCTTTCCCACACAGCACAACAAATAAGGTAATGAAATTGCCCTCAAACAGAAACTGAACACACACTGGAATAGAATTCAAGCTTCCCGTCTGCCTTCTTTATCCTTCCAAAATTGACACAAGTTCTGAAATTTGATTGTTGCCAGTTCCCTGTAATTAATGGAGAGAGTAAAAGCATTTCCTCAACATTTTCCTTATGAGGAACCTCTTCCTTACCTAAATATAGTCTAATATTTCTGATCACTTTAAACAGGTGGGGTGACATTGTAGTGTGTGGTTTCCTAAAAGCCAGGAAAGAGTCATTCACCTAAGAGCAACCTACAATACCAATATTAGTTATTTCCTATTACGTTATTTACTATTAGTTAGTAGCCAATATACTGCTATTTCTGAGAGAAGCCAGTTGTTGAGGTGCGTTTTTTAAACCAATGCAACATTTATACTCCCTTGTAACCCAACACAAAAGCAATAATCAAGTGGATATACATATGTTCATAGTCTAATAAAAAGTACACTCATTGCCACAGAATTACTGCAGGACTGAAACAAAAGGGAAGCTTAATATAAGACAGGATCCTTAAACAGATCAGTACATCACAGGATGAGAAGAATCTGCAAGGCTTCATGCACTAGGCAGCACTGCAATGCTTTCTACCAACAAAGAGTTCCCCCCTGCCTACTGTGTTCAGTAAGCTCAGGAAAAGAAAATATGGCAGATGGGTGGATTCTCTGCAAATATGTATTTAAAAGTATTTCAGAGACTTTATCTGACAAATACGGACTTCATTAAAGTGAATGGAAAAAATAATATTTTAGTTCAACAGAGACAATAATTTTACTCTGTGGGAACATCAGTACAAAATCCTTGAGGTTTAAAATACACACTCATTTAGATCAGGCAATGATCTGTCTTCAGGTAGACTTGCTGATACTTGATATGTTTCAGGCAGCCAAAAAATGTACGGCAGTTAAAAATATTTGATCAGTTTGAAGTAGCCAGCAAATGCTTACAGATAACTTAGACAGATGGAAAAAAAAAAAAAAAAGAATGAAAATGAGACAAAAAATGTTTACCAGGAAGTAATTTCAAACAACAGATTAATATTTATATTCATAGAATATCTTGCAATTCCAATACAAATTATTTTTCATTTGCACTTAATATCATGCTGCTTCTTTAGTTATTTTTTTATATTTAAAATTGTGCTATAATTTTAATTATTTTTCATCTGGCTATAAAGTGAAGAAAAAAAGACAAGGGAAGAGAAAACTCCAAAAATTAATGTTTTCTGACTAGTGTGACACACCAAATAAATCTAGCCTAGTTAATCTTAGTCTAGGCTAGAGAAGTCCTTGGCTTTACAAGAGCACCAGTATTTCAAGAGGTTCCATAACACATGGCTAAAAAGGTTTCCCTTAAAAGTGTAAGACTGGACAAGTTCCCTCTTTTTAAAGATGTCCAGTCCAACCAAATTCTGCAAGCCACTGGTAACCCAAACTTTCTGCTTTCTGATTTTTCTTGCTTATGCAAATTAGTGAAGCCACCTGGCAGGCTCACTTAGGACATCTGAGAATGGTTCAGTCTCCCATTAAATGCCTTTCTAAGAAGTTTGAGCCCACAATAATTTAGTATCAACACACCACAGATAATTATCTCCTAATGTTCTCTCTTTCCATGACTTTGGGTATAGGGATCTTAGAAGAACTTAATGGAAGATCACTGCGGGTAAAATACTGAAGTAAGTGAAAAAGGAGAAAGAGCTGTAATACAACTTTCTGCGTGGAGATAATGTAAAGAAATAAGGAGTATTTTGTGGCACAAGTTCCATGCAATTCTAAAGCAATAAATATATAAATGTAACTGGAATCACCCCATACTTCTGATTTACACTCCTGGCTTGAACCAAATTAAGACCTGGTTAAGGTTCACTTCAGCGATACCAGACCAGCAGAGGAAACCAGAGACACGAGATCATCTGAAGTCATGAGGCTCAGTTTCAGCAATGGTGACACATAAATGTTTTTCTGGAGCTAAAGGCAACTTTCCCACATTACTTGTTGGCTTCATAACACAAATGTCTTGTTTGGTAGTTTCCTGGCTGGAAGGACCTATTTACTGCCAGTTGGCGGTACCAGGCAAATCATTTCAGCAAAGAAAGGCTGATCCTAATCTCTTCTCATGCAAGGCTAATACAGTATCAGTGAAGAATTCAGTATCTGTATTCCTTTGTGTGCACAGCTCCCAACTGAACTTTGGACTTGTAAAATTAGTTGTTATATAGAACTTCCTCATCTTGAAGTAAAGTCATGTTCAGTGAGCCTTAAAAGCATCTGGGAAATCCCAGAGCCCTTGAAAAGCTCACTAGCTCTGAACTGTGACATTCTGGCTACTGGCACCAGGGGCCATTCCTTATACAAGGGCTTGACAGTAGAGGGGAGGGGGTAAAATGTGTCTAGCTGTACTGTGGATCTAATTACATCTTCTTATAGCTCCAAGGATCTTATCACCTTTAGTTCCAGAGTGTAATTTAACCTATGCATTCAGCCCTCATAGTGATCTTCCCCAGCCTGTAGTTGCACTTTTTTTCTCACAGAGTGAAAATCTCAGCAGATACACACAAAAATGGGAGCGTTAAGCAGCATCTCACAGCATTCCTTAATCTTTCTTTCTCTTTTTTCCCAAACACTTCTGCAGAAGCCTCCTCTTGTGAGATGCAGGGCTTTGCAAATACTCATTTCTTCAGCATTATCTGAAGTTTAGTAATTTCCCACTTAGGCACACTGACTTATGTCTGCTTTACACCTAATCCCCCAACTCCCTCTTGGCAGCACAAAGAGTGCAGGTGTCCACCTTACCTATGGAATTCCTAATACCGGACCCCTAATTTTTATGTTCTTCAATAGTCCTTATGAGTCTTGAGAGTGATGCCCCTACTAAATTATTCTGGTTGCTCCGTTTCACATTCAAAAACAGGTGCTTTGGAAAACCAGGACTTGCACTTCCGTAATACTTTGCAGCTCACTCTACAGAGCACTTCGTTTTGTTTGGAGGCCACCTGGGCAGGTGACCACAAAGCAGTTTACCCTACCT
The DNA here is from genome assembly GCA_036785705.1 of Acanthornis magna. Taxonomy (NCBI): domain Eukaryota; kingdom Metazoa; phylum Chordata; class Aves; order Passeriformes; family Acanthizidae; genus Acanthornis; species Acanthornis magna. Next base: position 19,051,702 of record JAWUZG010000040.1, on the reverse strand, counting down.
ATTAGTCTCCCGCTTCTCTGCAAGATTTATTAAATTCAGACTGCCAGGCTAATCTCTCTTCACAGCTCCACATACTGAGCAAGGACCATGCAAAATTCTTAGCCTTTGTGATGTTAGGCAGAGGAAAACTTAAGCACTCTAAAAAAAGGGTTTAAGGCAAGTTGCCCAACAAAAAGTTCAGGGTTTCATGTTCACAGACTAGCACTCTAGGCATTGTTATTTGCAGAATATCTTTGACCTTCATAACAGGCCAGTCTTCTGCATAGTGAAAATAGGTGGGAGGAAAGAAAGCAAAGGCTACTTTTACGTGCCACATAACTAAGCAGTGCCACAGGGGGCAGATACATTTAGATTCATCTTAGGTTCTTCTTAAATTACTCAGAGACTGTGCTGAAATTTCCAGAATAAAAGCAATATGCTCCTTTCATTAACTTATGCATGAATCAAGGTTTTATTGCAAGTCGTATATATATGCAAGGTTGGGCTAACAGGCATATTTTAAGTAAAGGGTAAGCTGATATGAGAAGGTGACCGAGACAGAGGAGCAATGTCACGGTGATTCTGGATTCTTGATTCTTTTAGTGTGGTGAAATAATGCAATCCTATGAGCAAAAAGAGTGAAAAAAAAAAAAGGCTAAACACTCAGCCTTCGTCTCCCCACACCCCTACTATGCCCTACAGAGCTGCCCTATGAACAGGAGCAAGCAAAATCTACAAGTGTGAAACCCTTCTCCTTGCAGATGCCAGTGATTGCCATTCCCAGTGCAGATTCAAAACCATGCCAGCATTTGTCTTTCTCCCTTTTCTCCTGCACATTCCTTCTGCAGACCTCTAACTACAACTCTGCATCAGGGCAATAGTTGCATGGCACAAGATGATCTGGAGAGAGACTACTGTCTCAACATAGCACGGAGATGATTCAGTAGTGACAAAGTAAATCATCCTTCAAAGGTAAGTCAATAGTGAATAAGTAATTTTATCTGTCAAGAGTTAACATGCAACGAATACTTGTAAAGGTTACACAACATGAACTCTACTAGTGCTTAGACATGAGTTCGCTCACATATGCTAACCAAGTCTATGAAGGAATAAATCCCATTTGACTTCTCAAGAAAAGCCTTAACAACAGCAAGCTGCATGCATAAAATCCTAAAAAAAGATTTTACACTAAGAGATTGTTAGTTTACAGCCAGATATCTTACTTAAAGATGCATCTTGCAAGTGTTTCTTAGGAAGCATGTTAAATTTCCATGTAAAAATGCTTTAAAAAACGGTGAATGTGTGAGTAGAATAGTTTGCAATGAATAAAAAAAAATCATAAAGCTGCTTTAAAAAGCCCAAAACATTTGCTGAACCCACACACACTGAGAAGTCATAAACAGTCTGGAATTTAACTTCAGACCACTGAGAAGTTCAACTCACTTTTCATTTCTGTCACTATTTGCATTTTTCTTTTTTTTCAGTTACATAAAAGCATTAATCTGTTTGGATTTTCTTCTTGAATGTACTTTTCAAGTTCTTATATAAATTTCTAGCATGGCATGATATCTTTCCTGTAAACTCTGTGAAAACATAGCTCATGGTGTTTAAAACATTCTATTTAATTAAAAGAAATTAACAGTCCTCTTAAAATGTGCAAGCAGCAGTTGTATATTCTGAAATCCAGGCTGTAAGTATACATCCCTTAAATTTTCCTAACTTCTGGAATAAATAGATCCTTTGAGGTTTCCCAGATAAGATATATTTTAGATTACTTAGGCTACCCAAAGAATGTTTTTGCCACTCTGTGCAATTAAAGCTGAAAGCCCATTTATCTTGCTATAAATAAGGTGACTCTTAAAGAATGAAGTTCAGAAGCGTTAATGTCAACACTTTAGTGGACATATCTTTGATAGATTAACTCCATGTCTCAAAGCATCTAAGATAGTTTAACTCAAATTTGAAATCAATTCTGACCTTTATAATATATGCAAGTCAGGAAAAGTTGATGGAATAATTTCAGAATTAAATGATGCAAGTTTTATCAGAAAACCTAAGCAGGTACAAAGCTAGTTTGAAAGTTTCCATTTAAATATTATGTTGACTCACAACTACCCTGAAAATCACATAGAATAAAAGGTATAACTGAAATGTCTAAGAACCACCTATGTATGGAATAATTCTGTTTATCAGAAGCAAATCTCTCTTCCCTATTTTATAGCACTTAGGTTTAGATATTCTGCTTCAAAAGAGAAAAGTGCAAGGGCAATCAGCAATTGCTGTCTGTTTCCTTTACTACAGTAAAAGATTTTTACAGGTATGGATGGCCTTGTGAAAACCATAAATAAAAACTTTGAATATCCCAGGTTAGAAACATTAAATAGTGAAGATAACACAGCAATACACACTGGGGTGGAATTCTCACTGTACAGAAGGCATGGTTAACAGTATTAGGGTTTTTAAGTATAGAAGTATATTTGCATTGTCTTGAAGTAATACATTGTTCTCCTCCGTGCAAGGAAGTTAATCCAGTGTGTGCAAATCTGCATTAGAATTCACATCCTTATAGGCTTTGCAGAAAAACAAAACATCTAACTTTTTTGTATCTATGCATAAGGTCATAGCTGCCTCTCTTAGATACTCTTCATATTTGCTTACATGCACATGTATCACACCGCAATAAGCCGTTCCTAAGAGAAACACTTCAGCCTTTCATACTTTTTTTAAAGTACTCAATGACAATAACAGTTTTTTCGGCTCATAAAGCGAACCATAGGGCTCTGTTCAAACAATGACAGCATTATACAACCACAGAATGGTCTGGATTGAAAAGGGAACTTTAAAGACCTGCCAGTCCAATCCCCCTGCCATGGGCAAGGACATATTCCACCAGACCAGGTTGCTCAAAATCCCATCCAACCTGATCTTGAACATTTGCAGTGATAGGACATGCACAGCTTGTCTGAGCAAGCTGTTCCTGGGTCTCACCACTCTCATTAGCCCACATAATTTCAGAAGATTTGGGAATGCTAGTCTTCGGGCTGTCTCTTAAATAGCAATCTTACCCAAAGATTTTCCACACTCAGCAACTAAACCTATCTATCTAGACCACTAAGGCCACTCAGTACTAACAGGGTTTTTAAGACATCATGCAAAGAGTAGACACCTACAAGCCTCATCAATTAGTGGATATACAGTGTTTTGAACACTTACGTCAACATTTACAGCAAAGTGTCTGAGCCGGTTTCCCATATGTATTGATTGTATACCATTTCAGACACGCCAAAGGGCACAAAGGAAGGCTGTAACAGAATTAAGACACAGCCAGAGAAGCAGAGTCAAGAGCAGGATGATCCTTGCAGTTTACTAAGTTTAGACGTATGCCTACCTAAAGTCATATCAGGTGGGCACAGCTGTAGGCAGCAGGACAAAACACAAATACTCTCTGGATCATTAACGCTTTGTGATGCTTTTGGCAGGGAGAGTAAATAGAGTTAATTTTCCTCACAGTAGCTGGTATAGGGTTGTTTTGGATATGACAGTGTTGATAACACAGGGATGTTTTAGTTACTGCCAAGCAGCACTTGCACAGCATCAAGGCCTTTTCTGCTTTTGCTTCTGATCCCACCCCACTGGAAAGAAGGCTGGGGGTGCACAAGAAGTGGGGGACACAACCATGACAGCTGACCCCAGCTCACACAAGCGATACTCAAGATCATATGGTGACATGCTCAGCAAATAGAGCTGGTAGGAGCGCTGCTCGGAGCGATGGCATCTGCCTTCCCAAGTCACCATCGCACATGGTGAAGCCCTGCTTTCCTGAGGATGGATGAACACCTGCCTGCTCACAGCAAGGAGTGAACAAATTCCCTGTTTTGCTTTGCTTGCATGTTCAGCTTTTGCTTTCCCTATTAAACCATCTTTATCACAACCCACAAATTTTCTCGCTTTTGCTCTTCCGATTCTCTCTCCCGATCTCACCAGGCAGGGGAGCGTGTGAGCAGCTGCGTGGGGTTTAGCAGGCAGACACGGCCAAACCATGACACAGACTTCAGAGACTATTAGATTCTGTCACCTAAAAAACACTGGTCATGAATTTAAATCAAAAGGCCATCACAGAAGCTTTAGGAAAGGTCTGCAATTAGTTTGAAGACTTAAAAATCACCCTGAAGCATGACTCTCACCCAAAAAATTCTATCAGCATTGCTGTGTGACTAACTGCTACATATGTTATCCTGCATCTAGAAGTTCAAAGTGTTTCTGTTGCTCAAAGCATCAGCCTTAAACATGGTAAAGCAAGCCAGTGTTCAAATGTTTTAAAAGGAAAAATAAATATACTGGTGAAAAAATCTAATTTGGAGTACTTCATAACCAAAGAAACTCAAATTACAGTTCACTTTTATAATAGAAAATAAGACTTCCTTTTAATGAATATAAACCTAACTATGTAGATTCTAATTTGACAATAAAAACCAATTAATTTGTGGTGGTCTTATAAACACTGACAATAAATTTAAACCCATGATAAATATAATGACCAGAAAGTTCCAATGTTCTTAAAAAACACAGCTAAATTTCAGTGTGGAAAAAGAAAACCCAAACAACAAGCACGGCATTATCATCTCAAACTCCCTATATTTTACACATTCAGATAAAGTAACAGCTTAAGTCAATCATGTTTGACTGCTATCCAGTTATTTATATGAGTAAATGAAGCTGGCGTCAGAGTGGGGAGATGAACTGGCAACTTGCCGTAGCCTTGAGTTACAATTTGTATATAGTGGGGCAAACTGCAAGCACTCTGATTGTGGTCTATCTATCTATCTATGCGGACAAAGCTAAGCAGAAGAGCCAAATCAGGCAATACTCTGGTTTACCTAATGACAAAGCAAGGTGTCATTACATTAACCTAACTTGGAGAGTCAAGTTTGAGATTTCTTCAATCTCCAGGTGAAGCTGCAAAGGACAGATCTGCAGAACTCACCCCAGCTGTGGCCTGAAGCCTGGACTGTCAGTGGAGTTAGATACACAGCACTCTCCCCAGTGACAGAAAACCCTTAGCATGGGCTTCACATGCATTTGCAGTTCTACTGCCTAAACAGATCACTTGAAACCAGAATAAAAGCTCCTATGGCTCCTGGAAGTGTTGAAGACTCCAGAACATGCTGGACTGTACTGGTTAGAATGGTTAGGCATGGTCTATAATGAAATGATAACTCAGCTGGAATGGAAAGGTTATCTCCACTGATTCCACAGACCGTTAAAGACTGTTTTTGGTGGGAGAGGAATGCAGGAGAAACGAGACTGTTCCTCCACAGCTTGAACAGGATGAGACAGATTACTTAGACTTCCGTATCTCAAGCAGGTTAGGAGGTCACATTTACAAGTTACATGAACAGGAGAAGAAATGAGTATTTTGAGGTAGCTTTATGGGCAGCATACAAATCCGTAAATTTCACACAAAGAGTGATCCTTGCATTTTAGGCTTGTTTCTAAGAAATTTCATAGTTGAGAAGACTGTGTAAATTAACTAATTTCCCTAATCACCTATTTATCAAATAAATCTATTACTATACAGAGCATGAACAGCTAACAGTAGTAGCTTCTACAATCAACAGTCACTTCATCCTGCAGCTCCTACTAATTACCAACACATGACGGGAATAATCCACTGGCCTTCTGTGGTGCTCAGAAGCACACAGTGAGTAGCTGCCCACTTTAGCAAGAGATCTGCCATTGTGGAAGCAAGAAGACATTTACAATAGTAGCTTATGTATCACAGTGTAATTATACACTCCCCTCTACTCAAATTTCCAAAAATCTTTCCTGCACACATTTCATAGCAAAATTACTTCATTCTATTTTACTGATTGGTAAGCAGCACTTGAGACCATGTAAAAATGACCTCTTAACTCGTACTTAGGAATGGAAAGTCATCCCTGTGGCCTTTTCTTTCTCCAGAATTCACTCTCTAGTTGAAACTTTGGCCAAGGCACAAATAAACAAACATTAGTAAATACGAGACTGGACAGCCATTGCTTCTCAAGAGTAAAGTCTGCCAATGCCAGATATGGATCCAGAGACACTGCTGGTTTTACCTCTTCCAGAATAACTTTTCCAAGGAGCTACACCCTTGTCTAGCTTGCTCAAATTCTGAAAATTGCTGTTTATGACTGTGGCTGTAATAGTTGACCTAACCAGAAGTGCCAGGAATCAAACCACAGTCTTTGGAAAGCAATGGGATCCATAAACTAGAGACTCCTTATTTTGAGAGACTATTCTATGAGATTCCCAATCCTAAGCCACATGAGATGGTTATGCCAGGATAACAGTTCAGATTCCACAAATCAGATCCACATTGTTAAGTTTTTTTAGCGTCTGGTGTACTTTTAAATGGACACCAAATCTGTTTGTCGGATAGAGTCTGAGCTGCTAAATAAATAGTGATAAATTTCCTAATACTACTGGGCAGAGTGTTTCTGCAAGTACAACGTGTGTTTATCAGTTTCCCACTGAGCTAGCGTTGACTTTCAAATTTCCTTTAATCTTATTATAGTAAACATAGTACAGCTCTCTGGCAAACAAGAGGAACATTCTTCCTGTAATATCATATGCTTCTTTTAAAGAAACCTTAGAGATGTCCAGAAAATAATTAGGCCCAACTTGGAATAACACAATAAACTTGTTTCCAAAGAAACAAGCTTCACAAAATATTATATTTTTGTACCGAAAAAAACCCCATGGCTATTTTTATAAAGACTGGTAAATTCTGATAGGTACTCAAAATAATGTTTGCACGTATCATATTTTTAAAGTCAGCTATTGAAACACCGACAGAAAAATATTTGTCTAGTTGGAAGCAGTCTACCTGAATTGAAAGATAAAGCAACTGGAATTTTGGAGGTAGAATTCAGTAAATAGTAGACTGTAGTTTGTGAAGGAGATTTTTCAATGCTCCTTTGAGAAGAACACCAAGAGCAGACAACTTTAAAAAAATAGATTAAAAAAAACAAAGTGGGATCTATTATGGTACAATTTGTATTTAAAGCCTCTTTTCATTTGAGAGGAATTTATGGTAGACAAAGGTGGGATGTGTCTTGCAGTACCAAAAAAACCAAAAATCTAGACTGAGTTGTTGAATAACTTTATGTAAGTGACAAAACAGACTTTGGGAACCTGAAAGCAAGACAGTTTCAGGTGACATAAACTAGCTCAATTTCCAGTTGTGTTCATGTGTCGTGTGTGCTTCAGGGCTTCTACAGAAAAAGGACAATTACATATATCAAAAATGGAACACAGTGGAACACAATATTTTCACATATCTTTTGTGATTTTTGAACAAAAGAATAAATATTCCTAATAATCTGTTTCTGTGACATTTGAATCTTCAGCTTCAGCCACCACTAAGAAGACACAAGTTCTGAGCTATGACTTTACTGAAGGCTCAGCTTCAGTAAGGAATGGAAGTATTAAAGAGACAGATGAACAATCTTCCCCTGCCTATGTGGAATCCAAGATGCTTACAATTTGTTTCAGTTTGTAAGCAGTCACTCTTCAGACTATCTCAGCAAAAACTATTCTCACTGAAGAAACAGGCGAAGTTTCCATGGACATCATTAATGAAGAATATAGACCAAAGTCAACAAACATGCTTAGTATAAATCCGTTGTGTGTAGTAATCCAAAACGTGTCAGCCAGAGAACAATTTAAATCAAAATATAAGCGATAGCCATCTCTCTCTTCATTAGGAGACTTTACTGGATGCATCCATTAAGTCATGCAACATGTTCACATATTCCCATCTTCTTTGCTTGTCAACCTCCTCTTGTTCCTCACAAAGGACATTGAGATCCAAATTATGTTGACGGAACAGGAACTGACAAATGATAGATGGATCATAACAATACATGCCTAAAGCAAGGATGTCTGATATCTGAGAGATTCCTTTTGGATGTTTTCCTTCTGGACTGAAGCTCTGACCCACTGTTTACACCCCTATCCCAAGCTCTCCCACATATTTTTAAATGACAACTTTCCAGATGTTATCTGTATGGAGACTGGCCAGATTTATGGGCAGGATCCCGCTTAACTCTAAGCCAAGCTAGTGTTTTGGCCTCACTGGAAATGAGATTAGGTCTGAGATTTGCACCAGGGAAAAAAACCTGCCATTTAATGCCAGAAATGGTCATGGAGAATTTTTACAATGCTGTTTATTTTTTTGCTTAGCACTACTGTATAATATCAGTCTATTTTAGCATTATCATAATAGCACTTAAGTAGGGTAATAGGATAGATGAGACATGGCTGGAATCCACAACAAAACTGCCTGTAAACAGAGATGGGCAACCAATTCAGATCTAGACCAGCTCAACACAATTTTCCAACTCCAGTAAGTGTTTGTACAACACAAGGTCAACAAGGCATTCTGCATGAGCTGTACAAATGTTGTTTCCAAGTTTTAAGAGATGTTAAAAATTCAGGAAATTTTTGAGATTTACTGTGTTAAATCCACAGTCTGATGTTGTATTTGTGCACTGCCCATCACACTCAATAAAAACTGATTCCAAAATTAAATTTGGAAGGTAAATAATATATTTTCCTTTCCCAGTGTACTTTACTTCTCCACTTACTTAACACTAAATAGACAGAAACAAAATCTTTATGAGTCATTCTCTACTTGAATATATCCCAGTTTTAATTTCCTCAAGTTTCATTAGAAATTATGGTTTCTTAAAATATTCACTTCCTAAACAATGACTTTAGAACTGTCAAGAATGAGAGATAAATTTACCCTTTTTCTTATTCTCTAAAAATCTTGTCATAAAGACAGTAGCATGCATATTTCTATACACAACATCAGTTTACAGTATAACTTATTCTATATGGCAGCATAATCTAGATGAAAATCTGACCTTAGTAAATCCCCCTTACTTTTATGACTAATCTAAAATACACCATTAAAACCCTTAAAGATACTATTTGGACAGAACAAAGAACAAAATATTCAGAATGCCATAGACAAGTATGGTTAAGCACAGAAGAAAAAAAAGTAATGTTAAAAATAGGTGCTGTAAGATGACTTTTTGAGAAAGTCATATTACAACTGAAGTTGCCACGATTGTATCACTCCAGATATTGAAAGATGGATTGCCCTCTGTTTTAATGTTCTGGAGCGAGACAGATTTTTATGGTCTGCTTCCCTTTCTGAAACAGGTTTCAAAAATCTTCTTAAAATTGATAATAAAAGGCTTAATGGATTGAGAACAAGAAATACGATGGTTTCAAGTGACATATCATCATCTACACAACTCATGTTAAAATCTATACTTCATCCCACAGAGAAGCTATGCATTGAAATAAGATTTGGAGTAGACAACTTCTAGCAATAGAAATATAGCCATGTGAGAAGGAAATGCTCTCTTGTTTTTCACTTCCGACTGTTCCACAGAGCACAACATTTTCTGCAATCTAAAAGCAGTGTTAGAGCAGTCACACTGATTCAGAACAAGAAGAATCTTTGTATCAAACACGCTGTACACGTGCAACCCTACCATTTCCATCATGATCCAATGAAAATGTGTGTAAAACTGAAGAGTAGGCAAGAAGTCCACTTTTTGCAGCAATGACAACCATCTTCTGTTTCTAAGTGAAAGAACTATCTGATCCCTGATTGCTCCAATAATATATCTTTAAGTAAGAAATGCTTTGATAAAAGAAATAACTCTTTTTAAGTAACAGAATCATTTTTCGATTTAAAATCATTTTCCCCAAAGAAGCAAACTAAAGAAAAACATGAAACTGTAAGAAGCCAGCCAAATCACCAAAAAACAGAGAATGGTAATTTTTTCCCTTGACACTGAAAATTTCAGAAAAAAAAAAGTTTAACATCTTTTCATCAAGCTTGAAGTTTTAAGTGGATGTTTCTAAACATCTCTCCTTAAACATTCCCCCCTGCCTGAGGCAAGGAGACTTCAGGGTCAGAGCACGATTCTCGTCATGAGCTGCAACCCAGGAAATACCCCCACAGGTGGAGCCTCCTCCCCAGCCATACTTCTGGCGCCCCTTGGGAGATGCAGTCAGCCACAATGCTGCACCCAGGGAACACAGTGCAGCATTTCTAAGTGACGGTTTTAAAGTTTCAAGCCAAAATTTCTCACCACTCCCAAATGCAATGAGGAATATAAACAACCTTATGGACCTTTATACGCAGAAGGGCTATGGCCAGTGACAGGCAAACAACCGTGAAGAAGCACCAGCTGTCCTTTCCTAAACGCAACTGCTGTGTCCACACCCAGCAGAAAAGCACAAGGCGACACTATCCAAAGTTCCCACTCAAAAACTAGCCTGCTACCACATGCCAGACTAGGAAAAAAAAAAAAAAATCCATCTTCATTCTGAACCAAAGAGATCTCAGCCGGACAACCACAGTTGGTTGCAGGGCTGTGCTCTCCAGCTGAGCCAGGAGTTTCTTGATAACACATACATGGGCAGTGGTGCAAGCAGGGACTAGCCCACAGCCCGGGAAGGACAGCTAGTATTGGCTTCAGACGGCGTTGTACCTCAGCAATAGCCTGCTGCAACTGGAGCAGGTCTACTGCAGCAGCTAGCACAGCCCAACAGGAACAGGCACAGCAGAACACTTAAGCACAGAAGACACTATGTATTTTATAGGGTTTGACTACAGGCTAGATCTGGTCCCATGGATTCTATTTCCAGCAACAACTCAAGCACATCTTCTAGTTTAGATTCATCTTAAAGGAATCCAGCTGGCCCGCCATGAGGTATATGGAGATGGACAGCAAGTGGAACAACTGAAGGATGGGAGTCAAAAGCCCACTCCTGACAGGAACCACAACACCGTAACTGCACAACCACACTCAAGAGCATCTGTGAGTGAAGGGACAGACTTTTTCGCACTACTCTTGAAGATAATCTTCAGATATCAGTAAATCTGCACAGTAGCTTGAACCTCTCAATTCTTACTCAGTGACTTGGAATTGCTCATTGAAACAATTCTAACTCAAGATCAGAAATTGGTTAATACCACTGTACCAAATCCAAATTGGAATTTACCAGTTTCTGATGATAGGGTTAGAATTATTTCAACATGACTTTAGCAGTAGTGTTAAACTAGTTACCAAATTTATTAAACAAGACTCCAACACGACTATTTATTACAAAAGATGATCTGGATCTCTGAGATTTGCACTTTCATAGACATTGACAAATGGTGACTGAAACCAAGCACTTTCCAATTTATTGATGCAGTTCAATGGGTACTTCAGATAATTTTTACCCTCGCCTGATACTATGAAAAGAAACAAAAATCTACACAGTTTAATTTTTCAGCTTCTTATACATTTCTTCTATTCCACACTGGAAGTCATGCAGTCTATTCGAAAGATAAAAAAAGGAATATATTTCAGCTAAACGAATCAGCTCAAAATCTTGGGTTAATGGCATTTATTTTTGTGGCACCCTTGCAGAGGTCTTACTGATGCTTTTCACAGATGCATCTTTAACTTACCTGTCATACTACAATGAAAGGCTGAGCAAAGCTTGCTACTACCAGACAGACCTCATCCCCACACACAAGAGCTCTGCCCAAACAGTGAGCTGCAAGAGAGGTGAGAAGGCAAAATCTGACTTGCTAGATTCTCACTCATCCTACAAGAGATTTAGCAAAGCAGTCTTCTCTCTTCAGCTGCACAGCAATCACTAATGTTTAGAATTTAGGACTTCATTGCAGCTCTTGGATGACAGCAGTTCATGAAGACCATGCAAGAAAAGTGAGAGAAAGATCCCTTGCTCAGAGCCTGAACACTGTCACAGCACCCTCATGTCCTGGCTCTCAATGTAGGCACACTGCTGTTCCACTCAGTTACTTTCTTGAAGCGATTTTTAAAAACCTTAAGGTATTATTCTTCTTCAATTTTTGCAAGTAATGAAGAAAGACCAGTCTGAGAAGCAGGAGCCAAGTTTTCCAAGTGAAGCATCTGCATTAAAATACATCAAGCACTATAAGCAAATACTTCAGGCTGTGCGTACTTCTTGAAGTTCAAGAAACAATCCCTAAGGAAACATAGCATCTGTATTGTATTGGCACGGGTGGGAAGACAAGAATCTGAAGTGATTGCTGATTTGACCCTGGTTTATCAAGAAATAGCCTTGAAGAAGCCTGATAACCAACTTCCTAATTAGGGCTCTGAGCTGACATTGCTTGCACCTGCTGCTTCGTGATTGTTGAGAGGACTGTGGGATTCATAACCTGGGGCTTTTTCTCAGGCAGTCTCTATCACTGGGCTGAAGTTCACCTGACTCTACTCATCAGGCTTTCATTGTGTTTATTTCTCCTCTTCCAGAGAAAAAAAAGTAAAGAGGTTTAACTTGTTACGAGCTGTTAATTTTGTCCTCAAAAATCCACCAAAAGTTATATAACCACTTTCACAATAGTGTGCTAAAAATAAGAGCTGTTCAGCCAAATGCCACTGCAATTTTTTATAAGACCTGTGACTCCAATTCTGCAAGACCTGTGGAAGCGCAAATATTTCCTTAACTTTAGCAGAAAGTCCATTAGGAGCTCCTTGTGAGACAAACATGGGTTTCTATAATCCCCAAACTCAAGGCAGAAAAAACCGACTGTATGTATACACACATGTATATTTCCAAGTCATGACTTAAAGTAACGCTATTCGCTCTTGGAGCTGATCCCTCGTGGGGTTTCATAATCACAAACCATCATTAACTCAAAGCAAAGAAAGAAAGGTACAAAGGGGCACAGGTTTCAAGCACCAGCTAATTTTTTTTTCTAGTTTGCCTTTCTTTTCCCTTTGGGAGGGAGCGTGGGGACGCGACGCGCGGCGCTCCAAACCCCGGGGGACCTGGCCATGCAGGTAATTTCCCAGGCGCTCGGAGCACGGCTCCCAGAGCCCGGCGCCGCTCCCGCTGGCTTCGTTCCGGGCCCCTGCGAGCGCCCCGCGGTCGGTCGGTCGGTCGGGCGGCGGGGGCTCGGGGCGCGCCGCTCCCCGCGATCCCCGCGATCCCCGCGATCCCCGCGATCCCCGCGATCCCCGCGATCCCCGGGCCGGGCTGGCGGCCGGAGCGGAGCGGCGCGGTGCGGGACGGCGCTGCTGCGGGCGGCCCCGCGCTGTCACCGCCACCGCGCCCGCGGGCCCCGCCGCCTGTCCCCGGAGGGGCGGTAAGAGGGCAGGGGAGGAACAGGAGGGAGAGAGGCAGCCGGCCGCAAGAGGAGCGGTGCTGGGTCAGGGCGCCGGGCGCCCCCGGCCGCCCCATACCTGCACGGAGGTGGGGAAGGAAGGGTCCGCAGCGCGCTCCGTCCGCCGGCTATAGATCCCAAGGGGCGATGAAGCGGGGTGGCGGTCGCCGCCCTCTGCTGCCGGTGGCGGTGGTGCGAAGCCCTCGCCGGCTGCAGATGCCCATATGCGCTCGGTGGGGCCAGCGGTGCGCGGAGAGAGCGAGGCGGCTGTGCCGGTCCCGACGGCTGCGGGGAGCGCGGCACTGGCTCGGCGCAGCCACTGCCCGAGGAGAGGATCAAGGCCCCGCTTTCGATTGGCTCCGGTGGCCAAACAGCTCACCCCGGCCTGCCCGCCCGCCGCCTCCCGCCCGCCTCCCCTCCGTCGCCCCACGCGCTGCGCCGCCGGCCCCGCTCCCGCCTGCCGCCCGCCGCCTTCCCAACCTGACGGGCACGGCCCGCTCCGCTCCCCCCTCACACCCGCCCGCTCCCCCCTGCGCCCCCCCTTCCCTAAGACGACGTCCAATCCCGGGCCCTTTGTTTATGTAGGGACATTCTCACCCCGGGTCTGACAAAACACCCTCCTTCCCTTCGCATCTTCCTCCGTGAGCTGACGGACCCGCGACTTTAAGCTTTCATGACATTTTGTGTCATGCTTAATATTCAGACACGTTTGTTCTCTGAACATTTGAGAAAATATCCCTAGCTGGTAAAATTAAAAGCATGCAGTGCCTGATCACCTGAGGGCTAAGTCTGAGGTAGGACAAAGCATTCTTTGCCTGAGTTTGCTTTTTTTTGCTGTTTGGGCTCGTAGCCCCAGCTGGGTTAACTACACGTCAAATCTTGGCATGCACAGAAAATAGAATCAGGATGCCTTCTCATCCTGAATCTCAGGTTATTCACTCTCGGCAGCTGTGGTTGTCATTCCTTGGTGCATCTTTGGTGTTGCCATTCCTTTTGCTCAGGATGACATAAGTGACCTGTGGAAAAGTATTACCCCTCTTGCAGATGTGCTGCAGTCTTAAGCCAAATCTTAGACCTGTCTTCTGGGCAAAATGGCAAGGCTTTGGTTTCAGTATGACCCTCTGTTTAAACAATATACAGTTGAACCAGATAAATAGGTCCTGTGGGTTTTCTCAGTGCTGAAAGATGTTGAAATATTTCCAGTAAGCATGTTGACAAAATTGCTTTTTAAAATTAGGGAGAACAAAATGATGAGTTATAACAGATGCACTCTTAATTAATGCAATGACCTGCATTTAACTGATGCTGTTGAATTAAGCAGCATCTATGCCTGTTGGTACATCAGATACCAATAGAAGTCAATATTTATCCAAATCTGGCAGATTGAAGGATTTGAAACAGAGAACGAAGTTGCAGAGATACCTTTGCATGACACCAGCGTGTACATTTTTAATGGCTACCTCCATGGGATTTTTAATTGACTCTGTATTTAATTAATTTTTTTTCCTACAAAAGGGTATGTTATTTTTCATTCCCTAGAAAGCATGCATACTTTTGTCTCTTTGGGGCATACAGAAGTAGTTAAGAATCATTTTGTTTATATTTTGTACAGGCAAAAGTCAGAAAAATAAAAATATTGAGAAATATATAAACCCAGACATATTTAGAAATATCCATACTTGGAGTATAATCCATCCCTCATTTTTAAAGCTTTATTAGCAAAAACATCCCTCAGTGAATTCAGCAAAGCTACACCTCTGGAACTTTAGTTATGCCCCAAGAATAAGATCCTGATTCTTTTTTATTATATGTTTTTCCTTCACATATTGCCAATTTATTTTTCCCTGGAGAAATGAAATTGCTGGTTTGGAGACCAAGCTGCATTTCCAGCCATGTCCCAAGAGGCACAGTAGCCATTGCATGTCCATCATTTGCCCCGACACCTCTGCCACAAGCACATCTCTTCCTGCATGCTCCTGATCCAAATGACTGGCGTACATATGTTTGTGTATATATATGTGTGTGTGTGTGTGTGTACGTGTGTATCTATATATATACACTGTCTTTCAGTATTCCCTAAGTCAGAAAGTTTTGCCTTTCTTCACTCTGACATTTTCATGGGAAGAATGCAGACTCCATTTTTAAGGCCTCTTTTCAGCCTCCTCTTTTTCTCCCTCAGCAGATGGGTATTTGTGTCAGAGGAAGGGGTACAGCCCTCCAGCTGAGCATTGGCAGAAGCAAACACCTTAGCAGGCCATTCCCTTAGGCCTCCTTCTAGCTACTAATTTTCAGTCATATTGTCTTACAATTTCAATGCAATTTTTGTCTCTTGCTTTGTGTTATTTGAGGAAAAAAGCTCTGAACTCACTATGGAAGTTTTCCTGAAATATATTCTTCATACTCCTCCTTATAGACCAAGAACTTTCTTTGGTACAGATGACTTGGGACTTCATCAGACTTTGTGCTTCCAGAGTTGCTATTTCCCATTAGCTATTTTCAACATTGTGTTTGTTTCCTTCTGTGTTTGGATTCCTTTACAGCACTGATAAGTTTCCCTCTAGTCTTGTTCAATTTAATAGCTTTTAACCTGTCTGTTTTATTTATGTCTGCTTAAGTGCTTATTTAATCTTTTCCCTTATAACTATAATGACCTTCCACAGGTTACTATAATCCTAGAAGGTATGTGGGGAATTTAAAGATTTAAAAGTCGTTTGACTTCATAAATAATTTTTATTTTCTCATTACATGCTTTATTTTTAAACCAGAAATGTTCCCTTTTCTGTTTGATCAATGATTGTTTTTCACACATATTCCTTTCACGTGTATAGTAGTAAGCAAACTGACACATTTTGGATTCTAAACACTTTTTTCTTTTTTTTACAGTTTGGTTAGTGAGAACTGAGAAGGGTCTTGATCTGACATGGAAAATACACAGCATGTTTATTCTTTGGTGTGGTCTCCAACTAGAATTTTATGCCATTAAAAATACTTTAGTTAGTTATGCGGGTTTTGTTTTGATTTTAAAAACTGAAATGCTTCTATTCTGCAAATAGCATTTATCCAGCAATATCAGTGTAAAACACATTCATATTTATACTGCCGCATCTTTCCTCCACCATGAGTGCCTGAGTTCTATTGTATGCTGTGCTTAAATAACAGACTAACCTTTTAATGTCCCCTGGCAATTACAGAGCCATTAATTCAGCAAGATGTTGAAGCCTATACCTACTTTTAATCTACGGATTTAATGACTACATTCCACTTCTGATGTGGCCACACTTCAGGAATGACTGTAATCAATGTCCTTTGTCTCACACTGAGACAAAACACAAACAACTGGTGCCCATCTCTTTCACAGCAAGGACCGTATCTTTGTCATCGCCATGAGAGAAACTGTTCTGCTTTGCAGCCCTGAACACAGAGCTTGTCTTGATCTGTGAACACATCTGGCAGGAGTGCCTGCAGAGCACGAAGGGCTGTAGCACAGCCGCAGAGCCAAAGGAGGCTTGAGAGATGGTACAGTCACATACCCTAACCTCATTCCTGCCCTGAGACACAATCCACAGAGTTACATAAGTCAAAAGAGAAGAAACCTGAGAGATCTGGTGGTCCCAATTGGTGATTATATGAATTATTCCTGTTTGTAAATTGACATATCTGAATGAACAAACTGATCATTTGTGTCAGGTTAGGCTCCTGAGTAAGCAGTCCTGAGTACTCCTCTCAGGCCCTGAGGAAGCAGTCAAGCTCTGCAGCCAGGAGCTGGCTCAATACTCTCCTGGGAGATTGGTGTCCTGAGACACCTGACTGTCAAAGGGATGGAATATGTTTCTGATTCAGGGACAGTCCCACAACTGCTGTCACTGCCTTACAAACACCCCTTTGTATCTGCACAGTTCCTGCCTCTTAACTAACCTGCATTGTCTTGTTCTAGTCCTAGCTCACCTTTATGCACAACTTTCAGTGCAAGCTCTTTGATTTCCCAGCCTCACTCTTGATTTGCTCTTTGGTTTGAGGTAGACCTCATTTCTCAGTTTTTCTGAGTGCATTTCCATTTGGAGCTTTGGGCTGGTCTGTCCTTGGTGACTGACTCCTGGCCTTGAGCTTCCTGAGTCTCAGCGGCTGGACCCGCCCCAGCTACACTCACTTAGCACAAGTATTCCACTTGTGGCTCCTTAATAACTTCCGTTCAAAGCCAACTTTCTGAATGGGAATTATACAACATGATATCCCACTGTTGACGCAGGACATTTGGCACGGAGCTTATCTGTGTGATAATTCGGCCGCCGGTGGAACAGGTCCTATGGGCAGTGTTGGGTCGTGGCTTAGGAGAAGATGCAGGAATGCAGGAGAATGTCGCGTCCCTTTAAGATTAATCACACTTGTCAAGATCTTCAACGGCTCGGATTGTTTTCACAGACAATTAGGCACCTAAATGCCTTTGGACATAGTGCACCTGTTTTTTAATTTGGAGTTCCTTCTAACATTGTGGATTCAAGCCAGGAAAGCACTCTGAGCAGCGGTAATTTTGATCCTGTTTTTTTCAGTACTTTATCTTTGCTATGTGAAAAACAACTCTAAAATATGTCTCTACCTAGACAGGACAACATCCCATCCCAGAACATGAGTAAATACTTCATACAACCCCCGATAAAGAACTTCATTAACATGGATAAACGTATTCCTGGCAAAAATGCCATCTCTGTATTTTACAGTCACCATGAATGAAACATTCTTAGGATTGCCTGATTCTGACTTCAAATATAAATTACTCTGTGCACACCTTAGTAGGAAAAGAAAGTGTTATCACCTTTCTTTACCTTTAGTTTCTTTCACTTCCCATCAAAATTTCATCTGAGCTATCCAGATGCCCTGAGCCCATCTGTGTGCTCCAGGAACCTGGGCTTTAGGTAGTTGAAAGCTGTTTCTTGTTTGTGTGTTCACTTGGAGAAAATAATTGCTCCTCACACATCTACCTTTGAAAAGTCTCCAGAAGGCTCACAAATTCAGTTTACCAGATTAAATGAGATTAATCCACACAGGGCCTGAAGTAAACTTGTCCTTGACTGGAATTTGCTTCTACCCTGGGAATGATTCATACTTAGGCTGGTGAAGGCTTAATATTAAATGCTGCCCTGCTGTTTTTCAGGAGATCATAAAAAGAAAAGGGATAACTGGTGAAGAACAGAAAAAAAAAGCAGAGGGAGAAGGGTATGAAATGTTAATGCCCTTTTTAGACAGAATGGATCTGTAAATATTCACTGGTCCTCTCTCAGAATATGGTAGTCAAAAGTGCCTCTCAACACTAACTTTAAAGCTGTGGTTTATTAAGTCATAAACACTTCTGCAAAAATCCTTCAATTCTCCAAAATCATTTGAGCAACCTGAGCTACCCTGAGCCCTTCAAAAACTGCTCATCTAGAATGAAAGAAGTGATCTCATATGCCAAAGCATCACACACGTCCTATATTTACTGTTTCATATGCTCTATGACAGGTCTAGATTTTTGTTTGAAACAACTTTCAGTGAAAATTAAAAGAAAAAATGATCTTATCCTCTCTGAAGTCTGTCATTCCCCTTCTCTAAATCAACCTTAGACACAATTTTACCCTGTTTTGATGATGCTCTACTGGTTTTAGAGCAGACAATCCTGCCGAAATCTGGGATGAAATGAATGAATGAGAACACCAGTTAATCTCCACTCCATCTCTGTTTTCTCTGGTTGGATTGTGATATTATTTAGGCAAAGAAGAGAGATGAATAGCAGAGAGCAGAAGTCCATTTGAGATGAGTTCTCTTCCTTCTTCACTGTCATGAGGGGCTGTGGGGACATCTGGATCTCTAGGGAACATCACTAAATAGGACCAGATAACCTCAAAATATTTGAGCCAGACCAGCCCTGTCATGTATGATTCACTTGCTGTATAACGCCTAATAAAGGCAATATGTGTGGAACCAGGAAGGCAGCCAATATAGCTTCTTCCAAGAACTGTGAGTAATTAACAGGGTCTCTGGTTAATTTCTTTCATGAAAAAGTGTTGAGTGAGATTCTTACAAGTGTTGGTTTTTGTGTGACGTCTCCTTCCACTCCCAAACAGCATAAGTTCATGCAACTTGAAAGGGAGAAAAAGTAAAATTCAGAGTTTCAGAATCTTGGGGGTAGTTTTTCTCCAGGTACATGAGCTCCTCCTTAGTTCATCATCTCCTGGTGGTTTTCGTCTCAAAACCTTGTCTATATCCCTGCTATAATTATTATATCCTTGCATTGCATGTCCCAGCTTCTTGCTTTAGCTTCTTGCTTTTTGAAGTGTTTCAAATCTTCACTGTTTCAGAGGAAAAATCATTCAAAACTTCCCAAAGATGAAAGAAGCCTGATTAGTTGCTGCATGTCGCAAATGAGAAAAATCCCATATTGTCCCATATTGTCCTTGTTTGTGGATTTCATGTCACAACAGCTATGAAGAAGAGGAAAGGACAATTCTCAGCCTGCTGTCACTGTCACAGCTTGTAAGGAATGCTCCATCTCCTTTGCTCTGTGTACTTGAGGCTTTCCCCTGCTCTTGAAGCAGCCTATTGCTGTCCACAACTGAGGACATGTTTCCTTTGAACTTAACAAGAGCTTTCTTCCTCGCTGCAACAGAGCAAGCAGGCTGTGGAAGGTGTTTGAGTTGCCCAAAGCATACTGAAGCCTACCCCCACCCCAAGCAGCAGAGGATGCTCCAAGCAAACAAATAATATGATGGGTGGTTCCATCTGGGAGCAGGGCAGATTTTAAGTGACAAGAATCCTGCCAGGGATATGTTGAGGATGGAGTACATATGATAACAATTTAATATGTGCAGCACACAAGGCAAAAGTTAATATCCCTTGTTATATTAATATCACATGGCACAATCGAATTTGATATTTTAATTAAACCAAAATATATCGCTCTGATAGTGATTGGCACTGGATGTTCGGGAAATGCACAAGCATTTAACGGAAACCATCAGTTCAAACAAAAGGATAGTACCCTCTTCAATATTTCAAATGTATTAAGAACATATCAGCTAATTGTTATGAAGAAATAATATTAAACTGCTTCTGAATTAGGTGATGAGATGACAGAGCACAGAATATTTTACAATGTAACATTTGCACATATGGCTGTCTCTGCAAGCCCTTGAGAACACAATGCCTGGTCTAGACCCCTTTATGTTCAACATCTTTGCTGGTGATGTGGACAGTGGGATTGAGTGCACCCTCAACAATTTCACTGTTGCACCAAGCTGACTGGTGTCACTGAGTGGCAGTGGGCACGCTGGAGGGAAATGATGCCATTCAGAGGGACCTTGACACACTCAAGAGATGGACTGATGCAAAACTCATTAAGTTCAATGAAGCAAAGTTCAAGGTCCTACACATGGGTCAGGGCAGTCCCAGGCACACCTCCAGGTTGGGCAGAAAAGTGATTGAGAGAAGCCCTGTGGAGAAGGACTTGGGGGTGATGGTTGGTGAAAAATCAATATAAGCCAGCAGTGTGCGCTCGCAATGCAGAAAGATTCTCCAGTCGAATCCTGGGCTGCAGGTGAGGTTGGGACTAGATAATATTTAGGGTCTGTTCCAACCCTTACCATTCTATGATTCTATGTAAATGTCTTAAGAGGCTTTTTTCATAAACCTAGGAAATAAATAGATGTGATCAGAGACCATGAGAAGTGAATAACAACAAAAAAATTATATCACTGCAAAAGCATTCACTTGTGTTGCATGAAACAGAATGGGACTGAGATTTGGCCAGAACCAGTGGAATTTTTTATTTGCAGGGAATGTGGGAATATTTGCATGTATTTTTAAGTCAAACGTCTCAGTCTGAAGAGCACCAGCTTGTTTTTATTGTGTAATTTTACCATTAATTGAATTATTTTTACAAAGTTTTGTTAATTTACCTGGCCAGTTTTATACAATTTATGCGCAGTTAATACTTCATTCATCAACTCTATGTAAATGATGGAATTCTTTTCTTCTCTTTGCTCCTGATGGCACACAATAATATCTGCCCATTTCTGTCTTAACTATCCATCTAAACTTTGAGATATATATGTGTACTAACTAATATAGAAAATTGTTTCTTAATTCCTTCAGTTCCTTCTTTATTTTTGTTATTTATTAAGAGATCTTTGTCTGCTGTGGGTGGACTCTCTACAAAGAGTCTTCTTTTACATAAAAAATTATCCCAAGTACCATATGTTATGCAATAAAAATTATGTATGTACAGAGAGAATATTTACAGGGTGAATTTAAGAAAATATTAAATAAAGATTTGTGTTTTCCTCTTCTTGAAGAGGGTAGGAATTTCTTGGATTTGAGCTATGTCCTTTACCACATAGGTACAACGTCATGTTCAAACAGATAAAAGAGCAGAACTACAAAAAAAAAAAAAAATACATCTCAAGAGAAAATCTGGCATCTGAAGGGCTCTGTGACAAATTCTAGGAGCAAGATGTGCCATCTTCCCACTCCAGCCAGGGGGCTTCTGAATTTCGTGAGGATCACTTGCTGCTAACCAGCTCTCCTGCTGCCTTCTGGGAGGCTGAGCTGGAATCTAAATGAATGCAGATGACTATCCATTCTCAAAAATCAACTACCCTTTATGAAAATTCAAGAAAACTATTGAATTTTTAGTCAACTGCAGTCTATGGCAGTCCACAGCCTCCTTGCCTGGGGAGGCTGAGGGGCAGGAAACAGTCTCTTCTCTCTGTTGATCTGGGACAGAACACAAAGGAAGGGCATGAAGTTGTGTCAGGGGAGTTTTGGATTAGATATTAGAAAAAAGTTATTTATTCAGAGGATGGTTGGGCACTGGAACAGGCTCCCCAGGTCACAGCACCAAGGCTGACAGAGCTCAGGGAGCATTTGGACAATGCTCTCAGGTATATGGTGTGACTCTTGGGGTGTCCTGTGCAGGGCCAGGAGTTGAACTCAAAGATCCTTGTGGGATCTCAGAATATTCTGTGGTTCTATTTATTTTCTTAGTGATGGACTGGAATTATTGTGAGAATAATAAACATCAAAGGGTAGGGTGCTTCAGGTAGCTGTACCTAACGCTGAGTAATTATTAAATTTGATAATAAGATTTGATAATTAGATGTCTTACTGTTCACATAAATGCTTATCCACTTGGATATCAATAACAGACAAAATGTGCTGTATATTTTAACATATGTTAAATTACGCAGGGACCAGAAGGGGCTCATCCATAGAGAATGGAGAGCAGTGCAGGCAGTGCAGGTAAGTTTATTAAATTACAGGGTCTGCAGTTGTCATGAGTGCTTGACACTGCATGTGGGAAAGCATCGTACTTTCTCAAAAGGATGTATTTGATTACAACCAAGTATTTATAAAGCTCCCAGCTGCAAAATACTTAAGCATCTTCGACAAGTTAAAAATGACAGCACTGCTGGGCATACTTATCTCTCTTTTCAGGCTGTGCTATTTAAGATCTGAATAATCCATTTTTCTATATATGATGGTAAGCCTGGGTAGGAATAAAGAGAAATTCACATGCTATTGAAACAGGATTAGACCATTTAAATTGCTCTAGAAACCAGAAGGCAGTGCACTGTGTAGTTATTTTTGTTCTAGTCCTAGATCTGTACTTTCATTTAACAAGCTCATGAAACTTTTAGTTGAGAAGGGAGGCGTATGTTGCTCCTAGCAAGCCAACTTACAAAATTAGAAATAAACAGACAAACGTCTGAATATATAAGCGTGTCTCCAGGTCTGCTTTCAATACCATCACTGTCTGCTTAAATGTTATATGAGAAGACATTTAGTGCCATTCCCTCTAACCATGAGGAAATTCAGAAAGATTTAGAGATAAAGGTTAGAACTTCTGCTGCTCCTGAAGTGCTGTGGGTACATATAGTGAAAATACTGTTTCATGTCATGAAGTACTATATGCTTCATTCAGGTGCCCTGGACGTCTGCAGTGGGAAAATGCACTTCAGATGAGCAAACTCCATAGTGTAGCTGCAGCAAGGGGACTTGCACGTGTGCCTCCTCATGTATGCCTCCTAATTTTCACAAGTTATATACTTTTCTAAATCTAGGGCCTGTGGGAGTGGGGTAATCTGGAATTGGAGCGGTCAGGATGGGAAGAAAGCAGACATGAGGAAAAGTCTGAGAAAGCTCTGGTGACAAGGATTTGATAACTACAAATTTGCATAGAAAGTAGAGATGGAGAACCAATAGGTAAGAGGTGCAGCATAGCACCTAGAAAAATTATGTGTAAAATAGAAGGGGACATCACAAGTCTCTGATGTATCAGTCCAGTTTTCTCTGAAAGTTCATTGCGCTGGTACAAAGTACTCAGAGAATATTTTAAGGACTCCAAATAATTTCAATTTTGCTTATGTACTTCTTTGTATTCTGATTAAGTAATGAAATTTTATTCAAGGAAACATCTGTGGAGTGCACACATGTGCAAGTATTTGCGCTGGGTGTGTTAGACCACTCATCAACTCAGGTTACATAAACAATAGCAGGTAACCATTGCAATAAGAATGTCAAATATAAAAAATATGGATGGTCTCAGGTAAATTCTTTTAGTGAAATATAGCTGAGTGCCTCTAAATACTGACCAAATCTGATGAGTTTATGATATGCAAGTGGAATTTGAAAATGTATGGAAAAAAAGAGTCCTAGAGCAAATTATTATTTATAGTTGCTCTTTGCAGCATTATCTCTTCCCCAGCAATTTGAACATATATGTAACTTTGGATCATAACTCACATCTCTACTACACACACACACACACATATACAAAAAAAAACCCCAACAACCAATAAAACCCCAATCCAATCCCTCCCCCCAACCCAAAACAAACAAATAAACAAGCAGAAAAAAACCCCAAAACAACCCAAAACCCCACCACAATGCTTTGTGGGTATTTTTATCTATTAGAATCAAAGATCATAGTTTAAAATAGCCAAAGTTCGCCTAAAGCTTGGCTGGGATTTTCCTTTGGGTATGAGACTATCGTACCAACTTTTAAGTGCATGCTCAAATAATAAAAACATGAGACATGAGACATAATGCTTGAAAGTAAGTACCTTACTTCACATTGACTTATTGCTTATCAAGGCCCAAGAGGAATCTTAAAAATCTTGAGACTCTGGACTCAAATCCATAGTTCTAGCTAAATAAAGGATGATCTTTTTTACAAGATAAACCAGTCTAGATTCAAAAGTTTGCAGTGATGGATAATCTAGTAAGTCCCTCCCTGCTTATGCAATTCTTATAACCTTTATTTTAATCTGAATATTTCAAAACACAGCTTTCTGATACTGGATCTTGTTATGCTTTTGTCTGCTGGATTAAAGAGTTCTCAAAGCATTCCTGAAGTGGTTTCCTGAATGCTTTCCAATTTTTCAAAATCCTTTTGAAGGTGTACATACTGGGGCTGGACACGGTATTCCAGCTGACAGTTAAGTTTCATTACCTTGAAATAAGGATTAACTGGAGAGTCAAAACTACATAACTTGGTGTAGTGACATTTCACCTTTGGTGACCTGGCTTAAAATTTGTGTTTGGTCAGCAAAGGAAATTGTTTTTCTAATCTTATCCGAGCCCCTTCTGACGTTTTTCCATATCAAAAAAGAGTCACTTTCATTGGCATGATTTTCCTTCATGACGAAGGGCAGGCCTAGCACTGGGTGGCTGAATAACAGGTTTGCATGGCAAGGACACACCGCCAGAGCTCACTTTCCCCTGCTCCAACCTCAGGCACAGCCAGTGCAGCCCCTGGCAGGATATCTTCTCCCCTTTGCTTGGTGGTCCTGCCTGAACAGCAGTGAAGGAAGCAATTTTCTTTATAGCCTTAAAATGAAATGGTATTTCACTGCTGCAAAGCTATATACAGACCTGAGGGTTACAAGCTGAGCAAGAGCAAGCAGCCTAATTTCGAAACCCTTTTTGCACTGTAGAATATTGCCAAAAAATATGCAACGAAGAGAGTGAGATGTTTCCAAAAGGTTTTTCTTCAATAAGTTAAAAAACTATGACCACATACCAAGTATGCAGGTAGTGATGTCTTCCAGACTATGAAGAGATAGAAAGGTAGGTCAAAAAGGAAAGAGAACATAGTTGGTGCAAAGAATTACTAATATTATATTATTAGAATATTATTGGAATAATATAGTTGTACTTCTATTGGGTTTGGATAGACTCATTAATATTTAAATACATACACATTAGCATATGCTTAGCTCTATTCTAATATAGAGCTTTTTTCTTGTCAAATCCCATTTTTCACTGCAAGATAAAGTTATGACATAGCTGTTGGGATTCATCTGACACAATTTTACCTTCTAAAGTATTAATTATCTACGTTAAGTTAGTCACCTAGGTCCCCTTTTGTGACTGGCAGAAGGAAAAAGATACCCCTAGATATATTGATGCCATAGCCTCACACATGGCATCAGAAGAAATTATTTGCCCTATAGAAGTGCTTCTTTCTCTCCATTGAGTATCAAAAAACCTCACAAAGTCTTTTGTATTTGATGTGATTTTTAAGAAGTTAGGTGGTAGTTGTTGTAGATACCCCCACCCATGCAGATTAGAAATGTATATGGATACTAATGGCTACAGTCAGTGTTTAATCAAAGCAGCAAACAATCACAAACTCATCTTAGCACATTTTTAATGCAGTGGTGCCCACTATTGTGAATAAAATGGGATGAGGATGTATGAGAGCCCTGAAAGAAAGTCTATGCTAATTTCAAGAGCTGTTGATGTAGCTGATGTTCGTAAGATGTGATGCTGAACCAATACTACAGCAGGATTGTCAAAGAAGAGGGAGATAACATAATCAGAAAATTATTAGTGCAGAAGGGTCAATGAACCCTTTCTTTTTTGTGTCAAAATGTCCTGTAGCACTTAGGATAGCCTTGCCAAACTCTTAATTGGGAAGTCATGATATGACAGCTCCATCCAGCTTACAGTTTTAGTAAGAAAAATAATTTTGTTTCTGAGAGTTTCATGCCTTTTGGTTAGAAATCAGACTGCCTGTGCCAGAGGTCTAAGCTGGATGTTTCCACTGCTTTGCTGAAGAAAGAGCTGGGATGTGGGCAGCTGTCATAGTCCAGGGCTGGAGGCAGCCCAGCTGGGATCAGTTTCCCTGTCCCCATGGAAGTCCCAGAAGCAGCAAGCCTGGACTGCTAATGCATTTCCTTGTCTCTTTCTCTCCTATATTCCTGTCCACTCTTCCTGTCCTGTCCATGATGTCTGGCACTTGCCCTGCTCCACTACTCTTGGAATGGAAAAAATCAGCTTTGCTTGCACATTTCACTATCTGTCCCTCATTATCAAACTCTGGCAGTCTTGAAGTGTGCATGTAAAACATGGAGAGGTAAGCGTTTGACAAGGGGAGTTCTCTAGAAGAAGTTGATATATTCTTTCAGGCAGAAATTGTGGTTTTGTTTCAAATTGATGCACTCTACATTGAAATGCCAACTTTTTTGCTGTTCTGTAATTTTCTCTAATCAGTTCTAAAATCTCAAACACAATGGTGTTTAGAGTCAAACAATTAATTAATAATAATTATATTTATAATCTCTTGTTATAATTACTAATTTCATTGCTTTCTTAAAAAAATATGCAAAAACCGTAACAGAATATTTAATGTCGGTACCTCGATGTTGCAAAGTTTCTAATTATTTCTGAATCTGTTCAAAACTTCCTGGAGAAAATACAAGATTATTCTTCAAGCAGAAACATTCCTCAACAAAATTTCCTTTTAAAAGGCTGCTGATGAGATCTATTTGGATTTCTGACCGGCTATTGCCTTAAATCATTTCATCACTGAGTTCTATAAAAAAGAGCCTCACTTGGTGGAAAAGAAGTAACAACCAAGCAGCTTCATCTGGAAGAATATTAGCAGTAGCAGAGATCTATGAGGTTTTCATTTGATTAGCAGAAGGCCTTCAAAGTTTGCAAAGTAGTAATATTTCCTGCTTCAGAAGGAATAACGGTAAAAAAATAGCTTATAATTCAGATTCAAGGAAGAGTATGAATGAATTGCTTACTTTCTTGCCAAATAAGATGTAGCAGGAGATAAAGGTTCCTAGGACTTTAGTAGATACTGAGGGGGTGGTCAAACTCTGGAACAGGCTTCCTAGAGAAGTGTTCAATGCCCAAACACTTTGAGTGCTTAAGAGGCATTTGGACACTGCATTTAACAACATCTGTTAACTTGGTCAGCCCTTGGTCAGGCTGATGGACAAGATCCTCCTTGTAAGTCCCTTCCAAGTCAAGTAGTCCTATTCTATTCCATTCTATTCTATTCTATTCTATTCTATTCTATTCTATTCTATTCTATTCTATTCTATTCTGTTCTTTGCTATTCTATTCTATTAACTAAGCAAAACAGTACATAAGACACCCTCGGTCTTTCAGGGATTTCAGCTGTTTCAGGCATATGCAGATTTGGTATAATTAAAAAACCAACAATGCAATGAACTTTACGTAGATATGCTCACCATTCAAACTGCACTGTACTTTTCAAAACACACAGCTGTATGTACTAGATTTTCGGCAGCCATAGCTGTTATCTTATTGTCACCTGCCATTTACAGCAATAACAAAACTCCCCTAGGTGGAAACAAAACTAGGGCAAGGCTGAGCACTTTGGGGAATACCGGCTGTGCTGTGAAAACAATGACTGATAACACAGTGCACACTAAGAAGAAATATTTTGTTATTTCCCCATGCATTATGGTATGTAATTGGTTGAGGAGAGGATGGGAGTTTAGATGCGCACATGGACAAGTGCAAAAGGTGTGCTAACAGAGTGAAAGAGAAAAAGGGAAGACAGAGTATTGCTTAAACTCTTTGAAGGTTGTCGGCACCACCAGATACTATTGATCTTCCTTAGAAGCCTAAAGATAGAACCTGTGTACCTGTGTAGTCCCAGCGCTAAGGACCTTCTCCATAGCTGAAACTCCTTATTTACTCATCTGAATTGGGTGATGGAAGACAAAGAAAGGAATCAGTCTTTCAAGAATTTGACCCCAGTTCTCCGGTGTACAGAATGGAAAGTCCACATGTCATCAATCCTTTGAGTGAACCCACAGTTAAAAATCAGTGCAGCACATTAACAGGGCTCTTTAACTCTAGAACCAGACAGGCTTAGTTCTCAGATTAATAGAATCAATAGAATTAATATTTAAGAGGAAAAAAAACCAAAACAAACCAACAAAAAAACAAACCTGTACAGGAAAAGGATGTGTTTCCATCACACGACTAATAAAATCTACAGTTTTGGCTTCATCTAGTGGCAATCAGGCAGAAATCCTCCTTCTTCCTTCCAAGCAGAAGGAGCAATGCATGAGCTGTGGCTAAAAGTAAGTTTCGGATGTGTGTGGCATGGTTTGGGCTTGTTTATAGTCACTGAAGTCCAGAAGTTGTTGATGAATGGGCTTTGATGTATTCATCATTAACAGAACATGGTTCCCATTGCACCACACCCTCCTTGGTGCAGGAGCCTGGAATAGGAACTGCTTGAGAGGAGGCAGGAGGCGAAATTGCCTGATGTAGATGGCAGCAAAGATCTGCTGAATGCCTGTTAACAAGGGGTGCTGTGGTAGAAAAGTCTGAGAAAAATGCATTTGTAACTTCTGATAAAGATTTCTGAAGCAGTGGAAAGGCAACAGAGAAGGGGCAGTTTCATTCATTGTCAAATGTGCCCTAGAGTCCTCAGTAAAAAATCTGGGCTCAAGTTTTCTTTTTCTGGTGTGCTGGAAGACGACTAGTTCTTACAGTCTTCTAGGTATTCACATGTCAGTCCTCACTTGAAATCATTTTTCTCTGATGCTTTGTCTGAGCTTGAAACACTTGGGTTTCCATGTGAGTTTCTAAATAGAACAAAACTCGAAGGAAGGTAAGGCGCATCTCTATCTGCCTCCAGGTCCATGCTCAAAAGCAAAGAATTCTCTCTGAGCTTATCAGTTCTCACACGAATTTGCCCAAATGCTAGGTTGGATTTTATGTTGGATTTAGATATATTGAATGATCTGTGCAAAACCTATCCAAATCCAGCACCTGAATTTTAGGAATGTTCAAATACCGTTGCTATCTCTAAGCTTTAATTAAAGTATAAAAATTAATTATGTATGTGTGGGCACACACACAGTCACACACACTATGTATTTTTCTACCTGTATATATACAGATACATATACAAAATATAATTGCTTCTTATGGAACTTAGCAAAGGATCTGGGTCCCATTCTCCTGTATTTTGTATAATGAACAGTTTAAAATCAATCTTTCTGTGATTCTATGTGAAGGCAGATATATAAAGTAATTTTATATGGCCCTTCTATCAGTCAGGGTAAAAAAAGAAACAAATATAGTGAGATAATTTTTATGAAGCATAACGGAATCATGTCTCTGCTTTCATTCAAATCATATAGCAATTAGTAAGTGATGATCTGGTTTAGAAGAAGGAACATATTGTTTTTGTACGCTGTGCTTTGTGTACTGTTTGGGCTAAATTAAGACAAATAACCAAGACAATATTTTTCTTTGATATCAGTAAATATTGGCATCAAGAAACCATTGCCCCATTATTTTTAATGGGAAGAATTCCGTCTAAACCTTTTTTTCATCAAGTTGAGGAGATGATGTCATATGGTAAAGGCTGGATATTCCAAATAAATCACTAACAAGTCATTTTGGCCGAGCAATATGTGTATCAGATATGCAATTGAACATGTCTGGAAGAAAATGCATTATTGTCATAAGACTTAGGAGTCAGAGCCCGATGAGTTTGTATATCTTGCAAACAGTTACACAAGTAACCAGACATTTCCTGCACAACTCAACATTTTTAAGGGAATGTCCTTGACTTTATAGCAAATAACCTTGGACTAGACACTCAGACCCTGATTCAGCACCCACTGCTGAGTGTTTCGCTCTCTTCCTGTAAACCCTTGCACGACATGCTTGTCAAATGCACATTGTAAAACCCATTGCAATATCCAAAGGGCACCAGTGACTGGACTTTCGGCAATAGTTTGCTTCAGAGCTGCATTCCCCAAGACGTGGCAGCAGCTAATAATTGCAGGCTGCCTTCTCTACTTTTCTCAGTCTCTGATCCTGAGTGTCCCAAATGATTTAGAGCCCAGGGAACTGGACCCACCCCTTCAGCACCCAGAAGCTGTTTCGGTGCCCTGTGCCTGTCCTGCTCATTGCAGATGCCTGCCCCATGTGGGGATTGCTCCAGCTCCATCCTCATGGCCGCCAACAGTGCAAGGGAGATGCTGTGTTGCCCACTGCTGTGCTTCAGTCTGCGCACAGGAGGCCATGGGTGTGTAGGTATCTGGCTCTGGGTGTCTGGCTCCAAGGCAAATGTCCTGGGGGATGAATTAAGCTCCCCATGGGGAGTGTGCAGTAGATGTAACTGCCTCATAGGTGTGATATTCCTGTGTGATATTCCAAAGGTTGTGAGGGTATTTTCTAAAGCTCTTGCTAATTTGATCTGCCATAAATCCTAAAAGGTTTTATCAGCAGGAGGAATACAAAAACAAGCTCATTGCTCTTTCTCACCAATAGACCATGATCTTTTTCCCTAATTTCACTACCTAACCTTATGAATTGACAGAAAACAGAGTATCAGTGGACAAATTAGACCTTTTCCTGATGATAACATAGCAGGGTTCCCTCCAGAAGAGGAGCTATGCCAGTATAAGCTTGGCTTATAAAAGACTCAACTTTTGCAGGAGGGTTACTGAGGATCCATCCTGCAGAAAATCAGAGCAGATGTGTAAAGTCTATGTGGAAATAGGAGCCTTCCTTTCTGATCGATCTGCAGTGATACCTCAGGCATGGATTAGACCCCAGGAAGGGCATTTCTCATGCTATAAAGTCTGGAGGTGGGTGAATATTTTCACAATCAAAGTGAGGCTGGGGCAAAAAAAAAAAAAAGTGAACAAAAAGAAAAAGCTGGCATATCTCCAGGAAGCTCTGTTTTTCATTTCACCTGAACTGTTTAGAATTTTTACAACTGAAAATTGCTTCTTTCCATCTGTGAAGCATTTGCTTCTTGGAAAAGATGCACAAAGCCAAGACATGAAAGACATTTGAAATAAATAAATAAACTAAGGCATTCTTTGGAGAATCCATGCTGTTTCCCTACTGCTCCCCATTTTCTTATGAAGACCTCTCCACAGATGGAGGGCAGCCGTGGTCTCCTCAGCAGCAATGAGTGATGGAAAATAATTTCAGTAAGTAAATTACAGTAGCTCATATGCCTGCAGTCTTAATAGATTCTGTTTCTAAAGCACAGGCCACAAACTAGTTTAGTGAGGGGAGGCCATCTTTTGTATATGTACATTCAAAAATGTTACTATTTCCAAAGAATAGTTACCTAACAGAATCATCTGTGGGTAGTACTACCTGATATAAATATTTTGTGCAGGAATGGCATGGAGGATGTCAAATGATGCTTCAGCATGCACTTCAGCGATAACTCAGGGCTGTGCTCCTGTTGACATTATGGTAGCTGAAGATTATTTTATATAGCTCAGTAGAGACAGAGATAAAACAAGTCAATCCTCCGGTCTCTCTGTAACCTCTCAAAGTTTACAAGTACCCAATAACAGAAATAAAATGGCAATGGTGGCTATGGCCAGGTTCAGAACTCCTCCCTCTCCTCTATGACTACATCCCTCTTTAAAAGGCACCACAAAGAAAATTATCTGGAATTTCTGAACTGAAACTATGCCAGGTAATTGAGGAATTTTCCTCTGCCCTTTAATCTGAAATGATTTCAGTAAAGCAGAGAGAAGGATCTCCAAGCAAGGGCCACACCAAAGTGATGAGCGAGATACTCGCTTGGAAGGAACTTGAAGCCTTTGCATTGACTTTGGCCAAACAATGTTGGCTCATGCCAGCTCCAAGCTTTACTCTGTATTATTCTCCCTGGAAAGGAGTTACTGAGTGTCCTTCCATATGCTCCTGGTAGTGACAAAGTTCAATCAGTGACAGCTATCAAATTCTGCCTGCCCGAAGCAGGGATTTGCATTTGCTAAGGGTTTTATTGGATTGGAATCAGAAAGAAAATGTTGCATTAGCAGGCAATAGAAAAAGTTACTGGGCTGTCCTCTCTCAAAGTGATTAATTATTCAGTGTGACTAAAGTGATCAATTATTTAATTGAACTTCTCTTAATTGTTGCTTAGCATCTCTGAAATAGTGGAAGGAATTATTTTGGAAAATTGCATACCATTCTGCTAACTGTCAGGTGTGTTGGTTTGCAGCTAGATGGTGGCACCAGCCTCCATGGTCGACCAAACTGGAGGCCACATTTACTTCATGATTTGTGTTGCTGGAGGGATTGTATTTGAAGAATGCAGGAGAGGAGCCAGGTCTGGTAAGGGCCTGAGGAATCCTTTTGTTATTCAGATTGAAAGCTTGGCTGGCTATGTAGAGCACATAGAAGATTTGCTCACTCCTCTGTAACTCCCCTGGAGAACAGACAGCATGGATGAGATCTTTGGAAGCCCATATATTGCAGTTAAAATAGACTCAGGAGTAAGTCTATTCTTCTAAAATCTTTTCTTTAGCTCACAGTCATTTTGAATACACAAAATATCAAGAAATAAAAGAAGAGAAAAACCATGAAGGCCATGAGTTTGATCCCAGGCTCAACAAGGCATTGTTCTGTAGATGAGTTTGCAAACCTCGGTTCTATCATTCTGCTAAAGTGAGAGCTATCAGGGTCTCCTTAATGTGTTACACAAAAGGGCTGCAGCACACAAAGCCTGGAACACATCAGTTTACAGATCCCAAGAGGGTCCTGTGGAGTCTATTACTTTGATGAAGTGGTATTTAAAATTGCATTACCCAGCAGTTGTTTAACCCTCCAGATGTTGCCCCTGTGGAGTGTTTAATATGACGTGAAGTGCTGGTAGGCTAGGCCATAACCTCATGTCATCTATTCAGCAGGTCACATCAGGTCTTACCATCTTCTACTAAATCAATACAGGATGACCTGACATAGCAACTTTCCTCATCTGCTGCCCTTTTGCTAATTTTTTTTTTTCAATAGTGAGTAGCAAAATCAGGAGAAAAAAAAATATCCAAGGGAACAGAAGAAAAGAAGATCTGAAAGCAAACAACCTCTCAGAAACTTTTGTTCATCACGGTTCGTGTTTTCTCCCCGTTTGCACTCACAGCCTCGATCCAGCAGCTTGGTGCTGCCATCTGCTGTTGCTGCTGCTGCTCACGCTGCCCACATTTTTGGGCAAATCAGCGAAGAGCAACCAAAATAAATCAGCGTCATGAATAAATAGAAGCTAATTCTGAAGGGAAATAGATAAAGAGCCTAGAACAGAAAAAATCTCACTTAACCTTTAATTTTTGGCAGCATTTTTTAATCTTTGTGTAACATGCTAATAGTAATTCCTGTGGTCATCAAAAAGACGAAGCATGTCCAACTCAGCTTTTAGGAGCATTTGGTCTGGAATCTCCTACGGCTCACAGGTCTAGGACCTAATGCTCTACAGTGTTTTTCATGGTTTAGATATTTGTTGCCACAGGAATTTGTTTTACAGAGCTTCCAAAATCAATTAAAACCAAGGAACAAACTTGTTTTGGTTAGGGCACGGCACTTGTTAGATCACCTCTGCAAAGATGAAACTTTCCTTCCAAAGGTTGGGTACCCTCCAGGGCATCAGCAGCTTTTAAGAACATGAACCAAACTCCTGTGTTCACCAGAAAGTATTCAGTTGGCATACAACTCTCCCCGTCACCCCTTATTGGGCTGTCTGGTACCTAGCTGGGCTGTAGTTCTGCCAGCACCTGGGTTAAAACACAATCTTGACAGGCTTTCTGTTTTGGAGGTAGATATGGAAGTGAGGAGTGAACTGTTTTTTGGGGGTTCCTTGTAGCACAAACAAACTTGAACTTTTTATAGAGCAAGGGCATTGACATCCAGGATGTTGAAAATCAAAAACATTTTACTGCTATTACGCAGAACTCTTTTTTTCCCCCTTCCTTTTATTTTTGTGTGGAAACCTATTTGCACTTCTCAGCCAAATCTTTACCAAAGATTTCAACAGGGCCAAGATTTCAACCCTTGTTGGCCAGTGTTAGCACAAATGTGAAGGCTGTTACTATGATTACATCTATGGAGAACTGGTACTTAGAGAAAATAACAGTTTACTGGCACCTCTTCTAGAGTTTTTGAGATTTAAGTATCAAGAATGTAGACATGTATTGAACTCACTGTGCCAGCACAAATAATCTCTTGACACATGACTGAAGCCACAGAAATCAGTGCCAGCACGGCTCTCTCAAATTTGAAAGGATTGACCACTTCCTCTCACTGTTACAAAACCCTGTGTAGGAATGTAAAACAGATACTACAGCACATGATGGCCCAGGAATTGATGTCTGTCACACCAAACTCTTGACA
Organism: Acanthornis magna; assembly: GCA_036785705.1. Classification (NCBI taxonomy): domain Eukaryota; kingdom Metazoa; phylum Chordata; class Aves; order Passeriformes; family Acanthizidae; genus Acanthornis; species Acanthornis magna. The sequence continues at coordinate 19,017,048 of JAWUZG010000040.1, read as the reverse complement.
AATGTCTTTTCCATCATCTGGCTTCACCTTCAGCTATTCTAATAGCACCCTATGGAGTGGTATCTTTGGCTTGCGAGTGCTGTAGAATCTCCTGCCTGATACAGATAGCAGCAGTAGAGCAGCATTTAGTGTGGCAGAGGTGCTCCACTGTAATCCATAAAGTTGGAGCTTGGGAACGTAACAAGAGTTGTGCTGTAATTTCCAGCTCTGAGGAATGGTCCTTCTTACCTTTGCAGATCCATCACTTCCGTCACTTACCTCTTCCAAAAATGCAAGGCTTTGGGAGTCCTTTGGCTGCAAGAAGCACAGGCATCTTTGCATCCTCTCAGGACGAAGTGGATAGACTCAAAAGAAACATTTTCTCGGTGTGTGCTTCAGTGAAAAGATGTAAACAAGGTCAATGAGCAGACTGGTGCTTACAGAGCAGCAGACCTTGTGCTCCAGGTGTGGTTAGTGGCAGTGGGACAGAATGGGCTCCCATCCTGGGAACTGCCCAGTCTCGATAGGCACCCACCACTCCAGTTCTGAGACTGAAATTGTGCTGCCAAAGATTCAGTAGACCTAAACCCAAGCTTAGAAATGCTACCAATACACTCACAAGTCATTTAAGTCTCTTCCCTCTCCTCACTTCCCTCCTGTTCTTGTCGAGCCCAAATATCAACAGTTAAAAAAGGCATTTGATAGAATGCAAAATGTGAAGTGAATTGGCAACAGCATAAATCTGAAACGCGGATATGTAGAGATACATTTAGAGAGGGAAAACTTCTTCAACATATTTGAGTTGCAACTGGCACATGAGTGCATGTGGAAGAAACACTTATTTTCAACTCATCTTACCGGACTGCCAGACCTGGAGCCGGCTGTGCCGGCAGTAGGGCAGTAAGTGTCAGCCTGGGGCTGGAGGTTGTGTTCTTGTCTCTGGAACCAACTGGGAGATGAAAATCACCGTGACTGTGCTGATGTAGGTGGAACTCATGTGCACTCGATCTGTACTTTGCAGGGGAGCCGGAGGGAGCACGCGTAGGGAGCAGGTGTTTGTGAGGGCACATGGCAACTGCAGGCCAAATAGTGCTCTCCTTTCCAGGCCAAGCACACTCCATTAGCCAAAGTAACCAGAAACAGGTGATCTGAGCTTTGAAAATCAATAGCATCACCATCCCCATGTCTTCCAGGGTACAAAGAGCATTTATAAAAACAGGTTTTACTGGATCATATCACACAGTTCAGTTTACCTTCTAGTATCAAGATCTTATTTAAATGGTGCATATATATCAATACCAATTAAAGAGAATTCAATCATTACCAAATTTTAGTCTCATCTGACCTGAAAATTCCCATTCTAATACCTGTATTTTGGGTATGATGTCAAAGTATCATCTTCTGAATAATAGAGGCTTCCAAAGGTTTAAACTGCTATTGTGACTGTCCTATATACAGTAGAAGAAATATATTGTTACTGCAGAGGAAAATGACTTGTTTCATGCTTCTCACATAGTATCTTTATTAAACATTTGGACAGATATGCATCCATTTATTATATAAGTAATCTATGGCTTCTTTGTTTGCAAATGCTCATTGAAAGTTCACAAGAGCAGGCTTTTCTGCGAACTTTCTGTATTTATAAGTTCAGACACTGCAATAAATCCTGAGCCTACTGCCTGCTTAGCAGCATTTTGCACTGTACCCCAATGGCTAAAGCTTGGAGCTCTGCATCTGAATATTTCAAAACCTCTGAACAACTTGATTGGAGTTTGATATTCTTCTTAAATAATGCAAGATGTTCTGGAAAGAACATATAATTGCAATTATCTGATAGTCAAATCCTTGGTCGCTAACATACAAAGCTCCACTACCACTAATAGAGGTTTCATTGGAGCAAAGCTTATTGCAGCATTTTATAGTTGTTAGAAAAAAAGTGTTCTTTGTGCGTGCTGTAGTTCAGAGCTGTAAGGTCTTTGTGAATGGTTACTCTCAAAGCGCTACAGAAGTTCCCCGGTTCAAGGTGGCTCCTGGCTCCTCGGAAAAAGGAATGTGGGTTTCCAGCCTGGGAGGAGAGAAATAAGTGAAAAAGGAGCATCTTTGGCCTAGGCAGGACAGGTCTGCTGAGTACAGCTCTGCAGCCTGGACAGTCAGTAATGAGCTGGTTCAGAAGGAAGAAAAGTGAGTGCTGACCCCAGTAAACACAGTGCGCATCCATGAATCCAAGTCATCAATCACAGGAAAAGCTCCTCCAGCCCTATTTGTCAGAGCAAAAGGATTTTCAGATTATAAAACCAGGAGTCACTGTGTGGTCACCTAACCACATAATTTAGGACAGAGAACATCCTTGAATTCAATCCAGTTTAAACTTGAGTAAATCTTTTAGATTAAAAAAACCCAGCAACATCTATTCTCGATTTAAAAATTGCTAATGGTAGAAAAGCCACAATAACCTCTTGCAATCCACACCAGTAGCTAAGTATTTCCCTGGTGAAATTTGTAGCCTTTTCATCCTGTGCATTTATCCAGCTCCAGCCACGAGATCTTTTTATATCTTTACTTGCTAGACTGGAAGAGCATTAGTCCTGAAGTAAACACTTACCATCTGTAACCAAAATCCTTAAACTTTTCCTTGGTGTGCTTAAACAATTGCACACCTGCTTCTACTGAAGATGGTTTCCAGCCTTTTGGTTGGTCTCAGAGAAATCTTTAGGAGTGCCTGAAGCAAACACTGCTTCAGAGGTCAACACAGACCCAGAGGAAACCAGGCCTCCATGCCAAAAATGCATATTCTCAGGGGTTACATTAGTTTCTGACCAGTTTTGTTCCTGGAGTTGACACTCAGCTAATGCCCTGGACATGAAGCAGCATATCCAGTTTAAGACCCCTGCCCCTGGTGAAGCTGGCTCCCCACAGCACACACAGCCCCTACAACTTGTTCCTCTGCACCTGATTTCACTTTTGCCCACCAGATAACTGACTATTGCTCAGTCATATAGCATCAAATGACCAAACACTTCAAATTTTGGCTTCTAAAGTTCCTTTAATCCTCATTTTAGATGGTAACCATAGTCTTTGTAATCATTGTAAGATTTTAAGTGATGATTTTATGCCTCTATTGCTAATAGTAAAATTTGTACCGCATTTTTGTAGGGCAATATCAGAAGCAAAGCTGCTCACTGTGGAACTGTTCAACTGCAGAAATGTTAATCAATGTCCTTGTCGCTCTGCATACCTTCATTTCCCTGAAGTCACACATTATTATTCACTTCATGTCTAAGGTGTTATGTAAAGTTATTGTGCTGCATTTTCAGCTCAGAGAAGTCTCTCTCAAAAGATGTAAGGAAGGGTAGGAAGTGCAAGTAATTTTCTCTGCTCCTGTGATGGTTTTTAGGTAAGAGCAACAGTTATTAATTAATCAATCATCTCCATGAACTAATTAAAATAATATATTCTGCATGTACTAATTCATATAACATATATTATATGTAGGTGAAATGAAAGCCACAACAAATACAAATAAAAGTTTCACAAGGATTTAGTGACAGGCCATGAAGAAGACCCTGGGAGAAACAGAAACAACCGTCTTGTGCCTTGCCTTATTCATAAAGACAGACTCACTTTATTTCTGAAAATGGTTGATACTCAACCTTGGTTCTGCATATCAACTCCACTTCTATTCCCTCTTTGAAATGCTGAGCATCTTTTGATATTTTTGGTAAGTCTCTATGAATCCATTCCCATCTGAGTGCTAAAAAGACACATATCATGTAGGAAAAAATTGCATAGCTCTCCTTCCACATGGACTTTGTCAAAAATAACCAGCTGCAAACAAGCAGGGATGCATATTTTCCATGATTCATGCTGCAGAACCCACCATAGGCTGTGGGGCTCTTGTACAGAATTTGAGCTTTCACAGAAAAAGAAAAAAATGCTACCAGGCAGCCTGATGGTGAGGGAAGTCTTCCCAAACAGGAACTGAACATGAATCAAGTCAGGATGACTCAGATTGTTTTTGTGATTCTGCAGAGAGACAATCTGAGATAATAGCTGGGTTGTGTGAACTATTGCTATAATTTATTACAATAAAAATTCACAATACAATGACTTACTATTGTGAACTGGGTTTTTATTTTCTCTCTATATATCAGACGCACCGTAATATTTAGATTTCTAGCCTCTCTGTATGAATAAACACATGTAAAAATATTTATAAAATTCCTCCATATGCATAGCAAGTATGCAAATTATTATCTTAACAAACATAGCAACATCCCTTTTGTATGCTCAGTGAAGTGCACTTTGATAAGAAGGCATTAGTGTGCCACAGCGAGATTGAGTTACGATGGGAGGCAGCCAGCCTTAGGACATCAACGAATTTAGAATTCTGTCATTACATGTTGAAGCTTGAAGCTTATGACAGAGTTTTCTAGGTGGTAGGGGGAAAAAAAATTACTGAAAAAAATAAGGCTGGGCCTTTCCTTAAATATATAAATCAGATTTGTGCTGCCTTTGATTGAAAGAAAGAAAGAAACCTGGTCTATTTGTGTTTCACAACAGCAAGGGTACTGTAGGCAGCACAAAGTATCAGCACAAGGAAAGGACATCTCTGATGTTTGTGTGTTGCACACACAGGTTAGGTAAATGGTTTTAATTTAACCAGCCAGGTCCCATGACTCAAGGTGAGAAAAATTCTTCTTTAGTGCTGTTCTCCATCCTTTGCCAGAAAGCTGTTCCCAATTGAAACTATATTTATCCGTTATTTACCAGTTTAGTCAGCTGAGGACAAGTTGTTCTGAAAATGTTTGTTTAAATCGGCCAGCCAGGCATCAAGAAGTAAAAGGAGTGGAAAGAAAAACCAATATGGAAACACATCTAAAATTCCAGGGAAAACCTTTCTGTTGACTTTATCAGGATATAGCCAAGATCTGCAGTCAACAGAGAATGATAGCTATTAAAATGAAGACTCTAAAATTAGAAAAGGCAGAGATAGGAAAATAGAGGGAACTTCCTAAGTTCCCATTAAAAAGGGGGAAAATGGAGGTTCAGCTGCAAAGAACCAATGGAAGGGAATGAAAACTGAGAAAGTAAATTAAAATATGTGTGACCATTGATTTTAGTGGTTAAAAATGTCAGTCATTGGCCTTGTTTGCAAATTTCCCTGAATAGGTGGTAGGGGCACAAGCCAGTTTCAGTACAGATAGGATATTAAAATAGCTGGAAAATTCAGAGATTATTTATGCCTGAAGCTTTGGGAAAATAACATCTGGTAGTAAAGGAGAGATTTATCTTCAATTTTAAATTGTTTGGAAAGGATTGGGGAATTTTTGTTACGAAATTATATTTGGGGTCCTCCCTCTGAGACAGTATTTTAATTTGCAATTTTTACCCTGACAAAACAATTTCAGTAGAGCACAATGAGTGCAGCGAGTATGTTCAGTAATGACCATGAAAGGACAAACGCCACATAGTGAGCCTCATAGGATTCAGGAAGGACAGAGTCTAAGTTTAAAGACAAAGAAAGACAACTTGTTAAGAAATGTGTCTGAAATGAAGTTACTAACAAATCCTCCAAAAATCAGTCTTTGCGGGGGGAGTAAATGTGGAAGGCATATTGTCTTCTTAATCCAGAACAGACTGACGCATCTTTTGAAGAACAAACTGAAATTCTTTCTAAACTATGAAATCTTAAAGGGAGACCAGGCATGAATTTACCAGCCAGTAAAAAGGTCCTTTAGCCGCTTTCGTCTTGCCCCAGCCAGACCTCCCCATGCTGCTCCTTTGCCCATTTTTTAAATAGTAACATCCAAATATGTAGCTAGTAGAGAGACTGGTGGATGACCAACAGATGGGTAGTTGGTAGATAGAGGCCGCTTAGTTTGTTTTTCCCACAGTTCTCTGGTTTGTAGTAGCTTTATTTCCCTTATCACATCTCCCCATCTGTCCTTTTTGAGTTGGCATCCAGCGCAATGAATGCTTTCCATTTTTAATTTACCATACATACATAATTATAACTTTCTCTGTGGACATGGGCAAAGAGCTTGCAGTCTTGACATTATAAATGATGGAAGTGTGTGCTGTCGCTGTCCCAGTTAGTAGAACACAGGCCTCCAAAACATTTCAGTTTGCTACGTAAGACAACCTTGTTAGCCCAGTCTTACAGACATGGATCAGGACAGAGAAGACTCATCACAATAAATATCTGTCATACAATCCATACCTAATTTTTCATGGCCACCACTTTCCTGCAGTACATTCAGGTAGCAGTCTTCTCATGCATTGCAGCATCCTCCTCACTTTTGGGTGTTTGCCCGAGTTGTGTTATGTCTCTTCCAAGGCTCCACCGCTGCTACCAATGCCCTCCTCAGGCTCAGGCCCCTCCAAGCACACAGGCACCATGGTCAGATTCTCCAGAAGAGCAGTGTACTGGTCTTTCCCCTTCCATGCACATACAGAGGTATTCTTTGCACAAAACCAAAAACTAATTTTGTCAGAAATTCTCCAGGTGCTTGAGGAATGTCATATGGAGAACCCAACTTACAAAAGCAGCTGTTGATTATAGACAGACTGTCACAAAATTGTTCTTTTTCCTAGTGTGGAACTGAATTTGCTAGCATGCTATGCCATTACCTGCCAAGCAGCAAAAGACCCATATATAATTGCATGAAAATCATAAAAAACCTTATTACCAATGGGAAGGAGCAGTTGGTAGCAATGTCCCAAGTAGTTACACTTCGAAAGCATCAGCCTGTAGTTCAAAACTCTACCATGCTCTCTCGACATGAGCAGATCTTCCCTTCTCCATCAGCAGCCGAGCCAGATTTTGAGCCAGCGATGTTTCCAAACAAATTTGTAGTAATAGAAATAATAGTAGTAATAGTGCCCATCCCTTCCCATCACTGGAAGGATTTGGAAAGCAATCTTCCAGCAGAGCTGTGCCAGTTGCACACACAGCGGGCAGATGCAGAGAACATCTGTTTCGAAGGATGTGCCAGCAGCGCAGGCACTGTGACATCAAATGCCAGCGTACAAAAAGGCACGAGGAAACTTGCTGTAGGATCCTGTGGGGTGGGAACAAGGTCCCTCCTGTGACCAGAGACACGGCTGTTCAGTCTGTGTCGCAGAAGCAATGTGCATCCTCCATCCTGGTGTTCCTGCTTGTTGCTCCACACACACTGCATCACACAGTCATGCTCATTCACCTCTATAAATACCAGGTTGCCAGTGATTAATATGAGCTTTTTAAATCTCGATGATGAATGGTTTTACATTCCCAAAGAGGAATGCTGTGTCCCACTGCACATTTTCAATTGTTTTGTCTGTTTCTATAAAGCTGGGAGGATGGACTAACAAAAATCACCGGGGGTGATGAAGGGCTTTGATTAAGGACTCCCAAAACTCGGCTTAAAACTAGCTACTACTACCCAAACTGTTGCCTAAGAAGCCAGGTAGGAGCGAAACAGAAGCACACGTGTTTCTCTGAGCCGAGATGTGCCCTCCCCTCTCTCAGTGGAACTCAGCACAGTCTTGAGCACCACCAGCTCAGCAAGGACACAGCCCCAGATGCCGTGATGGTGTGCATGACAGCAGGGCATGGTCCCATTTCTTAGCTCCAGATGCATCGCACAAGCTGGAGCCCAGAGGCCAGCTCAGCCCAGAGCTATGCCACACTATGAGAGCCTTCCTCGCTCCCCGGGGAAGCCAGCTCTACTCCAAGCTGTGGGAAAACCACAACCAGACCCCATGGTTTAGGTTTTTACTGCCTGCCCAGCCACATCATCAGACTATCTCATTTTTAGCAAATGATCTAGACATCAGTGAATTCTCCAGATATTAAAAGACTATCCTTCAGCCTGCTACACCACCTCTGAATGTGACCCCCCACCTAGACTGCAGCCCTTCAAGTTATCCTTCGTTTGTTTGTTGGTGTGCTCCCTTAGATCTGCAGATCGCTTTGATTATTTGAACATCTGGAAGTTGTCACATGCCTTTTTTGACTGTGACCATCTGAAATATTACCCAGCAGGACTTGAGGGGAGACACAGTAAGGAAACAAAAACATCCTAGTCATAAGAACATGTGGCAGGAATTATCAAATGACACCATCCCAAAGGGTAGTGCTATATATCCAAGCAAAGGCAAACTTTCCCTCTATCCCCCAAAGCCAGGACAATTTTTTTCCATAATATCCACTCCAGACATAAAACAATATTACATACAAATACCTACAGTATTTTTCATTAAACATTATATTATTAAGGTTAGTTACCAATGGAGAAAAAGCATTTCTTTAATCCTCCAGCTTTCAAAACTGAGGAGTAGATTCCCCTCATACGTGATTCTCCACAGAGAAACCTCCCCAAAATGGTTCAGCCTGCAGTCATTAGGGTACTTATTCCTGGTTTGCCTGTTGTCCTCACAGGCAGAGTGCAGGTTCTTTGGTAAGGCTGGAATGGCATATATAAAAAAATGAGATGAAAAAGCTTGAAATACAGTCAGAGTTTCTCACCAATCCCATCAGAAGGAGTAGGGGTCCTGGATGTGAAAAGCAGCCCAAAATCAATGCAGAGGTGCAGGTGGAAGCCCAGGAAAATCAAGCACAGCTTTTAGATTTGGTTTCTCATTCTTAACAAGATACAGAAATGAACAAATGAAGAACAAATGAAGCATGGAGAGCCACACAGACTGTACTGCTGCAGTCTGGCAGCTGTTAACCAGTTATCTTTTGGCCCTTGTCAAGAGGTTCTCCCTAAAATCACAGCAGACGGCAATGGACCTTCCAACCAGCCTGTGTGCTTACAGATCACAGGACCAAAATCTCATTGCCCTGGAGGAAAACAGGGGAAAAACCAGGTTCAGTGGTCCCATGCATGACTTACAAACTCCCCTTCCCTGTGGGCAGCCGGCTGGAACGGGGGCAGTCTTCAGGGAACATGATACTGATAGAAGTAAAACTACTTATTCCATCATTCCTCAGCCTCCGCACACCTCCATCTGACCTTGATGTACAGGCTTAGATCTGATGCTGTTGCTATTTCTTCTTCCCCTGGGGGTACTTTTATATTTGGTTATACAGAAGTCTGATTTTTTCTTTCTTTAAACCAAATGCTACTGGCTACTGAAATCAATTGCTGGCAAACCAAATACATCTCGAAAAGACCTTAACATCCTAGAAGGGACTCGTGTAGTGCAGCGACACTGGTGCCGAGGAATCATCTTGACAGCAGACGCTCTCCTGCGGTGTAAGCGGACAAAAATCTTCCACGGCCTTTGTGTCGGGACATGGCAGAAGGTTTGTCCCCTGCCAGGGAGGGGACGGGGAGCATTCGGGTGAGCGCGGCCACAGAGGCGCTGCCCAGCCGCGGGGTCCTGCTGCTCCCAGCACCATCGCACGGGCGGGCGGCGGGAGCGGCGCGGGCGCGGGCGCGGTTCCTGCGCGCCCCCGCGAGGTGTCACTGCCGCCCCGCGCCCGGCACAGCTCTCGGGCGCTGATGCTGAGAGGGAAAGTCGCGATTGCTGCCCAGGCACTTCAGCAGCACCGCAGCGAAGGGTTTAGAGGAGGAGCACAGTACCGGCTAGGCTTGTTTCCGATGAATATCGATCAGCTGTCAGCACATACATCGGCAAGACTCAGCACGAAGGAAAACCCAAAATGTCAAATAGAAAAAAGAGGTATATGATCACTTCAGGACCACGGGAGGAAAAAGGAAGAAAAAAAGAAATATCACCAGGCTTTTGATAACACAAAACTAGTTTGCTCTACTATGGTAAAGAAAATTGCTTTGACTTCCTTCCTTTGTTTCTGATTTTATGCTCTATTTAGTTTTCTCAAAAAATGGGCTATAATGAATACCAAAATAGTCCCATCCAGTAAATTTCTCTAGTGAATATTTTTCGTAGTAAGCATTACACAATTCAAAGTAGTGCCATTCAGATTCCATGTTTTTCCTTAGCAGAAAACTGCAGCAGTAGTGCGCAGAGCAGTGCTGATACACTGCCCATGCTGGTCCTACCATGCCAGTACCTATAAAACTGAAGGTAGGAGTATGCAGGGGATGGAGCTGCTAAAAGAAGCCATTTCTGTGTTACATGAAGGACTGATGCTGACTGCTGCAGACAGATTTTCTCTGGTAGAGCTGCTGCTGCATGCCAAGATGTCAAGGCCTCAATAATGAGTAAGGACCTCCATCCTCATGCACGAGCTTTCAGGATCTGAAAAGGCTGCAGCTTCTACAGGCAACATCAGACATCTTCACCATGTTGAAATGGAAAGGTTTTTTTCTTCTTTCTTGTCTCTTCTTTCTTTCGTTATTTGGTGGGGGGTTTTGTGGGGTTTTTTTTGTTTGTTTGTTTCTGGTTTGGTTTTTTTGTTTTGTTTTGTTTTCCACAATGCTATTAGGATAACATATTCAAAATCTGTATTTAGATATAAAATAAAAGGAGCTGCTTTTGCTATTTTTATCACTCTCCTTTCTCTCTCATATTCCTTGAGGTCTTCTGGCCTGCAAACCCTTGCTTTTTTCTTTCTCGTTAAAGGACACAAAGCCACTCCACCTAGTCCATGCTTTTTGTGGAAAAAGGAAAGAGGTTGTCTTCAAAATCTTTCTAGAGACAAAGGTGCATTCCCTGCACATGCTATTGTGAGAGAAGAAGCAGGAGAAATCCAAACCATCTTTCAAAATAAAACCCCAAAACCACCCTACAAGCCCACCCCACCAAAGAGATTCCACCACTGGCATTCAGCTAGCAAGCAGGATTTTAGGAGCAAAGGGTAACTACATTTGAAAGCCAGATTTAAAGGTTTCACATCTCTCATTTCAGTGGAAGTGTGCTTTGGAGCAGGAAACTTTGGAGTTTGGGGCAGGAAAAAAACAGTGGGAGGTGTCACCGAGGCAATGAAAGGTCTGGAGATGCTCAGCGCTCCTTGCAGATGGGAATGCCAAAGTACAGTTTTAATACAGCAATGGGGTTTGAGAGAGTAGAAAACAATTTTTCTGTTTTTCCACTTAGCTCTGACCAGCAGCAGAAGAGATATCTAAAATTCATATCTTCCATATTTGTTTTTCAGTTGGGGAGGGTGTGGGTGCAGGGTGTGTGGGTGTGCTTTTTTTCCCAATACCACAAGTATACAGAAAAAGTAGATGATATGTGTCTGTATGATTGGAACTGCACTTGGAAGAAACCCTTTGGAACAAAATGAAAGTCTGGTATTTCAATTTTCTCATTGCAGGACAAAAATAAAGATAGAAGTGCAAATTCCACTCTGCACACAAATGCACTGGTGGGAGAGCAGCTGCAGCTTCTCCCTTATGCCTGGGGTTTCCAACACTGGAAGAAATGCATTAGGAAAACAGATGAGATGGAAATCAAGGGAAGAGAGATAAGGCAAAATCTTGCTAGTCAAGAAAGGTTGCTGAACTACTTCAGGAGGGATGGAGGAAGGAGAAATGGAGTAACCAAAAATTACTTAGGAATTACAAACATAATAGTTCCCTGAAAACAGCATTCTGGAAACCAATTCCCTCATTAATTGAGCATATCTATCTAATTGTCTGAACTGTATTTTCAGCAGTTTGCTCTATCCATTGATGAAATTCCACATTTGTACCTCCTCGCCCCCAAATTTTTTTCTGTTATTTAGCCACAACATGAGCTTCCATAGGCCTGTTCAGTGGTTTCACTGGAGCTACCTCCCAGACCAGTATGGAGCAGGACCTAGAAATATTTCCTAGTCTTGGGTTTTAATCTTCATTCCTGCCTCCGACAGACACTTTCTTTGACAATAGAGACCCTCTGCATCACTCTGCGGACACCCTCACCTCACTCTGACCATGGAAGAAGCTCAAGTTCCTTATTTATTTCGAATTGCAATGCTGGGAGTGAATGAGCTGGGTACCAGCCCCCTTCCTTCCCTCAGTCCCAGGCACCCAAGGAGTCTCACACAGGCTTCCTTTTGCCTATCTCCACTCAGTGCACCTAAGGAAAGGAATAGCCCACCTCTCTCGTATCTCCTGAGGTTCCCAGAGACACCTCCCCAGCAGCGAGGGAGGATGTCCCTACTGTGTAGTAGCCCCCCTGCACAGGCACTCTCCTCCCCAGGACATTGCCCACGCCCCTTTTCCTTCACCTTGGGGAAGCAGTGGCTGTAGGAGGAGTGGAGAGCTCATGGGAACAGGGTGGGCAAGGGGAGAGGCAGACAGCCAGGAGAAAGATGGTCCCCTGAGATCAGGCCACACACTGTGCACCTGCATCAGCCCCTGCCCTAGCACTGGCCTGCCTCTCCTTTAATGTTTTCTGTTTTGTTTTGGTTTTTTTTCCCTAATTTATTTCAGTTCTAAGAAGGATAAAACAGAGAAAGTAAGTATAAAGAGCATTAGTGGGCACCATAAGACCATGTGGGAGAGATCAATGGAGCGAGAATCAGAGGAACAAAGAAAAGAACCATAAAAGATGGAGAATATTAAAAAAGATGTGTACTGATGGGGAGGGGGAGAGAAGAAAGAGAATCTAAAAGAAAAGTGGTATAAAGAACAGTGCATCAAAAGAGATGAACTCAAAAAAGGTCATAGATTTTGGGTTATATATTCCTCTCAGCAAAAAGGTAGAAAAGTAAGTCATATTAAATATGCCATTGCCACTCATCTTTCAAAAACAAAAGGGATAAAGGAAAAAAATGTGGATAGAAAAGATAATGTGCATAATGAACTGCTTCACTTATGTGATACCCATGCTGAAGGAGCAGCTGCCAGGTTAAGAAGAAGGGTGGGAAATAGTACCCTGTCCTGGGGTGGTGTAAATGATATTTTATATTCCCTATTGTTTGTATGTTTGACCAGCAATATGGTCCTGTAGCTTTAACTGTGTACCGCAGTCGAGAGAAGCTCTGCCAGCACGGGATGTTTTGAAACTCTTCCCCCAGACTGTTCTACGGGGGAGTGAGAAGGAAGGGACACTGGTTTTTTTTTTTTGTTTTTTTTTTCCGGTCAGTTGCCGCTGCTGGTTGCCGCTGCTACCGGTGTGGCTGCTGCTTGGGGTTTTTTTTGGTTTTGGGTTTTTTTTTTCCTGGGATTGTTTTTCGTCGTTTTTGGACCTTTTTCCTTTGACTTGTTTTCTCATCTGAGAACGTGAGGAGCCCTGGAGGACAGCAGACGAGAATCGTCCAGGGAGCCACTGGAGCAACTCCACCTGGCCCCTCCGGGGACCCTGGAAAGGGGAAGCTATGCCTGAGGAAAAGGACACTAAAGCTCATCAACTGTTTATTCAGGTTTAATGACCCTTTTTTCCCTTTCCCCTTCCACTGTGTGGTCTGTTAATTAAACAGTTCTTATCCCACTTTCAGCTGAGATATTCTGTTTGCTATGGGGGAAGGGGTGCCGAAAGTCTTTGCTGTGAGGGAGGTGTTTTATTCAGAACGCTTTCCACCTAGGAAAATTTTCTCTAATCCAAGACATACCCCTTTTGAAATATGACATCTGTGATGAATCTAACAAGAGATTTCAAAATCTAGTCAAATCAAAAAGAAAGCCAATGAAGGTGGATGCAGCAGAATATATTTTGGGAGCAAAGTACAATAAAAATTGTGCAAATGCCACTAACAAGGTAACATTTACCATCGTGTCTTAATATTGTTTGATATTTACTGTCCATATCCACACTTGTAAATAAGGACTATCATCTAGCATTTGAGCAGGTTCTCAGAGTTTATTATCTGGACAATTTTTCTTTGCAATTTACACATACCAATCCCTTACAGCAAATAGTGATGATGGTACTCATTCTCATTCAAGTGTTTGTGTTAAAGAACCAGGCCAGCAGATTCCTCACTCTCACCCACACATAAAGATACCTGCAAGAAAAGGACTGCAAGTAATGCACAGATGGAATAAAAAAATCAACAGAAGATCTTGGGAAAGGAAAAAGACAGTCTGAAAAATGAGGATGCTATTCAAGGGACAACTCAAGACACCTCACTGACCCTAGAAGAGGCAGCTACGCACAAAGGAGAGCAACCATCTATGCCAGACTGCAAAGGATCTGGGCATCGTTGTCACATAGGCTGGCACAGCTCAGTAGTGGCCATCTGCTGCAAAAAGGGCAAGTCCTGTAGTTGTGTGTACAGGCAGAAGTACAACAGCAATCCTCTGCCCTCCTCCTGTAAAACCTTGTGGGAGTCCTGCAAGCACCACCCTCCAAGAAAGTTGTAAGACCCTCTGGCACAGAGGAGAGTAATAAAGTCACTCAACACTTCAGAAAATACCAGTAAGAAAACCAAAGAAGGCTGTAACATTGCAATGTCCATTTATGTTGGGGACATATTATTGTAGTGACTGCAGCAGCCTGGTCAAAAATGAAGAGATCAATCAAAGCAAAGAAGATACTGTTTAGATGTTAGGGAAACAAAACTTTGTAGTTTCCAAGATAATGATGGCCTGGAGAGACTCTGCAGCCCTCAAGTTGATGTCTATACAAACAAAACACATTGAGTTGTACACATGTCACTTGAGGATTCCACAGTCTGCAACAGCACGAGGAGGGAAATCCATCCTCAGAGAACTCATCCTCTCTTTCCTTTCACCTCTTTACTATTGGGACTTCAGCATGTCTGCAACTCACAGGAGACAAAAGCAATCTGTTCAGCATAGTCAGATCAAAAGGCAGACTGGTGTGAGTCACAACCACTCAGCAACTTGCTTAAATGAACTGTGGACACAGAATATGATCAAATAATTTGCTGATAATTTCCCTTGAACATGTTGTAATTAAAACCTTATTTTCTTTAAAACCCTGTAGCTATTAAAATTCTTTTAGCAAAATTCCTGTGTTTTATGCACTTGTTATAATAACTCCAGTGTTATGCACCCACTAGAATAAGTCCAGTGTCAGTTCTATGCACAATATCTTTAGATAGAACAGTCATTAAAAAAGTCAGTTTTAAAATCTAAATTCAAAGAGCTGTTATTCACTGTGCATAAAAGTAAATAATTGGAGGAGACATAAATAAATCACTGGCTTTTGCAATTTCTAATTCCGGTTACGTACCAAAACCAGCCTTTCCTCACTTTAACCGTCTGCTTTTTTTTTTTGCTTTTTTTTTTAATAAAGAAATAAACACTCTAAATGCATTCCTATGATCTTGTTTTCTGGAACAGGTTGTGCCCTCCTATTTTTTATTTCTTAGGAGACTATCTGGCATTCATGTTTCATTCTTTCAGACAATATTAGGGGTGCAGCTTGAAAAAGGCAACTCTTGATATTTTATTACTATATATTATTGCTTTCTAGATGAAAAAAAAAGTTGTTGTTGGGTTTTAAGGCACCAGTCACAGTCGATCTTGCCTGATTTTTCAGATTTTAATTCCAGCTCAGCATGGCTGTGGCCAACAGGCTGGCAATCCACCAGCTGCATTCCACCTCTCTTGCTCCTAATTATTTAGCTCTCCAGTTCTCCTCCCTTGTCAGTTCTGTTCTGGTCACCACAATTAATTCCCAGTTTCTAGTCCTGTATTCACCTTCAACTCATTAATTTTTGGCCAGTCTCCACTGCTGTTTCAGCTCAGCATTTTGCAATTTATCTCATCACTGTTTTAAGGCCCTTCTTCTCCCTCTTTGGTTTTGTAGGGTTGAAGAACAATTTTTACTTGCTTCTTACAGAAGAATGGGTGAATATTTTGCTGTTGTCAGGTAGGTGCCAGGGTAGCTTCTGCCTCTCCCACCAGCCATTTTCCTTCACAGGCTGGTCTGGGAGCACAAAACCATCTGAAGTGTGTAGCAGCACCACCAAACACTTTCTCCTGTAGGCTTTAGAGCAGTTTCATGTACAAGGATGTTTGGGGAAAGACACTGACTGATGAGCCCCAACTCTCAGATGAAAATTCCAAGCTCCAACTGGTTATTTTAATGAATATTGCAATTAATATCCTGCATTAGGTTGTTTTAAGGTTCTTGGGCAGAGCCAGGAGGCACTGCCTGATGGCTTTTACCTAGAAAACAAGAAATATGTTTCCTTCAGAGTGATTTTCTGTCTCAGTCCTTTTTTTCTCAGCAGATTTGTGGCCTCACTGACATTTGTAATTGGTAAATTGTTGTGTAACCAAAGTCATACTGCAGCTGTTCGGTTATTGTACAAACATGCCTTAATCTGAGATAATCTTAATTCTTGAAGTGGATCTTTGGAATTTGGAATAAATTTGGAAACAAACATTTAGCTTTTCTCTGTGGGGAAGCAGAAGGAAATTTGTGTCTGCTTCGGGTTTCCAGTCCCAGTACTGTACCACTGGCAGATGACAATGATGAGGTGAAGTATCAGAAGATCGCAGATAAACATTTTAAAAATAATCTAGTTGTAGGATTGATTTTGTTTGGGCCATATTCACTCTTATGTAACAGTGGAGTTGTATCACTTGGAACTAAGCTCAAATGAAACCTTAACACAGCTTCCTGACTACTTTGAAATCCTTATTAACAATGCTTGGTTTTACTTTAGAGACATCATGTTAAATCCTGTGCAAATACAGAGAAAGACATGCATTCAATACAGACTTCATATTTCTTGAAAGGAAATGTCCTGGATTCAGCTGGGATAGATTTCACTTTCTTGTTAGTAGCTGGCGCAGTGCTGTGGTTTGGATTTAATACAACAATAATGTTGATAAGACACTGATGCTTTCGGTGTTGTGGAGCAGATGTTACCCTAAGTGCAGGACTTTCCAGTTTGCCATGCTCTGCTGGTGAGCAGGTGCACAAGAAGCTGAGAGGGAGCATCATGAGGACAGCTGACCTGACCCGGCCAAAGGGATGTTCCACCCCATAGAACACCATGCTCAGCAGAGAAACTCAGGGAGTTGGTCAACAGGGGCCAATCACTGTTTGGGGATGGGCTGGGCATTGGTCAGCGGGCAATGAGCATCACTTCTCTGTCTCGGGTTTTATTCCTTCCTCTCTTACTCTCATTTTCATTATAATTACTGCTATTATTAATATAAATTATTTCAATCATTAAATTTTTCTTATCTTAAGCCACGAGTTTTACTTTTTCCTCTTCTCCTCCTGATCCCACTGGATCAGGGGAGTGAACCACCAGCTGCGTGGTACTTATTTGCCAGCTGGAGTTAAACCACGGCAGGAAAGAACTAGAGTAAGTACAGAATGGTTCAGGAATACAAATGCTCCATGACTTTTTCTCGACCAGTCGGTGTTGCAAAGTGATTTCGAAAAAAAAAAAATTCTTAAGGTGAAGTTGCACGAAATGCCTAATGCTTGAATTTGAAACATTAGGTATTTGAAGGAAGTGATTCTTTGAAGCAGGCAGTGGTATCTAATTAGTTAACTACTAAGGCAAAGGTGGCAATATACCAGTTGATGCAATTGGCGGCAGCAGGAGTTTGGAAATAAATATCTCTATTTGGCACTGAGAAGCGAAGCAGAGCTCAAATTTCTGTGGATTGTCTGGCCCCAAGCTCATGTCTCAGAGCTCACATTTCTGTGGTAAAATTAAATCTCATTTTAAGATCTGGGATTCAGTGTGGCTACTTACTAAAATTCATCTGACTTCCCTAGATTGTGAATATTTTGAGTTGACCTGTGTATGGAACTCTTGGTAACATCTTGATAAGACCCAGCTCTGATGGGCCAGTTCCATAAATGCTTAGTAGAATTGTGCTAACAAAAACAGAGACACTTTAAAGTAGTAATTACCATCCTCGCTAGAAACCAGAAAAACAGTGGCATGTGAAAACAATGAACAAACAGAAATCCCAAACCTCAAGAAACTTCAACTGAGCAGAATATGGGGAACAGCCATTCATGGATTTATAATGCATTTTGTACTGGGTTCACTCAGACTCCCTCTTTAAAGATGCTGCATTCCTGGTTATGGCTGCACTGACAGAGCCAGTGGAGAAGTGAGTGCTCCCTGCAGGAGGCAGCTCAGCTCCCTCCTGCCCAGAGCTGCTGTGTGCAAGAGTCCTGTCCCCAGCAGCATCAGTGCAGGTGGTTTTCCAATGCTAAATGAGATGACTCTGGTATTAATGCATCCAAATTGATTGTCTGCTTGTATCTATGGCTGTCCCACTTTGTGTGTGCACATTTAGGATTTGTAGTCCCTTTGAAACAAGATTCTCAATATCAGACCAAAGTCAGCATGACAGATGGTACTAGAGTTGGCTGTCCTGAGTCAATTCTGTGCATTGCTAAAAAGGCTTGTTTGTCCTGTGCACGCTACCATGCCCTGGAGGTATCAGCATTTTGTCATTTGCCTTAGTTCCCATCCTTGCTTTTCTACTCTGAGATTCTGTCTACTATCCTTACAACACCTCTATCAGTCGACAGTGCTGTTTCCTAGGCCAAGCAGAGATTTCTGGTTGCAGCTCAGATTGGCTTTAGAAGCTCTATATCTACTGTCTCACTGGCAACATCAACACACGCTCATAAATCTGTCAACAGGTCGCTGTGTGAGTAA
The DNA here is from genome assembly GCA_036785705.1 of Acanthornis magna. NCBI lineage: Eukaryota > Metazoa > Chordata > Aves > Passeriformes > Acanthizidae > Acanthornis > Acanthornis magna. The sequence continues at coordinate 18,998,612 of JAWUZG010000040.1, read as the reverse complement.
CCTCAGCAGTGGACACACAACAGCACACCTCAGCAGAGCCCTGGAATTAAAATGGCAGCCTCCTCCTGCATTACTACTGAGCTTTACTCCACAGACTGCAAAGTTAGCACTCCCAAACCGCTACCTTTTCAGCTTAAAATGTTGCCTTGTATCACAAGTGACAGCAAGGAGAAAGAGGCACTGTCCTTCCTATTTAGCAAGCGTGCCCTTGTGCTCTCAGCCAGCTTTGTGTCCATTCCTAAGGAAGTGCAGCTCAGTCAATCCAGGCTGGGGCAGAGCCTGAATGGCCATGCAGGCTGCACTGTTATAGGACGGGACTAGCTTAAAGAAAGGTTTGCTTATGCGATGATGAGCAAGCTGGAAAGGTCTCTCTGCTGCTAGCTTGATAAAAAGAAAAGAAAAAGTAAATGATTATCAATAAAGTGTGTTTGATTAGGTGTCACTGAGAGAAAGAAAATGCCATTTCATGTCACTTTTTAGAAAGCACAAGGTGTGTAACTTTTGGGGATCATTTTGCTCTTGACTAATCTTCAGATTCAATATTAAAATCTCAAACTTCCCAAAGGAAAGAGATTCTGCATCTTTTAATGAAAGATAAAACAACAATATAAACATACACAAATTTACAGAGAAAGGATCAACTTTAATACATCTGGAGTAAAAGGTGTTCTTTTTTTTTAAATATGGTATAAAAATAAATGCAAGAAACATTAACAGAGAATATACAGACAACAGACAAAGACACAGGCTTTCTTTCTCAATGTGAATACATCAGTGAAATGAAACCTTCTGTGCTAATTTATTGTGCAATAAATGTGATGCCATATGTATATTTATTAATATATGCATTTTTTACATTTCTTCCAGTTTTTTGATTGACGTATTTTTTTAATAAACTGTGCCTAGCAGAAGCTTTTTTTTCACTGTACTTGAGCTTGCAGAAAATAAAAAGACACAGATCCAGCTTGATATGAAGGAGGAAGTGAGCAGACAGTTTTCGAAATGGAGGCATCGAAAGGCTAGAGAGTCCCTCGGAGTCTGTAATGCCTTAGTATACACAAAAGAAAACAAGTCAGGTCCTTGCTCATGCAACATCTTGTTCTACTGTCCTCTGAGTCAGGCAATCAGTGAGCTACAAAGTATGTATAATGATTTGAGTCTGCTTCCATGCTACAAGGTGATCCTTTTAGTAGGACTGCACTAGACTGGTTAACCTCTTTGATGTGAGCGATTTCCCCTGAGGAAAAGATAAAAACAAAAAACAAAAACAGAAAACAGAGGCATGATCACTGCAAACCTGTTCATCAGCAACCACTCAGTGTTGCCACATCACTCTCAAATAACTAGGGGCACCAACTGGAGTCTGTCAAATCTTAAACCACAGGAAGCCCTTACACTTAAACACTTCCACTGTCAGCCAGCCAGATTGTTTCACAGAACAAGCCAGCAAATTTAAAGGCCATTTTTGAACGAGATTGGTTTTGGCTGAGAAACTGATGCTGAGGTTTTTGCTGTCAGTCACACCCAGAACTTGAAGAAGGCTACCGCAAGCAAGAGTGCCTTGGGCTGCAAAGATGAGTGTGCAAACTGCGGCAGCTCTGTCACAGAAGACAAAAAAGCTACTTTCAAGTTAAGGTAAGAAAGTAAGAGGCAGATTGCATATAGGTAGGAAAGCAGCTTTTCCATGAACACAGCCGTAGGTTTGCTGAGACCATATTTACTATTTATAAGGAACATTGGTCAGGTCTATTACATGTGACTGCGTAACACTGCTTTGAAGCTGTTGGATTTCCATATTGTAGTTTTTCTCATCATTCCTCCTGTGGCAAGGATGTGGTTTCAATTTTTTAACAAGTTCTTTTAATAAGGTGTAATGACTGTCCCACAAGAGCTAGGTCTACAGCGTGAAGAAGATGGTGTAAAGTATGTCACTCTGGTGCATTTCAGGCAGATTTGAGCTTTATCTGAGCCAGACAGAAACCACAGAACAGGAATTAGCTCTCCTACGGCCACATAAAAGGAGTTAGCTTTCCAAAGGCCATCCTACTGTGGCTCTGATCCAACCGAGGCAGAGCTGGCACAGCAAACTGACATCACAGGCATACCCTGACAATGTAACACAAATATATCATAAAACATTAAATAGAAAATGGCTCTAACTCACCAGTTAGATATTTAATACTTACATTTATTATATTGTTCATTTTAAGTGCCCAATTCAGAAATATCAAACTGATTTCAAGGAGAATACAGTAAGAAATACTGTAACTATGGAGAGATGCTTCATTTTCTGCAGTAAATGGTAAATGAACTTCTTTTGCCATATCAATAAATTGCTAAGTCATCTGCAGTATTATAACTCAGTGGAATTACACAATTCAAAATCTTTTGTCATTTTCAATTAAATTTATGCTCACAGGGATCTCTAAGTTGGTCTTGAGCATTTGCTCAAATGCAATATACCAGAGTGGGTCTTCCTCAAAGGAAGAATAACTATGTTATTCTTTGTTCTGTGAAATACAAGTTGAACAAATTAGGATGAATACTTCCCTTACAACATAATTAGAAAGGGAACTCATGATTTGCAGTGTTGGGTTAGACTGCTCATCCATCAGGTTCACCATATCACCTCACAATATTAATACTTGCTCCTTTGAAAGATGGAAAGTCTCCTTCCTGGCATCTGTCTTCCCTGTATCTGCCACTTTCTACCAATATTAAATTCATAACATCTTGACACTTGTTAATCCTTAAATTTTCTTTTCCTCTAATGCATCAGGTAAGCTATTATATTAAGACATCTTCTCTTTTTAAATAGTGAAAAAGCCTCAACAGCAGTGTGGCCTTGCAATACAATTTAAAACAGCATGTCCAAAATTAATGTTTTGTTAAACAATTTTATTAGACAATTAATGACTTTTGGTGCTAGACATAATCTCAGAAAATATTGAACGTATGCTCATCTTTGCCTTTCATTAAGTTATTTGCACTTAATTTTACAGACGTACAGGTCTGGCTACTTTCTGTAAACATGTATGAGTCCACTTTCGTACTGAACTGCATAACCCACTTAATTAAAATATTTAAACCAGGAGTTCTCAGTAGTTACAATTGGCTCAACACTGTACTGGAAAGCTGCATAAACCCTTGTTGTTGTACAAAATCTGTGAAATAATTGTTTATTATTATTTGCAACTTTTAGTTAAGAGTTTCAAAGTTCCCGGAATTTTCAGATGGACCGTAATCAAATTCTAACATCTCAGGAATGAATTATGTTATCACATAAACCAGGAAGTTTAGACCTATAATCAGGCCCAAAAGTAATTATTAATCTATCTGATTTGGTTAATTTTTTTCATATTGTTTGAATTCAATATTTTTTCATATTGTTTTTTCATTATTCTTTGAATTTTTTTCATATTGTTTGAATTTTCCCCTAGAGACACAGTGAGCTGTCATGACAACTTTTTTCTGTACTCCACATTGCTTGCTCCCCAGATATTTCTGGTCTTTGGATATTTTTTTCTCCAAAGCCCTACAGTGATCAGGAACTCTCTGGATGGTCCCCTCCTTCACCTTCCATTCCTGCCTCAGAGAAATCTCTATCTGAATGACAACAACAAAACAAATGTTTTTTTCAAGGCATTAGCGGTTCTAATTCATCATCAAGTTGGAAAAGTGACAGTTTAGAAGATAGACCTCCTTAAGAGATCTTCTTCAATGCTTAGTCTGAATCATATCAAGTTCTCTGATTAGGAAAATAAGCTTTTAATGCACAGAATCCATTGCAGCCCCAAACACAGAATTGTCACCTCTTCTTGCTAGATCTGTGGGGATTTGTTATTTTCCACTTTATAAAATGTTCCTTTCAAACTCTGTTCCAGAATATACTTTTACTTTAGCTCTCTGTGGTAGGGTTTCATAATTACCACTTCTGGGATATTTCCAGATTTACTCATTTTGCAGACTGATGTAAGAATCATCCATTGTGGGTCATAATTCAAGAGCTGAGCCTAGCTATTTATTTCAGATACAATGTTAACAGCATTTCCATTAGCCAAAGTTTGATTTGGGAACCTGTATCTAACAGGCAAGTTTTCAGAGTAGTAGCATATGAAGATATTTCCTGTGCTAATGAGATTAAAGAAAATTGGGGGGGGGGGGGGGGAAGTCAGAAATAGCAGATGTTTGTCTGAATAATGAAAAGGAGATCCTTAATATTTTCAATATATTCTTGCCATCAACAATTTGAAGCATATCGCCAAATTCTAATGAGGATTAGGATTTTTTTGGCTGTATTATTGCACTTCAGACATAACAATTGCAGCTATTTAAGAATTTTACTAGTAATGCAGAAGCCAAAATGAAACCCTGCACACATACACTGACAAGGGAGTCAGAGTACGAGAAGGCAACACAGCAGCTGGAGTGAACAAGTACATCTAAAAGTACAAAACCACTTGGCCTCAGCATTCAGTCCCTATTTGAGAATATTAGCTGTTTGACATGCTTTCTTCCAACTTTACTCCTAGAGAATTTAGGGGGAAAATTGCAAAGCTATATGCAGATGAGGGAGCTGCTAAATACAGTCGTTCTGACTGACCCATTTAGGCAGCATGACTCTAACACCTCAAATAATCCAGAAAACAAGTCAGTAACAACCTCAGTACATATGTGGCTTATAAGAAATCAATATGAAATGTAGATAGGGGCTGTAGTTGAAATGTATGATAGAGAAAGATCATGTCTTCTCTTTTTAGAAGATTATTTTTCTTCCTTTCTGCTAAGCAACCTCAATGGTTCCTTTTTCATGTTTCTTTATTGTCATTGCCAATGCTACTCCCCAGGACCTGTACTGGTAGAACTAGAAAAGAGAACTTCATGCATCTGATGGGGAAAGAGAGAGACAGCGTGAACTTCACTGAGAGCAAAATGAGACGTGGAGCAAGAAGCGACCCTCCGTGGGCTCACTGCTCCCCATCTGCTCACGTGTGGAGCACCAGCTCAGATAGATTGGCAGGGAAAGCTTCCAAGTGACATTGCAGTGCACTGCACACAGAGCTGGGATATAAACAGTCCCTGACAGGAGCACATCTGGAGAGAGACGGGAGAAGAAGCAGTAAATCCCTTTCCATGGTGAGGCAGCCCTTGCTTCACTAGCACAGGGGAATTGCTTTAGCACTGCTCAGGGAGTCAGAATTCTGCTTCAGTTTCCACAGCAGCACAGGATGCTGGTCTCAGCCACCTGGGCAGGTGTAAATCTCTTTCAGATGTGAGGAAGGGGACAAGGTTACTATTTACTGAATTTGGGGCACAAGCTGTCGTCACAGCTGCAGTGCTAAGTGGTTACATGTGCAGAAAAATCCTGCCTCTGGCTGGGATTTGCAGGCCTTTGTTCCCTTCTCTTTAGGGCTGTACTGTTTCCTGCAATGGAGGCAGCAGCTGAACAACTGCTTTCCTCTCTTGGCTCACTCCAATTCCAGTGACAGTCTCCATTTCTTTCTCTGTTCGCACTTATCTTTGCATTTGCTGATGAGCTGCTCTCATTTGTGATTAACCTAAAAACTCTAGCCACATGGGGTAGTTTGAACTTGAATAACCATCTGAAGTGTAGGTTTCCAAGGGACTGATGCACAAGAAAAATATTTTTATTATGTTTGTCCTGGGCCTGACTCCTCAAGTTTCCACACCTCTCTGCAGTTCTCACTCCTGCAAATAGCCTATGAATTAGGTAAATATTTGTCAGCTGGCAAATGGCAGACACTGGCCCAACACCTGACCAATCTGCACTGGCTCCTCACTTGGATGAACCTCTTTGTGCAAGTGTTACTCCTCAGCTCCTCTCTTCCAGCACAGAGCACGGCAACTTAGCTTCAGTCACTGCAGAACAGCAGAAGGAGGTCAGTCCTCACTGGCATGTCTTTATAATTTTCCTCTGTGGGCATAATTCTTAAAAACACCCTAATATTATTTTTTTTTCCTTAATTAGTAGCCCAAAATAACAATTTCAATTATTTTATTCATTCTTTTTAGTTGAACTTCAGTAAGAAGTCTCTTTCCTGAAATGGAAAAGGCCTTGATTTCTACAAATACTTATTTTCATTCTTGTTTTGTATTTGTCAAATAAGTAGCTTTGAGATTTATTTTTCTTCTGACTAGCTACCCACATCTGATAGCGCATTGAAGTTCTTGGACATTGCTATACTTGAGCAAAATCCAACCCTCAGCAAGATTTCAGGACTACATGGACTTTTGGTCTGGCACAGTAGGGCCTTGTGTACATAAGTTTTACCTATTCATGTAACAAAAAATCTTGATTAACAGATGAAATAGATTATTTATATGCCTTGTTTCTCAATAAAGGGAGAGATTTTAACATGATGAGAGATTTTAACATGACAAGAGATTACACTTGCTGAAGCATCTAGAAAGTCCATGCCCACTAATAAGGACTGAGGAAGTCTATTTTTATGAGTTTTAATTTCCATCTCTAGGCCACAATTCATGATATCACGTTAAGTGACATTGCATTGAGCCTCTGTGAAAGTGCTCTGTTCAATGGCCTTCTCATTTCACATTTCATGCATGAAATGGTATATTGTTACTGGTTTGGAGGAGGAAAAAATCAAGGGGCCCTGGTCAGCAAATTCTTCCAGGTAAGTGGAAGAAGACAGCTGAAAATAATATGGGTAATATAAGATATAATGGTTTTGAACTCAGAATTATTAATTCTGTCTTATTTACATCTTGTTTATGAGGTTATGAGTGGAGATAATTATCGTTTGATGGCTTTCTGGTTTAATATATGAACTGAACTTGGTCTGCTTTCTACTGGCTGTACTTCATGAGACCTCACAAACTTACAACAAGCACATTTTTTTGTGTCTTCTCTAACTGGGCAGCAATAGATGAAATGCTAACACCGATTGATGGTGGTGTCTGAAGTCATGGCACCAGCACATGAGGCTGGAGTATTTCCCCCTAGGCAGCTCTAAGAGGAGGCTACCACTTCTTTCCCCACTAACTCAGTTCCTGGTGGGACAAGAAAATTTGCATGGAAATTCAATTAGCCCACTGCCCCTGAAAAGCAGGTCCCTTTGTCTCAAGGGTTCCAGACCAGGAATCACAGCTAAGCACCAGGCTGGGACTCACCAAGTCCTGCTCAGTCTGCCACTGTCACAAATCCTGCACGCACATGAGAAATTACAGACAAAATTGTTCCTTGATGAACCTCTTTGTTCCCATAAACATTACCAGTGTATATGCACCTGTTCTTTTCCCCTCGTAATATAGATATTAGCACTTGAGGTAGAGGAAATTTGCTGAGCTTTTTAATTTATTTTTTTTAATAGTTCTTTCCCCATGTGAATTCTCCAAAAGAATTTGAGTTTCTAAAAGCCAGAGAAACTGCTGATTTCAGTCTCTCTACTGCTTTAGCATGGAATGAGATCCTCCTGCTCCACTTAGACCTTTAGACTTAGACCTTTAACTTCCCTAGTCGCTTGAGGAGCTGCTGGTGACTGAACTTTTATTATTCTCCAAGAGAAAGCTGAGGGGCTGAGCTAGGTGGGGCAGCACAGAGCACACTGTCACTGCTCTCTGTGCCTCTGACTCAAAGCTGTGACCCCTGTGGCTGCCCCTGATACTCCAAGGTAATTCACTTATCCCATGGCTTCATTCCTGTAGCGCTGAAGTGTGTGTGCTCTATATTTTTGCACAGTACCCGGGAGTGTAAGTGAGGCAGACCAAGAATAGCTGAAGTTACTACACAGATGCAAACTATATAGTGCCTAGAGATAAATATTACATATAGCAAATGCCAGTTTGCTATTATTTCTGTATATTTTATGGGAATGCAGACCTGTTTTTAACACTATCCATCCTGTCTGCTGCAGACTGCTGAAGGCATTAGCAATTTTACACTATAAATCTACAGAGCAGCTAATTAGTCAGTTTTCAGCCTTTCATGAAGTGCACCAACTTATTGAAACTTTTTTGTAAAGAAAACTCTTCAATGTCAAAGAAATGGAAAGCTGAGCCTAGGGTACACTTCCACTTCTATTTTTTCCCATCAGACTGAAATAATGACTCATTATAATAGGTTATTTCCATGTAATTCATGAAATAGTACAGTGCAATTGACCTCTACAAAGTTTCTAAACTTTCTAGTTTAACAAGTGCTTTCTGTAGCAAGTGTAACCCAATTTCAATTAATATTGATCAGGACCCTCTTAGAGTCAACAAATCAGATTATGAATTACAAGTCCATCTTCTCAGATTGAGTCCCTAGACACAGCCAAGGTTACTGGGGTTCTTTTAAACATTTCAAATGGAAAAAAATTGAGGTCTAGTTTAGTTCAATACAAACCCACTGTGAAATAAGTGAGGAAAAAAATCCAGTGAAAATTAGTCTAAATATTGCAAACCATCAAAGAGAAACTGTAATTTTCATCTCACTAAATCAGAGATGATAGCTTTTATCCAGGTTGTAGAAGACCCTTGGCACACCTATCTTCTGTATTAATCAGATCTATCCCACAGTCCCTCACTTCACAGTCAATCAAGTTATTCAGTACACTGCAGGATATTCTGAGAAATATTTCCCTCATCCCTGCTGGTTGGAACCACTGTACCAAGGTAGATAATTACATACTACAAGCTCATCACAACCAAGAACAAGAGTGGAAGAACAAGCATGCCTGGTGGAAAGGGGTCCTGAGGAAGTGGGTGACATGAATTCAGTCATCTTGGAAAAAAGGTTTGCATTTGAGCATCCTGATATTCTGGATTAATTTGCAAGTCTCAGACCTGTCAGTCTAATAGAGAATACAGCTCTAGCAGTGACACTGCTAGAGCTCTAGCTCTTCTTTCATACTTGACCCAACTCGACAGACTCCACCCGGATTAACAGGTAGTAGTTAGAAAAAAAAGCAAAACCACAGATTTTATTTCAGAGTTTGCTCTGTGGGAAAAAAACAAAACAAACAAAAAACCCCTCTTCTATCAAAGTACTAATGTCCAGAAATCCTCTTTTCCATTTCTAGTTCACATCTGGTTTATTGGGCCTGCCTTTCATCTCTGGCACCCTGCTGTTCTGTATTTCTGGCCTGAGATTAGCAGGATGAAATTCAGGCATGGCTGCAAGGCACAAGGCTCCAGTGTTTGTGCCCAGAGCTGCTGATTTATCTGTACTGCTGCTCTGGGAGTGACTTCAGTGTCTCATGGTCTTGTCTTCACCTTTTCCCTTTCTGCGCTGCATTCCCGCCCCCTCTCCCTGCAGCATGCTCTTTCCCTCCTCATGGCCACCTGCTTACATAATGCTTGCCACGGCCAATTCCTGACCCATGGGCTGCTCAAAATGCCATGAATAAATGTAGCATTGCAGCTTGCCAGGCACTGTGACTGGGAAAAAGTCCAGCTCTCAGAGGTTCCGATGTATTACCCACTCTGTGCACACTCTTTCACAGACTTTTTATTAATATGGAACTTCCTACTGAATTATAATGGAGTTATCACGTATAATGCTGTCATGTACAATGTTGTTTTATAGATCCAACCTGTTTAGACAACACACAAATCACACTGCAACATGCTATGGCAACACCACCATGCAAAACAGGGGTTTTTGTTTCAAACATTGGGATAGTTTCCTTTGTGGCTGTTTATTTACTTTTAGTGTCCTTTACTGACTTTGTCCCATTGAATCCAAATTTCTTCCTGATTACAGTGGATTCAAAGCATATTACAGGAAGCCTTTACCTATAAGAAAGTAGTTAAAGAATTACTGTTTTGTTTTAAAGTGTGAGATATTCCCACAGCCTCACAAAACTTTCACTGTGTTTGTTTCTTTTTTTGATTACTGGAAACTATATATGTATTTTTTAAATACTTGAGGTGATACTCTTGAGCCTCATTACAGGGGAAACAGTTTCTGACAACTGCTTCTCCTTCCCTAGAAACTAAAAAAAACAAAAACCATGATCTTTGCTGAAAGCTCTCATATTTTTCATTTCAATACACACAGCTCCACTAACCAGGTCACAAAAAAAGCCACAGACGCACACGCACACACACACAGCAGCGTCACCTGCACAATTCAACAGACAATGCAGACAAACTTGAGTATAATCCAAGATCTTTCTACCTCTTTTCATAACAGGTTAGTGCTCGCCCTCAGTGTTGGTGTACAGTTTTTATGGCATGGAAAAATAGGGATGTTTCTGCCCTACAAAAATAAATGCGTTGAATTCTTTAGTCTGAATTTTCACAATGTAAAAAAATAATTCCACAAAAACTGGATAAGTAAAAAGAATCCCAAATATCACGAAATCAGTGGATCTTTTGGCAGGTGGCAAAAGAATGCACACACAAAATCTACCAGCCTTCATTTTTTTTTTTTTACCTTGGAGAAATAGCTTTCAAAAGTTATACATTGAAAAGAAAAAATTCAGTTCTTGTAGTCCATTATGAAAATGAATCCAAATCAAACCCTTGCACATAAACAACATGAATTCTTTGGTCCTGCAGAAGCTGTGTTAGACATTAAGGAAGATGGGGAAATTATTATTGTTTATTTTCCCCGTGCCAAATTTAAAAAAGGGGGACAAAGTCTTTTTTAATAAAATAAAAAGAAGACAGGATGGAAATACAATGTATTCAACTGTTTTAGACTTAGTATTTCAGAAGGCACCAGAAAATTAACAACATCAAGCATGTTTTCACAGATTCTTTACTAAAATTATAGGGGGGAGAAAATGACTAATTTCATGCTTCCTAATGCAAAAAGCATGGCTCCCAAAGGTAGACTCCTCCATGTGTGACTACTGAGATCAGTGGGAAATGGACTAGGGAGGAGGGGTTGTAATGAAAGCATATTACAAAGCTGTCATTCCCAGGAAAATTCACAAGCTATGATGAATACACTTTTAGCCATCAGGTCAGAGAAGCAAAAGGGAAAGTAGGGATCAGTGAGGGGAAGGGGAGAAGGATGTCCCATCAGGCTTACTAGTCTTCCGAGGCAACAAACTTACCACATTGCGTGTGAATTTCTCAAAAGATGTTCGACGATCCAGAGTGTTTTCCAACTTAAATTTGAAATAAATAAAACAAAAGAAACAAAAAGAAGAAAAAGGAGGGGGAAAAGAAAAGCAAGAACAATGGAGTAGAAAAGAAGGTTTGATGAAACAATGGACTGCAAAACAAAGTTTGTATAAATGAGGAAGCAAACACAGGTATGAGGCTATAATGGGACTTGGCAAAACAGGGGATGGGCAAAACAGATATAGTACTAGACAAAAAGAATTTTTCATGGGGATCAAACTGATTTGAATTTAAAGAAAAACTGAAAGTAAAAAGAAATAATGAAGTGCACATCTTGTGTTAATGAACTGACATTCACAAACTTAAGGACTTCACACGGACAGTTGAAGCTTTCTGGTATTTTCAACATCTCTCTCTATATTGGATCTTCAGAAATCAATGTTTGAACAAAAAACAAAATCACACAGTACTTTCATATAATTTTAGGTTGTCAGTATAAACAATAGAATGCTATGGTGTTAGTAACTACCTTGTTCCAGTAACAATCGGGGCCCTGACTTTGCAAGGCACAGGGCTCCCAGCTGATTCTAGGAGATTACTGTTTAGAGCCCACTAATAGAATTATTTATCATCATGGAAATCTACATTGTACAAGCTGCTCCACATACTCTGGGCTGTGGCTATTCAGAACCCATTCCATAATCTGGAATTTTCTAAGCAAATATTACATACCAAGACATGAACGTCTGTTTGCCAAAGTGTGACGTGATCAGTCTTTCAAGTCAGAGTCCTAGCCTACTCAAAACTATTCATGTAGTAATAGGGAAAGAAACCAAATTAGGAAGCCCCTACATTTACAGTTGAAATTAGAAGTTATTCATATGAATAAGATTGTTTCTAAACACATTCTGTAGCTTTCATAGGTGGAATAAAGAGAACAACAATTATTACATAAGCAAACTTGCAAACATGAAAGACTATTCTTCTGGGATTTTATTTTATTTTTTTTAATGTATTTGTAAAGCACTTTGCAATTTAAGGTGCTTCATAACAGAGAAAACAGTACAATATGGGATGTAAAAATAAAAATAAGTTTTGCTAGATTAACTTATTGAAACATGCCCGCATGCAGGATATATACACATATATGTATATTGAACTCCTGTGTGTATGTGACCCTCCAAAAACGCCAAGCTGGTCACCTACCAGATATCCAGTTGCACTGGCACAGGGGAGAGAAGACTGAGTATTGTTGCAAACATAACCACTGCTTTGCACAGTGGCAAGACAAAGGCAAGATGGACCAATACCTTTTTCTTGGCCTGTAGCAGCTCCTGGTAGGCACTGGATCGTATAAAACGAGGATAAGAATCACTTTTCATCAGTTTGTAAATGTGCTCCTGCAAAGGAAAAGAGGGGTTGTTACTCCCTTGGATGAGGACATACGTAAAATGGGAGGCAGTCACAGCTTTTGGCTGTGGAATGCATTCCAGCCAGCACTACTAGGAATAGGAAGCATTACAGGACAGAAGGTTTCAGTTCTGAAGCCAAGGCTGAATTGCTTTCTATTCTTTAAGCAGAAATCCCACCCATTTATTAAGTATAATTTCACAACGCACCTTTCTTTAATTTATAGACCAAATTTGCAGTACAAAACTATTTTCTAAGAATTGACAACTGAGTCCTTGCTTCAGGCCCAACTTCAAACCTCCCTTACATTCGTTAGTTCAGCTAAGTGATGAAATTAGGAGCTGTGGGTCCTTCCTCATCAGATTTTCTGAATTAGTTTCTGGAGATACTCTTGTGATTTCAGAGGCTAGGAAGAGGCACTAGGTTTTCAATTCAGCACCACATATAATTGCTTAGGTTAGTGAGGATTTCCCCTGGCTACTCTTGAAAACATCCTTTGACAGATGTTAGTCTGCTCTCCAGCTAACAATATAAAAAGGAAAATACATACATAAATTGAAAAACAGTTCCAGGCTAATCTAATTTTCAAGATATTAATTCTTCAGAGGCATATGAAAATTTGGAAACCTTTATTCAGAAAAAAAATTACAAGAGCAGTTTAAAAAAAATTTAATTTTGGAGCATTCTGAAAGAGGTGAAAACCAAAAAATCTATGATGTAGAAAACTTGATCATTCAAGTTCTAATTATATGCTAGAGAAAAGATTCATAGAAAAAGCAATCAGAATAGGAAATGCTCTCAAAAATATTTTTTAAAAATCCTGAATTTTGTTAGCTATTTTTTGGAGTTTTTCTTTTACTCAAATGCTATCTTTTACTATAAGAAACCTGTAGCTGAGCAATTGGGATGCAGGAAACAAACTGGAAAGTAAATACTGTTTCTCATCTTGGTAGGGCATAAAATTAGTGAATATACATACAAAAAAATCCCAAAAATTAAAACAAACTAACAAAAAAACCCAACAATAACAACCAACCAATCAAAAAACCCCAAAAAACCCCAAAGAGCCAAAAAACAAAACAAAACAAACAAAACCAAAAAAACCCACCAAAATAACCCCACAAAAAACACACAAAAACCCCCAAAACAAAACAAAAAAAAAAAGAAAACAAAAAAAAACCCCACACACATACAAAAAGACAACTAAACAAAAAAAAACCCCACACCAACAAAAACCACCAAAACAAAAAACCCTACCTTATCTGAAAATTAAGGCAAGGTAAAATTAAAGCTGATTTTTAACTTTTGCTGTAGTAGAAACCCTAAAAATTATTCTAAATGTCTTTGTATTTCTTACACTAGGCAGAGAATTTCTAACGTATATTCAGAACTTAGACTGTTTTATTTGGGGAGGTTTTTATCCACTCAGTGTCTGTGAAAGCAGACAATGCAGTCAACAGAGAGCAGAAAGTGGTGATGGGCATTAAAATTTTATTTCTATACAAGAAATATGCCAAGAAATAAGCAAGAATAAATTAGGCTGTATTAATTAATGTACACATTAGCCAGGACATGTGTTAATGCACACATTTAGCACAATCGGACTATTTTTACTTATGTGTCCCATTTTACTTATGTGTCTGCATTTGACGTGGAGTTTTATTTTTCCAGTCCAGAAATGCTTTTCATACATTTTTAAGCACAATGAAATGACTGCCAGAAAGGCATGTAAGTGGCCTCTTTCCCAGCTGGCAGCCCAAAAAGGGCCTGTTGCCGAGGCAGAGCCCTACTCCTGACAAACCCCTCCACCTCAGATGGGACACTTTAAAGCTCCTAAGACTTCAAGTGGGAACATGGCAGGTGCAGCCTGTCCCTTTTCCAGAGAAATTGAGGCTTCCAGGTTTAAGGCTTTTTGCTGAACTAGATGAACGAAGCAGAGGTCCTCTGCAGGAGGAAAAGTCCTGCTTGCATACAGACCAAATACTCCGAGTCTTTCAAAAATGAAGGACACAATTACAAGAGAGATCTGGAAGTAAAAGCGTATTGAAATTTTACACTTATTAAAAGTATATAGATTGGATACTGGCGAGGAATTTAATTGTCCTTTACCCATTTAACTGCAAAGTTTTTTTTAAAACCTTTAATTGTGCTAGACTGTTTATTTGTGTAATTTATGTCTTTGCTATACACTGCATTATTAAATCTTCAGGGGTCAGCAGATGCAAGCAAAAATGGTATGTTTGGTTTAATGCAGAGTACTTCAAAACAGTGGGTATGACCTAGGGTCTAACGAAAATTTTATTGCTTCTTCATAGGTTGCTATTCTCATAATGGAAAAATGAAAAGGAGGTAAAATTATTCCCCTTCATATTTAGGGCAGAGGCATTCTCCCAAAAAGTAGAAAGCCTCCATTCAATTCCCTTCTCTCGGCCTGTAGCAGCATCTCCTGACTCCCAAGATGATGACCTAATAATCAAGCTGTAGAAAATTCTGCAGGGATATGATCTCAATCTCTCCTTTTGACACCATTTCACTTTGCATTAATAATTAAATTTTCATCACAGAGCTGCTGATGAAAATAGAGGATGATACCAGTTCTGCTACTTTTACTGTGAATCCAATTATTTTCTATTGCTTTTCTCAGAAGTCTGCAAAGATGAAATATTAAGTTATAAGTCACATGAAGTGTTGCATTTAATACAGAAATACTTCAGTTTTTCTTCACTACATGCTTTCCTCTTTTCAAAGTCCACTTGAAGACTCTATATCAAGCACAGAAGTTTCATGAAGAACTCCATATGCCTCATGAAAGAAAGAATGTTACACGTTTGCATTGCCAAAATGGCATTTTAGGAAACAGGGCATTATCATTTAATTCCCAAATGTATCTCAGTTTTGTACATAGATTTCACTAGCCAATATTCTATTTCAAATGTCCACAAACACGATTGCAAACTGACCTGAGCATCTTCAAACGTGTATCTTCCAGGTTCCTTCACATTCTGAGTGGTTTTGTCATAACTTTTTGAATCTAGGTTGATAGCGCTGGGTGCACCTGGAGCAAGAAACTCTTGCCAGATTTCTTGGACGCGAGCAGGAACTTCACGGATAGGCCTCTTCTTCAGGTCTTCTACTGCTAACCAGAACCTGTGGAACAATACAGCATCTTGAATTTCAGCTCAGGATAATCACTAATGAAGTACCCACATTGTTCCTTGCTCTTAAAAAAGAAATAAGTAACTGAAGTTTTCACCTAAAAATGCTAAAATAAGAAAAACCTGAGTAATTTTATGTTGGGATCAGCATTCTGTCTCAAGGCAATCAATCCACCTTTGGAAGCAATTGTTAGAAGACTCTCCATGAGATGGGTAGGAAATTCTTCATTACTTATGTATGGGTAATATGCTTACAGGAAGATTTCCGTTTAGCCAGAATTAAAATGAGACTTCATCTTGGCTGAACCACAAGGGCTTATATTACTTAGAAACTGACTGCTTTTTGACATTCCTTCAAAAACTAATAATTTATATTCTTGCTATCTACATGAATCTCTGAGACCTACTAAATTCTAAACCATGTAACTAATTTTGTTACCCACAAATCATGCATAAATTGGAAAAGCATTTGGTTTGCTAATTATAATTTAATTTCTTTTTTCAGTATTCCATTTCTATGCATATTTTTGCTAAAAATGCTGAATGGAATTACACATTCTCTCTTCTGCAGCTGAGCAAACCAACACTGAGCAACCATATGCAGTGCAGCCAGCTCATTTTATCCTCATTCGGTCTGGAGCACGATCACTAAAAAGGTCTTGAGCACTTTATGATCATAGCTAACTAGCTTTAATTCATTTCATCTATTGGTATTCAGACTCTTTCATGGCACAAAATAATCCTAAATTCATTTAGGATCCCATTCTTAGATGCGGTCCAGACTACTTAGGTCTCTCCCAAATCCAAGAGCCCAACTAAAATTTGACTTTGTTAAACATGCAACATATAGCAGTGCAACTTTACATTATTGTTCTGACACAGCTGATCCTATGAAACAGATAAGCTGAGCCTTGAAGTGATTTAACTTTGAAACAGCTGGATTTTCCAGGGCTTACAAATAAATTGGGTGCACCTTTAACATGTGGTTCTACCCTACTCACACTGTGAGATCAACTTACACTCTCTTATCTGAGTTCAACAAGGATGGGATGGGATAGGACAGAGGAACTGTGAACCTGTACTGAGACCCTCAAGTAGGCAAAATTATACCACCCTCAATCCAAATTTTAGTTCAATTATTGCAAAAACTCTTATGAGAGGATATTAAAGCATAGCAAACCCTACAATATTCCTGCTATAAGGCATTCTTCACTTGAGAAAATTTACCTTTCAGAAAGCAATTATTCCTTCACAGTCTTGTTTTGAAATTTCTTTGTAGCACAGATGGAAGGAGCCTGTGCTCATTTTCCACAAGCCAGTATGTCAGCTTCACTCTACTGAGTAGACTATTTTAGGTACTTCTACAACCTTCGATTTCAATAGTATCTAAGAACAATTTTTTTCTTCTAAGATTCTCCAAGAGACAGAGAAGCAATATTGTCCCAGTTTTGCAAATATATTAATAATGTACAGTGGTTTCTCCACGGTCACAAAAGGGGTCAGTGCCAATAGAACTCCAGTTTCAAAAATTCTGGGTAGCATCACTTTTACTTATTAACTACAGAGTGAACAGAGTTCTGCACAGAGCCTGGGGACGTATCCTGAGAATCTTATGGCAATCCAGCAAGAAGAGAGGCCTCATAACTCAAGTTTAAAAACTGCATAGCTTACAAACTCTATTTCAGTTCACTCTCTCAAATTTGCGCAACTTACTTTGGTTTCCTTAAGCTGCCTTCGATATTTGCATTTTAAAGCACATGTCCTGCAGTGCTAACCCCTTCAAGTGCATCTTCTGGGATTGACTGATTACTCATGTGTCTCCAAGTCAGGTAAGGAACACAGAAATGAAAGGGAAGGATGCTCTTTGTAAACACACATTTTCTATCTCCCTGCAGACATCCTGCAGACCTCGCTCAAAGATGTCACTTCCTTGTTTGTTCCATTATATCTCTGCCAATACTTCTGGAAGCCACCACAAACATGCCTTAGGATGCTCTTTTCTTTTGCAAGTAAACTGTTTTCATATAGTAGGTTATACTCAGTTATAGGGAAATAGATGTGAGATAATTTTTAAATAAATTTAACTTGTATGCTTGCAGCATAGAATAGGTAGGTTGTACAGACCCATTCTTACAGGCTGAACACCAGTTTTTTTGACAGATTATTTTAATTTTACCCTTCTAACAATAGAATTCAAAGACTCTATTAAAAATTTGAAGTTCTAAATATGGAAACCTCTCTAATAGTGGGAAGAATTATGATTTCTGTGTTATGTCTAGGGTGCTTGTCTCACAGCCAACACACATTTTAAGATTTTAATCTACTTACTTATCTTTTAAGAAAAGATGCCTGCCCTCCTCCCACAGAGAGTTGAATTCAAATATTCAAAGTTAGGAAATTACAAAAATAAGGCTGCCCCCTCTTGCATTTTTAAAAATAACTTTTTCCAATATCCCATGGCAACCAATAGCACGGATGAAGTTGAAATGGAGTCGGCCAGACCTCAGCACAGGGCCTCAAATCAAGAGCACCCTGTAGCCTTTTACAGCTCTCTGCCTCATTGGGCTGTGGCCAGAGCAAGGGAAGACTCCTGCAGCAAAGAGCACACACCAAATATGTGCAAGGACAGGAGAGGGGAGAGGGGGAACTGGACAATTTTCTGGACAATTATATACAAGGACTTAGCGCTACTTTGTGTAAGGAACTAGAGTTCAGTCTGGTTTCCCTTGGATGAAACCGTACATCCTGTTGGTGGAGGTTTAATTTTGCCATGGAGACCCTCTCTAGAAGATGCTCAGCACTGTTTGAACAGAGAGCTGAGGAGCTGGGTGTAAACCTCACTGCTGTCCTCCATCCCAGCATTTGGGCTCCCACGTGCTGGGTCACACTCCCGACACACAGCAGAGGGACAGTGTGCAGTGTGTGGCAGTAGCACCTCCAGCCACACGGACTGGTAAGACACATGTTGCAAGATATCCGGGGATTATGTCCTCCAGCTGCATTACTTTCAAAGCCATGGTGGCCTCCTGGATAAACAGCAAAGCTGCAGCACAGCTTCTGTCCCAGTAACTGACCTAATGAATAAATGTCAGGTGCTGATCCCAGACCAAGCTAATCAGTTAAATTTAGCCCATAGGAACAGCGAGTGAGAGAAAGGCTGCAGTGGCTCTCCATTAAATGTGTGAGGTATAGTCAGCGTGGAAACAGTGAAGTGGGAATTACGTTTCACATACGCTGAGTGCAAAGCCCACAAGTCAGAGACCAGACTTTTCAGCATTTTCAGAAAAAGCAAAAAAAAGCCTAAACAAACTTCATTAATAAAATCACAGAATATATTTCCTGGAGCAGGAAACACTGCACTCTGATTTCTGGAGTCCACCTTCTTGCCAACTACAACTTCAAGCTTCAAGGCATAGTAGAATTGAAGGACTTCAATAATGTGACAGAGAAAATAATTAAATCTTGCAACTAGCTCCTTCTCATCTCCTGTGCAGAAATAGCAACATTGCTGGGACTTGGCATTTAAGCTTCAATCTGAATGAGAACTCACAGGCAATTTCAGCTTTGAGGATTAAATTTTGGTCAAGTTATTAGCACTCAAAACAGGGTCTAATAATCACCAGTGTAAAGGATAAAAATAAACATCTCACAAAATCTCAGCTTGCAGGGGGATGCTTAGACAAAAATTATTGAGGGAAAGCATCCAAATCTAGCAAGTTTCTCAGTCCCTCTCTTCTTTCTCTTAACAACAAGAATGCAAAGTCCCTTTTCCCTATTTAGTGTCACATATTACAGAGCTAATAAATGAGCATCAAAGGAAGAGGCAAGGGGTCCAGTGGCTTTTCCTTCTGTGCGTCATGGAAGCTAACCTGTCACCACTCCCCCTTCACCTTAGGAAGTTTTTGCAGTCCTAGAGCTGCTTTGGAGATCACACCCACTGCAATACTGCACAATGATTTGGACAGGCTTTCAGGTGGGCAGGTCTCAAATGATTTAATCCTTACAGGCTGAAAGTCCTACAAAATAACCACTTGGGAGCAAACCTACAGTCATCATACATATATTAACTTTCCAAAGAATTCTGTTGCTTTACAGATAAAGGAAAGATAAGAAGAGAAATTCAATTTTCCTACAGGAACTAAAGAAATTAGGTCTCCGGGTGCCATGTTGCAGTAAGATTGATTTCATAACCTCAATCTCTTTGAAAAGTCCTTTTTTTAGTACTTGGACAGCCTCGCGATCAAGCTCAATAGTACTGGATCATGCTCAAACTTTAGCCTTGTGAATTTTAAACAATGGTCACAATTTTTATAATAGGCAGTGGAAATTTCATAAATCCATTATCCAAATCATATGTTATTTTAGCTGTTTGTTCTGGGTATTGAGCAGCACACAAAGCAACTCTTCTAAAAAATCTGCGTGGTAACCAGAGATCGCAAGTCCTATCCTGCATTAGGTGAGTGTAGAATCCAACCTGCAAATTGTAGTGACACTGTAATAAAGTTGCTGCACTGACAGAACTGCTCAGACACTTTTATTCCTCTGCTGTGCTTTACAACACTCCTTTAAGGAGTGAAATACTATTAAGCCCAATTTACAGGCAAAGAAAAAAGGAAAGAGCTACAAAGTAAGGGGAAACCTGGTTGTATTCCTGATCATTGCACAATTCTTAGCATTAAATCACAGCTCAAGTTCCTTCACCCCTTTTGTGCTCCTTAAGACAGGATCTGTATTCACCAAGAATGACATCCTCAGACAGCTCAGACACTCTCAGCCAAAATTAATGAAAAAGTAACACTGTGACTTTTTGCTATGTAAGATAATTGCACTTGGACAGAAATGGTGTATCTGGGAGACTTATCATTCCATATTTTTGGTATTTCTTTCACCAAAATGAGGTATAAGACAACTAATCTACTAAATACTGGAGCTCCTGTCATGCCTGCAGTCCCTGCTGTATCCTATGTACTCAGCTTGAAAGCCTGAATGCAGGGTCCCAGCTGTCGATCCAACTATAGGCTTGGCAGTGTTGCAAATTTTATCATAATTAGATCCATAAAAGCACAAGATCCAGCAAGTGATTTGAGTTGAATTTTTTGCAGTGGGAAGATGTGGGTAGTAATAATTATTTTTCTCAAGGTGGCTGTCGAAATAATAATAATTAAAAAATACCACTCAGAAAACCCCAAATTAACCATGATGGAGTTAACAGGTGAGCAGAGAAAGTGGTGGTCTTCTAAGGTTTATTCAGTGGTAATTCTTGAAATCATCAAGCTTTTAATTTCTGTTATTGACATCTAAAACATCTTGACAGCCATACACAGCAAGCTTTACAAATCCATGTTTTCCAACCCAACCTTCCTATGTGAACCTAAGGGTGGATTGATTTCCCTACAGCTTGAGAATTTACAAACGTAATTCTGAGCTTCTGAGACAGTTTTCTTTCAGTTAATTATCACAGAAAACACCTTTTCAGAGCAACTTTATCCCCTGCCTGGCCTTTAAGATCATATTCACCGTTACTCAGATATTATATTTTATAATGCCAATATAAGAATTTATAGGGAGAAACAGAATAATGGATGGCATGTCAAGGAATCTTCTATGAAGAAATTTCTTGAGGGAATTTTTCTGGATCAGTCACTTGCAGTTTGCCTGTGGTTAGTATTGTAAATAGGATTAGATGAAAGAGTTAGGGATTATGCGGGTAACAGTCTAGTTGGCAGAGAGACAAATTAATCACAGAAAAGCACCAGAAACTGCAGCACACACTGGGCTCAATAGGTTCATGTTTGAACAGCTGCTCAGCATAGCAAATGACCAGGATGATATTTAAATAATATTTTTTTAAATTATCTTTCCTTTTCTCAGTATTATTCTGATTTCTAAAAATTCATTTTACCAATTGGACTTTTTAATAAGAAAAATCTGTATCTGTGACTAATAAAGTCATCAACATGCACATACAGGTCAGGCTGTATTTGTGATGCAAAATTAATTTTTAAATATGAACATGGTCAGCAACTTAGAGAACTCCAACTCCAATTATTCTGCTGACAAATTAAAATTAACAACAAGGAGATCTGTGTAATTACTCGGCATTTCTAAATCAACACCATAAATATTCAATGCCTCTTTTAAGACGCTACAAAAGCATAATTTTAGTATGAATGGCTGCATCACTTTAGAGTGAGAACTAACATAGGAAAGAAGTAGGTTAGGATTATTCTGAGTTTTAGAATGTAAATGCAAATAGAATTTTATACTACTTATGTTGCTGGTGAATGGAAAGTGATACACATGACATCTGACAAGAAGGTGGAATTAAGAAAAAAAAAATGTTGCCTATATTTTTGTACTATGTTCAACCTAATTTGTCTGTAGAAAGGCTGTTATTAATCCCTCTGAAATAACTCTTACTGATATATTACTTCCTTGGAAGAGCAAAACCAAAACATGCTATTAGCCATCTTAACTATCCATTAGCCATTAGCCATTAACTACCATTTTTAAAAATCAAATAATTTTTCTCCTCACTTAAAAGTAATTTTGTAAATATACTTTTAAAAAATACCCTATACGCTTCATATACAAGGAACACCTTCCATTTTGCAGTTAGTGAGGAATTAGAGAGCTAGATGTCACCCTACTTCAGTTCTCTCAGATCCAAAAGTACTAGAATATTGGTGGAGATTTTCAAAACGATTCCCAGAAACCTGATCAACAGTGAGTCTGTGATTTTTACTTTTAGATCTTTTATTTATTTTTAACTTTTTTATTTTCATTTTACTTATCTCATAATGTTCGTCTTAATAAAAGATATTGAACAGGTTTTGAATGAGTCAATGTTTTATACCTGTTTAACAAGACAAACTGAGAAAAAAGTTCTTACATGAGTACTTTGACCATAAAGTTGGACATGAATGGAAAAACATGCTTTGAGTCTCTGTTAACTATATGAATCTTTCCCTCAGCCTGTATACGAAAGCAGGCAGCAATCTGGATGAATTAATTCTGAAAGGTAACGAAAAATTTTGAAGAGCTCAAAAAATTAAAAGTATCAGAGAAAAAACCAAACAACCCCAAAGCAAAAGACCAATGTATCTTACAAGCTTTTAAAAAATAAATACCTCTCATTTACCTTAAATTTTCTGAACTGAACTCCGACTCCAAGAATTTCAGAAACTGCTCTCTTCCCACAGGGTCTTTCAAAGCTTCATCCATGCCAAACCCCCATCGTTTTACCCTCTGCTGTCCTGGCTCTTTGCTACAGAAGAAAAAACAGAATCCAAAGTGACCAATATTTCAGTATTCTAATACTCTGTGTTCATAATTTAGACTAAGTTCTAAAATTCCATGGTTTTTAGGCTGCTCATATCTGTACAGTGCACTATGTGCACTTTTTAGGCTGCTCAT
Organism: Acanthornis magna; assembly: GCA_036785705.1. Lineage (NCBI taxonomy): Eukaryota > Metazoa > Chordata > Aves > Passeriformes > Acanthizidae > Acanthornis > Acanthornis magna. The sequence continues at coordinate 18,975,591 of JAWUZG010000040.1, read as the reverse complement.
ATCTGTACAATGTTCAGCAATGCGCAAACAGACTGTTAGTACTTACACAGGATGAAGGTAATACACAGAAGAATAAAGATTTCCAACCAGGAATGTTATCAGATTTTAAAAGCTGGGGGTTTTTTTCACCCTACTAGAATCGAATCCTGGAAACTGGTTACTGTAACATTTCACATAAATTTATTAATCCATAGCACTTCCCATCTTAAAAAACTGTAAAACTGGGAAGACCAAAAGGGTACCTCATTGCCCTCAGCATTTTCCTGCAATACCTTTCTCAGAAATCTTCACATTTCCAGAAAAGAATGTTATACCCTCTTACCTCCAAAGAAGAAATAAAATTGTATACCTTGCCTCCAGCTCCCAGAAAGTGGTGTCATCTGATATCCAAGGGTTTGAGGGATCAGGGGGCACAAGAAAAGGATCATATTCCAAATACTGCTCTGTATAAGCTAATAGACTAGGAAAATAAAAGCATCAAACATTGTCATGTCAGGAGGCGAGGAAACCTGATCAGGTTACCCCAGCTAACAAGTTCCCTTGCATGAACCAAACCGTAGTTATGGTGTGTGCACACGCTCAGAAGGCAGCTACAAACTCAGGGTGGAATAGGTTTGCTCAAGCCTTTCAGAAGGGGACCATTGAAGAAGGAGGGGTGCTCAGGTCTACCAAGAATAGAAATAAAATAAGCTTCCCTAATACTTCCACACAGTTCCATTTAAGGCTCCTTTAGGCACTAATAAATTAGATCATGCCACCTCTTCCATGTACATTTGTTTTCATAAAGAGACATGTTTTATATCCCTGTGGTTTTAATTATCAGTTCCTTTAAAATCTGTTCTAAAACACTGCATGTTACACAGGTTGTATTTATTGGCCTTGCAGCTGCTAACACTCCTTTTATTTTCTCTTAAATATAATTAATATTTTTATTATTTCCTAATCAAATGGCACCATTGTTAAGTTTATTTTTTCAAAAACAGAGTAAATTTTTTTCACTTTTTTTTTTATATTCATGAATTGGTCTGACTCAGTTGCACACACTAAAAACTTTGCTTGTATTCTGGTAATTTACATCTCCCATTGTCCTTATTCATGCTTTCTGTTTCCTTTGGCCTCATAATTTTTGTAAAATTATTGACAAGTGAGGACAACTATTCTTTCTTTTCAATTCCTATTATATTTAGTTGAGGACACCTACTCTTTCTTTTCAATTCCTATTATATTTAGTATGTATTGTATTTTTACTGTTCAACAAACAAAAAATCTTAACCTGCTTTCTTCATAAATAAATATTTATATGTATTTGCATTGATATGCCCACATATATAAGTGGACCTACATGCACATATGTATATGAGAAGGCGAAGAGCAATTTGTACTTGGCTTAATTTCCTTTACTAAGCCTTATGCAGCTCAGTTTTCTACCATGTTGGGCTTTTTGCTTCATTTGTTTTCTAGTCTCTTCCTGACAAATTTTGGTCTTATCTGGAGATAGATTCCTACTAGTGTTGCATCTCTGACCCAAACTAAGCTCAGACTCACTTCGTTCAAGCACTGACTGAGCTCCATGCCAATCAGCTCTCTTGCTTCATCAGTGATTGCCCTTCTGAAATATCAAAACAATATCCCCAGACCTGTTCCATTTAGCCTGTTGGAACTATGCAAGTTGAAACTTGTGATCGCTTGGTCAGAAGCTCTTTGAATGACTCAGGTTTATCAGAAACGTATCATGGAATATCTGGGCCATCTTTTATCACTAAAAAACTTCATACTTCTCCACTTAAAGTAAACTCTCATCAGTTATTTCTATGACACCTGAGCTCCCATGTCTCTCTTTGAAGAGCTATTTGCTCTGAACAGCTCTTTGAAGCTATTTCACACTGACATTTCCCCAATAGTTATCAGTGTAATTGAAAGAAAAACAGAAAATGTGACAATATACGTACCTCTCTGCAACTTTTGACATTTTTAATCTATGTCTGTCTAATTGCATTTGCCAGTGCTTAATCTGCAAGAAACGAAGGCAAAGAGTTTTATGAGTAATTTATTGCTTGACTCTATTCCTATAACTTTTTTTATTAGGGCTGTAATTGAACCTTAATTTATCCTAGGGCACAGAAGAGAAATATATCTGAATTAAAACAACATTTCACCAGTGTAGTTCTAAAATAAATGGACTTTTCCATTAAAAAGATCATACCGAGACAAAAAATGTGCCCAATATAACATTTTCCCTAAAGATTCATCAACAGAAATCCAATTAGCCGTTTTCAGGTTTTTGAAGTGAACTAACACTTCTTCAGGCATTTACTTTCTCCAAAGTCTAACATCTCAGGAAAGATTAACAAAGCTTCAATAGTAGATAAATGTGTGGACCTCTACATGCACACATGAAGTAGTAAGTATACTCCCAAACCTCAAATCAGTGTTGAAAGGAAGAGCAGGCTCTCTTCTCCTGAAGGGGCTAATGGGCTTAGCTATATGAAGAATCCACTCACTGGCCTACTTCCCACTGCCTTTAGATGTTTAATGCAAGATACAAAAAAATTCAGATTTTTGTCTCATTAGTTTTAATGAAGTTACATGCCTAAATCCATATATCATGAAACAAGGAAAAAGTTTATTAAATGTTTGCTAGAGCTCTTTTAATAACTCCCCAGCTACAATAACTTTTGGTTTTATACCTACTTTCCCAAAAAGTTCATTGAAAAGTATGTGTTTGTAGTTGTGTTCCAAACCTCTTGGTGTAGCTCATCTTCTGTGGGTGGCTTAGTCTCTGGTACTGGTGTGTGGGTAGGGCTGTGACTTCGAATGTCATTTTGTAAGCCATAGACAGACTGTGCAAAAAAATACAGAACAATGACAGTTGATTTCAGACAATGCTTTCTACACACACTCATAGTAACTGTCATGGTTTTGTACACTGTGCTCGAGAAGTTAGCCAAGATCATCTTTTCCTAAAGAAACTGCTATAACCCATGCATTCAGAGAAAACTGTGCTTCTACACTAGAGTGTAAAATAAAGATTCCCAACCTCCCACAATTCCATAAAGCCACAGAACAAAGGATCTACTTTTATTACGTGTCTATGTTAATATCATAGTAAACATGGGGAATGACACTGAGAGATGCTATTACAGTAAGTGGAGATGACTGGTAGTAGGAGTATCCCAAAAGGTACAGTAACACCTGGATTATTTGGATGACTCCCAAAGTTGCAATTGCTGTCTGGTAAATTACACCAATCTGGACCTTTCACTACAATAAATAAGCCAAGATAAAACTTTCTCTAAATCCACTGTCCTTCTTAAAACATACAAATGCACCTCAAAGGAAGTACTTTAAAATGGGAGTCAATTTACATTGTTGTGGTGCAAAGGATTTAAAAGTGTTGAGCCAAAGCATCTGTACATCCCTAGAGAAGTTACACTCTAATTACACCCTAATTTAGATACAACTAATTTCTTCCACAGTTTCTGGTCATCCATTTTGGGCATAACTGTAGAATAGAGACACCCTTTTCATTAAGACCAGGACAAGAACTGCTGTTAGAGTTTACACTGAATTTTTAATTTTTTTTTCCTTAATTACTGACAGAAACCTTTTAATATGCTTTATTCAATCTACTAAATAACATGAATAAAGCATGCAGAAATGAATTTCATATTCAAAATCTTTTTTTATTTCTGCAAAATCTTATGTGATAGTATTTATTTAGCATTAACAAATTTGTTAACACTAATTCAACTAAGAGCCTATGAAATATTAACACACATTCATGCATTTGTTCCTTGCAGCTGTAAGAAAAAAATGCTTTAAGAAACTACGGAAATTCATGCTATAAATTTCCTCCATCTCCTGCTTTTGACATAAAAACAATACTTACCTTTCTTGTTTTATGTGGATTTCTCATTCTTGAAGATTTTTTTATATCCACTTCAGTAGTGTTTACACAGCCAGGCTATTAAAAGAAAGAAAAAGGAAAGCAAAAGGCTAAATCTGTGAAGGAACTTTACTGAGATACTCCTCTTCAGTGTGCAAGACTGAAAAATAAATTGCACACCATGAAATTGAAATAAAGTAAATTCTCAAGATAACAGAAACCAATCACAGGTTTCTGCTTTGGTTTTGCCAAGGAAGACATTCATTACATTCTAGCTATCCCTCTAAGAAGCATGGCTGACCTAATGAGACAAAATAAACAGAATTGTGCAATATTCACCTCAGCTGTGAACCTCAGGCTCCCTTCAGGAGCATCTGGTTTTGGGTCAATTTTTAAAGATGATCTCCTTTTAAAACAAAATGAAAAAAAAGTACCAAAACAGGATTTGTTTCTTCAAAAAAGAAAGGAAAAAAACCAAACCAAAACAACAAAACAGGCATCTGTAGCCTAACCAGAAGACTGACAGTCTAAATAAAATGACTCTCAACACATCAGATTTGGTTTTCAAAGGTTCATTCTCACAACTCTGTAGCATCCCAAAGAACACAAGTACTCTAGTTTCTCCTAATTCATCTTCCTTTGACACTTCCCTGTAAGTGCAGAATCTGTGCGTAAATCTGTTTTTTACCCATTGCTGGATACAACTAATAATAAATGTTTTGCTCTCAGGTGAGTTTTATCTATTGATTTTAGAAGGATTACATTTGACACTGAGTGGAAAATACAAAATCTGCTCTCTTGTGGGAGCAGATTTTTATTGAAAGTAGGTTCAGGTTTTTTAATGGGAGTAGCTAGATATTGAATTTACTTGTCCAACAGCCAAGCTGGACTTATTATCACACTAATGATACAATCTCAATCTTCTTATCATAACGTAAAATGCTTGATGTGACTGTAAATTTTCAAAGACAAAATTATAAAAATTTCTTAATAAGGCCGAGCTAATAAACAAATAGCTTTCATTAAACAGAGCAATGGTACTTTGCCTCTGGAAAATATTCTAAACAGCAGACTGATTATTTTTTTTAATCCAGTATGTTTTTTTAAATTAATAAATAAATGTTTATATTTTAAAGTAATAAATTAGTGTGCATTTGATCATATTACATTTGCAGTAGAAACAGTTCCTCATTGCTAAGAATAAAAATAGATTATATTCTTAACACTGCATCTGACTTAACACCATCCCTGGAATAGGGAAGGTACCCTTTGTGCTTCTGAACAAAAATGGGGGTTTTTAAACTCAGAAATAACTTGCAAGTCTCAAAGAAAAAGACAGTTTGAAAAATACAAAGTTCTGCATGATGGTCAATTTAAAAGCAGAAAGCAATTCCCCAGGGCAGTATACTGAGATATAAAGTTTAAAAAAAACAGTGCTTCTACTTTAGGATTACAGCAGCAGCTGGCAGTGAAGAAGACAGGGGCTTTAACAACATCTACAGCCTCTGAATGTAACAATTTGAATAGCAGGCACACTTACATAAGGCACAAACTGTTATTTGTTCAGTTTTCAGTTATGGTTTGTTAAAAGCGTGTCCTAAAAATGGAGAGGGAAAAAAAAAAAAAAGCATAAAGCTCATCTGAAGCCTCTTATTTTTAAAGATTTCAAGCCCACCAGCAGTAAATTGGTACAGACAGCTCTTGCAACTTGCCTGGGTGACTTACATGCCAGAATTGTGCAGACTGATGCAAGGGACACAAGAAATTCTGGGAGATTTTTAGAAATTAAACAAGGGCAAAGCTTTTGCTGGTTGCAAAGAGGCCCTACCTAGCACTGACCTGCACCAGCGCCTAGCGGATCCTTACTGACACCTGGCTGGTTAAAACTCCTACGCTGAAGTGAAGCTGCTGTGGCAGGGGCACACGGGGAGGCTGCGAGGGGAGAAGCTGGACCAAGGTGGGACTGAAGAGAAGCCGACAGGAGAGCAGCCCCCGCAAAGCAGAGCCAGGGAAGCATCAGGAAACTTCAGTGCAGAAGGAGGGGTGGCTAAAGGGTGTATCAACTACTCTGACCGGGTAACAAGAGGAGTTTAAGAGTTATCGCTACCTCTATATAATACCATTCTCATAATTTGATTTAAATTATATGACTGGAAATGCCTAATGTAGTTTGGGCTACAATTTATGTTTTCTACTCAACTGAAGTATATTTATTACAATTATACTTGATACGAGATGGGTTTTATTGTTTCTCTAGTGCTGCCAAATTTCATCTGTCAATATTTAGGAATAAATATCAAACATCTTTTCAATTAAAATAAACACACAAAGTCACATTATTTGAACATTGTGCTAAAATAATTCAGAGTCTTTGTGGGAAAACCTTTGGTGGACAACATTTAATTTTATTTGTATGCCCCCATTAACATAATAAGCATGTGTTTGGATACAATTATATCCAGCTGTGTTTTCCTTTTGTGTTGTTTTTTTAACTGGACTACCACAGTTCAAATAGTCAGATGCCTGTCAGTGTGTTCTGCTGCAAGATTCCCATTTAGTGTGTAGTATATAATTTGCATACTAATATTGTAAATAGTTTTCAAACAGATTTCCTGTAAGACTTGAGAACTCTTCTATATGTGTAAATAGATTGCTTATTTCTTTCAGGAGTAATATTCTGTATGAAAACTATTTCCCCTCAACATAGGCAGAGGAAAGCCTTGTGACCTTGTTGAAATTGTCATACAGCAAGATCATAACCAGGGCAGCATTTGGTCCGCATCAATTTTTAAATATCTGGATGAAAAACTGTCATACATTCACTTAGATTTGCATCCATCTATTAGCATGTCCTTATCTCGAAGTACAAATGCCATTTTAATAATTTACATCAAAGGACATGTCAGTCCAGTCATGATAAATTCACTGTTGACATAAATGGATACAGATAAATAATATAAAAAACCACATATAGAGGAATTTTAATTCCTACTTCAATTACTGGATAACAATGCTAGCATGAATCCCAAGCAGCACCACTTCCTACAGATGCTGTCTAGGAGGATGCATACCAGGATTCTTCTGAGAAACACAAAGGAAGGAGAAGCCTTGTCTGTAAGCACAGGTGGTGCCAGAACTTACATGCTATGATCCGGCTATTGCTGGCATTTGAAGCAACCACCTGAGAGTATATTGAGTGAAAACAAAAATCCACTTGATACCAATATTCTTTCCCTGATAACTGTGACAACAGTGAATGAATTAATTAAGCCCTTGTAATTGTGCTACAGTGTATTAATTTTCTGAAACCTGTAGCAACTCTTTGGAGGAATTAATTATTTACAGAAAATGGCATGCCTGAGCCGTGGCACATTTTCATCCAAGCAGTGCAGATTATGGAGCATTTGTTGTCTGTTTGCTGTACAAATTTGCACACTCCAAGCACCCTTTTTATTGCCTGGCCACTTAACCAAAATCAATTGCTATCAATGCCTTTTTGTGTAAAAATCTCTTTGCCGTGATGTACTCATAATTCTAAAAAGTGCAAAATGCACGACAGCAAATTAATATTTGTAATTAGGTCAGCTGAAGTTTTGATGTCTTTTTCTTTCTCAAAGAAGATGGCAATTTAACTGTGAATCTACTTAAGCCAAAATAGCCAGAAGTTTTCTTGTATCTGAGACAAATATACCCGTGTATGTGGGAGGGAATAAGCTCATGCATTTCGATAGGCTGGGAGCTGTCTGTATTGCTGCTCTGTGGGAAATGATCTGAAGGAGAAGCTGAGCATGAGTCAGCAGTATCTCTCTGCAGCAATGCAGACAAACCACATACCCAGCTGCATTAGCAATAGCTTAGCCAGCAGGCAAAGGAACAGTTTATTTCTTTCTACTCAGCATCACAAGGAAACTTCTGGAACACCAAGACTACTTTTGAGCCCCACAAACAGAACAAGAAATATATTCCAAATGGGAAAATCCAGTGGAGGAGCAGACTTTTTTTATGCTTGAAAAAGGGAAGAGATAACCATTGTCTTCTGTGCCTAAGGGGGGGCTTACAGAGATAGACATTTTTCAAAGCTGCACTGTGGAAGGACAGGAGACAGTAACTCAAAATTGCAGTAAAGAAATTTCCAGCCGGCTATAAAGAAATATACTTCACAATAAAAGTAAGAGAGGCTGTGGAATGTCCATCCTTGGTGATGTACAAAACTTGTTTAACCCAAGTGCCTGGACAACCTTATTCACCTTAGAAGTTAGCACTGGTTTGAGCAGGAGGCTGGACTAGAAGACCTCCAGAGGTCCCTCTCAGCCTACACTTCTGTGGTACAGCCTACTCTTCACATGCTGCAGGGAGTGAAATTCAAATAATCCACTTCACAGAGCACTCCAATCAAGTATTCACGTTGCTTTGAAATTCATCTCCCTGCCTTCCCTGCCCCACAGCAGCTGAATGGAAACAAGACTGGGATTTGCTTCCCTACAGCTGCCTCTGCGCTGCAGCAGCCTATGGTGCGTGCTCAACCCATACAAACAAACCTAGGGTTGATTTAAGGAAATGTAATGTCACACTCTCTTTAGCTAAAAATACATAGGTGCTATTTAAAATAATTACTTCATTTCAATATGCACACCCATAAATTCAGAGTTCATTAAGGCAGTAAATATTTAGGCAGATTGATTCACATACCTTGTGAAATTTCATTGCATTTCAGTGTCAATACACCATGAAATAGATATTTTTATTTGTTTTGCAGGCATGAGCTAACTTGTTAAGTTTAATTGCAAAATATTAAATTTCAAGATCTCCAGGCTTTCAGAATTTAAAGACTGTAAATTTAAATTATGGACCTGGTTATACACATGACAGATCTTCTCTTTCACTGGAAAAGATAAAGTCAGATGCACAAACATAAAGAAAAAGCAGAGATTGAAATCTGTCTTTTACATTATGTGAAATAGAAGATTATCACAAAAAACTAAGCTTAAAATTTGAAATTTCCCGAATGTCAAATGTTAGAATTGGCTTTTGCAACTATCTATTCTGCTATTTTTGTCATTGCTGCTATTCCTGTCATTTTTCTAGGAGTCTTCTAACCCTCAACAGTAACTATTCATATCACTCACTTTCTTAAGTAAAGAAGCTAATTAGGCAGTGAGTGATAAGCAGAGAGACAGAGTTCATTTTTAGTTATAAGTTTTCTATTCTAGTTTACTTGTGCAGCTATCTGAACAGTGCATAGTTAAAAATCAAGGGGAGAAGATTATTAAAAAAAAAAAAGAAATGGAAGATTACAAAATAAAGAAATGAGGAGAGGCAAAAAGAAAAAAATCCAGTGGCACTCAGCTGGAAAAAATCAAAGGAGTTAATAGCTGGAAAAATACCCGGATTGACTCTGGTTATATGGGAAAGATTGTTTTTTCTCATACACAGTCTAGCATCAAAGGAGACATTAAAATCCTATATTGAGTAAGTTGTCACTAATGGTTAAAACTGAGGCTATCATAAAGAAAAACACAGGCTACATTCTCCTGCAATGCACCAATTTTTCATTTCACAGAGATGGAAGTTATTCAAGTGTGCAGAACCCACTAAGGCATACAAGGAAAAGTTGAAGTTTAGGTAATGATCATCAGGGTATTTTGGGATTTAACCTCATTTTACACACTTCAGGGTCAATGAATAAAGAGGCTTCTCCAGTGGAAGGGCTGCACTATTAATAACTTTGCTGGTGAAATAGGAAGTCTCAGAGGAACATTTCAAACATAGTGTGTACAAGCAGTCAGGTCTTTTAACAGGATTTGGAAAAACAGCTGTTATCTTAAGGCCCAGCCAAAGGACAGCAAAATTTCAAATTTGGCTACAAATTTCAGAAAATGCGTTTTTTAAAAACGTAGCTCACTTTCTAACTAGAGATCAATGAACCTCAACTGATGAAAACAAATAAACCCAGAAGCCATAGCTGCCAGAACCTGCAAGGATGTAGGACAATGTACTGACAGTGCTGCCAGGGGAGATCTCACCAACCTCTGTTACACCACCCAAGGCAGGAAAGACAAACCAGTGACCACAGGGCTACAGGGACCACTTCCTTTTGGTTAGAAAAGGTACTGCTACTTACAACTTCACAACTTAATCATGGGGTTAATTTACAATCAACTAGGGGTACCTAATCTGAAACACTCTTATGAACATTATTACCTCCCTAAAAGTGTATATTTTAATTACTGTTTCCATTTGGTTCAGCAGTTCTGTGAAAATAACTCTGAGAAATCAAGTGCGTAAACACTGGGAATTGAAAACACCTCTAGTAAGAGGATCCCCAGTAAATTAGCAGATGCCTGAAGAAAGATTAAAAATATTATATTGAGTTGAAGTCTTAAAACACAAGTGGTGGACTTTTTTTTTCCACTACGTAGCATAATCTCATAACTACAAACTCTAAACTAATTGGATGGGACTAGCTACTTAATGATTGTAGTATATAACGTGATAATACTTAGCATTTTATACACACAGTAGTAAAAAATATGATGTTATATGCTACTTGTAGCAGTATCCTAGTCCAAGCTTCCGCAAAATTAATTTTAGCACAACTATCTCTCTGGAAAAATGCCCTTTTGATTCAGCTGTGGCTCTGACAAACAAGCACTGGGACTGGACTGCCAGGACCTGCTGTTAAGTCACAGTACTTTGTAGTTTCAAAAAGAAGCAAACACAAAGAGACTAATATTTGGAATACAGTCCAATGGCCATGGTAACCACAAATGTAAATTTTAATAAGTATGTAAGTTTGATGACTGCTTTGGAAAGAGCTCCTGTCAAGATTTTACCTCTCTACAACTCTCTTTTCAGTTAGAAATTACCTCCTCTCAGAAGTACAGAGGTATAACGCAAGTAGGACCTTCCAGTTACCGCCTAGGAAACACAATTTTTAGGAAGTAAATCCCAAGATTGTTCTCAAGTATAAATTCTGTAGAAGCATGATTCATATTTCATTCCTAGAGGTCTCACAAATTTGGCAGATAATCAGGGAAAAAATTACTAAAACCTGCTTGTATCTACAGTCTTTTCATTACGTATGAGAGATGTGTTATGCTTCTAAATACTATCTTTTTGGGACTCAGGACAGAGTAAATAACTGCAATGTAAGGATTCCATGTGACACTGAAGTAAGTGAATATAACTTGGATCTGGACTTGCATAGAATAGCCTCAAATATGTTCATATATCTTAATTCAAATCTGTTTTTAAAACATGCAATACATCTGTCAATATGTTGCAAATATACCTGAAAATAGCAATCTCCAGTCAAGTGGTACAATGGAAACAAATTAGTTGTACACAGCTTAGCTGCTAAAACCAGCTATCAGCAGATAACAATGTAAAACCTACTGGATTTTAATTAAGTAAATAAAAGCTTTTCATTTTTTCTTATTCATTCATTGGACTGATATTTCAGGCCTCAGAATGTTCAATGTAAAATCTTGTTGAGCTGCTTCCTTCAAAGGAAGGGATTGTCTTAATTCGTAAGATTTAATAAAAACTTCATTAGGATTAAGTGTTCTCTTCTGTTGAAGGTTTTAGCAGAGAATTATGCAGATAGCATTGAATGAATTTAAATGCTCAATACATGTCCTCAATAGCTAATTTCATTTTGACTCATTAAAGAACAGAGATAAATAATAAAAAGTTACAGACTTATTTGTTAAGCTGAAATGAATGATCAATAAACCTTATTATGTCATACACTAGAAACATATTGATGGAGAAATACTAAATTCTGAAGTTATGCGTAAGTTAAACCATCCATCATCTATAGTGAGCCCCACATGGAGGACAGAAAACTTGCCATTGGGCCAATGAGTAAAATCAATACATCCTTTATTCAACGATTTTGTTCTGCAATGGACCTAATCAAAACACAGAAAGGTGTGTGGATAAATGGATAAAAGTTTAACTGTGAATTGTTTATCTTGTTTGGACAAGACAAATGAGGTTCAAACATCATCAAACGAAGGAGAGACATTTGATCAATTAGTTTGATCAAGCTTTAATTATGCTTGCAGCAAGATAAAAGAGATGATTTTCAAGCTAAGAGATGGGAAGTCTCAACATAGACTTTAGGATCACTTAAAATTTCAAAGGTTTTAGCATCTTTCAAAAAAAAATAAACCTACGCTGTACCAATTTCCACTTTATACTTATTTGCGTTCTCAAACTAGAGTTTGGATCTTTTCCCTGAGTAGTATCAGGCACAGAAGGAATTCCACTGGCTGTGCAAATGAAAGACCTGTTAGAAATAGGAGAAAGAGAAACATGGAGAAATTTGCAAGAAATATAATACTAATGAATGAAACCATAAAATGAATCCATAGGAGATAGAATATCTTGAACTATTACAGGGATTGTTATATTCTCACATACTTGGTTGTTTAAGGACAGATCTTGTTGAAAGCCAGGCTTTCACCTTAAGAGTACAATATTTGATCATTGCTTCTAAAAAAAAAAAAATTAGTAGTCTGCTTCACAGAATCACATAATATGCAAAATGCATAAGAAAAGGATGTTAAAATTCAGTTCTTGAGACAAGCCATATGAAATTAAACAAGAAGCTGTAGCAAAGAAAATACTACTGCATCAAAGTTCTATGCTTAAGTCTTTTGTAAGTTGATTAAATTTCTAGTTAGTCTAAATTTATGACACACCATTTCAGGTTTGTAGTGACTGGTTTTTGGAACCAGAAATTGTTGCACAGAAATTAGATCTACTGTATTTATTCAAGTGGTGTTTCAGTAGTTATAATTTTACTTAAGGCCGTATTAATATGATTTTTGTGTATGTGGAGATTCCAGTATTTATGACACTGTTGCACAAGGAAACTTGTAAAATTTATCTGTTTTGTTGCCCCTATGCTAAATACTCAGATTCATTATTGCTTTCTCAATTATTTTTTACCCCAAAAGACAGGACTGCTGCTTTACAGATCCCATACAGAAGATCTTAGGTTATTCACTTGAAAAGAAGTGGCAACAGAAAAGTCTGACACAGGTCTCTGAAAACGTTGATGGCAAATAGAGGTGACATTTAGAAATTGATTGCATGCCTTCTGACTTATAAGAAGATCTTTACAAAATGCTTTGGATCAAAACAGCAAACTTAATTCCCACAGATACAAAGATCAATGCATAAACCTTGTACTTATAAAAAAATTCCTTATACTTACTCATTCAGGTTATTTTCCTAGTTTCACGCAGGACTAGGTCTTACTATAAACCATATTGCCATATCATTTTTCTGTGTCCTTCCACTATCTCATCAATTAAATGTTTTACAACTTGTGACCTCTCAGTTTGAACTTCCAAAAATTCATTTTGTTGCACTGTTCCAAGAAACCTGGCTTCTTTTTCCCCATCTGCCCCACCTTTACTCAAGTATCAGACTAAATAACAATGTTAAATAACATGTACAAAATATTCCACAAAGGTCTTAGTTAGCAGGCTAGCTAGGTTTATAAATATGTGCTCCAAATACGTGGAAGTATGGATTATAAACATTATTACCATTTCTTGAAATGAAATCATTGTACAAGGCTTTGTTTCATTACCAGAAGGGCAATTATCTGAGAGTGACAATGGCTGCCGTGGCTGCATTCTCTCTGCTCTAGAGGTAACTCCCATGCAAGGATATATGGTCAAACAGATGCAAAAGAAGACATGAAAATTGTATATATATGTAGTGATATGTATGTATATATCTCTAGAGAAGTTGGATGGCATGATTGACATTTGCTTTCTGAAGAGGGTTGAAAATTTTCTGAAAATATTATGATAAAGCAGAGAGAAGTGTTCTCTGGCTTAACAAGTGCTTGGCCCAGAGAAGTCTAGCACTGAATGTGAAATGCAGGAGTGCACCATCTTACCCAAAGTAAACTCACTGTTTTGACAAGTCTCTGAGGCTGATCTTGAAGGACAGAATGGAAAAATCATTAAAAACCAATGGGTTTTTAAACTGCCTGGCCCTCAACACCTGATAATGTTACCTGCTAACTCAGATGTTGAGGGTCATGTTCAGACCACCTAAAATACAATTTAAAAATATAAACAAAGAAAATTAAATTAATGGAGATGGAATCCCATAAAAAGAGAGAGAAGCAAAAGATGTGGGATGTGTGAAAAAGTTTAAAATATTTGAATACTGTTTTCCTAGTTTGGTGCTAGAAGACAATGGCAAAAAACCACCAAACCCAGAAATTATACATATTTCTGAATTTTACAGCAACAGTGAATTATCTTAAACCCATCCTTGCTCTTAATATTGCTGCTGTCCTGACTAGACACACTCATCAAGATACTTTGGCTTCCTTTATTAAATCACACAAATACTGCTGTTGATTTTCATAGAATCATCTCGGTTGGAATAGACCTTTAAGGTCATCAAGTCTGAGCCTTATCAATATTTTATATTCTTTTTCTTCCACAAAGGACCAAAATAATCACCATAACTCCGCAAACTAGTGGCAGCAATGTGAAAAGAATCCTTGTGGATTGCTTTTAACCAAGTGATAAATGGCAGAATGGAATATCACACCTTGACTCATGCTCATGCTTTATTAAATCACACAATGACTAAACCATAGCCAGTGTTTAAACTCTGGAGAGGAACATACGCCAGTGCAGTTTTCTAGCACACCTGTTGCGCATTTTACATCTTCCTTTTAAAAACAACTGCACACAAACTTGCTAAATGTGACTGTAATGCAACCAACACGGACTGATGACAAATGTTAGATAGGTATTGGAGAAAATGAAATGTTTTTTCAACTAATTATGGTTACAAAATACACAGGTGACTTTAAGAAGAAAAGGATACTTCCCCCATTATTTTCTGAATTAATCTGAATCTCAACAAGTATCCAAAAGGCCTTTTTTATTGCATGAATTTATAACTCAGGAAGAAAAGTGAATAATTTGTAGCAGCAAGCCATCAGCTGTCTTGCTTGTTACCAAAAAGAGTTAATTCTACAGCAAGCTACATCTACTTTGCTCTGACTGTATTTGGCGTGGGTTTGAGAATGTTTCAGAGGATTTACTGCCTTAGTACCTGTTTGTCCCTTTTTAACAAGTGTAAGATTATGGGGTTTAAAAAGAGATAATAATTCAGGGAAGCTACAAGTTCTCTTTAAAGGCTTTAATAAGGAGCATGACATTTCTTTTTGAACAAAAGCAGCTTCTCAATTTCTTTCTCCTGGAAGTAACTCACTTCTCCAATTTAGCTCGATTTGTTATTGTTTTTTGACTAATACCTTAATCCTCCAATTCTTGCTTATTTCCACAGTTGGTTATCAAAAGCAGTTTCAAAATTAGGAAAAAAATACACTTCCTAGGCAGCTGGAAAGAAGAGAAAGACATTTAAGATATGTTTACTCTGCCATCAAAAAGATAAACGCATCACTATATGTGAATAACATTAATCTCAGACATATGCTAGATACTGGCTCTACCTTAGAAATAAGAGCATGGACTTTACCCTAGGTCTGCTGCTTGGGATAACAAGGGAGTTTACACAGCTCTCCCTGACACAAATTCCCGTGGTTTTTCTATGGCTGGTGTCTGAACTAGTAAAATTAAAACTTGCTCAGGAATGTCTTTGCAGGCTGCAGTACCCACAGCTGAAGCGCAGCCATACTCCTTTTAACTGCAAGCTAAGATCTTTCTACATAAAGCAGAAATTGGGATTTACAGAAATTACCAGGACTGCACTCCATATACCCTGAGATACACATAACAACCCTCTCCCCCCCCCAAAAAACCAGACAAAAATCACCCCCACAGGGAAACCGCAATTAAATAAATATTGGAATGGAAACTAAACAGTGAGATAACAAAGCTCTTCTCTTAACTATCTCTCAGAATAAAATTGAGGAAGAGATGATTATTTGAATAAAACTTTCCAAATCCAATTTCTCTGATTCATCTCCAGGCATCATCTCTGTCTGAAAACCTAGAAAAAAATGATAGGCCAGCCAATCAAAAGTAAGTCATGATGACTTTCAAGCATTTGTCTGTCCCTCAGTTAGTGATATAAATCTTCCAGGACCTTTGTAATCACCTGCAGGGTTGACTTTAATTTGGGATCTATGAAATAAATGTGTTTTTTGAGGCAAATCCTCTTTTCATGTCAAACCTTGGTTCATTTCCTTTATTTTAAACTTCTGAGTCACAGTCATGTTTCTGATAGCCAAATCATGCTCTTTTCCTGCACCTCCACTCTCCTGGTTTCGCGGTCATACAGCTGCTCTTTTCTCATGTATCCCATTCCTGTAGTGCACTGATGCACTGTTTTTTTAGTCACTTGCCTCCCACTTCTGCCCCTTTCATCAACTTAAAGTCGAAATACAGTGCAAATGTAACATTCATAGATTGTGTTTGACATGTAAAGCTTCTGTATCAGCACTAAGCTGGGTAGGTAAGAAATAAAGCAATAAAGCAACTAAGGACCAGGACACCTGCAAGAATACCCTGAAAAAAAATTTTTTTACTCACCTTAAAAGCAACCAACCAACCAACCAAACAAACAAACAAAAATAATGAAACATTTGATCCTCAAATCTCATTTTCAGTAAAAAAAATTACATTGGGATGGATTTTGAACTATGTTGTCCCTGCCCCTAGCCTCTGAATTTTTATGAAAAAGGTAAAAAACTGTAAATAAAAAGAAGCATTATATACAGGTTCTTATCCAAACATTACCTTTAAAAACCATTTAAAAATTTAGTTCTTCACAGTTGCAGCATCATTTCTGTAAGTTTTTGGGAGGCCTTTGGGGGGGCTTAGAAATACATTACAATTGTAATTAGCTCTAGCATCACCTTCCTCTTTTCAGTCTGTTTGTGTTTTATCTTTTGTTCTTTTCAAAGGAAGCTTGTGGCTTTCACTATGACAGTAAATTCATAACAGTGTTTTCAAAAATATTATTTCAATGACTCCTGAGAGGAGCAGGTTAGCCAAAGCATGAACCTCTCCATTCATCTATTTATATCTCCTAAAGCCAGGAGCCTACGCTGCTGACTGTAAGCCAGTCTTTTGCCTCTGATATTTCCTAGGTATGTTTACAGCCAGATTAAAAACATCTGCTGGACCAGGCAGATTTATCCACAGTTCAGCCAAAGCTCTTAATCAGATTCAATTTCCTCTTGTCCTGGTCCCTTTAACTCTCTTGAAGCTTCAACAATTCATCTCTTCCAAACCTGAAAATAACATCTCACTCTCAGATTCAAAACCTTAAATCCATTTCTGCAGCAAAGTAAAAGCTCCCTGCACCTTCACACGTCTCAGGTCCACAGATACGTTGTGTGTATTCCATGTGTAGCTCCAATCAACATCAGACGGCAAATCACTTTCTGCCCTCCTTCCTTATTTTATGTCAGTGATTAGACAATAATGTCCCAGTCTTCTTGCATCTATTGCCTGTGGTTGGAATCTTACACTCCAAGTTATTTTCTCTGACATTCTAAATCCTACCTAAAAATCCATTTCTTCTATGGCTGCTTCAGTTCCACAGTCACAAATGTAAGCAGACCATGTTCAAGTTTATTATTTTTTATTTAACCTTTCCCATTGCATTCAACTCATGTATCATCATCTAATTTTACTTCCCCCACTAAAAGTAGTTTTCCCCAGTGTCTAAAATATATAGTCCATGTATGATTTCATTGGTAATGATACCAAACTGTGTACACAGAAAATGAAAGCTTAACTCGAGATAAGGGAAACAGATACTGCTCTGCAGTGAAGCAGAAAAAAAAAAAAAGAAAAAAGAAAAAAGAAAAAAAAGGACTGTTTAATTGGAATTACTGTAGCAATTGCCATTCTTTCTCAAAATTTTAGCTCTCAAAGGTAGTTGACAATGGAAGAACTTGTTTTTTAAAATTTTGTTTCAGATGGACTTTGACAAAGAACTCAAATAAATCTTCTTTAGACCATGTGTGACTCCCACGGCTCAAAGCCAATATTTAACCTTTATGTAATTCAAAAATAGCTTGGAAACATGACTAGAGTGAAGTTGAAAGGCTTAGCAAGCAAAAAAGCAGACTTTAAAAATAAAAAAAGTCAGACCTATTTAAGGGTATTTTTAGTTATGCTGATAATTTTGGTTGTGTGACTCATACCTCAGGAAAGCTTTGAGATGATAATAGTCAGAGACAGGTACCTTATGATTCAGGAAATCAGGCACAACAAATCTATTCACTGAAAATCGTGAACTGGATGCACACACATCTGCAGCCTACAGTAACAGATTCATATAAACTCCAGATCCTAAAAAAAAGGGAGGCAAGCCCCAACGCCTCGCCCTACTGCTCTTTTACTTGTCCCCAGGCTACCCCAAAGACGCACAGAGGCTGACATTTATCTGTGGCCCTTCTCACAGATCCAGGGGTCCCACCAGCACTCACCACTGGACGGTGCACATCCCAAAACGCTCGTTCCTGACTGTCAAGAATCTTCCTCTCTATCTTGTCTCTCTTCTTGTCAACCCTGTCAACGTTACAGGATATTTAAAAGGAACAGTGTTGATGACAGTACTTTTAAACATAAAAAGTGTCCAACCACTTTTCCCCCCATTCAAAAAGCATGCAAAATGAAAACTACTCTTCTCCAAAGGAACTTACTTTGCTTGTGCTTCAGCTTGCATAAAAATAAACTCCCATTTCCGAGCAAATGCTCGCTGTAGCCTGGCCAAACTTTCCTGAAAATATAGCACAATTTTAGTGGGTTAGGTTGCAAGTTATTTACTCTTTAATAGCTTCTGGCTTTATCTTTCCCTCTTCTCCTTGCCTCCCCCTCCCCAAGATGTAATACAAGTCATGATATTTGTGTCACTGTAAATGGACTTTACTTATCTGATATAAAGTTTTTTATTGACACCAAATGAGATGGAATGTTTTTGAATGCCTTGGCTATTTTAGTTTTGAAAGTCTGATAAAAAGGGTAGATGCATCCTTCAGCAGAACATGGGATTTCTGAAACATTTTTATATACTGGGTGCTGACTTAGCAATTTTGAAACAGTACATAAAAACATCCTTGTTTTGAAAATACGTAATGCTGAAAAATAACAGCAATTATTTCCATACTGGATGATCCACATGACAATTCTTCATCAGTCACCTATACAAATGGTTTCCACTGAGCAATACTGGCTGCCATTTTTTGGTAGTATAGACAAACCTCCACAGCTATCCTCATTTTTCAAAATACAGACTATAGTTCTTCACTACTGTAAGGAAATGTATCTATCCTACAGCCTACTAATAATATCAGGAAGAAAATCTATAAAATCTTTGAAAAATTCTTTCCTCCATTGATGCTGGAACATTTCCACTGTCTCTAACAGAGCTTTTTCAGTCTCTCCCCAGCTTAAACAGCAGCCGTATGCAGTGCTCTTAACAAAAAATGTGTTGTTTTTACTATATTTCTATGCATTGCAAATGTACCTCTGTGCCACACTCGCTGAAAATAAAG
This sequence comes from Acanthornis magna, assembly GCA_036785705.1. Taxonomy (NCBI): domain Eukaryota; kingdom Metazoa; phylum Chordata; class Aves; order Passeriformes; family Acanthizidae; genus Acanthornis; species Acanthornis magna. The sequence goes on along the minus strand of JAWUZG010000040.1, from coordinate 18,956,182 downwards.
ACTGCAGAAAGAGAAGACTTTCTAGAGATCTTGTCAAAGGCTCTCATGTATTGTACAGTGAAGGGGAATTTTCCAAGGCATGTAAGTATAAAATGATGCAAACACAGTGCAGTACACAGAAAAACAAGCTTGTGCCAGAAGCAGCAGCACAGTGCGTCAGCATGGGGCTGTGGCTGGAGGATTTGGTGTGTCGAGAGGCCTGGCTGACTATCCTGCTGTCAGGTCACAGCAGCACAGCTGGACAGCTTTCAGCACAGAGCCTGGGCTGTTTGTGACTTTTATGTTGACAAGCTCATGAAAAATTCAGGAACTTTTTGGGAGTAGAGTCGGAATTCAAGACATCTCTCTCCTTATCGAATGCCATCCTCACCAGCTGATCAAAATCCCTCTTTTTCAGGCTCTTCCTGGCCCCAATTATCTTACCTTGCCCGAGGCACAGCACAACTGTCAGGGAGTAGGAATGTCTCTAGTCTGACCCTCTTTGCCTCTCATCTAGCTGATGGGAAAAGGCTCAAGTGTCAGCATCACTTTTAAAGAATGAGATTTATATCTCTGCATCTCTCAAGTGCTTTTGGAAACGTCAGAGATCCCTCGTTCAAACCTCAAACGGTGTAGAGAACAACTGCTTCCAAGCACTTCATGGTGTACTTGGATTTTGTGAAGTTATTTGTGATCCTGGCATGGTGATCTGAGCAGAGTAAGATTAGGGATGGACTGTAATCTCAACATTTGTCCAGTTGGCCTTCACTATCGTCTCTCAAACATGATTTAGGACTACTGAGCACTGTTAGACCCACCAGCTGGAGAAACTGGATAGCTAATAAATTTTCACACATAATGCCTACAGTTCTCATGCTTAACTTTATTTCACATGCTCATTAGGCCCAGCAGAGAAATTACCTTTTTGCCAGGTACTTACAGCTTCATAGTCTGCTAGTTCTAGCCTTGCTTTGTTTTGCATTGTCCGCTTGCAGAGGTAAACAGCTGGAACAGAACAAAATAACACAGAATTTGCTACTATCTCACAAACAGAACAGATCAGAAATAAAGGCTTCATGTATGGTTTAATGCTGGCACTTTTTGGTTTGATTTCTCCCTTTGTTCTAAAGAGCTTTAAATATGGGATCAATGCTACCACTATTGTAACTGAAATGATGGATCAGATACAGAGGTTCATTAAATAATAATAAAATCTACTTTATGCAACAGACATCATATGCAAAATGCATGAAGTACTTGAGGTCAGGGTTTTTTAATGGCCAGGGAACTAGAACATTAAAGAAAAATGACAAAAACATTTTTCAAACTGTGTGTGTATAAATCATAACGCATAAGAGTTTTAGCAGGACCTGCTTCTGTATTAGTCAAACAGGTTTTTAAGAACATGAATACATGCTTTTATTTATTTTTACTCTATATTTAGAAAACACAAACTTTCAGCCTAAGAAGATTTTAGCTAAAAAATAATTCCAGATAAAATTCATGTCTCATACAGATTAGTCTGCTACAACCAATATTTAAACCAGAAAATAATATGAGACCAAAAAAATGATAAAAAGTGCTTCATCTATTAGATATGGGAAAAAATATTCTTTCATTTATTTTCTAAATCCAAAAATCCTTCAGGAGACATGTTCTGCCTCCACTCAGACAGAGCAGAATCTTTCATAATGAAATGCTGAGGTACTTTTTCAGTAGATTTTATTTAGCAGCAAATACTTCACAAACAACTCAGAATATTTTACAGTGTCCCCCACCAGTGAGACCATGAGTGCAGCACACCTCCTAATTCTGCAGTATTTACCCACTTCACTACTTCAGAGCACCGCTCATGGGCGAGATGGAGGAATCTTTAGATCGGTGTAGGTAAGAAAACCTTTTCTGTTGTATCTACAATGAGCAAAGAGAGCTCGCAGTTACTGGGTGTGCTTAGAAATGTTCCTGCTCCCTGACTGCCAGCTTGGCAACTACAGGAGGAAATATGAAATATGAAAAATAACTTCACAGGGAAACTTAATCCTTCCTAACTAGGAAGAAGGAGGTGCTCATTGTAGATACAGGTTTGAGTATTAAGGTAGTCCAACCAAATACAATTTAAGATTCCATGGAAATATTTGTTCCTGATAAGTCACCTGCAAATGCATGCAGTCCCACTCCAGTGAATGTTTTATTAGTTGAATTGATTACAAGCACTTCTACCTGCAGTTACAGGTATTAGTTGATGTAAAATGAAGTTATACTTTAATGCAATTTTTGTTTTTTCTTCCCCTCCACTTATTCTGTGTGTTATTTGGTCTATTTTCTTTCATAACATTTTACTTTCCACTCTCATAGAAAGTCATGGTCTCTTTCTCTATTCCTTGAACCCCCATATACCCTCTGGTTCCAAAGCAGTTTCTGTGTCTACAAAACCTACAAGGACAAATATGTATCCATGTCACACACAGCAGACAGACAGCTTCTATAGCTTTCATGCATTTTAATATTATTATACAATTGCACTAATGAATTGGCATGCATGCTGAAATGTCACAAAAAGATGAGGGGATGAATTTTGGAAATTTTGCACCTAGGTTGCATTCACAATCAGTATATTGGTAAGAAATTCTTGAGGAGACAGATGATCTTTATCATTTAGCTTCTTTTACAGTGAAACATTTTCCTCTTTTCCTTCAAATTTGGTTATTTCAATGAAATAATTTTTAAAAATCCCTAAACCCCTTATAAATATTAGCAATAAAATACATACTTAAAATAAATGTGTAGACAGTTCTGAGAATTCCAGGGGTCAAATTTTGTCTACCAATCTAATACCACCTGAACAGAAACAAAACAATCTCCCTGTTCCTGCACTTGATCAGGACTTTTAAACCAGATTCTCTAGTCCCAGTACAGGAACTTTTAGTTAGTTTAGCTCTTCTTTGAGTCCCATTGTGGGCAAATTTTGGGATTATATTTCCTGCTACCTCCTACAAAAATTGTTGGTGCAGAGGTGGCTGACTGCTCATCTTTCTGTCAGGATAAGTTTCATCAAAAAGGTATCTTCCAGAACTGAGATTTCAACACTGGAGAAACAACCACCAGGTCACCAGGAGAAGAATTAGCTTGACACATTATTAATTTAATACTGTGTCGTCACTGTGTAACTCTACTGCATTTATTTTCCCTGTAGGATTCTTTTAATGACCCTCTTTGCTCCCAATCCATAGCAAATAGTCCATATAAGAATGTTTGGTTTTCATTATGAACATAACTTGGCCAAGGCTCAAAAAATCATGTTCATCCTTCAGATCTTTTTTTATTTTTAATCTGAAATATTCAGATCCATTCCCCTTCAGGAGCCAAACACCCTTCAGGAGTTATAACACCTGTGGCTTGGATTTCTTAAGTCAGAAACGTTCCTATGTGCCATAAGGCAGAATATGACCAAGGAAGATTTAATATTGTGGGAAGCACAGCACATCCACTAGTGTAGAAGAAAATAGTGCTGGAGGACATTTCTACTCTGACTCAATGCTCTACTTTGCTCCTGCCTGCACTGTTGCCAACCTAAGTCCTTGCTTACTTTCCCTTGCAGGGCTGCCTGCTCTTGCCACTCCCTGACAAGGGTGCTGGAAAATGCTCGCCGTGGGGATGAATGATATACAAGGAACAGGGTCTGATTAATAACCTCAATTCACTAAATATGGACTGCCTTATGCACTCTTATTTTTAGAGACAGTGTATTCTGATGGATTCTGCAATCAACATAATTGCCTCTGCTAAACTGAATTATATATTAGATGCTATGGTTTGTGCTTTAGAAGTGACTGATTACCATGAGAAAACAGATTCGCCAATAATTTTAAAGGCCATATTAATTTGTAATGTTTCATAATGAAAGATGGTCAGTGATGTTTATAAATAGGTATTTGAACAACAAACCAGCATTAAGTGAAACACACTTTAGTAGCTGTGCAGTAAATACAGTCTGCAGGCTCTTGAAAATTCTGTTCAAGCATTCACAAAATATGAGCAAATCTGAGAGTTTCAAGGGAGACTGCAAAGCCAGAGTTGCATAAAGAGGATTTCTGTGTTTTCCCTCTTGTAAGTTTTTAAACTGTTACACCTAAAAAAACCATTTTCATGGTTAGCTACCTTTGTTTCTTGTTCTTGACTGTTCACTTGTGCTTGAAAGCTCCTAAGAAACCTATAGATTTTTTCTTCAGATAAGATCATAGAGCTTATGACGGGTTTCATTCTAGACTCTAGAAACTGGACTGAGTACGCCTTATGTTATACACACTTACTCAAAAAAACAAAAACTAACAAACAAAAACCCAAACAAACAAACAAACAACAAAAATAAATTTTAGAAACAAACAAAACAAAAAACATAAACAAACAAACAAACCCAAAAACAAATACAAGAAAACCCAAACCAAAACAAAAAAATACCCACAAAACAAAACAAAACAAAACAAAACAAAACAAAACAAAAAACCACCAGAACTTTCACCAAAACTCACACTGGAGAATTTTATCTTGTTGCTAACAGGGGCTAAATCTTTGGTTTTGCCACAGTGGAGAAAAGGCCACAGCTAAATTCAATGGAAGTTCAACTGGGCCTCTGAAGTTCATGGATTATGCCAGCTACACACCCACCACCATGAACACAAACTCCTTACATAATTGTCCCAGGGCCAGTGGTGTCACAGCTTGATTCACCCCAGATGGTGGGCATGTTTTCAGTGAACACTCATTATTTCCACTGATGCCAGGTTAAATTTATGTACTCTCCAAGGCAAAATCCTCTTTTCAGAGCCAGTGTGTGTAAGCCTAGTCCATATCTAAAGAGCAAAGGAAACAGAAAGTTCTGCAAGGTCTAAGGGTTTCCGACTGCCCTGCAGGCAGACAGTTCTCCCTCTATATGCAAGTGCCTGCTTCAGATGGAGAATTACAGGACAATCAGCACAAAACATGCCTGCAGGATGTAAAGCATGAAATTAAATATCTTATTTAAACATTGGGATTTTTAGGGCTATTTCATACCATCTTTAGGTCACCTCTGCTTTTAGTCAGTAGAAAAAAAAATGCCCTTTGCAACAGCTATTGAGTTTCATTTAGTCTTAGAAAATTATTACAGTTCTGGGGTGGACAAATAGGTCACCTCAGAGCCTTGTGTATCTATAAAAGAAACACACTCTTTATTGAATGCTAATAACATTAAGTCAGAAGGAAGACCATGATGACTTATGTACATTAAACTGCCAAACTGTCACAACCTTAACTTATGAAACACTCCTCTACTCTATACCTCTACACTTCTCTACTCTATACTCTTTGACCTTTTTCTTTCCTATAACACTTCAGGAAAGAAATTTGATTATAGGTTTATGCAAGAAGAGGACTTTCTTACATAAACTGAAGGCTAGAAAGAAACCAAATTTCAAACTAATAAAGCGTTCAAGAATTTGAAAAAGGTAAATTCATCTTCAACATACAGAAGTCCCCAGATGATGATGGCCTCGGAAAATCCTGCAGGGTGACAAAAATGGGTGTGGGAGAAAGGTCACCCAAGCTACATGAACTATAGGATCACACAAAGCATATCCAGTTGTCAAATACAATTTAAAATTGCACCCATTTAATTATTTCATGCTTCTTGATATTATCATTATGCTTTCAGCTGTCATTACGATTACATTTTCAGAGAGTCAGAAAGCCTGCATTTCCAGGGACAATGGGCTGGAAAAGGCATGCAAAGTAGAGCATGTCAGAGCGCCAGCTTTGCTGCGTCCACACCTTTCTGGCCTGGACCATTCATGGTGATGGGGACCTCAGCACCAAGGTTCCATCAGGGTTAGCATTCAAAGAGCCACAGTGCCCAGCGTTCCAGGGACAGTGGTGCTGGAGAAGACACACCATGGTGATCACAGCAGCATACCAACTTCCTCCACACCTTTCTAATCTGGGACACTCATGGGGATGGGATGGGGGAAGTCATATGAGGAGGGCTGAGATCCCTTGGCTTTTCAGCCTAGAAAAGAGAAGACTTAGGGGAAATCTCATTACAGTCTATTGCTTTCTTGTCAGGGGAAGAGGAGGGGCAGGCACTGATCTCTTCTCTGCAGTGAAAAGAGACAAGGCCTAAAGCTGTATCCAGGGAGTTTAGGTTGGATATTAGAACACAGTTCTTCACCCAGAGGGAGGCTGAGCACTGGAACAGGCTGCCAGGGAAGTGATCACAGCACCAGCCTGACAGAGCTCAAGCAGCATTTGGAAAACACTCTCAGGCACATGGTGTGGTTCTTGGGGTGTCCTGTGCAAAGCCAGGAGCTGGACTTCAATGATCCCTGTGATTCCCTTCCAACCCATGATATTCTATGAAACCTATTTAGTTTACTCAACATAGTAACTTGAAACCAGTTCTGAAAATTCTAAGTTATGTTTATGAATCTCAGAATTCTGATAAGGAATTTTCTTTCTATTTGTAGGGGACCTAGATTCAGATTATCAAGGCTTTTAAAACAGTACTGCAGAAACAGCTACTTGGATCTGTTACCCTTTCTTATGTGTGCATACAAATGCATTGGCCAAACACATTTTCCATGCTCCTCATATTACGGGAATAAGTTACCAATTTATGGAAAGAATATTTCAGGTAAGCACAAAATTCTGAAGTGGTGAGATGACTGGAATGCATTATCAGGAAATGGCTCCTGCTTACAGAGCCCTCATTGCTGTGGTTTGTCAATGTCAGAATTAACAAGGATTAGAACAAAATTCAGGCCATGCTTGTTGAAGTAAGACTTTCATTTCATCATTTATATGCCAGAGATAGCTTCTAATGAGTGAATAATATATCTCTGCAGAGAAATATAATGGTATATGAATTCAGAGTGGAAAAAATACTCTAGGTCACCTCTTCCACCTTTCTGCTAATGTAAGTGTCTTTCCTAAAGCTCATTTGATTCGGTTCTTTCCACATCAAATTTTATGCATGGCAAGCACTGCCACCAGCCACATTTTTCTTGAAGGTCTGTTATTCTTGGTAGACTGTACTGCTCACTTGGCCCTGCCACCAAGATCTTAGTCAACATATTCTGTATACGTAGCTTCCTAAAGGCAAGTCATTCACTTAAGGGGTCACAACCCAGTCTTAGCAACAATTTAGAAACTTGAGTTCTGGTGGGGAAATTCTGTTTTGTACTACACCTAGAAATCCAGAAAATTTTTAGAGACAAGGTCCTTAATGAGGGGATCTCTATTAAGAACTTAAAAGAATTGCTTGCAGGAGTCCTTGATGGTATACTCTGACATTAGCTGTTGAGAAAATGAGAACTGAGAATCAAGATCTGAGAATATAGAATGGCAGAGCTCTCCAGAAACTATCTACACATTCTTGTTAAATTCTCATGGCATGAATTTTAACAAATAATTTTTTATTTATATATGACAATTTGTATCAAAAGTGCTTCTCTGCTACCAGTTTTGCCCCAAGCTATTGACTCATAGTTTCGGGTTGGTTTCCAGAGATGCTGAGCACACACAGTGTTCCAGTAGAGTTGAGGTAAGCAATAGGGATCAGTATTTCTCAAACACAAATCGCTTGCTAATAAGCTGTTGTCAAGGAAATCCTTCCTGTGCATTTGGGCAAAGAAAATATCTAATGCATTCTCTGTACAGTTCTCCTTCCAAACAGTCCCTCTATGGTAAAGGGTACGGGGAGACAAATGAGAGAGAAAACTCCCAGACTAATCAAATTTTCATAGAGGGATTTGAAGCTAGGCATGTAAAATTAGTAGGCAATTAACTCTGAAGAGAAAATTATATGAAAATTTTCAACATGTGAAAAACATAATATATGATTGCAGTTACTTTTATTGCACTATGTTTGTTTTAGCACCACTGCAAGTTTTGGAGAGAAGAGGGAAATGAGGCAAGGGAAATGGCTCTTGTTCAGGACACAGCAGCAGAGGCAGAACACAGAGAGGTCTCTGTCAGTTTACTTTAAAACAATAAGAAAGTATCATTAGGAAAGAAGTTTGGTTCAGACTGACTTGTTAGCTGATTATCAAGTAAATTTAATAAGGAAAGACTTGTGCTTTCGTAAAAATGCTGGAGGACAATGAAACAACCGCAAAAATAAATGGCTACCTCATTTTACTGTAACACAGGCTAGATAACAAAGCCATGACTATTTAAAGAACTGCAGCATTTATCCAGACAGGTATCTTAGACTTTTAAAGGGAGCAATTAATTAAGACTTCCCCCAACCCCCATGATTGCTCTAATTTCCTAGGTGATTGCCTTTGTAGTACATGGCTTTATTTGGCAGGCTACTGAAAATAGGTTACATTTTCAAAACTTGTCCTTCTTCACAGCAGCAGAATTTAAGAATTTGCTTTGAGCATACAGAAAATTGGTCTCATTTAGTATCTTTTAAAGATCACATGGTCAAGTGCTCTTAAACTCATGTTGCATTATCAGTTATTTACTGTGTTCTCCATAACTTACCAACATTCTGCAGCCCTTCTCCACGTTTAACTCATTGGAGAGAAATGCACACAAATAAAATTACAAGGCTCAAACAACATCCTGTTGCAACTATATAGATGCAGTTGACTCTTCTAGTATGAGTCCAAACCTCCTTTAGACTGTAACTGACTGTGGCACTTTCTAAATTTTATTCTTTCCTTTGAGCATATTTCTTTTTTTTTAATGTGAATTTAACTGTAAGAAAAAATCTGATATGTCACAGACACTTTTGAGTCTAACCATCAGCAAAAGTTCACTAGAGAAAATGAGGAAAAATTACTAATTCTTCATACTTTACAGGTCTGAAATTCTTATAAGTCTCTTACATTGTCACAACTATGTTAAACTAAGCCTAAGGAATAAAAAAAAAAAAAAAGCAAATAATTGCTATTTTGTTGTGAATGGAAATTTTCCTTAAACTTTCATAATTTTTATTTATTCAAAAAAGAGAACAGTAGTGGACTAAATGCCTTAAATTTGCAACAGCTGTGAGTCACCAAGCGTACAAGAGAACCTGACAGGCTCCATGGGACCTGAGACCAAATGCAGATGGAATAACAATTTCATGTGGCCTTATATTTCCCCTTTCTGGGCTGCAATTGTCTTAACAAGCCTCCATATTTAATTATGTCTTAATGACATGACCTGTTTATAATATGCCAGAAAAAGAAATCTGTCAGTTACAAAATAATATCTGTAAGGAAAGAGAAGATAATTACAAGTAGGTCACATGCTCAGCCACTAGCTGTGTTCATTTCAAGAGCCATTTTTTCTGAATTGAGATCCAATTCCATTTGTCACAAAACCAAATCATAATTCAGGAACATGATTGAACTCACAAAGTTAAGGAGAAACAGGAAAAACAGAGTTATTTGAACTACACCGGCCTTAATATTAGTAGTTTTTATGATGATGATGATGATGATGATGATTATTATTATTACTTATTTTCACTCACATAATGGCACTAAAACCAACGGGATTCTACATGGAACAACATGTCCTGCCTGGGTGGACTCCAAGACATATGGCATTAAAATGGGACTTCAACAGATGGAACTTAAGGACCTGCCTTTGTAAAAATTATTTGCAGTTTGAGGAATCTCTCTTGACAACTCTTAAGGCATGATTTTCAAGAAAAAGGAGGAAGATTTTCAGTACTTTGTGAAAATTAGCAGTTTCTCAGTAACTTCAGAATGATCATATTCAATATCTTGGAAATTACAATCAAAAGGCTCCATATTCCATTTTAAGATAAATTAAATTAATCCAAGCCCCCTTGTTGTCACGATGACATAGCACTGCACTACAGCATTATGACAATGTGTCTGTGGTTTTTTTACATTTTGGAAGACTCTGTCTGCATGTCTTTTTTAATCATACTTTCTACCGAAAAATATATTTTTAAGACAAATATTTTGTATTACGAGCTCACATAGATCAAGTTCTATTTTAGAGAAGATATTAACATATTATACAAATATGTAAGGATTATTTGTTTCTTAGTTCTGGTAATAAACTAACACACAGTATCTCAATCCCATTTAATTTCTCATTTAAGATAAATTATTTTCCTGGCAGTATGCTACATTCTGGACAGTAGCCCGGCTATGGGTGAGTAATAACAAATGGCTGGGATTAATTTTTAAATTAAAATAAAATTCTAGTGTATTTTCAAAGGCTTGTAAAATTAGGTTAACACTAAAGAAAGTGGTTTGCTTTGTTAATAACTTTGATAAAGGAAGATTACAGAGAGTGTTTGCTTTTTGCTGTCTTGAGAGACTTCTAACGCCTGCCACAGTCATTAGTTTTAGAGGGCACAGTTTCAAGCTTGTTCAGGACAAGTCCATGAAATTGGTAGCACTGCACAGCACCATAATTCATGATAAGTATGAAATGCATTTGCATATCTGTAAAAACATAAATTCTATTTACTACTGTGCAAATCTGCAGAACCTATTTGGTGTACATTGAGGTGATATTTATCCTTTAATATTCTCAAAATGTTTCAAACCTACTTTAGATTTGCTTTGCTTTCTTAAATACTTCTATTAAATATTTTGACTTTTCCTGCGTTCTTCTGATCACCATCACAAGGCAAATGCTAATTTCTGGGACTCAGAAAATGCTAAACTACTAAGAACAGTATTGAAAAGGTGCCTTAAAAGTTCCTTTTCCTGCAAATGCCCTAGCGCTATCCAGTTCTGGTGACACATAGCCACCTGTGGTAGCTCCAGTGCAATGCTCTGGCTCTGTTGCTTGGGGAAGCAGTGACTGTTTTTCTTACAGGATTGCACTTTTGGGTCATCACACGGAAGGAGCAATAAGATAGTTTGGAGGGTTTGCTTCCCCTTCCTTCTCCCCTCTGCAACAAAAGAGCTTAAATTCAGCAAGTGGAACATATTTAAATCTAAAAAGCTCTCAAATGAGTACATTTACTGTTCAGCAAAGGCACCTTCCTGCATGGTGAAGACTGATTCCAAGTTTAATTCTATGTTCTGGCATGCAAAACCTGGACAGATTGTACAAGTTTTTTATTTACTAAAGTTCATAATTCATTGACCAATCCACTGATCAGCTGTGACTGGAAGTTCACGTCTCCTACTTTAGGCTAAAGGATATTAATAGAAACTTTCTCAGCCTGATCTGAAGTTCATTATATGTTAAGCATATAATTATTTATTAAAATCACCCCCATAATGTGATATACATTACAGTTGAACAACTCAATGTCTCTTAAACCACAGTAAATTACTTGCTGGTCTTTAACATATTAGGAGACTATACTGAAGTAATAAATGGTAAATCAGTCATTTTTCCTTCAGTGATTAATTTCCTCACGTGGACTGGCTAAGCACACACACGTGGTAAGAACCCCTACTCCTTGGGAGCTTTCAATAACTATTTACTGTATATCTACAAATATCAGCAAAAAATGGAACATTTTTCTATTCCTTTTGGACAAGGAAACTGTCACATTTTCAAACTCTACCCTGAAGACACTCAGCTCTTCTGAGAATCTCAGCTTAAAATAGCTTTATTTGGCAAATCTATTTGAAATTAAACTGTGTCTGCTGCAAAAACGAAGGAAGCACCTACTGGAACCATCCATCCCTGAACACTTTGGCTCCCAAGGGCATAGAATCCAAATTGCAAGTGAACACCTACCTGAATTTCCAAAAAGCTGTAGAAAGACACTTTCATGGTGTGAGGTTTTGAAAATGTAATCTATCGTGCACACGCTAAGTCACCTAAATAACTGACCTAGTCTTCAGATGGGCTCGGTACTTACAGTTTGGATTAGAATGAACAGGAGGCTGCCATAGACCCACTTTCTTTAAACAATAGGTCACTATTTGATGTACAGAGGCACCTAATTTTATTATAATTTTTAATGAGATTTTGCCTAATACGTTACTACCTATTATCACCAGATTTTGCTGCCTAAGCACACATCAGTAGTTATAATATATAATTTATTAATAAACCCCCAAGACACAGGCAAATAAACAAGGTATTTTCTAATATAGTTTATATTATAAGCATATTAATTTCCACAATAAGTAATTTTCCACATGGTATGTATCAGAAATGAGAGTTCTAAACTAGGCACATCTTTGGGTCTCAATCTGATAATAACCTCTCCACAACCATCAATAAAGTGTTCTCTGCTTCACTGAGATTTTCTCACTGTAAATAATTGCACTTGCTGGAGCAAACAGAGGATGTAAATGGCAAGGTTTGATGAGTCTTGAATTTTGAGGTTTGGGTTTTTTTCTTTTCTCCTCAGATCCACTCCAAAATATGACTTAGACAAACTTCTGGTAAACTTTTAAAAAAAGGTAATAACACAGTCATTTCAATATTAGCAGCTGTAGCACAGGAATTACATTACATATAATTCTGTTTTAAACAGTGGGATGGTGAAACAAGACAGACTGCAATGATGGGTTCATTAATATAATGCATGATTTCCAAAAGAAATAGGAAATATTTCTACACTGACCATAGTCTGTGTTTTCCGGCTCCCAACAATTTGATGGCCAAAAATAGGGTGTCTACGGACAAAACAAAGTAGGAAACTCAAGTTAGACAATGCAAGCATTATACAGTCCTTGGATCGATACCGGTCTTCAGAATCGATTTATGTTTTCTGTAGATCTATTATGCTGTTAACTTGATATTTTAGAAATAGGCATCAAAATGGAAAATGACATTTGTACACCTGTTTAACACACTAGTGTCAGAACAATATTGAAAAAGAAAAATAATGTGCTCTTTTTGTTCTCAAATTAGGGGAACAAAACCCACAAAGCTAGGTAGTGAGGTTGTCTTTTACATCTTCCCTAGAAACACACCTCTCACATGTCCTGGAAAATCACTTTTAGAAAGCATAAAGACAGAAGATCCTTTGAGGCTCATTCTTGATTTCTGAGAGTTTTCATTAGTACAGATTAATATTCAATATTCTTTTTTAGGAGTTATTTGTTTAAAAATGCCACTAAAATTTTTCACAAAGATACCGAGGTCTACTTTTTAATAATTGTTTACCAGTTGTGATTTAAAATGTGGGTTTTTTTAAAGGGAAAGACAATAAAGTACCAAAAAGTACTTCAACACTGTGCTTAATAAAACTGTGCTAAATATATTGTTAAAAGAATTCATTTCTAACAAATGAAGAAATCACGACTGTGTAGGCATTATTCATACAAATAACTTCATTTCTACAATAGCAACTTTTTGTTAAAATGCAGATTATTATAGCATTTTTACAGAGCACATCATCTCCACACAGTCCATTCACTTAAGAGCTGAGCTCCATGATCCCTCTGGGTCCCTTCCAACTCAGAATATGCTGTGATTGAGTGACCGATCTATATATATATATATATATATACATACACACAGGTACAGAGAATTATGTAATATTTGAGCAGTTGAATGAAACTCATTAAATGTGTGAACTGGTTTGAGTGGTATTTCAAAACACAGGTGCTTCTTCAGGAAAACCTTCTTCTTTACTCTCTATTTCTTATTGTTTTTTCTCAAAAATCTCCCAGCTGCAAAAATGGAAACCTCTTTGCTGCCCACTTCCCTTCAAAATTGTTTTAATGTTAATCTGGAAACTAACAGGGCTGAAGGGTCACACATTCACACCAATTGTCAAATTAAATATATATTGTGAAAAATCTCTCAGTATTGTAACATTAGCGCATCAACTTGAACAGAAGCATTTCAGAACTTGCTATTTATCAAGCAACAGCAAGAAGCTAAAGGATAAAAAAAGAATTATCACAAGCTAACTTCAAAGGCTAAGATGTGCTTCTTGCAAACTGTTTTGTACTTTCTAAGGGAGCAACAATAAGTAATTCTCTGATCAACCATTCCTTCATAGTGCCACAGAATCCAAAATGGCCAATAGAAGCACATACAGGCACAAATGGAAAGAAGAGGAACCCCCAAAGAATGAATCGCAGTACTCAGCACATTTTGGAGAAGCAACTATAAAATTAATTTAATAATGTGATGCATATAAAGTAAAAAGTCACCATCATTGAAATATACAGTTTACAAGCTCAGGAAAAGAGAATAGCTCTTCCTTAGAGGCATGAAATATATCTCCAGAGAGGCCCAAGAAGAAAAGCACAGCTACATCATTTCTCCAACAGGAAGGTTAACCTTTGTTCACAGGTACAAGCTGAGCTTCTGGGAAAAGTATATAGTGAGGGTTACTAAATACATAGAAACCGTATCTGCTCAGGCAGCACTTCAGCTCAAACTCCTCCAGTTGTTGGCATACTTGCTGCAAAATCCATATTAAAGCTCCTCATGCATACTTAGGATTTCTCTTGACAAATTACATATACTCCCATCCCAGCTGAGATTAAAAAATAAATTCCATCCTCTGATTTAGAGAAAAATCACAGAAAATGCTTTCAGCTTTTCTTTCACAACAGGCTATGAGCAAATACTATATATTCTCAACTATATGTTAGTGGTGTTAGAGGAGGACTTTGTTGTTTCATACATAAATGAAAAGCTATGCATGGCCAGGGTACTGTTTTCAGCATTTATTTGAAATAACACATTTAACTTTTACTGGAACTTGCACTTGGTGGTGAAGGCAGTGTCGGCACTATACAGAATATGGGAAAGGGGACATGATCTTCAGCGCTGTGAAATGTTGTCACTTTAGCTCGCTAGGAGCCAGAGATGACCAAGGCTTTTCTAAAGGATAGAAATGTGCATCCTAAATGTGGAGAAGAGACCACGGAAAAAAGCACAAAATAATACATTGCCTACTAAGGATGAGTCTAAGCCTCCCTGTGCCGGGGAGATAAAAGCAGAAAAGTTAAAACAGAACACGAGTTTTAATTATCAAAGCACATGATAAGCCATATTAAAAGGTTTCAGTGATGTGCGATAAGCTAAGACAAAAAGAAACCCCAGTAAAAGGCAAACATTACAATATGAGAACGGGGTTCAAATGACAGCTAGCACAGATAAGTAGAAAAGATTATTAACTGTTTGAGTGTCCAGAAGGAGGAAGACTGTGTGCAGATAAAGTCTTTCTGCCCAGGGAACGACACACAGGCGTGAGCTGTCCTTGCCGATGCTCGGAGCTGGGCAGGCACAAGCTGTCTCTGAGCTGCAAGCCGTGACCCTGCCTGCCTGGTGCTCGGATGCATTTAATGGGACTTGCTGAGAAGCACAGCTCATCCTCTCAGGCACTGCAACGTGGCCAGAGCTGGCCTCCAGCCAGCCAGCTCCCAGAGGGAACAAAGTTCCATTCTGCCTGCAATCAGCTCTGCGAACAAGCCCAAAATTAATTTGGACACGGAGATAAGGCTACAGGGCAAAGCATAGGGCAGAAAAAAAAAAATCAGGGAGGAAAATATTTTTATGAGGTCAGACAGTTCAGGTTAGAAGGCTGATGAAATTCAGCACAGAAAGCTTAAGGATTTATTGCATTTTCATGTGGGTAAACTGTGTTTATTTCTGAAAAAGCAAAAAAAAAGAAAAAAAAGCCTCTCCAAACTAAAAAACTATAAAACTATCCCTGGTTACTCAGGACTGTGATTTATATGCATGTGCAAATATTATGATGAAATTAGTGCTCTGGTATTTCTCTTTCTCCTCTCTCTCCAGTCCTCTATAACAATTGCTATCTCACTGGTAAGAGTTACCAAAAATATTGAACTACCCACATGATGTTTAAAGGGGTGCAAGCTACCTGAAGGGTAATTTATACATGGAAAAAATATTCATTCAAGTAACCTTTGAAACATGGACAGTTATTTAAAAAAATTACATAAAGCATAGGAGCTTCAGAAGATTATAGAAAAAAGAACTCTGTTATCCAGAAATGATGAGAAGCTTAAATTTTCTTTCTTATAATCTTTCTGTATCTGCTTTCTAGATTGAACACTTGTATTACACGATATGTTTCGAATTTTTGAAAGCTAAAGGTTACTAATATTCGGAATTTTCAAAAACATGTTAGGTCACTGACACTGTAAAACCCTACTAGATGAGAAATATACAGTAGATGCTAGGTATTTTGACCAAGGCAAAGTCCTTCATTACTTACCACCAATTAAAGACTTATGGTATCACCCTGAGATATCAGCTATAGCTGCTGATAAAGTTGTATTCGAAGAATAGATACCTATTATTCACTTTCAAAGCCAGAAATGGCATTGATGTGTGCAGAGACAAGGCAAACTGTCCTAGAAACAGGAACAAAAAAATAGGGATAAGGGGCAGATTAAGATTTACACAGAAAGTCCAAAACACCAAGAAAAAAATCTTTAAAAAACCCTAGACACTGAAAGTAAATCACGGTATAAAAGTCAATTTCTGATTAATGAACTTTTGCAATGCTGTGATTGTACGGACAAAAAGCACGAACAATAAACTTGCATATAGTTAATATGACTGATGCCTTTCCAAAGGAATATTCCACATTTTCTTGTCTAATCGCTTGGTTTTAACAGTCATAAAATTCTGGTCTTAATCTGAAGTTTACCTTGCTCCCTATTACAGACATCAAACAGTTTAATCACGTAACACGTGATGATAATGCATGAGCCAAGTTTACGTTTCCATTTCTGTTTCAAATGTCTCCACACAATTTCACGCTCCAGATATTTAACAATCTCTGAGAAGATTTTGCTAGAGAGGTTATCCGTGAAGACTACAGGAGAAAGATTTGCTTTGTTCAACACAGAAGGATTAGGAAATATGAAAAGCCTGATAAGAAGATCCTTGGTCCCATGGAACGAGGTCAGGAACGAGAATAGGAGGCATGTGCAAAGGAAAAAGCTGCCTGTTCTCATCTGATCTATGAAAAAAATCCCACAACAATGCAGAGAGGCTCTGCTCACATAAACTACCTTCTAAACAGCTGGACTATGCAAACAAAATTTGGTTCAACTATTTGTTACAAATCCCATATCCAAGTACACCGTAGAAGAATTATAACATCCCTTGCAATGCCTTATATTCCTATAGCACAAATACTACGCAAACTGTGTGCCTTGCTTCATGATCTAGACAGCCATAAGTGAAGATTTCACCCAGGAGAGCTATGGATGTGGTATAACATGTACCACAACTCCATTTTTAAAGAGAAGATTATGAAATACTGAGGGGTTTTGGTTTTCTTTTTTGAGTGTAGAAAACCTAAAGGAGTTATCATACTGAAGAGTTTTGCTCTTCCTCAGAAGGAAACATGAAGCAGTTCATCATGAAGAAGTATTAAACAGTGAACATTTGTCATTTTGCCATGACATCCCACTTATAGCTGAAGGAAGGTGGGTGGCAGAACGGTTTAGGGAAAGTCAAGTACTGTTTATCAGCCCAGGCAGAAGTGATGCTGCCAGTTTTTATCAGTATGCTTTTGAGGCACTTTGTTTAATTGTAGGTGTGATTTGAATCAGCAGCCAGGACAAGTCAGGATCTAGAGGAATAAGGCTTACCTAGCATTGCAGATGTGATTGCAGATACTTTTAAGCCTTCAGAACAAGAGAGTCACAAGGTTCTTTATGCCATTGACAGAAAACTTGTTTTGCACACGCAAACACATACTGGTTCTCTTGCTTTATACACTAATATCATTTGGTAAACCTAACCACATAAATCCATAACCCTTCTGTTAATAAAGTCATATGAAACAAAATCCATAATAAACATATTTCACAATAAACAAATTGGCAGCAGTGGCTGCTATATATTCTAAGCAATCCAGTGATAAAGCAAATAGATCTGCGTTGGCTCTACCTCAAATCAATCCATAATAATATCTCAGCTAATGAAACAGCCACTTGAAAAAACCAGTGTTGCCCATCAGCTTTTATAAAACATGATTAATTTCTATGCATTAAACTGTATTACCAAGGAGGGAAATCACCAAGCATCTTTCAGCTACCCCTTGTTGATAGTAATAAGAAAAGAGTTGTTGTCTCTGAAGCTGCTCCACTCTATGAAATTTTTAAAAATCCAATTACTTGGATGGGGAAGGAGTATTCAAATCACTTATAAACCTTTTTATACTACTGCTATTCTTCTCACAAGCAGCAGGGAGTCTTTATAAACAGCAGAAATCAAGCTTTTGCTGAAAAGTAGTTATGCACAGTCTCAAATACTTTGCATGGTGGATGGCAGAATTCACTGGCATCCTGTTTTGCATTCATTGCAGTTGACAAAAATGATTTCTTCGTAAAGTAAAAGGGTAAGATTGCTAGTCTAGCACTGTCAAGCCCATACAGGAAGCATATTGCTCCATGGTTAGCTCAGAATCATTAAAAAAGAGATTGATGAATTTGGAAACAAGATTTTGACTCTGTGACTCCTCTTTTCTAACCTGAAAAGTGGACGAGCATGGAAAGCAGTGGGGGGTAAAGTATGTCTGAGTAAGGAATTTAAAAAATCAAAAGTGGCACTGATGAGGCAGTCAGAAAGACACATGGATTTGAAATCTTTTTCCCTCAGAAACCTTAACAGAACCTGAATATGACAATCCTGAGCTGAAAAGACAATGAATTAGTTATTGCACCTGCAATTGCCAAAGACAATCTGCCAAATGCTGGATAAGATAACCTACTTCTTCTTCATTTCTAAAATCTAGCTTCTAATAAAATCCTTCCTTCAAGGCACAGTAGATGATCCGGAAAGGCTCTGGGGAGTGGCTGAAGAGCTGTGATGTTCAGCCCCAGACTCCGCAGCCAGAATGGCCAGAGGCTGGTCCAGGATGAGCCAAGCGGCAGCCAGCGCAGTAAGGCTGACTCAGAGAGATGCACAAAGCAATGTAATCCCACCTGAGACATGAGGCGTCCACATCACTTCACACTCTAAACTGTTTTGCAGCAAAGATATTTCAAGATCCTTACTGTGATTCCTATATAATTTTATCCCAAATTTAGGCACGGGAAAACAAGACCAGAAAGGTTAAATGCATTTGTCAAGAAGGTGTTCCCTGTGATAGAACATGAGAAGGCATCAAAGTCCACACCTTCATCTTTCCAAGGTCCATGAATTTTGCTGCTCTCTTCACCAGAGTCATGCTTTCAAAGTGTGAAACTGTTCCCATTTTCACGCTTTTTCTCAGATATTTATGCCTTTCATCTTAAAAGTTACAAAACAACAGCAACATCTAACCCTCATCTCTGAAAATTAATTTATGTTAAATCATTAATTAATCTCATAAAAATGGGAGTGTGACTACGATTAGTCTCAGCCTCCTAGGAATTTGTTTACAGCCAAAAGATATTAGGAAACATTTTTTGTCACTATTAACATCGAGAGACACTATGCATTTAGGACTTACAGAGGAAATAAGCATATTTTTCTGAGGGACGATATTTCAGAAGCTTACCAGCTGAGAGGGCAAGTCAGGCATTCCTCATCAGGATGGACATATTATCACTTGTGTGGACATAAATGAAATGTCTCCATGAGTAATCCCTGGCCCAGGGAAGATATGGTTTCTAAGGTGCAGCTTGCTTTTCTTATTTGGGCCCCTCATCTCTATTTGCTCTCAGGCAGAGGAAGATGGTGAGCAAATATTCAGCTCCTTCTTTGGTCCCAGGCTTAAATTACCAGGAAAAGGCAATGCTGCTGTGTCTGTATTTCCTTATTGAGACTGACAAAAAAATTCCTCCCTTAATAAGGCAATTAATATTTAGATCCATCTTCTTTGAATTGAATTGATATCACAGAAACTAACCTAATTAACACCTGAGTAGGTCAATGAATGATCCAGATTTTTTTTTAAATTTCACATTATTTTAAAAAGCAGATGTAACTGCTCCTGATGGCAAGAGTAATAACTGAAAAAGTATAATTTTTGCCCGTAAAAGGGCATTTGTCCAAATTAAGCACAATCTTCACTGCTTTTTGCTATTTCTATACAACAGAAGGTGGTTTAGAACAAGATGGAGATAATTTTACTGTCAGGTGGGAATGTGTCACCCTCTGGAAAACAAAACACCAAGTGCATGGAGAGCATTACTATAGCTAGTCTGGTTTTTGTAGGTCAGGTCTTTGTACTGCAGAGATGTTCTGAGCTTTTTAGTGCTGGCAGGTGCATGGTTTTCTCTTTCTATTAAAATATCCATAAATTTGTGAATCCTGTCCTGTACTTTAGAGGGTAGTATTTGCAAAGCACCTGAACATCTATTCTCGTCCACAAATTGTCTGCAATCGTCCACAATCTCGTCTGCAAATTCACATATTTGCAGACAACCTTTCTTCCCATTTGAAGGTGCTCTCTTCATTTTCTAATTTAACAGTTAAATAACAGATTTGATGTTAGCCTTATTTTGGTGAGGAACATGGAGTAATTTTGCTGTTATAACTCCAGTTAACACTATGTCACCACTATGAATATTTTCTCGTCCCATACATCAACAGCTAAAGTTGCATTGTCACAACAGCAAAGTCACATTGTTGGCATAGGAATAGCAACACAAAAGGCACCACAGAACAGCAAACAGCCCAAACACTGCAGATACTCAGACTGAGCAACACTTGATTAAAGCCTCTTATTTCAGACGCATTTCTCAAATAGGTGCCAAATTCTTAAATTATGCAAATAAACTGAGACAATTTTGCAATCTAGCCCTCACTGAAGTTCTGTGCCCAAACATGGAGGCTGTAGACCTCTCTGAGGAAAGTTCACAGCAAGGTAGCTGCAGCACTCTCAGTGGTCCACAGAGCAGCTAATTCTGGTCTGAACCTTCCTTCAGTCAAACCATCGTGGCAGCAGAGGTGCTCATTTCCCATGCTAAAGATAGAGGCAGGCCAGCAGCTGTGCAGAATGCAATGACTAGCACTCCTGTAAGTAAGTACTATTCTCTACAAAATTAAGTCCTTGTATATTTTGTCCTTCTGGATGTCGCTTATGCAGACACCAAGCCAAGAACTGGAGCCTCAACCACTCCATGATTCCTTTCCTTCCTCATAAGCCTCTCCACCCATGTGCCATCTCTCTTATTTATATTGAGCACTGAGATGAATGAAGCCTCATGAGCTTAAAAAAACCCTTTTCCTTCAAAATACTCTCTCCAGGATCAAACGGAACTGTGGATCTAGGGGAGGAGGCTTGGAATGCCTGCTCTTACTATTACCCATACATACATCTAGCTTTCTGTTCTGTTGAAGAAAAAGTTTTTTGCACTTTGTGACTCACAGGATCTAAATATGAAAATAGGATAATATTGTTTGCATGTATGCAGTAATAATTCTCTTTCTTGCCAGACTGTGCTGTGTATATTTAATTATATTCATGGAAGGATTTTGATTTATACAAATATTACAAGTTTTTATGTGGCTCCATAGGACTTAAGCCAAATTATTGGTGAAAGCACTATGCAGAGATTAATATAATACAATGTTTGAGACTATGATTGGTCTCCAATCTCCATTTTTCTTCTGCATTTTAAAGATCACAGCCTCAGTTCTATTTTATTCTTGATGGCTTCTTATTTAAACAATCTTTAAGACAAAGCTTAGACCTACATATCTTGAAGACAATAGATTTTTTCCTACCAGTTATTATTTTACTGTATTCAATATAGCTAGAAGTAACAAGAAGAATTTAAAAACTCAATTTCAGAGTGATAGTCGTCATATCATTTCAAAGCAATAAATATCTAGAAAAGACCTTGGAGCAGCAATTGGTGATACTTACCAGGAATACCACCTAACAGAAAGAGCAATACAGAACACAATCTCCATTGTCAAAAGTGGCACATGACCAACAAGTTAATTCCCTCCATTGAATACAGAATCTGGTACTTTGCAGCCATATTTGTTTCAAGTCATTAAAAGTATTGTTCTGCAAAATTCTAGCCCATCAGTCATTATTAGGAAAAAAACACTTCTGCTCCCAGGGCCTTAGTTTGAAATTTAATATAATAAAATAAAACTATGTGGGTTTCTGAATGCTGTATGTGCAAGCGTAGGTATACACATACATACATATTTATGGTTCCAGCTTGTTCTGAACCATCTGCATCTTTGTTGTACACAATGGGACTGACAGATCAATGCAAAAATGTGTCTGCACTTGTTAGGAGAATACACACTACTCCGATACCACTGAGTTACCAATAAGGAAATTCTCACAAAAGAAGAAAAATAAATATTAACCTCCATTAATTATCATATTTCTGCTGTAGAATTAATATTTAAAATATCTCCCCCTTTTCAAATTAAGACTATACTAGGAATGAGAGGCAATAAGATAATTTAGTTTACTATATTTCCAAAATATTATATTAATTTATTTCATGAGGGATAGTACCACACTTAGCACTATCACACTTTTATTCCAAATATGAAAATGGTTATTATCATCTTAACACTTTGCTGACAATTTATAAATAAAATCCTTCTACCACTTTTTATTTTTAGAGGAATTTACACTCTTTACCAGGTTATGTAAGAAATAAAGTATGGTTAAATTTGCTATGAACTTTTCTGTAAAGCCTTTGAGCCTCCATTTCTGCAAGTCAAGAACATATTGAAAATACTTACCTGGAATCGATAGAAGGTGCCATCATCCTTCAGTGTTAGAACATGGTCTGAGATTGGAAAGAAATAGCCATGTGCTGCCATCAGAGTTCCCAAATGCAGAGCTTCAACTGTTTGAAGCAAAAAAAAGAAAGATAAGAAGTTAAATAACTTCATGAAAGAGCTGTCTTTTCCTATGCAATATAATGATGAAGCCAAAAAACCACTGTACTTTCCTTAACAAAAGCTTTTAGGTGTCCCACTTGTACCTGCAGCTCCACTTCTTACATTGGCATTAACAGGTAGCCTTAATGTTCACTTTCTTACTCTGAAGTTGAAAACAGCTATCATTTTTACCCTGATGGTGCAGCCTGCCTTTCTTCTTCAGAGCAGTTTCTGATTACATGTTAAAATAGTTGATTCAAATTACATAAGATCTTCCTCACTAGCTTTATCAGAGCTACTGTAAAGAATAGAGATTTCCTTAAAAGTTTCTTCTTACTGGGAAAATAGCAAATAATAACAGAGCAGTTGAGGTAGGAAGGCACCTGTGGAGGTCATCTTGTCCAACTCCCTTGCTCGAGCAGAGACACTTTGAGTCACTTGCTGAGGACCTTGTTCAAGTGTTTTTTGAATAACTCAAAGGAGTGAGACACCACAACCTCTCTGTATAATGCCCAGATTCACATTCATCCTCTAAGAAATGCTCATTTGTTCCTATTGCCTATAATTTGGCTTTCAGCAATGGCAAACACAGATTTCTCTTGTCCTAACTCTTAAAAACATCACTGCAGCACCTGACCAGCAGTCAAGCATCATCACACAGAAAGAAATGTGAGTCCTGATATCTGTGCTCTTGCTAAAAAACACAGAAACACGTATTCACTTACATTTCACCCATTACTATTTTCAATATGAGAAGACTTATTTATTTACCCATAATTCATCAGCATTGCAAAAATTTCCCTCCTTCACCCTCGCTCACCTGAAGACATTCACTCACATGGGAAGTACAGGAGAAGCAGTGGGGCATCTTTAGGCTAACCCAAAGCCAGTGAGCACATGAAAGGGACAAGAAAGAGGATCTGGACAGTACTTTACTGAGAGAACATAACCCTACCAGGGTTTATTTGGTACCAAATATTTATTGCCACCCCTGTGTTCTTGTCCCTCCAGCGGAGCCATTAGAAAATACAACACACCCTCTCTGGCAGTGAGCTCTCTGGCCTGAGGTAAAACACCACAACGCTGTTAAGATTTTTCCCAGTTGTAATCCTACAAGAAATCTCTCCAACAAAAGGAAGGGATTTGCTTTGCTCCTTGTGCTTGTGATGTCAGTAAATCCCCATCTGAACTTTGTCCTAATTATTATAAGGTTATATATTTTTGTTATTCATTCATTTCAAGCTGCTAAATTCTATTTCCCCTTGAATCAAAAGTTTTGAGTCAGTGCTTTCTCTAGCGTGTCAGTCACTGAGTTTTTTTTACTTTGTTTCAATTCATCTGCATTTTAATTTTATTAAGCTTTTCTTTGTTCTTCACATTGCAACTTATTGCCACTTCCTTATTTTTGTATGTATTTTGTATCTTTGTGGAATGAGAAAAAAATAAGGAAGAAATGCGCTGACTTTTCTAGAGAAAGGCTTTCTCAGAGAAGGGTGACAGGACTTGCCAGGGACACAGATGAGAGTGCATTCTCTTCAGATTTAGCATACACTAAATAGGCTCCAGATTTGTTTCATATGCTTCCTGCATTCTGAATTGTAATACTTTTCAAGATCACAAGAAGTTCACATTATTTCCTTTTATCCAGCAATTTTTAGAGCACATCTGGACTACTGTGTCCAGTTATGATTAACACGTCCACAGCAGTACAAGAAAGCCATCAACAAACTTAGAGTGAGTCCAGTGGGAGTCCAGCAAGACCACTGGGGCTGGAGAATGCACCCTATAAGGAGAGGCTGGAGGAGCTGGGCTTGGTTAGACTGAAATAAAGAACATTTTGGGGTGTCTAGAAGTACCGTTACAATACCTAAAAAGAAGATTTTAAAATGAGGGAGACACTATCTTTACGGAGTTTCAGGACAATAAAGTGAATAAATAAATAAATAAATAAATAAAAGAGACAATGGCAATAAAATAAATCAGGTATGGTTCTAACTTTGAGCCAAGCAGCAGGAGAGGCTGCCCAGACACACTGCAATCTTCATCCTTGGAGGGTTTCAGAACCTGAACAGATAAAGTTCAGGGCAACCTGTTTGACTTTACACTGATTTGAGCAAAGGGTTGGACTATAGAGGTACCGAGGACCCTCTCATCTGGAATTATATTACAACTCTGTGACTTTACATGGGTCAAGCAGAAGTGGAACACAGAACATAACAAAGGGATGAGGAAAACTGGAGAAGAAACTATTTGAAAGCTCCTGCCAGAACAGCCTATATTCCAGGCAAGGTTGGATACAATAGCAGTAAGAGCTTGTATTTCTCTCACTGACCATTGAGTCATAAACAGAAGTATGGAGTCACTACTAGTTCTCTGTGAGAAACAGGAAATAGTGACCTGGCCTTTTTCAGAAGTCAATTAAAGTTATTTAAGGTCTTTATTAGTCCCAATACCAGCCTATATCTCTTCTCCAGTTATAAATGTAAAGTAAGGTGGTTATACCCTTACCTCAGGCAATCTCATTCAAAATCCACACTAACTCAGTGTTAAGGTGTATCTTTGTCTCTTCAGCCACTAAGGCTTAATATGAACATATAATCTTCTATTTTTCTTTCCTTAACTAACAGACAATTAATTTTCTTTTTTAATGGCTATCAATCCATCAATTTATTCCAGTATTACATGAATATAAATGCACAAATATTCCCTTTTAATATCCACCTAAGATCCACTGTAGATAACACTTTGAGTGTTACAAAATTATACCCAGTAAGTAACACCCACGAGATTGTATTCCTGCCTCACACCAGGCTCGTAGAGGACCAATGCTGATGCTCTCTGTGCAGCAGCAGTAGGGCTACAGCACAGACAGAAAACTCAGCTCTCAGGCGGTTTCTAATCTCCAAGCAAGAGGTTGTGCAGTGTATTACAGAGACTACAAAGGCAACACTTTGATATCCATCTCAATTTGCTAAAATCAGACTGAAAAATAACTCCTCTAAGAAGCCAGTGAAGTACAACAGTAGGATTTAGGAAACAAGCCCATGAGCTTGAAAAGGGAAATGAAGCCAGCAGCAGACTAACACAACATGCCTAAACAGACAGCTTCTGTATCTCCCAGATATTCCTGTGTATGAAGTTAGAGGATTTTAATTTAAGAAGCACATTTCATCTGGAAAAATGGCAAATACAGATTAGGAACATCAAAAACTTCTATGAAGTGTATTAGTTAAGAGGAAAAAAGTCTGAAAAAATGCTTTTACACATAGCCAGGTAGAAGGAGTAATGTTTATATGTATTTAGAACAAAAACTCAAAAAATCAGAGGAACAGACTTAAAAATAAATACTGGTTTTTTAGATGGCAAGTGTACGCAGATGCACACAGAAATATGACATCTACACAACTATTATTTCCCAATCCTCAGTCACCGTGTATAAAAAATATGCAATGTTAACTACATCCTCAGCCACACCCAGATAGCCTCACTGAGAAGGCATAATTCAAACGGCAGTCAGCTGCTCTACAGTGAATAAAAACTGTTGCCAGAGACATCATGTAAAAAATCTGAGGAAGACAGAGCTCATGGAGGTGTAAGTGGTAGAACAGAGTAGACTTCAGCTTCCTCTACTCGACACCTTGTTTTGAAGACATGAATTAACTGATTTAAGGTTCCAGATACTTCAGTAGTTATACTGTGAAAAAATGGAATGGCATATTCAAAAAACAAATATACCCAAACCACTATTTTGGTTTTTATATCTAGAAATAGGGAAGTGTTAAGAGTTACAACAGCTAATGGAAGAAGAACGCCTCAGGTGAAAGACAGAAATGCATCTTTATGAGCCTGTTGTATTTCAACAGGATACAAAATATTTTATATAAAATCAAAATATTGCTTTGGATGTAGGCTTGATTCTTCATGTGTATGTTATTGGTGGGCTAAATGCTCAGAAAAAGCTAAAAATTCCATGGTTCACTCTGCTGTTGAACTTTATTTAGCTGAGTGGGTGAAGTGAACAACACATGCACACAGATTGATTAGCAATCATTTTTGTGAGAAATAATATTGCCCAGCCATCTGCTGTGCCATTACAAGACAGTGATCTTGACAGATTAAATGTCAGTCACTTTTAATATACTTTGTTATACAAGAGTCAGATATTTTCAATGCTTTGGGACAATGTAAACCTGATGAAATCTAAGGAATGAAAAACATATCCTGGTGGTAGAGTTTTTATTTTCTTTTAAAACATAGTGTCATTTTCTCCTTACTGTAATAACTATTGTACAGATTGCTGATAGTTTGTTCATCTTAAATTGCAGGGTGTGATAGTATTGGTGGAACAAGTTGTTTCTTATGATAATGTCCACAGGAGGGAATTAAAAAGGATGAATGTTCCTTGTTTTTCTTTGGTATAAATGTTTCTGTGCTTTGAAACCACTTAAAAGTTATGTTTTCAGTGGCTAGTGTGGATTCCATGTTTTCTTACACATCTCAGGTCTAGAGGTGATGTGGTATCTATATTTATTTTAACACTGAAGTCCATAAAACACTTTCTGGTATCACACCATTATGGTCTTGAAATATCTGAAGCACCTTGCAGTAATCTTAGAGAAAGTGAGAAAAGAAAAATAGGGTATTTTCCAATTGTGCTCTACTTTCAAACATCCTTTTTGGAATCTGTCTTGCATTCTGTGTGGAAAGATTTCCTATGAAGAACATGACTCGAAGCATTTTGCGTCCTTAAAACAGCTTTATGGTGTAAAAAAGAGTGAAAAACCCAAACTTGCCAGGTTTTCATATATTTTCTGGATCCAAAAATGTCAAACAAATAAAAACTTCCCTTTCCATGAAACAATAAAGAGTTTGGTATTCTGGGTTTTTTGTCAAATCTAAAATCCATCACAGTACTGAAGTGCATTGCTAAGCCCCACAGCAGCCTGGAAAAAGAATTAATGAGTCAGAACTTCACAAGCACACATTCACCGTTAGTGTCGAATGCCAAGACTTTATCACTTACTCTCACCACACTCCTGCTGTCATTTCATTGCCAGTGTGAACACAAGCTGCAAAGGATTAGAGTAATAAAATACAACCTGCTTCTCACGCTGACATAAAGCGTAGGAGAGACTCACTGTCTTGGCCTGACTGTGGTGTTTAAAGAGGAGAAAATAAAACAGCTAGAAACGTTCTTGAACACCCACAACACTGCAAACCTCTCTCTTTTGTCCCATCTGAAGGACTGAATTTGTAAGGGGAGCAGCACTTGGTGAGAGTCATTTCAAGGAGCATAAAGCAGCTGGTGAGGGAAGAGGCACTATTTAACCAAACACAATTAAAGTGAGATTCATACTTGGTTTCAAAATAGCAATCACAAACCACATTATCTGCCAACGAAGCATCTTACCTAAATAGGTAGGATTTTTCTTGTGCTAGGCAGTGCTTGCTAATACCATCAGCAGTGCAGAGGCTTTGGTAGGGGCGCCCCTCAGCAGGTAAGGAGGAAAACCTATCAAAGATATGAGTCCCCACCTGCCCAAGGCATGGCAATTTCCACACCTACAGTCTCAGCTGATCTGTAACATGCGGTGCATCCCGAGTCTAGAAAGAATGATGCACACCTGAAACATTGACTACTTTCTTTGCAAAAACATCCTGCAAAACAGGGACTGTGATAGTGATAAAAGACAGCTGGGTCTTCTTACACCCGCCCCCCCCCCCCCCCCATGACCACGACACCCCTTTCTGCCACTGTCTCTGATGGGCAGTGCGGTTTGTCCTAATATAAGAACACCAGGTGGGTATTTCAGGAGGAATTTCTGGATACTCGCATAATTAGTGCATCCCAGGAATGGGGAGATGAGATGTTTGTGATTGACTTTCAACCACATCAGCCTGTGAAAGGGTATAAAATACTTCTGGAGACTGGTCCAACTGGGCAAACTGGTCTTCCAAGGCTGGAAACAGTTTCAGAGTGGAAACTCCCCTGAGCAGGGATGTCAGCAGAGTACATCCAGCCCAAAGGTGGGGAACTCTTTTGGACAGGTGAGTAAAATGCTCTAAGATCCAGTCAAGTGCAGAGATAAAATCCTAGATTAGCTACATTGAAGCTTTGTTGCTTTGTAATTGTGAATTCTGCAAGGCCAAAGACTGCCAACCTGTACATTTCTAGATGAGCCTGCTTATGTTATATGCTTTAAACAGCAAGTGTTGAGCAAACATGACATTAAATGGACTCAGCTGCACCCAGACATCTCCAAGAAGTTTAGAAAGCAGGGGAGTCTTACTGACTCAACAGGAGGGACCACAACCTGATTACACTATAATCCATGGTACTAGATGATGCAGTTGTTATTTAGATACTGCATTGGTAAGATTTAGTTACTGTATTAGCAATAAATCTAATCATAATCATCCACATAATCACCATGTGCTATTTCTCATGCCTGATCAAGAGCCTTCTCTCAATTACTCTGCTACAGGGACAGACTACCAGGCCTGCAAAAAAAGTACTCCTTGAAAAAGAAGCCGCATCTCCCTGCTAGCAACACACAAACCCTCCACTTGAAAACTTTTAAAGTATTGCCTGCTAAATTTTTATGTGATCGTTTCCCACTACATTTCAGATGATTACATATTAACTGTTGCTATGTCCTATTAAAGTCTGCTTTTACTCTCTTAATAAATTTGTGTCTTGAAAGGCAGAGCCCTGAGACCTCAAAATGTAAGGAATTGAGGTGACTACCAAAGCTTTCATGTTGACCAAAAAATAAAAAAAAAATATGGAGTTGCAACTTGAGGTCTCAAGAAGCAGACAAATGAGGAGTGAGGCGTTGGCATTGAGCAGTGCTTTGACTTCCCCTCTGAAATATTTGTGGTGTTTGTTTGGCAAACCGGAAACATGCCACTACAGAGGATGGAGGAAATCCATCCAAGCTCTAACCAACAGGTAGACTTAACTACCAAGCAAAACAGAACACAGCACAATTCAGTAACTATATTTGGTCACAGTTCGTTCAGTATGCAGTCATGACAAATGGCCTGAAAATGTTTAAAATTGCCTTTACCGTTTCCCTGTCATCTCCCACTGCAATTTTTTTAAGTATCTACAAATATCACACCAGCCATCAGGCTTTCTAATCAGTGGTGGAATCTAGCTCTATACCTACCAATGAAAGCCAGCATTTAGAAAACCTTTCTTCTAATTTCAGTATTACTACTCTTGAATTTTCCTACTTTCAATTTTGTAGAAATCACAGACTTTCTGCTCTTCTATTACTGATACTTCTTGTCTCTTTAAATTGAAGTAATAGAAGGGTGAAATCCAAACTCCTTTGAAGTATGGGTTTCCTGTTTTTCCCGCTGGCTCTTCCTCTGAAACTGCGAGTTTTTAGTTTAAGCTTTGATTCCCATGCTTCTTCAAGGCGAAATAGAGAAAGTCAAAACTTGTGTGTCTTGTTTTCCCTAATGACTCTCTGAACTTATCTCCATAAGGTATTTCCGAACATTTCACTCAATCCCCCCTCCAGTATGAAACTCTGAGCTAATATTTGAAGTCATATGTGCACTCTTTTGAGCAAACTCGCTAAAGACAAAAAAAAAAAAAATATAAAAAATACAATTACTGCAAATACCCTATTTTGAAAATTCTCTCAGATTAAATCTTGTTCCACAGTTTCAACCATCTGTAAAAGACCCAAAATATTGGACATAGTCTACTTCTTGACAGTAGTATAATTATTGTGCCTCTATTTCAGGTTTTCTTGTATACTGCTTGCCAGTTGCTGCTAGCACACCAGATCTTCCTACTTTTCTCGCCTCCAGTGGCTGAGTCTGCCGACATGTGATCAAATCGTTTGGCTGCAAATTTTTCATGAGGAAGTATGTGATTCATTCTCCACGTGACTCCCAAGAATTCGTGCACGTTAGTATCAGCCAGGAAATGTATTTCACATCACGGTTCCCTCAGACCCTGTGTGATGCTGTGCTTTCCTGGCTGCCCCACAGTGCCATTGCTTCTCCCCTTTTTTGTCCCACTCAAGGGAAGGCACAGTTGCAATTCCCATCTCAGTCAGCTCTGCTTGGACACCACAAGCACTGGAGCATTTACAAAAGCACATTCCAAGCACATGGCCAGGGGGAACTGCCACAGACAGTTTTATATCTGGGATGGGGTTTCAAAGGAGGAGACCCATCTTTAAGGCTTGGCAGATCTGGGACGTGTCCATAACTAGTGTGGTTGATGCACCACTTGGATTTCTGGCCAGCAAATAGGAAAAATGAGCAGAGGCTTTTTCAGTGTACAAAATATTTGTTCCTGAAGGAACTACAGAACATAATGTTGTTGAATCCGAGAGACATCAGCTAGTGTGGAGTTTCTGAAGCTGGGTAAGGGTAAGCAATAGGTAGCGCTAACTCTTGTAATGATTACTGCTGGCCAAGATGAATCATGGCACTTTTTTAGCCTCTAAATCCATTTTGATATGAATTGCTATTGCACCAACCATTAACTTTGTGTCATTGTCATGCATTGCTATCATAATCACAGAACACCCACTTATGACCAGGCAGTTCAGAAAATACAAAGAACATGCAGCAGCCACAGCTACAAAAAAAACTGCCTCTTTCACTGCACTCAATACAATAAAGAAGAATACAATTCTCTTTATAACAATTTTCATACCTCCAGCAAACTGAGAGCAGAAAATACTGAAAATAATGTATTTTTTTCTATGGGAAGATTTTAAAGTCCACCAAGAGTTAAAAGCTTTATAAGTAAATTGGTGTCATTGAGAGACACATCAAGAAAAATGCCATCAAAGCTCAGGAAAAGTAACAGCAAAGAATGTGGAGGTGGCTTTTCTGGAGAATAACACAGGAATGTGAGTCCCCAAGCGATCAGATACAGTTATCTGGGATGCACATACACAAGAATCCCCAAGGCAGTTATTACAAACAGGACCGCTTTTAGAGAGATTTCTTTGTCCATTATTTATAGTACTTTAGCTGGCAAATAAAATATATTTCACTGTCCTCATCAAAATGAAGGACGAGTGCAAAATTTTCAATATTGCAGAAGTCCATTTTATGCCATCCCGTGTTCCTATTATCAAAACTCCCAGTCCCAGTGCTCACTTCTCCCCTTTGCAAGGGATTTACACAGATAATTGTAGAGAACTATCAGTTAAGCCAGACAAACTCTGCTATTAAAAATATAGAAATACTGACAGATCTTAAGTAGCAGAAATAGCTCAATGAAAACCCTTTCATAAGTGCCTTTTTTTTTCCCCACACAAAGAGGCCTCAATGAATGACCTATTTCTTCTCTAGTGACAGAATCTAAATGTAGAAGAAAGAGATAGGACTGATGACAACAGCAGCAGCAAAAACTATCAAAGGCTTTAAAATAAATTGATAAAATGAACAAAAGTATCTGGGTCAACATAATGGTCAATCTGTGTTTGATGGCAAGTAAAATATTAAATCGCTGCACTGTTAGCCATAGTGTGCCACTTATCATTTAATTACCCTCAGTACTAAAGGGAAAGAGTTGGAAAATATGTCCTTAGGTTTTAGAAAGACATCCAGGGAAAATTTGGGGGGGGAAATGATGTACAAAACAGACGCCCATACAGACAACATGATAGAAACTATAAAGGGTAGAAAGAATGAAAATAAAGATAAGTGCAACAGAAAATAAAGATTTAGGGAAGATTTTTGTGGCTGGATAAAATGTCTCACAACTCTGTAAGTGTTCCTATGTGGAATTAGAGAACATATAAGGTTATGAAAATTTGGGTAACATATTATCTTGGATTCCCAGGGAGCTCTTGGCATGACTCCCCCAAATGTTTTCTAAAGGTATTAAGCAGATCATGAGAAAAGCAATAGGCAGAAAGGAGGGAATAAAGGTTAGGCACAGCACATCAGTTATTACACTGAACAGTGAAATATTGCACTGAAGTAATAATATTACACTGAAGGGGGGGTAGCCACAGTAACTGTGTTTAGAAGGTCCTGGACTGTTAGGATAATCCTAAATTATCTACAGAATGGTGTGAATTATGATATTACATCAGATACAAAATTTGCTGAAAGTATAACATAACTGAGGTCAGTAAAAAGTGAGCTGTGAGGAGATGTAGAACTACATGGTACTGATTCACTAAACAATAAAACAGCAGATGAAACTGAATTTTGATAAATGCAAAACATTTTAAATATGAACCTCCCCTCCGCTATTTCACATGCCCAGTAAGTGGCTGCACGGTAACTGCTGCTGCTGCTCAAGAAAAATTGGAGGAGTTATATGTAATTCTGTGAAAATGTGCACTCAAATCTCAAACAGAAAATAATGAATTATTAGGAATGAAATAGAAAACAAACCAGAAGACAGCAGGGGCATAACCATAGCACATAATAAATTCTAAGCCCTCACTGCAAGAAGGACTTTGAGGTACTGGAGCATGTCCAGAAAAGTGCACCACAGCTGCTGAAGGGTCTGGAGCACAAGTCCCATGTTGAGAAGCTGAGGGAGCTGGGGTCGTTTAGCCTGGAGAAAAGGAGGCTCAAGGGAGACCTTACTGCTCTCCACAACTCCCTGAAAGGAGGCTGAAACCACACGCAGATCAGTCTCTTCTTCCAAGTAACAACCAATGGGACGAGCAAATGATCTCAAATTGCACAGGGGTGATTTGGACTGGAAAAATTCTTTCACAGAAAGGGTTGCCAAGCACTGGAGCAGGTTACCCAGGGAAATATTGAGTCAGCATCCCTGGAGGTATTTAAAAGATGTGTAGATGTGGAATTTAGGGACATGGTTTGTTGGCAGATTTGGCAGTGCTGTGTTAATGGTTGGACACAATGATCTTAGAGGTCTTTTCAAACCTTAATGATTCTATGATTCTATTCCACAGTTACCATGATATATTAGCTGCTCCTTATATTTTTGCTTTTTAAAAAAAATTTCATGCTAGTGATTATCTTTGATGATGTAAATAATTTCAAATTTCAAGAGGCAAATATTTCACATTTCTAATAAGCTTAAAGGCTACTAAAAGGTTAAGTTTTCCAGTTAAGCTTAAGTATTACCATAAAGTAGGCAGTAATTAGGAAGCAAAATTTTAAAAGTATGTGTAAATTATTTGTAATAATTTCTGCCTGCCTAACTGAGGTGAATAGAGTCTTTTTATGGCTTGGATTTTTTTTTTTTTTTTAATTAGTAAGAGTCTCAGCTTTAGTGAGAACAGTAATTTTTTATCACCTATAAAAATTAAATTCTATTGACACTAAATATTTTATACTTTGTGGAGCCAAGTGTTCTGAAGCCAAATGAGGCCTTGCAGCTACAAAACCAGAGTTGACATGGCTCTTGTCACCCACCCTGCCACACAAACAACTAAAGTCCTGATAATTTGTGGAATTTGAGTAGATGACTGAATGCAACCAGCAAAATTAGAAAAATGGAGAAATATTAGAGGGAGAACATCTGAATGGACAAGAACATGTGAATTAGATCCAACCACCTGCCAGAAACAAATGAGAACCAGAGGATTCTATGAAGTAAAATTGGAGCCTGAACGATAGAGATTTAAAAAATTTAAAAAAAAAAAAAAAAAGAGGGGAGGAGATGAAAAAAAGGAAGAAAAAGAGGGAAAGGAATATTGAAAAGAAAATGTGAGAGTGCCTAGGAAATACTAATCTGTCCAAGATGAAATAGCAAGCAATGTACTTTGCATAGTGAATGGGATTGATCTCGGACCATCATTGTGCCCCTGTGCGTACAGCAGTATTTCTCTACATGTGCTATGGAAAAACATAAAACTCTCTTCTTAAGGTCAATTATTAACAAAATCAAAAGAAGGCCTTACATTAACCTTCCAGTCATCAAATACTACATATGACATGTAAATATCAAAACATTTTTGTTTACTTGGCTATAAATAGCTGCAGCAGCTGTCGGCAAGATGAAATAGGATTTCAACTGCTTTTTTTCAATTAAGTTGTCCAGATTTAAAATCTCACTTCCACCTACTTGCATTTTCCATTACTATATAACACAGTTTCCATTACTATATAACACAGGCAAACAAGGAAGCAGAAATCTAATGAAGTCTCAAGACAGTTATTTAGCTGCTTTTAATTAATTATGCCAGTGTGAATTGGGAATTAGTAAATGTTCTTCCTCCTAAACCTCCAAAACTCAGTATGATCCCAAAGGTTCAGAAGCAGGTTGTCGAACCGTAAGAAAAGGGCAAAAATTCCTAGTAACTTGAGTAAAAATGAGATAAAATATTTTATAAAAAAGGTCATTAGAATTCAATTCATGCAATTAACTAATCAGTTTTATTTTCAAAAGTTATCAGAGTTCTTCCTAAAAGAGCATACTTTTTCAAGGAGTGTTCATTTATATTTTCATCCTTCGGTAAGTCAATATGCATTTGTTGTTTTTAACAGTCAATACCATAATAGCCTCTGACCACGCTGCTACTTGTGTGGTGAGTTGCAATGCAAGCAGATAGGATGGGGAACGGATCATACTTTTTGAATCATGAGGATTTGGGATCCAAAGCCTGTTATTTTGAAAATCTTATGCATCAATAGGAAGTTAATACTGGCTTTACCTATATTTGCCTTATGCTGAAACATTTCTTCCATATTCTGAGTGATAACATCAGGGAAAACATATTGATACAATATCCAGAAGGAAATACCCAATTCAGGAACACCAGGTTCCTTAGAAAAACAATTTGAAGAATTTTCAAAGAAAACTAAGGAACAAAAATTGCCCAGTTTGGGATTTGATTCTTAGAGCTGATTATAAAGCTTTTCAGGCCTTATAAATCACTAGGGAGAAGCAAGTATCACTTTTCAATGGCTCATTTCATGTATAGCTTCATGATAAAGCTGTGTGCTTTGACATAACTTCATAGGTAAAGATTTTGATTGTGTAATTTAGATTTAAGGTCTAATTTGTTCTGTGACAGACAGGATGAAATTCACTCCTTCAAATGGTGCAACAGAGCATCTGAAGTTCTTTCCAATGAAATTACTTTAAATTAAAGCTTACTAATGTTTCATCTTCTATTATCTTGATCAGGTAACAGTTTTAACATTAACTTTTTATCTTAGTAGGCTTGTTCAGACTATTTTTTTAATCACTACTTTGCATTCTATTCAGTACTTTTTTCTTCCTTTTCTCTCAATAAGACTCTCAAAGACCTCAGAAAAATAAAGCCCATGTTGCCTACTGAATTGTAAAGACTATGCTGATTGTTGGTTTGTTTCAATTTTTAAAATATAATTGGGTATCAGACACTTCTCATAAACTAGATTTTGGATTTTAGCCTGAGATGTAGCTTAAAAGCCATGTTAACCTAATCCTATTTTAAAAGGCACCTAGTTAAATCTTGTTTCCTTTGGAGTTACAAATAAAACCTCCAACTTTGTGTGGAGGTCAGATTTTCACCTTTAATGATTAAAACAAAGGATGAAGAAGTGAATGTCAGGTGAAGGTATTTCATTTACTACAGAAAATAATTCTGAGTAGAATTTGGAAACTTTAATATTAAAGGCATTAATTATTTCCTATTAAAATAAATATCTTTGAAGGCATCACCATGAAATCAGGGCTAGTATTAAGAAAAACTAAATTTAAAAAATCAGTTGATGCCTTGCTTTTAACTAAAGGTAAGGAAGCATCAATAGAGTTCTATTTTATATAGAAAATGTGTCTGGCACACACATTATAGTTGAATCATAGAATTATAGAATGGTTTGGGTTGGAAGAGACCTTAAAGATCATCTACTTTCAATGCTGGTGACATGGTCAGGGACACCTTTCAGCAGGTCAGGTTGCTCAAAGCCTAATTAGAACCAAAAGAGATCGATTTTGAATTCTTGTGCTATTGACAACACCAGGCAGGTTGCTCACAGAAACAGTGTTACAGAACATGTGTATTCTGTCATACCAATACCTAGTACTATCATTTTATTTTCACCATTGTACAGAAGATTATGCTAGACAGCAGCAAGTTCCATACTTGTCATCTTTACCCATTACTCCAAGATGGATATTGATTTATAAATTAAACAGACACAACTCATTTTTACTTCCCAGGTAATTCAAAGGCTTATACATTTTTTTAATTGCTAGGATGAAAAAACAGAAGCTATTTTATATGAAATCTTGCAAAAATAATGCCTCCTTAAGACAATAAGGGAGGAGGAATTTTATTTAGACATGCTTAGCATGATGAATCAGTTGTAATAGTTTGACCTACCTGCCTATGTGAAGGAAGCAATTAGTCACCAAAACCATGATAATATACTCTGCATCACGGTACTGACACCACGCTTTATATCAATACCAGTCAAAAACTTTGTATCTTCCCCTAAGAGTAAAAACCTGTTCCTTTTTAACCAGATGCCACACTACTAAAAAGATTAGAAGAAATGACTGTTCCTTCAAAGAAAATTGAAAATGAGTACTGATGTAGCCTACCACCTATCTACAAGCGAGAAAATAAAATGGCCAAACTAGGAACGTATTAATCACTTTCCAGAGTGACTACATGGAAATGAGACTGTTCAAACATCACTGGCACATTTGTAGAAAAATAGCTCACTCCAGGTGGCCCTGCAGGGCTGTGTGCTCTTGGGAAAACTCCTAACACATGCAGTCTACACAGGATAATAAATTATACTAAACTGGAAGAAGCTTCAGTGGAAAAAACATGAAATCCATTAAATCTGATTTATCCTGTCTCAACTGAATTGCAGACATTACACCTCTGTTCACCATTCACAAAATCTCTCTAAAGGCTTTTTGCAAATAGAACACCCTCTTCACATGAACATTTACCACGGCACTCCTGAAACCTCAGCAGGATCCAGGCCACACACAGATAAGTGCCACCTATGCTGCATGTAATTACAGGAAACCTGACACATATATTTTTTGCATGAGTATCCCAATGTTAATATTATTGGTACTAAAGCAGTGTCTGTAAATTCTGACATTTTTCATTCTCAAACAGAATTCTGTTTTACTTTCTTTTTGTTCATCTGAGATTAAAGTCATTATTCCACTGAAATGTTACAGGATCTGACAAGCTCAGGTCAAATTCACCCAGTAGAAGAAAGTTGGGAAGTTAGTTACACTAGACTTGAAGAAGGTTCATGAGGTTTTCTATCAAACAAAATGTGCCTGATTTTCTATTGGGCATAAGAAAAATGAAAGTGTCTTGGTGTCCCTGGGTTCCCAGAGTGAGGAGTATGGTGTGTGTGCATGCAGTATAAATTACTTTTCTTGGAGGGTTTTTTGTGCGTTTTTTTTCAAGTTAAGCTGATAAATGAGAACATTCTACTCTGGCTGCACTTCCACAAGTTTTAATTAATGCAAAGGCTGCAAAGATAAGCATGACCTTTCCATTCCCTTCTCTCCTCCTTTTCATAAGAGACTCTTTTCTCTGTTAGCAATCTCTGGAACTTCCTCCCCTTCGCTTGCAGCCCTCTGGTGCTGTTTCCCAAAGGGCAATTGTTTAGAACATCTTGTCTGGCTCCTGTTCTTTGCTGCTGCCTTTCTGCATATCATTGGGGAAAGGGCAGAAATAACTTAAAACTGAGCAATTTTTTAAGTACACTTTTATAAACTCAAATCAAAACCCTAACATTTTTCTTCTAACTCTTTCAAGCAAACGCTGTGCATTATCAAGGTCATTTTTAGTATAGCAACTGCTGGAAAGATTTTACTACAAAGCAAAAGAGGGAAAACTGGAAGAAACATAAACAGATTATCTGCTACTGAGCCATCCCTTTTTATTGCACTGGATCAGTGTACATGGATGCTGATGGGCATCTGATTACAAAACAGTTGCAACAGTTAAGTGAAAAGACTATAAATGTCAAGAAGTGAAATTGGAAAATCACAGAAGGGCTTAAATACCAAGGTAGTCTTGTTTCATAACTATAAAAGTTAGATTTAGTCATATATATTTTTGACTTCAGGGTAATTCCTGATGTCCAAGAGCAGTAGCAAACTACCTCAACAAACTGCCTAAATGAGCCAGAGCAAGGCAATGCGAATGCAAAGGGTGAGCATTCTAGAGCTAGCTGCAGCAGCTTTGCAAGAGCAACCAGCTGATAATAGGTGCCTCCAGCCAAATTCAGCCGGTTTGCAGCTATAAGCAAATTAAATCAGCAACACTCAGGAATAAAGGTACCATAAGGGAACGTGAGGGTGATGTCTAAACATATTATCTTCTCTTAAAAACATTTTCTGAGATACCTAGGTGGAAATTATTTATGGGATGACTTGAGGATGAAATGAGTGTTTGTGAATAACACACATTTCATTATGAAAAACTGGAAAACCGACACTGCTCTTTCTCCTTTAGGAGACAACAGCATGATTTACTATTAGCAGGTTGAATGTTAGGGAATCGAGAAATCAAGTGCTTGCTGAAAGGTCATCAAAGAAATCAGTGCAAGAACCAAGTACAGGATTAGTCTCTTGACAATTTGAGCTTATACCTTTAAATCAGCTCTTCTACCCCTTTTATTCTATTTTCCCACTAAGAATTAAAAGAACTTCAGTGTCTGGTGTGGTCAGTCTGGTGCATTTCACGTCATTAATGATCACTTCAGAAAAGAAAAACACAATGTAAAAAACAGAGTAGATTTTCCACATTAAGGGTAATTGGCAACATCAGTGAAGAGTCAGCACTTACCCTGTAACAGTCAATTCAACAACACATGTCTAAGTGCCCAACCACAAGCCCTTACAACTCTGTAAACTCAGTTAATTGCTTCTTTTTGGGTTGAGATCATGCTTATATTTATGCCTGAATTAAACTTCCCCATTAAAAATAACTTAGACAAATTTCTGTTCCTTAAAATTTTACAGATGAGTTGTAGGCTGAAACACAAACATTTTTGAAGTACATATCTCAAAGCAAACAATGTAACAGCAAGTGTACATTGTGTTGTGCACACATATTCTAGGCACAATCTTCTCCACTAAAATAACTTCTAATCTGGTACAACTTAGCAGAATCCACCTATTTATTTTCAGTTTATTTTCTTGATGGAGATCTACAGCAGCAAGCCGAAATCATTCAAATCTTCCACCAAAAATTATTTTCCAGTTATGAAAAATTTTCATTGTTTTATTGACTGGCAGTTTACAAGTCCCAGCTTGTTACTATTTTTTACTGGAAATTGCTGTTTCCAGGTGAAAGCTTTACACTTATTAACACACTGAAGCAAATATTGCTGTCAGGCCTTTTTCTGTCTTATGTTCTCCCACTATCCATAAAGCTGCCTACTTCATTCCCACTTCAGTGATATCGGAGTTGTGTTCCCTATGCAAAACAAAGTGAAAAATTGCACTTCAAAATACGATTTTTTTTATATATAAAGCGTGGTAGCATCACTTTCTTCTTACTAGTTCTGAGTTCTATTAAAGAACAAGCTGACTGAAGGAGTTAGGTGTTTTCACCCTGGAGAACAGAAGGCTCAGGGTGGGACCTCATCACAGTTTTCCAGCACTTGGAGGACAGACATTCTCTTCACAAGGAGCCACACTGAGAGGATAAGGGGCAATGGGTACAAGCAGCACGGAGAGAGGTTTCATCTTTACAGATTTTTTACACTAAGAACAAACAATCACTGGATGGGGTTCCCATCACTGGCAGTGTTCAGGATGAGACAGGGCAGAGTGCTAAATAGTCTCACTCAGGTTCACCTCTCCACGAAAAGTTGGACCACATGATCCTCTGAGGTCCTGTCCAACCTGGGCTGTTCTGTGATTCTGTGAATCTGTCTACTTCCCCCTTAAATCACAATTTACATGCCTTGCTTGCAGGAGTAGTTGCACAGCACTGGGAGATGAGGTGTGCAAATAGTCCTTACATTTTTCTGGACCGAGTAGAATATACTCTTAAAATATGTGCTCCAAGGTCTACTTTATGTTATTCTTACATATGTGGCTGATATCAGAATCAGACAGAGGTAATACTTTACAGTGCAAACTGAGGCATTGTTTATTTCTGCATCACAAAACTGCATAGCTTTACACATGATTTGTAACGGGACCCTACAGGGGAGTTTTAAAAGACAACCAAGCTAAACCCTGACACACTGGTTAAAAGCAGTCAGACGATACCGGAAATCCAAATTACGGTGACAGCAGATCGCAGAAATTTAGGGCTTTTCCACAGGAAGTTCTAGATTGTGTTGTCCAGAACTAAAGCGACAAGCCACACACTTACGGATTTAAAAAGAAACAAACAAAAAGAAACATTTTCAGAAGTGCTCTCATGTGAAAAGCACTTGCTCACCATCTGTCAAGTTCACTGTTATCTGGCAATTCTGAGCATTACCCAAAGGAAGCTCTTAGGGCTATTTGTTTTCTGAAGATCTGAATTTAACCAGCTCCAGATAGCTGACTTTGGACTGGGACCAATACACATAAGACGTTTTTGTCATTGTGGATGGTTTTTTTCCATCCGTGCAATCTGAGAGGATAAAACCCAGCTTAAGTTAAATTACTGTGGTGTTCTGGTCACATATGTTAGTAATTTGTGTGTTTGTTTAATTTTAATTGGATATGAACATAAGCAACCAAGGAGCCATGTTTTCTGTTTGGAAAAGCTTTTTCTATTCCAAATTTTGCAACATGCAGGTAATCTGAATGACAACCTATGTATTGCTGTTCTGGTTTGACAAACAAAGGTTAAGCTTCCACATCAAATAAACATAGCGTGACAATCTTTCAAACTCTGGCAAATACAAATAGATGATTGTTCTGTAGCTGACAACTGAGAAATACAATATCATACTTAGGTCTCCTGAAACCTCCACATTATCTTCAGGAAGCAACCATACTACACTGTTTAAAATCAGATTAAAATGTAGTGATCTCTTTCACATAACATGTCAATACCTTGTGAACTGACTACTTCCAAATATCAAATTATGTATTGATAGTCCCTCATTTGCTCAAGTCACAGTTTTAAATACAGTGATTTTGCTTTTTACAATGATCATACCTTGATTTCTAATATGACAGAAAAACACATTTTAAAAATAAAGAGGTAAAAAAACCTCAAAACCTAAAAAAAAGCTGAAAACAAGGAAAAAAGTATATTTCATAATTTTTTAAAGAAGGAAAATTATCTTTCTGCTAACCAGAAGATAACGGGAACTTCTACAGAATATTTTATTTCTACAGTTCAGCATTTTCTACAAGAAATTATTCCTTTATCAAAAATTTCTGATCAGGTAATTAGCTTCCTGTAAATCGGGGAAATAAATAATAGCTAAATACAATAACCAAGCTGTGTTTCCTGCTGGCCACACAAGAAACCTGTGGCAGAGTTTGAAATCAAACCTTCACTTCCATGTCCCAAACCAGCTGATCACACAATGAACTGTTCTTCCTCACTTCATTGATTTTATTTGCATTTCACTTTCCATTTAAGGTGCTATAAAAGTGTCCAAATTTAAGATCAGCTTTTGGTAACAGTACAAGAATGTATTTTAATAGTTCTATTTATTTTTTATATATTGAAAATTTCTGTAGGAAAACACCATATATTTAACAATTTAGTATAACACTGAGTAAATTCCTCATGGACTCAAACATATTTTCTACCAAAGAACTATCATTATCATTCTTGTCCATTATATTGTTTCCTGGCACCTGCTGCAATAAAATGGATAATCAAAATCATCAGATTTTTAGCAAAGTTTCCAAGATTTGATGATGTCTGTTTTGCCATGGAAATTACACTGGTAAAACGCTGTCTCGTCACTCCCACCACAGTGGAAAACAAAGTCAGGTCCAATAATTTAAAAAAAAACAAACTAGATTATGAAGACATGAAAACAAGAGAAAGTACCTGGGTCTTCTATCGATAAGTTCTTCGTCAACCATTGAACAATATCTGAACCTAGGAGCAAAACAAAAGGCATTTATAGATTAGTAAGTTTTCTCTCCCTATTCTTCAGATCCCTGTGGCAATTCATATTGTTCTTCTATGGAAGAGATCTACATTTTTTGCTCAGTTTGTCTAGAAAAAATCTACTGACCATTCTATTTCAGTTTAGTTTCTTTTTTTAGCTTTGTTTTAGCAGTGAAACATAGAACTTCTTTCTTTAGGCTAAGACATAAAAAGTTATAGAAGTGCATTATGTGTACAATATAGTCTGCATTTTAAAAATTACACTACTGCGAAATTTGTATAGAAAAACAAACATTTTATTAATCTAAGCTCCCCCCCCCTTAAAAACTAGTTTGCCAGTAAAAACCTATTCAATTGCCTACATATGTTACCAATGTATCAAATTCAACCCCATGGCTAAGTTCTTGACAAAATTAATTTTTCTCTCAGTGCTACAGTGCTTTCTTTACCACTTCAGTCTCCCTTGTACTCTATACCTTCACTTACTGCCTATCCTTTTCTTTCTGTTTAACCTCCTGCCTTGTTTTGAGGTCCCATGCTATTGCTCACCTCTTAACACCTTTGATACCAGATTTCTTGCTGCCTTTCACACTGAGTATCCTTCCAACCTCACCTAATTCCTAACCCATCTGCTCCTCTTGGGCATGCACTTCTATCCATTGCACTTCTATCACACTTTGCACTTTATGTCTCAAGCTGAAGTCAGCCTTATTTTTTTCAGATAGAAAGCTACAGCTGAACTTCACCCACTGCGAACATGACTTGCAAAATAAATTATGAAGCATTGCTGCAGACAAGAAAAACAAATCGCATTCATGATTTAAGCACCTTGAAATAACCAAACTGGCTTAGAGGGAGAATGTTACATGCATGTTCTTCATGTTTCAGGATACCTCCAGTTCAGACAAGCAATGTAATAGAGACATCACACAGTATTTCCTTATAGGACTGATATTTAAGTTGCTCATCCATTTCCCACCAAGGATGATAACAAAACTCTTTTATAAAACTTAAATTTAAAACAATAACAAAAATCTATAAAACTTACAAAATATAAACCAAACCAAAACAATAACATCTCTTAAAGGTACAATATAATATAACAATAATAATATAACATTAGAATGTGGAGCATATTTCCCCTGTCAATCCCTAGATTCAGATTTCTTCCTATACTTTATATACTGCATAATTTCCTTTGCTTTTCTTAAGGCAATGCAAATGATAATTTAAAAAGGCATTTCAGAGAAGAAAGGAAATTTACTTCTCCTTATAGGTTTTATTTTATTACACTTAGTGAATATCTTTATCATGTATTTTACAAAGCCTCATTGA
This sequence comes from Acanthornis magna, assembly GCA_036785705.1. Classification (NCBI taxonomy): domain Eukaryota; kingdom Metazoa; phylum Chordata; class Aves; order Passeriformes; family Acanthizidae; genus Acanthornis; species Acanthornis magna. The sequence goes on along the minus strand of JAWUZG010000040.1, from coordinate 18,912,176 downwards.
TTATATCATAGCTTTCCATGCGTGTATGCATTACTAAATTGATTACATAGCAATGAAAATCTCTAGGGATTTTACAACCATCTCCAGTGCTGGCATTTTCATTACTGTGTTAAATGTCTAAATTTTGAGAGATATTAAACTGCAGTGGCACTGTTTCTCATAGCATTTACATGGATTTATTCCTTAAATGAGGCAATTTACCTTTGCATGCCGTTGGAGGTGTACAAAATGTTTCAGATATTCCTACCCAAAAATATTCAATTTTTATGTGTTTTTATAAATACAATTTTAGTCTTTTTTTTATACAGATGAAATTGACTGACACAGAGGCTGACACTGAAGGAAGAATTTTAGTTTAATATAAAATGAAACTTCATAAACCTTAATGATGCAGTTCCAAGCATAGCTATATTTTTCTGTCAGCTGACTAGAGAAGTTAGTCAGACCTAAATATTTTCCTAAACCTTCAAAGATCAAAGACAAAAATTAGAAAAACAACATGACATTTTTGAATACTGATTTTTAACTTTGTCTTCTTTCAAATCTCTCAGGTACCATATGGGAAGAAGTTTTCTATTCTTTTCATCTCGCCCTTCAAACACTTCTTTCCTTTTTTCCTCTTTTGAAAACTGTCTACAGTCACATGCTGTGTTCCTCAGTCCTCAGCTCCTGGCATCACATTTGTGCATACATGGTATGCCCATCAGAAATTCCACCTCCATATGTTCCACTGTCCTTTGGCTTATTATAAATAATAGTGGGAAATCAACTTTTTTGAAAATGGCACCACCTGATTGTGAAAGCTCACTGCTGCTCTATTCTCGCTTTACCCTGAAGCCATTCCCCTGGCACATGAAAGCCTGGACAGGAGTTTAAGGCCAGCGATCGCATTCGAACACACTGATAATTTCAGGTGCATGACTTTAATGACAGATGAATAAATATCAACATCAAAACTCTCCTTCTAGTGTGAAGGCTATTCAAGTAAAACAAACTTGCAAGTAATTTGTCATATCGCAAGTGAGAAATGTATCAGTTCAAATTTCTTTGGGAGATCTTGGGGCCAACTCCAGCCCTAAAAGTATAATAAAGGTATTGATTTGTAGAGCTCGCTGGTGTTTTTTTAGCGACTAGTTTTAATGTCTAATCAACAAAATTGTTTCACTCAATCATTCCTGTGCCCTTTTCTAGGATTATTACTTATGCAAATGTGTTTCTAAAAGCAAAACCATTACTCTAATTTCTTACCTCAGGAAAAAAAACAAGGCAGCAAAACAGGTGAAAACAGGAAAATAATACTTCCTGCGAGTTTAGCTTTGAAAAAAAAATGACCAGTAAATTCTTTTCATTTTTCATGCATCACACTTTACATCTATAGGAATTATGATCCAAGACTATAAATTTCATTATTCGTAAGCAAGAACTTATACTTATGAGATGAAAAATCTTTAACCTTCAAGCCTGATTCTGTCTTATCACCAGAAATCTGGCAAAAAGACAAGCTACTCAGATGATTTAAATTTCATGGAAGCTACCACCTTGGTACTGGACTTAACTGAAAAGAAAAATTTCAGCAATCCAAAATAGAAAATGTTTGCTGTGTCAGATACTCAATTTTTCTATACTGTTGAATGTGTAATATCAAAGACCCAGTTATAACATGGTCAAAGCAGATTCTCAAGCTAAGTTCTCCAGGTCTCCCTGCCTCATTCCAGCAAGCAGCTAAAAGGCAAGCTGGCCATTAGGTCTGCAAGGTGCAGAAGACTTCAGTCAAACTGCTGACAATTTTGAAATCCCACAAGAACCTTCAATTGTCATGCCAATTTCTAAAGCAAATAAAACTGGACAAGGTAAAGTAATGACTTTTAATAATATTTTAAAGCTAGAACAAGCAGAAAACATTTGGGAAAAGAGGGGGTTTTTAAGACATAAAGCCTGAAAGCCGAGTGAGATTCCTTAAATGCCAGTACCTATCCAGATAAAGGCAGTAAAATTCACAAGATCTTACTCAAGTCCAAAAATAAGACAGACTTTCATCTTCTTTAAAGAAATAGGCAAAAACATGTCTATATTCATTTACCAAAAAAAAAAGACTCAGTCATGTTCTTTGTAAAATGTACTTGCTGAAAACTCCACAAGTGATTAATTTTAAATGAAATGATTCAAAAATAGCAGTTGCTGAAGCTGTCACAGCATCTTAAGACAATATTTTTGAGGAAAGCATGCTCTCTGAACTCTGCAATACTAATTTCCAAGTCAAAGTCATAAAGGCCAGGATACTGTTACGGTTACCTTTCAGAGAAGATCAGCTATTTTAAACAAGTCCTTACAGAGTACATTTCCAAAAGATGATGGTTCTGACCTACAGAAAATTTCACAGGAATTATAAATCAAGTTTTTGCTATGCATAGACACAATGAGGCATACATTGATCTGACAGAAAAAAGATACTATAGTAGTACTGCAAAAGAAAAGTAAAATTCAAAATGCTCTTTTTCAAAATTCAAAAACATATTTAGAAGAAATGGTTGCAAGAAGGTATGTTTTATTAATCAGAATCACAAACCATAAGACCACTGAGAAACCTAGTTCAATGATTTCTACTTCATAAAGAGACAGGTTCAACCTTGGGAAGAAAATAGTCCTTTGCTGTTAATATCCTGGTTTCGTAACTAAAATCTGTTCTCCTTTTTACTTTTAGACCTCAGAGTATTTGCAGATGATGACAAGGGAAGGTGACACAGGAAGCTCCCCTGCATTGCTGGTACCAAGAGAGAGGGTTTTGCTGTTGACAATCAAGATCTGAATTTACCTACTGAACTCTCAGGAGAAACGTAACCACCATGGCTACGTTTGCCCAGCACTGTGGAATCTGGTGCGGTGTTGAAACCACTGTTTGGTGCTGAAAGGCAGGAACAGATCATTCGGGTCCTCCCTCTTGGTCAGCTGGCTCAGCTTCAGAGCTTCACCACCACCTAGCCTTGAGAACCTGGAAAATCTAGCAGGCCAGCTCACAGTACAGAAAACTTAATAAACATGACTCTAGAAAGTATCAGTGTCTAAATTTAAGACAAGACTAATACTAAATTAGTAAGGAAATAGTGCTGTATTTCCATTGTTTCTCTTTATTTTTTATATTGGGAGAGGAGGGAATTGGGTCATTTTAACCTTTGTCTTCAACACCATCACTTCATGGTGATACATCAGGAAATTAAGTTTAGTCACTGATATACACTTCAAAATCCTTGGTCATGACTGAAAAAAATATAATGTGCAATTTCATTTCTCACCACTGATTCAGATATTGGAAACACAGAAACTGAATTAGATGAACAGGGAGATTGTAAAAGCCAGTGGTCTCTCAGGTTCTCAGCACTAGCTGTTTTTGCACAAAAAACTCTGTTTAATGGAGAGTAGGACTCTGCAAGAAATTGTTTTCCCTGGTGAACGGGACAAAAATGATCTGCACCCTCCCTGACGTTTTCACAGTCACAAACCATAGCATATTTTTCTACAGTCATATCAGCATAGATATTTTACAGTTTCTTTTCTTTATCTGTGAAGCGCAGTTTGTGCATGAATTCTTCATGCACATATCTCAAAGAAAACAAGTACCATATAGTTACAGGCTGAAGGGCCAAGGGAAGAAAAAAAAATGGCTATATTATATTTGGATTAAAGTATGGAAAAGTACACTATTATCCAGTACCCATACTGGATTATTCAGATTAATTTTTCCCTATTCCCTGTCTATTACAGCTGAGCAAAGAGTGTCTTTGCATCACTTGATTGCAGTGTCCACAGAGAGGTAAAAGGAGGATGCAGGGACTCCTCCCTGAGACTAGGGTCACAGAAGTGCTTCAAGGAACATATATCCCCTAAATTCTTTCCACCCTATATTTTTCATTAATAGTTTTTTTTGTCTCTTTTCTCTGGTTTTTTTTTTTTTTATTAATGTAAAATAGATTTATGGATTTAACTTGCTACAATTTTTTACCATGAGTGGCAACAGGGCTGACATTGTGATAATTTGAATACCCTGCTGATTGCACTTACATATTTAATTTTCTGACCTTTCCTTTTTAAATGGGTTGACTTTTAAAAAGAAAAAACATCATTGATCAGAGTGCAATTTGATTAAGGAAATTATTTACATCTTAACTTTCACACACATTTCTGCCACTTGCTTTTAGAATTACTGATGAACACAAATGCAGAAACTTACTCTTTTGACTTATTATACTTGAGGTTGGACCATGCATTTGTTTGAGTTCCATTAAACCTCAAGGAAGCCTGCACTCAGCTGCAGATTTTAAAATCTCATCTGAGTAATACTAACTGTATAGAGAATATGACACATTTTAATGAAACTACCCAAGCACAAAAGTAATTACAGTTTTCTAGTTTTAAAACAATGTAAGCTGAAATATACTTTTTTCCAAACTGAAGGTAGATACAGGAATTTGCAGAAATAAAACCCTCGAATGAATCATCCTACTGCTTTTGAGTTGGACTCTTTCTTTCTCTGCTGTAAGCAGCCCTCAGCAACACTCAAGCCTAGAAGGGCAGAAAAGATCCATAACTCTGCCTAGCCTAACCTTGCGAAAGAACAATGTGTTCGTTGATACTGCTATGACTTTCTGCTTCAGAGAGGAAAATTCATCCCCATTCATACTGTGAAAGAGCTAATAAAGAATACAAAAATCTCTTCCCCTTCTATACCTATATGAAACAAATCAATGGTTCTGACCAACAAATTCCAGTTATGTAAATCCTGCAGTCACACTCTGTCTCATAACCAAGCTTCAGAGCAGAAATCTGGTTCATAAACACTAAAAGGATAGTTAAATATGCTGTATATGTGTGCCACTCTTTATTCTAAACACGCCAATCCACACAGGTCCCTGTCTCCCCCAGCAAAAGGAATTGCTTCTTCATTCCAGCACCATTTATCTTTAAAGTTTCCCAAAAGACATCCTCTACTTAGATCTCCTCCGCAGCCACAAGTGACTGTTTTACAAATGACACTGACTGTGCATAACTGGCAATATACCAGCAACCACAGATGAAACCCCTGTAATCCCAAGGCTCTTATTCTAGAGTTTATCATCTTGCTGAAGAACATTGCTCCATGCTAAACGTTTGCAAGACAAGAGTGATGCTGTTTAGAAAAACTAAGTAGCATGAAAGCCCAGTACAGCCTTTCTACTGCAAAGGAATTTTTACGCTTTTCTTCAAAATTATGTAAAGCCTTGTGATCTTGATGAATTATGATAGAGTGTGCACATGACATGCAAAATCTTAACAACCTCCTCTATGTAAAAAGTATTTGTGGGGGAAAAAGCCCGTAAAATATAAGTAGACTTTTGAACACCATAAAAATGCCCTGAAGATATTTCATTTATGAGCAATCTTCACCTCCAAATAGAAAAGAAAAACAAAACAAAAACCAAACAAACAAACTAACAAAACCAGAAAAAAACACACTTTGTTTTTAAATACTGTATGCATTATCCAAGCAAAACTTCTAAAAACTGTGGTAAACAAGGAGGCCCGGAGACTTATCAGTGAGACCTACTTGATTTCCTGTTCATCAGAAATCCTAAACAATGGTAAAAGAAGATAAGAAGCTAAGTGATTTCCAGCTTTTCTCATCATGTCCCACCCTTCTCTCAATCATTTCCTCTCTTTATCTTTCAAACACCTGCAGACATATTTGGGTACAAGAATTCAACCACTCATCATGTTCTCCATCCATCATTAACTTTGGGAACCCAAGCTGAATCACAACCTCCAAAATAGATTTGGATCCAATGCCAAGTGGAGAGCAAGAAGCCTCCAAAGACCAAGCATGATGGTGTCCATGCTCTTCCCAGCACCAGTGTGTACTGTGTAAAACAACAGGCAGCGAGGCTGTTCTGCCTCACCTTCTAGGTGAGTTCCTAGTCACCAGCTTAAGGAATATTTTTTCTATCTCTCTCAGAGATAATTGAATTTCTTTTAAAAACGATTGAGAAACTCCACATGGAAGAGAACAGTCTCTACTGTCTGCTAATTATAGTCTTTAAATCATGAGGCAGCTTAGTCCAAATTTCTGCTCAGACACAAGCAGTTTCAGGTATTTGAACCCGAGTGTCTCCACCTCAGTCTTTAGGCATTCCTGCTGGGGCATTCTGGTTGTGGGCCCTTTTAATTCCTTTTGCTCAAGCTGTAACTCTTTTGCATTAAATAGCTTGGGAGATAAGAAGAGAAAATAAATTATTTACCACCCTGTAGGACACCCGTGTGGGAAGTTGAGTGCCTGGAGTCCCCTCCCTCCTGCTGTGCCGTCTGGTTAATGGGAAACAGAACAGCATTGGCAAGTGTATCCTGGTGCAGAACGCAGCAGGGTTTGAATGTAAGAGCAGCCACCCTCAAGAAAAGCTAACAAGGAAATGGATATGTGACTCCTGTTCCAAGTTTGACCTCCCATTCCTGAAATAACATATAAAAGGGCAACAGTTAACATCATTGTTGTCTAACTATCTTGAACTCTCACTGTGAAAAATTCATCCAAGATTATTTCAAGAAAACTGACAACGTAGTCTTAAAGGAAAAATTTGCTGCTTGCTATAAATAGTTCATCTAGCCTTCTTTTTGTACCTACTAGATGTTTAACTGTGTCTTGGTGAAAACTGTATATAGAAAACAGGTAGATTGACAACCATATGTTCTTTCTCTCATACACATATCAGTAAGTGCTTGCAAATTGCATTTTGATAATCTTAACAACACAGCAAAAGCTGCCTGAGTTTATCTCTGCCACAATAAATGCTTTTGCTTTCTTATTTTTTTTTTACATCAGCAGTTTGAAAATAGTGTGTAAAACCAAATACCCTCCAAGTTCAACAAAAAAGGTTTGTGAAATTCTTCACCATGCTTGTATTCTGTATTCTGTATTTTTTTCATATTTCCACATTAATATCTCTAAGAAATACAATATTTTCCTTCAAAAATGCTTCTAATTCTTGCCATACTGCCCCCCAAAAGACACCCACACACAGATGGCAGTGGAAGGAAGTGAGGAGCAATGTAATTTCTGCTAGACACTTTAACATTCATGGAGGATTTTCACAGGGGAAAATCCTCAAGTCCTAATTCAGGGGTAATGGGAATAAATATATAAATGATATAAGACTTGACTTGGGATTTTGACTCCAGGAAGAAAGATAGTGGGGACACAGTGACTCTCAGTTTTGACATTTGCCCAGCAACAATGTCAATGTACTTCCTTCCTCACAAAGTGCTCCTACACAATAATAGTTAATTTATACAGTTGGTTTGAAAATGGGTTTTTCCACTGTTGCTATTTCAAAACACTCTTTCAGTGACTCATGCTCTTACTGTTCTCTTCGCTTAAGACTCCCAAAACTAATGTCCAAAAAAACCCCCCTCGATCAGTAGATTTCCTGAATAACCCAAGCTATTTAATTTAGTTATTTTGACTAAAATATACTAAAATACTAAATTTTAGAGAGATTTAGTGATGGTAAGTATAAGAGCACAATGTGATGCTCTGCAGAAGCTCCTTAACTACAAGTTTCCCAAGAATTTGATCGTTACCCAGCCATTCTCAAACATTCAGAAACATCTCCAACAGGAAAACTCTTTTCAATAAAAAAATTCTACAATACAACAGTTGCACAAAATACTTATATTCAGAGATACAGTCCAGTGTAGGGACACAGACTACAACAGAAAGTCCCAAAACATGAATTTCGTAACAAATTCCAAGACAGTGCAGAATAATAATGCTTTGGCTGAAGCAGTCACCTGGGAATTTAGTTCTTTATTCCCATTGTTCCACAGCCTGTAGCACAGGTCAGCTATTTTTCAACTAGTAGTAATAAATGCAAACTATGAGATACAAGAAAGTTTGCTGAAGCTGACTACCTTGCTGAAACCTTCAACCTTAATCCTAATATTCAAGAGTTACACCAGAAATGTCACTGACTCTGATCAGAACTTTGCTCAAGGCTTCTTTTTTTCCTATTTGAAATATGAAATGCTTTAATATTCAATAGACCACAGAAAGTTCAAATGAATTTCTATTCTTGATTAAGCTGTGCTGGATATTTTTGTGGTATTTCCTCCAGATCCATGATTATTTTAATATTGTTATGTCTCAGAGTTTACACTTCAAAGATATGCTGCAGAGCTACATTTTCAAAAGGGAAAAGAAATTAAGTTATTCAAATTTAAGTACCTATATTTTGGAGCATTAGTATGACTGACAAACTAATCCCACTCAGTTTTTACCAAAATATGGGGCTTTTTCAAAACTTTATCATGTTCAGTTGTTTGACATAACAAAAAACACATTATATAGTATGGAATGTGTAAGAAATAAAACTGACCTTTTGATACTTCCACCAAATTCAGCTTATTTTTCATTTGCAGTCTTTCATAACTATTCAGATATTATGAATTAATTTATTCTAAATGTTAAAAATCATGCTGCACAACTATCTGTTCTCGGAGACATAAAAATCTCATAGCCATTCTCATGGTAGCTCTTTACATATGTACCTCAAGCATCCTGTCACACTTAAGGTAAAATTTATTAGCTCTGGAGGAAAATTCCCAAATATTCATTGAAATATTAGTTCAGCTGACAGTTGAAATTCTCAAACATGATTTATCCATCAATGGAGATTTATCAAAAATTGAGATAGACATGAGCTACCACTTTAATATGCAATCAACAGTTCTTGGGTTTATTTTAAACTTAGTCATATAATCCATATAAGAACCATATTTCTATCAGAAATAGAAAATTGAAGTATGGTATATGCTCATATATGTGAGTATACACACCAGTCATTTTATATATTATGCTGCTATCCATCACAACAAACTTAGCAAACCAAGAAGGAAAACCTAGAGAAAATAAATCCCTCTACATTTCAGTTTACCAAGTTCATTCTCTTGCTGCTGTGTTTCCCTAGGGACACTCACATCAGCATTCGCTAGATATTAATTGCATCCCTTTAGCTAGTATTGGCTTTTTCTCTATGACATTTTTATAGGAATTCAAAGGAAACCTTTCTGCTTTGACACATAACTCGGTACCACATTAATCAGATGCATTTTTGAAGCAAAGTTCTTTGCTTTCCATCAGTATCAGGCAAAGTTCATAGAGCCATCACTAATGTCTTCATTTTAGGAATGTCTCTTGGAGCCCGGACAAAGCAACAATCTCCACAAAAAGCTTCTGTTTTCTCCCATCCCTACCCTCACATTCATGATATCCAGAGCAAACTTTTAATTACATTAGTCCACAAGCTCATGGGAAGCATTTGTAAGTTTATGTGAAAAAGCCGCAGAGAGTAATTTTCCACTATCCATTATCAAGTATTAGAATGATAAAAAAGACATTATTCTGAACAATCCTGTACCACTAGCCCAAGATGTAACCTTTGGTATTTATTCCTACACTAAAGATAATAGTTCCTCATCCTGTGCTGTGGATTTTGGGGGGGGCTAGAGAACAGAGAAGCATTTTGAAAAGATCAACCTGTAAGTATTAGTGCAATAAATAAAAGTGTGTGTCCTGGAGTCTGGATTCTATTCTTCATGTCATTTCACTGTACGTTTCAATGTTTTATTTCTTTAGATGAAACAGCTGAGAACTGATGGTGTCTTACTGTGAACATAGGATGGGTCTTTTATAACTTAGACTTGTGAGTACAGAAGCTACTTGTAAAGATGAGACTGTAGTTCATTATTTTTCTCCTTCACAAAATGCAGAGAAAAATTAGGTTCATACTGTTGCCTAGGAGTATGCAGTGACGTGAATACTACTTTTAGCACCTGTTGCGTCTTTGCTGTTTACGTTGTCAGAGTAAGAATAAATAGCACCAAGATGTAAAATCACCCTTGGTGAGGGAACACAACCTTTCAGGTACCTATCCAAACCAGTCCTGGCCCTCTTCTTCCCAGCCCTGTACACAACCATTTATTTGAATTTTGGTCTCTCCATGTAACTTTTGAGGACCTGTACATATTTTGTGAAAAATTGTTGATGAGTACCATTCCTTCCTTAATCATTGATTGAAGACTCAGGAACAGATGATATACCTTCTCTTGGGAAAATAAAGGCAGAATCAGTAAAGAAATATAAAGCAAATAGATATCCAGTACTAGGACTACTGTTTACTGTTGGAAGGTAAAAGTAGACGCAACTCTTGTGTTGAGCCCCTGGAGAGAATAAAGATATGTCAGACAGCTAAGGAATTGTGCCATCTACATGAAATATGATCCCAAGGTTGGGAAGGAAGGGGCGAGAGGACGTTTGGGAAAAACATGTTCTTAGTTAATCTTCTTACATCCTGAAAAGAGCTAAAAAGAATTCATCAGCAGATCGCAAAAAAACCCTAAAACTTGACTTAACAAATAGTATGTCTTTGACCATTGCCATTTCTGGAACAATATTCCATGCCTTTAAGTAATGGCTGATGGAACATACTTATATGCTTCTAATTTTTTTTTTTTTTTTTTTTTTTTTTTTTTTTTTTTTTTGGTGATGAAAGTGATGGCTTACTAGTTTAGGTGAGTATATTAAAAAAGATCTATAGATTCAACTTTAAAACTGATTTCCTTTCTTACTTACAGTAATGAGTTTCCCCTCCTATGTTACGCTTCCAGAAATGCCTGTCACTCAGGGAAAGGAAGCAGCAAGGTTTTACTACTGTTAATACACTTTACATTTCAGCAATCTTTTCTTCTCACATGTTTAAAATTATCATTTAGCTTGCGTTATGAAAGATGTCCTTGCTAGCTAGTGTTTTCTTCTCTTCAGCAAGTAAGATAACAAAGGTAAACAAGTTCTTGTTCTTCAAACAAGAACATGTGAGCACAGAGAAAACAGAGGAAAATTACAGCTCTGAGCACAGGTTCTTAAAATGAAGCACCCACAAGTAACTCTTGCTACATATATAGCAAATACAAATATGTAATCCTTTCGTGATGCCTAAATTTGATGTAGTCTAAACTTAGTAAAGATGATGATCACCAAACCAACCATATCAGTGAAGGCAGATGATGCAGCAGAGGTAGGAGTTCTTCTGCTGTTTCATATTGCAGAGCTCATTCAGTAATTTTAGTATGGAAGCATTTTATACTAATTGCTATTCAAACACATTGGAACAGTGAGTCCCTCAGCTAAGGACCCTACAATCAGCATTTCTGATGTGACAATTTAACTGAATAATGAAGATTTTCTGTGTTGATCATGTTCAGTGGTTGCTCAATGAAGCCCCTGACTTATTCTCTGAGTTTCCCCAGCCAAAAGTGCATTCCTCAAAAGGATGCTTCATGAGCCACAACAGAACCTGTGAGACACCAGTTTCTTACCTTGCAGCAAATTCTGAGGCTCTCAAACTTCATTTTGATATGAAGTGGAACCCCAACATCAAACATCAAAGCTTTGCACAAACTGAAAAATTTAAAATATTTTCCTTTAATGCTATAAAAATGTGTGATTCATCAGGGGTAAAACCTTTTTTTACCATAAAACAAACAGAATTTTTCATCTTCATCGTTCTGACTCATATAACAGCTTCTAATGGAAGCATAACAATAAAATAATAAAACAAAAACTCAGTATTTCAGTACTTCCTGGTAATGTCAACGTCAAAAAAGTTCTCCTGAAAAAGTGTGGCTCTGAAAACATTTCACAGCAGAAAATTGGTTTTCCACATATTGCATCAGAAATGCTCTTAACGGGTAATTCTTCTAAATTAAGCAGATGTAGAAGGCTTGAACAGAATTAAGATGGATGTGCCCCGTTATCCTATGATTCTATGATCTCTTTGACAGGACCAGAGGACAGTGCCATAGGATCTGCTACAAAGAGCACTCAGGGACATTCAGTTGACAGTTTTAGACACAAGAGACAAAATACGAGGAGAATAATGGGCAATTTCATCTGCCTTTTTCTCTCAAGGTGTTACCTTGTCAATCATTATCAGAATAAGTAAAATTTTTATTCCATTGTATACCTTCAATAACTTGCCACTTCCATTTTAACCTGAACTAAATTCAAATATATTCTTATTCTGCAGTATAAACACATAACGATAGCAGTGATTGCTCTGCTTATCTCATATCTTGCCTCTCTCTTGATGATGAGTCATCTCTCCTCTTACCATGTAGTAAAGAAAACAGATGAACCTCAAAAAGCTAACACGTTTTGCAATTATATATAGCAAATACCATTTGGAAAATGCATTTGTAAAATCACAACTCCTGCAAATACTATATGAGTTTCCAGGCAGTGAGCTATATGCAGTGGGAATGGGAACACCTGGGAAGTATCTGGAATTTAGCTTCTAAAAGACATTTCTTTGAAAATAAGAGTAAGAGCAAACTTACTATTTTGGCAGTTTTGAATCATGTCCTTTTAAGCTTTAATTTCAAGTATATTTTTAATTCTGGTGCTACGCTTAAAAGTGATCTCTATTTAGTGAATAAGAAATCAAAGGGAATATGATAAAACCATTCTCTCAGTTGCAAGTGAAGACTCCATTACAGTAACTAAAAATATTTCAAAAGTTTCAAATCAACATAATTTCAAGAAGTTCAAAAAAGATACTGAAAAATGGCTCAAATTCTCAGCTATGACATATGTTGGGACTTACATAAAACAAATGGCAATTTAAAGTTGCTTAAGAAACTCAAAGTCTATTTCTTTACTCCTTCTAAGGTCCATATGCATGCAAAATTGTAGTCGAAGCATAATCATTATTTATTTCTAACATAAAAAAAACTTCTCTATGCTATACAGTAAATTTTTAGACTCAACTGCACCTTTGCTATCCCTCACAGGTGAAAGGCATATGCAAAAAAAGGCATATCCAAATCTTCATCTTGTTTAAGATGTTCTGACTGTCTCTTAAGCAGCTTCCTGTGCCATCCAAACTGAAGCAGCCATGCTTTAAATTGAGCATCATCACACTCTATAAAGAAGAAACATTCAGACTATTTTGACATGAAACACATTTGTTTTACCAGAGGCATTAGCAATGTGATGATATTCCCTCCCTTCATCAAAAACACTACCCTTGTTTGATGTACAATTGATGCCTTCACAAGGAGACCTAGACAAATGCTGGTAATTAGTCAAGTATGTAAAAGCCAGGAGCAGCTGTGCTCCCTCCTCTCTGTGTGGAGGGAAGCGGAGGGAGAAGAGGTCTCTGCGGTGTCAGACAGAGTGCCTTAGATGCCAGTTAGGTAACTATGCTGAAAACAAAGCAAAAAGAAAGAAAAGTGGGTATGTACAAACAAGTAGGACAAGGTTATTGAGGGACATATTATTTGAAGGACCTGTCTTGGGTTTGACAGATGTGGCCACATGCACCAAGGCTGGTTACCTATAGTTGGCACAAGGGAAAGGATTTGACAGAAGAATGATCTCTGATTTAAAAAGCTTTTCAGCATGGGAAGCAATGCTCAGTTTGTCACAGAAGATGCACTATTAAAGTCTTATTTCCTAAAGATGTAAAACTTACAAAGTGCCCTGCAAAGAATTACAGAAAATGATTAAATTGATTTACAATTTGTACAATGGTACATGGAAGAACTCCAGCAATATTAAGTCTTCTAGTACTACAATGATGAAGTGAGTACACAGTTCACTTTATAGCTGTGCCAGTGGTCAGAGGCCAAATGGAAAGACTGCTGCCACAAAGAGAGAACAGTTAAGCCAATGATGAAAATGCAAGAGACTTAATTTTAAGCCCCACTTATGAGCCATAGGTTATGCTAGTAAGCCTTTGACAACACTAGTTTTTAGGGGTTTTTTTGGTGCCTTTACAAGAGGAATACTATACTCAAAATATTTTAAAAACATAACTAAAGAATGACAGGCAAATTTCATGTTGCTTCAAATGGGAAGCCTCAGCCTTAAAACCATTGACTTTTAGACTGCTTAACTATCTATTGCAAGTACTTCTTTAATAATGAATGACCCTCGGTCTATTTATTTATAAAAGCCATGCAAGATACAGGAAACCTACAGATAAAGGTCAGTGCTTAACATGATGAAGTGAGGCAGGACTTCAAAGTATATCAGGCTTGTACTTGATTGTATTTCATATGAAAATTCTTCATATCATTTGCATTGATGGCTGGGCATAAGATAAATGGGTTTTGGTGCACTTTTTTTATTAAGGTTAGCAAACAATTTGGGTTTAATCCATTATATTTTATCCTATGTATTCCTTAACGGAAAGAGATTTTAAGACACTTGTTAGCCTTTTTCTTTTATGCACTAGCTTGCAAACCTTTGCAAGTAAATTTGCCCATTTGTGCTAAAAAGAATGAAACAATGATATTTGTCATTACAGCCTATATACATGATACCTTTCTTTGTGAATCGCTCTTATCTGCTGGGGCAACTGAAATTGCTCAGCTACCCTCCTAGAGTTAGCATGTGCTGCAAATGAATGCATGCTCATATTACATAGTACTCATTTCAAGCTCTACTCTCCCATAACTCATTTTCTTCTTATAAATGTATATTTTGATGTTAACAGGCTCTGTCTTAAACATAGCTTCAGCTATGGACAGCTCGTAGCTGCCTTGTGTAGCTAATTCTTTATCCTCTCCTCTATGAGGACTGCCATTTTCTTAACCCCAGTAAGACTCTGTAAAGGTTTCAGTATTTCAAGATTGCTTGCTCTACCTTGCTTCCCAGCTTAAAATCCCTTGAGTTATATATTATCTCACACTGACACCTTTTCCTGTGTTTACTGCTTAATTGCATCACTCTTTAAAAAAATGCACATTTATGGGCTTGATTTCTTAAGGTAGCATTTTGAGTAGTAACGTTTGACTTATTTCGATTCAGAATAGCCTGTATGGGTGAAACAGAACTGACTAGTTTGCACCCACTAGTCCTCATTTGCTAATGTCAAACAGTCTCCTAGAGCATAAAATCTTGACTCTATTTTGTGCAAAAGATATTGTAATTGCACTGTTTTGCCAGGTTTTTTTTTTTTTTTTTTGCTGTTACTTAAGCAGGTGAGAGGGAATATAAACTCAGCACTTGAGCAATGAAAAGAGCTCAACTTCAGGCTTTCTCTCTGGTTTTGTTGCACTGTAACCATATATTACCCTGAGTGTCTGCCAGATAAAAAGGTCATGAAAAAATACAGCATGTATATAACACTGATCACTCTTTTCCAGCACTTTAATTCTGTTCATGTCCTTTACATTTTTTTTAAATGCTAATTACACCCAGCCTGCTGTATTATACAGAAGTTGCTTTGGGAAAACAGGATAATTTTGCAGTTACAAACAGTCATTAAAGGACAATTTTTGTGATTCAGTGCTAGGCTTGACACTGTTAATAAACACTCTCGATTGGAAACTGTAGAGAAGAACCTTGCAGATAACGAGCAAACACCTTTGGGAACCCAAGGCAAATTCTCACTCCTAATGGGTACACCCACATTTTGTTAGATTTCAGACAATTAACTGGGCTTCTAATGCCGCCACAGAGGGAGTCTGTCTCATACAAGGGACCCCAGCGCAGCGCTGGCTGAGAGTGGTTTGGGGACTCCAAGTGCTGCTCCTGAGTGGGTGGCAGCTCCCCTAAGTACCCCCATGCCACACCCAGCTCCTGGCAGCGGCAGGAGCAGGCACAGCACTCCCATCTCCTCCAGCACAGCCGTGGCCCAGGGCCCCAATAACAGGGACAGGTGGCTTTTTTTGGATCTTCTCTGACTTTGCTGGGTGCCGCCCATTAATACTTTCAGACTCTTCACCCATAATCATAAAAACTGGACTATTTTTTCATGGCGGCCAAGACACTTCGTGTATCGGTGATGAGGTATATGTTTAGTTCAGTGATTTAGTTAGATTTTGAGTGAAGAAAGATCTAGTCAAACGTGTATGGAATTTACTCAAGTTTTTCTTCCTGTAAAACACATTTATGTATTGTTTTTGTGTATACAAATCTTTCAAATGAATCTATTTATTTTATTAGCACTACAGTTGCGGGGTTCACTTACCAATGGAAAAATCCCATATTGAAATAGTAGTACCAGCAAATAAAAAGGATTATGGATTTGAGGCAGAATTTTTTACTCTGTTTCTTTTAGTCTTCTTTCTTACCAAGTCAATACTAATCACAGATGATAAACATGTTTTATTTTTTTAATTATGTCAGCAGAGGAACCTTTTCCTTTCCAAAATAATGATAGATAAGATAGATCCAAAAGGCTTCCAATAGTGATAAAAATCTTCATTATATGAGACCCAGGGCTGCAATCTCCTTCTTATTTAACAGATATGTTGATTTGAGAAGAGTTTCAGCTGACTGAGGACACCTATTACAAATGTTACAACTAATATGTTCCATTTTTCTTTTTGCCATATATTCTGCCTGTTTATATGCTTGCTGTAGCTAATGCAAAACTTAAGAACTCCTGCTTGTAATCTGTGCAGTGTTCCTTTTCCTTTCTGTTTGTTATTTTTCTATAAATAAAATGTCCTGTTTGGATCATCCATTATAAAATACAATATTTAAACCGAGTAATTCCCTTGCTAAATCACAAATATTTTGATTTTTAAAACAAATAATTATCTGCACCTGTAACATGTGTCTTGGACAGAAGATCATAAACTATCTTTCATGAAAGTATATTTTATTAATTTCTCTTGTTCCTGGACTTCTAGAACTCTCACTACATCTATCTGCACATCAGGATTCCATTTTTGAGCACAGATAGTACAGAGAATTTCTTCCTTGGCTTGACTAGTAACAAACTGAGCATAGAGATTCAGCAAATATTGATGTCTAAGTTTGATGGAGTGGCCTGAATAGTCAGGCTCTAGAGATGTGCCAGAAGAACATTTCAAATACAATTAATTAGAGATTTTATCTCATCTATTTTAACAAAGGATCCGAAACTATTTGACACAAACCCTTTGAACTGGGAGCTACTTCTCAGACGAACAATTATGACTTGATCTAAAATAGATGTAATACATACTGGACTAAATTGCCATTTCACTCTCTAACCTCAGTGTTTATTTTGCTTTCTGTTCTGTTCTAAAAGGAATAAAATTGGAAGGAATTTTTTTTTTTTTTTGATTTTCAGCTATCAAGCACTGAGTTTTCAGTTGAAACCAATTACAATATTACATTTTAAAACTCAAGTACATGTGTAAAGCAGGTACTTAATTCTTACAAAATAGTAAGATTGGCACAGAGAATAAAGAGAATGTCTACACAGACACCTTGTCAAATAGCCTTTTATAGAACATGAATGCCCTTCAAACATCATTCAAAAGTTAAGACACACTTTCAAGATAAAATTCTGCTTCTTCCACGGGAAGTAAGGACTCATTCCACATTGAATAATTTATGCATATTGAGGAAGTCTTTTCCTATTTTCTGATTCCTACAGAAATAATCACTGTTCCCAAATAACCCAGATACTGTTTACAAAAACATGCAGTGTTTTTGATCAAAAAGTATATATTTGAAGCACTTTGGAACCTTTAACCTGGGAGTGTCTGGTAATGCTGTACTTTCTCTCATTAAAAAGCCTTAATGGTGCCTTGCCTCTTCCCAGCTCCCTTCCTATTCAGAAGTCTCTTGCAATTCTTCCCTCCAGCTGAGAGCTCACAAGCAGCTTTCCCCTTTCTAAAATCAGGTGGTCCTCCATTTCCCTGTTGGGACTTGCCAATTAGTACACTAGTTTAAATGAATTACTCTATCGATTTATCTTGGTTCTACTAAAATATTTTTCAAAACAGCATTTCTTGTTCAACTTATTTTTAGTATTTTACTGAAAATGGTTTCCCTCTAGCCTCCTACAACAGCCTGTATTTCACAGCTTATTATCTGCTCTATAAGGTCTTTTTCTGCCTAATATGCAATTCCACTTTAATATAGATGTGTTCATATAAACTTCTTCAATTGCTTTTTTTAATTTTCCATCCCATCATTAATGATTAGAAATAAAAGGTTTAAGAATAATCAAAAGTGTAGTTATATCGGACTAAATCCAAAACTAACTAGGTGACTGTTTGGATTAAACACGGCATATCATCCTTTTGGATGGAGAGGAGGAGAGTTTTGCTAGTTGAGACTAAATTACAGAAGTCATTTAACTCATTGCAGAGGTAATTTATAAGCAGTGTCCCAGATCTCATCTACATCACATGAAATTAAGCAATATATTAGACCATCCAATTCATGCATACTTTGCCCTTCTGCTGCTGTGACAGAGCTCAGGACAGCCACTGCTGAATTGTACCTGCTCCGTAGTTCAACAGCCTAACACTGATGCTGGAGCTGTGTTCCCTGTCCCTTGCATGGCTGTTCAAAGGAGATATGACCAAAACATAGAGCGAGGTGGACATCCCATTTGTTTGGAGTGTTTGTTTGTTTTGGTTTTTTCTTTCTAAACATAAAGAAATCTATTTTTAAGAAAGACAAAAAAAGGCGAGACAAGCTGCGCTCCTCTATTCACTTTCAGCACCTCTCCTAGAAGAGTGAATTGCTACTATGACCATTTTTCCATAAATTTTCTGGAAAACAGACCCAATTACCGGCCTTTAAATGGTCTAGCGATTTGGGACATCACACCTGCTGGAAGCTTCCATGTAAGCTTGACACAAAATTAAGATTATCCTCATAAACACTGCTTGAGCAACGTGATATTCTTTCGCGCAACTATATTTTCTACCTACTTCCCATCCAGAGCAACGAACCCAATGGTTGCTCATGCAGAGCAGATGGGGTCCCTCTGCAAATGCTGACCTTTGTAACTATGTCTTCATGGCTTGTCATTTTAGTACTCTTGATAAATTTTTTAGATGACATATCAACAGTCATAGGTAGCATGCAAGGCCTAAATATTTCCGTAAAACTGTATTTGACCCCAGGCACAAAAGCCAAAGAGATGAGTCACTCCACCTTCACCTTTCATTTAGACAGATTCTGATTTGTTCTATTGAACAGATGCTTTTGTAAGTATGAAAGGACTTGATAAATTTTTTTTTTTAAAAACACCCACTTCCAGAACTCAGGTACTAGGAATACAAAAATACTACTACACAGAAAACAAGTGAATAGAGAACAAAGTCTCTTTTTTCCTCTAAAGAATATGGAAGAAAGGAGAATTCAGCTTGATTACTGATTAAAGCGACTAGAAAAATGAGGAGAGGATAAAAATGTGGGAAGAAAAGCAGAAGGTGGAATTTATGTGAACAAACCATTAACAGATAGGTTTGGCTCAATGCCTTTTCTCTGTTCACAACATATTCCCTGGTCTAGAAATACAGTTCAGGAAGCAACTGGGCATTTTACTGTATACTAAGCATTTGCAAGCTTCTTTCTGTAGTAAGTCCAAAACTTACAAGAAGATAGTCTTGATGAAAAGGCAAAGCATCTGGCACATAGACCTATAGACTCAGGTCTATATGTCTTTAGACTACTTCCACATTTTATTGATCTCAAGATTTATTATAAAATCTCAAAGGACAAAAATTCTGGTATCAGGCAAGCTTATGGGTGTTGGTATCCATGAGAGCCTTGCTTGCATATATTAATCTGGTATTTGCCTCTGAAGAAAAAGAAATGCAAAAAAAAAAAACCCAACATAATCATCAACAAGCTTTTCAATATTTTTCATAAGCCTGTTACATATACAGAACCCAAGTTAGAAAGCTGGGCAGCAGTTTTAAAGGGCTAACTCCTATTCAGTTTGGGACAATTGCATGCATTGATGGAATATTTGCATGCATTGATAGCTACATTGAGATCCAAATGGGTATATTAAACACCTGAAGTGCATATACTTGCTAATGTTTGTATCTCAAAACTACACATATAGTTGTTGTAGTTGAAAATGTTACACACCTTCCTGTAGGACAGTAAAAAAAATATATACTGTTTTAATTACAGCTTTTTTGTTTTCAAAGCACTTTCTCAAAATCTTTCAAAAGGTTAATATCTCAGGAAGGTCCATGGTAGTTTGTCTGCTGCAAATACCCCATGTCTGGTGTTTTCTATATGAGAATATGGAACTAAATTCTCAGCAAGAACTTGCATCCTTCATAGACATTCCATTATCCTAGCAGTGAAACACTGATCAAGTCCCCATCAGTCCCACGTGTCTGCTTGTACACTCAAGCACTACCAGGCCTTTTAATAAAAAATATTATCTCACAAATTGTATGTATAGGGAGGGGAGTTTAATACTAATTTCTTTCTCTCTCTCCCTCTTTTTTTGGTTTGTTTTTTGTTTTGTTTTGGGGGTTTTTTTGTTTTGGTTTTGTTTTGTTTTGTTTTTTAATATTCTCAGTGCTTTCCAATTAGTTTGGCTTGACTAGACAAGTGTCAGCAATGACTGTGTCCTCCCTCCTACCAATAAGTTAGGACATTTTAAGTAATTTCTTTGTGCCATCTACCTGGATTCCAGAAGATTCCTGGGTTTCTGCTCTGTTCCTCAGACACCAAACTCACCAGCCGGCACCTTCTGACTTCCTGGCACCTGCGGCAACAGCTCTGCCCATTTCCCACTGTGGTCTGACCTTTGCTTTGGAGAGCTTTGCAGGGAAGCAGCGCCTATTCCAGAGATCTTCCCTAAGAGGGGACACAAGTAAACCAAGAGCATCCCCACTGAGGTTCTCCATCCCCTAGACAAAAAGAGTGCTCTGTGGCAAGGCGCACAGCAGGAACTCTGGGCTTTGTGCCTCCAAAGCTGCCTGCATCCTCTGGCCTCAGGGACTGCTTAGTCTGTGGGGTTGGGATAACAGAACTGCAGCCAGCTTGAGTCCTTGTTTTGTAACACCAAGGCTCACTCTCCAGTTGCATAGACTGGAAAGCAGATTTTTACACAATAAACTCAATTATTAACCTTTATTATGAAGCTCAAGAGTATAATAGGCTCTGTCAAATGTGCTGAGCATTGTAACACTCATAGCACATTTGAGCACACTTATTTCCTGTTAACAAATTGTTCTTGATACCATAATTCCATTTAAAATTATTCTGACAATTTGAAGGAAATTGATTACTATGAATGGACCATTTATTTGCATTGTGATAGATTGTCAGTCACAGTATGCTGCATGAAATTACCTTTACTTCCCATGAGGCTGACTTTCTAATTTAATGTATGTTGCTTTTCATCAGGAACATAGCTGACAGAAAATAACAGCAGAATTTCTTCATCACCATGCAAAACTAGCCTATGGATAACTTCAGCAATAAACAATTACAATTACTACAATGTATTTCTTGCTGTCCTTTTCTAAAGACAAGTCTGCAATATTTTGATGCAAGTACAACGACAAGGTCTTTTTCCTCATGGCTGGAACCAACAGAATCAGGAGCTAAATCACAAGTAATCTTGTAAACCTTGCTAACTTGATTTCTTACTAAAGGGGCATATTCTCTGGGGAATGATTTTATTTAGTTTGATTATTTTAACTGTTGGCCAACTACACGTATGTGCCTGTAAAAATGGAAAATTGAAATCTGCAAATACAGAACCACTTTCTCTTTGCACACAGTTCATTTAAATATTTTAAATTGCTTTTAAGCAGTAGATTTAAACACAATAAGACAGAAAATTATGTATTAAAAAAATAAAACTGAAGTAGAAAGAAATCATGTTGCTCGAAAAGTCACAAAATGAGCCAATGTTAGACATCATTTAAGAGGAAAAGGGGACTACTATTCCAGACACATATGTATCATCTTAAAAAGAAAAGGAGATTTGTTTGTTTACAGTGTATTATACCTAACAGGATACCTGTAAATAATATGTTATTTGTGTCTGTACCAGCAATACCTATCGCATGTCTACACTGGTTGCTAAACACATACATTTAATAATCACCACGCAACCAAAAACATGCCACCAGACAATAGGGTACAATGCCACATAAATTAAAAAATTAGATATTTTTCAGCATGTACTCCAAAATATAATTGTATTAATAACTACTGTCTCTGTTTATAAAACAATTACTGTACCTGCTTAACTACAGCCTTGCATGCAGAAATTCCCTGTAACTATTCTATTCTATTCTAATTGACAATATTCAGTATCCAAACCTGCTAACACATATTCCCAGCTTTAGAATTACATTGCGCTCATACAAACTGACACTTACAAATCCCAGGTACCATTGAAAAGCTTTGATTTTTGCAGGACAATGGATACTTTTTGGGACTCAAGGGATCTGAGCTTAGAGGAACCAGATTGGTTTTCTTTTCCTTTTGTCTAAGTGGATGTCCATTTCTGAAACAGTATCCAGAGACTATTTAACAAATACAGCACAATGAAACAGATTTCACATTGTGACAACATTACTAACCCTGAAAAAGGATTTCAAGATGGGACTTCATTACTCTTCAGCTACATACTTCCTCTCCCCATTCTTAACATGAGCTGCAAATGTCCCTCCTGTCTCAGAAATTAGTGATGGCAGACACAATACCACTCCTTTCTTCTGAGAAAGCGCTTCTCTTTTGACTCCCTCAAATTTCTCTGTGTAAAAATTCCAATGTGATTTTAACAGCTTTGCAGTCATAGAAGTACCTCTTAAACTGGTGGAGACAAATAGTTTACTTTGCTCTGCTTCCTAATTAAAACAATTACTTAAAATACACATCCCTGGCAAATTCTCACTGATACTTATTCCACTAGTTGTAATCATTGCTACGCAGCATCGGTAGTATTTCTTTCTGAGAGATTTCTAAGAGACAGCAAGGAAAGAAAACCATTTTCAAAGAACTCCTGAACAGACTTCTGTACATTCACTCTTCTTTAGACATAATCTAGTCTTTTCTTCCTACTCTGGATTTTGCGCACATAACAGATTTTAGTTAAGCTACCGCTACTACAGATGCTGCTTATATCAGCTTAAGAGGGTTTCTGTTAAGCTGATATATTATGCACTGCCTCCACAGGCCAATCCATGCAGCATAAATATGCATGATACTTATGTTGGTAAGTGTGGATTGGATGGGGCTATTTTCTCTGTTTTCTCTAAATACTACTCGTTGCTGATGGCAAACCAGCAAAATGCAATTATTAACTGGTGTTAACGACAGAAAAAATGGCAAACTACGGGAAGTGAAGCTGTGATAGATTGTGGAATTCCTGATAATTTCAGATTTATGTGAGGATGATTCAGGGCTCCCTTTTCACCCTACATTTTCCATGAATGTTACACATCCAGTGTCCAGCAACTGGGTGTCAGGGGTGGAAAACTAGGTAAATTTTTAACTGTGGGGAATGCAGGTTTTCCCATACTCCTCTTACAAGTTTCCACACGTCAAAGCTGCAATCCTGTTCTACTTTAAACAGTGGCAAAATCTTACACAAAAGGAGGTTGGAAAGAAGGTTTAGTGAAGGGACAGAAGTACTTTCATTAAAAAACAGCATTGTAAAAAAAGTTAGGGAAAATTTTCTTGATCACCAAGGCCCTGAGCCAATTCTCTGGAAACAAGCGTTTGAGAGAAAGCATGAATTTGGGAAACAGGATCATCTGATTCAAACTGTGCACTTCATGTGGACAGACCTCAAAGAAAATGAATGTTCCTAGCAATTTTCCATCTTACAACAAGAGAATAGCTATTAATTTTTTTTCTATCATTGCATTACTTCTGTACCTAATTCCTTTTCAAATATCTGTGAAAATAATCATTTCATATTTTAAGGGATCAGATATTTATGATGATGAGTGTTTTGCACACAGATTACTTTAAAAGACTTTTCAATGGGTTTTCAGTACATTTCAGTTTCCTGGGACAATTTTGCAAAATTGCCTCCGACTTTTTTCACATTATTTCCTTCTTTTCACTAATGGTCCCAATGGCAATTGCCACTGAATTGACAAGTAAGCATAAGAATAAAATTTTTTGTTGTTTGGTTAAGAAGAGGCAGTAACCTTTAAATGAGTATTTGTTGTTCTGTTTAAAAAAACTTCACATTTTGAAAAGCTTTTCATTCCAATAGTAGTGTAATAAAGATCTGATATTAACATATGCCTTAAAATGAAAATGGAGAGCATAATCATCTTGGAACAGGCTGCCCAGAAAAGTTCTGGGTGCCCCATCCCTGCAAGTGTTCGAGGTCAGACTGGATGGGGCTCTGGGCAACCTGATCTAGTGGGTGATATCCCTGCCCATAGCAGGGAGACTGGAACCAGATGATCTTTAAGGTCCCTTCCAACCCAAACAGTTCTATGATTCTATTATTAAAGATATTGGAAAGAGTTCTTTTCTTTCTGAAGGGCATTCATCTTATTTGATCCCAGCCCACCACAGCTTGTTCATTCTGCACTTCCCAACAGCAAAGCTGTCACAAATCTGATTTCCCATAAGATACAAAAGTTCCTGTCAAGTTTGAAGCAGCTTAAGATCACCTTTCTCTGGTCATAGTCACCATTCCAGTCATGAGGCCAAGACAAGCAAACAGAAATAAGAAGTGAAGGGATGCAGACAGCACTCAAATATCCACTTTGTTTTTCTGTAAAGCATACAGAACATCAGTCATTTTTCCCTTAATTATCTCACTACCTGGAAATGACTGTGTGTCCAATCTTATGACTCCATTCAGTCAATCTCTTCTACTCATGACTAAAAATCATGAACAAAAAATATCCACTCCCAAAAGACCCAAAAAATATTTGAATGCAAATCAGTCACTGGCAAAGTGACAAATGGAAACAAGATGCAAGAGAGACTGGTGGTATAACTTCAAACAAACTATTCATTGGGGAATAGAGGATTATTAACTTTTTGTTCTCAGAATTCTTCTTTGAAAAGTGAAACTGTAAAGAATGTAAGTCCCTGCTCAAATCTGCCCACCTGAACAGGCACAGGAGAGGGAATGATCCAGATTCTGTCCTCCATGAACTGACAGCAAGCTTTTCATCAAAGCATTTTAGTAAGACTGTAACCTCATCAAGGAGGTGAGCTTGCAGTAGTAACACTGAAGGCTTGGTTTGCAAATAACAAGAGGCTTATTTGACATAAAGAAATCATCAATGATTCTACCATTAAGTTATACTTTAGGACAATGCAAGAAAAGAGAGATGAAGGAATGGATATAACAACAAAGTAGGAACCTGTCATTAATGAAGCATGGGAGACACCGAAGTTAAAAACAATGTTCATAGAATTCAAGACTTGGGAGATGGGAACCCTAGCTTCTCCCAAATGGGTAGTTTACTCTGGAAAATCTATCAAAAATGGAAATTCCAAAATCCTTTTATTTCCCTGTAATGCACTATTACTTTGCTCCAAAGGTACCAGACAATCGAAGTGTTATGCTTTGTGGCTTTTGCTTCTTGTCAAGCCAAGCAGTAGAGCTTTCTCTTTCATCTTGTATTTCAGGTTGGTAATCTCCAGTAGTGAAGTGGATAAACCAATCAACGAATTTCACATGCAGCACTGAGAAGTCATCAGATGTTGACAACTCATTACTCAGCTGGGAAAGATCAAAACTAATGACAGATGAAACTCTTTCCTCTTATTAGTCCCCTGAGTCATCCAAATCCCACTGTATCGCTCTGCATTTTTTGCTGCCTGTCCCTATCTAACAAGCAATACTGCTGCAGGTAGCCCCTGTGACTTATTCCTGGGGCTCACCCACCTACAGTTTGTGAGTGAGATCAGCTACTATAACACTGCTTTCCTCTGGAGTCTCTTGCTACATCCAACCAGGCTACTGAGATTTCTGGTCTGATTTAAGTTGGATTTTTTTATGCTTAAACACATAAGTTCTTCATATCTTTACCAAGCATACTGCCATTAGTGCTCAAATAAAGACTGGCCATTAATCATTACATTAGTACATTTGCTAATCAAAATGCAATATTTCATTATTTTCATGATTTCCCAGGTAAAAGAGAAATAAGAGAGAGATCCAGGTAACATTTAGCAAAAATTAGATATGACAGCCTTAGATATGACTAGTCTCTCTTAAAAATGGTAAAACACAATGTTTATATGGAAAAGATACCATATCAGCTTCACATATGGGAATGAGAAAAAACTAAAGACTTCACATGGATTACATTTACCAGTGAAAGGTAAATTAATGTTTTCATTTTCTCTTTAACACAGGAGATGTTAAAAACACACCTTTCTATGAATCTCTTTGTCCTATTTTTTTTTTCAAGCTGTCACTACTTTCCAAAATTATTGAGCCATGCATCAGAAACAGCCAGTAATAACTAGTATGAACATTTTTTTCTTGAATAGTTTTCATCCTGTCTCTGTGTGCATTCCTTAACTGAACTTACATTTCTCATAGTTCTCCCTGCTCCCTCCTTCAATAAAAATGCTCATGTCCCACACTCCAGCTTACACACCACTCAAATGGCACATTCTCCACAGGTTTTGCTCATCACCAAGCTCACCCAAGTATTACACACTTTAAATTCCTATAAAGAATCACACTGATATTCCATAATGACCATAAGACATCATTACATCTTCTTGATTAAATATCCATGTTCTGATTAGTTTATGAAGCTTTCAGCACTAGTACTAGCCAAATCACCCACACCACCCCACAAAGACCTCCAAAACAAACATTCAACTATTGAAGTGCTTTGTCAGTTAACTCTCAATTCTTCTTTCTGCTTCAAAGTGAACAGCAAAACTTTGGCATTTTCCTCTATCTCTCCTTAGCAAAAATGAAAATTATATTTTAGAACTCCTTCTAATCTCAATGATTCATATGTCAGACTCCCTACATTCATCATTTCAAGCAAGTTGTTTTTATCCATTTCCAGGTCTAAAGGTGAACCATGGACCAGGGAAACCACCTTCTCTTCATTCCTAATACCCTAATCCGTGTTAATAAGGAATGCACATGACAACCTTCACGCAATTATTACTGTTGGCCAGCAAGATGTCTATGTACATGATCTTCTTCACTCCTCCGAAACATTTCAGAAGCATGAAGACAACAACTGTAAGTCCTTCTTTTGTTCACCAAAATGCATAATCACACAGAAGGAGCAAAATCTCCTGCCTACATTTTTCCTTAGACCCTTAAAAGTTTCAAATTTTTATATGCTCTTTATGAATGTATAAAATATATGGAACATAAAGCAAAATTATTTATCATATTTTCAAAATTTCACAGAGTGGAATAATCTTTAATTTAGGATTGTATTTTTCTGAAGCACAGCAATGTGTATAGAGAAATATCTGCACTTCAAATGTTTCTCTTTGTGGATATTTTACTTGTGAAAACATTACAGGAATGACTCAGTAAATGAGATAGTATAATTACATCATCCTATTTATTACAATAACAACATTCTCTTAAATTCAAATACCATTCCCCAGGCTGATTTTGCTAATGCAGTCATCTTTAGAGATGGTCAGTAATTCAGCATTAAAAAAGTGACAGCTCTTTCAAATAGTTTCTTAATTGCTGTTTTCAGAAGCAACAATATGAAGTAAAAGAACATAAAAATAAAAAAGTATATAAAAACATAATTAAAATTAGATCACATAAGACTCTATTCCTACAGACAATTTATGGACATCCTTATTTTTTATAAGTTTTTTTGAGGACTTGCACAGTTCTTTTCTAAGTGCTTGCAGGAACATGATTTCACTGTGCTAGAGCTATCCGTTTTGCTTCTCCCAAAAAAAAAACAACCAAAAACCCACAAACAATTGCAAAGCTCCAGTATTTATGGGACATAATCCTGGACAGATGGCTGCTGCATACAAGAAATCTTTTAAGCATAGGCACACACCCAACACCCACACACACACATAAATATATGTATATAACAATATATGAGCATATACATATGTATATATATATATTAACTGAAGGGCATCTACTTTGATACTTTTGTGGTTATTAACAGTACTACAAGTTTTTATTAAATACATTTGCATTATTGTCACCATGATCCTTAGACAATATTCCCATGTCTCCTAGCAATCAACAGTTTTGAGTTCAAGCTGATATTTGTTTGCTACATACACATAAACTCCTAGCATATTGAACGAAATTGGCTACTTAGGACATAGGTTTAAATCTTTTAGATTCCATTCAGGATAGAGAACTGACAGGAAAGTAGATTAATCGAACTAAAATGACAGTTATAATGTTCTGGTGGGAGTTTTAGTCATGCGTAGCAAAAATTAATGCCTTGGTATTTGAGAGAGAAAATCAGAAAAGGGAAAAAATATAAACCCTCCTATGCTTTTTCTTTCCTTCTGAAGCTAATGAAGTTAATACATCAACACAAAAGCTGAAACATCAGTAACTGCTATGTATAACTATATATATGTTCTAACCCAACCTTCAAAAGTATGGTGTTTATTCCAGTTTGAAAAAAAAAAAGAAAAAAAAAAAAAAAAGACATTTTGATCTGTCTATTTTAAAATCCATAGTACACAAGGTAAGGCAGAGATTAAAAATTAATATGAATTATTTAATATGATGCCATGCTGTACTAACTTTGTTTACTCTTTAGACTCTATCCTTCTTTATGACAGAAATATTCACTGGCAAAAGCATTCCAAAGGTTGAAAATTAAAATATTGAATTCTTTTTCCTGTTCTGGACAATAGAAACTTCTATAAGTACTTTCTATATAAGGATACACTCTTACACAGTATGGAAAAATTACGTTCAACAATAGCATCTATTTCAAAGGAACTCCATACTCATTGGAGTAAGTAACCACACATATAAATGCGTAAGTTATCATAAAAGTATGTAACTAACAGAAAAAGTGTATGCTAATTAATGAATAAATGGACAGATTTTTGTGCCTATGACAACACCGACCTGGACCAGCTATAAAGTTTACAGCTTCCTTGCAAATTACCACAGAGATCTCAGCCTTAGTTCCTCAGGCACAGGCAGCCAGCTACAGAAGCAGCTCATGAATGTTGTAATAAATGTCACAGCCCCTAATTAGCATCCAGCTGCAGAGTGTGGTGATGATTTTTCTTTTGTTCTGCTGCTATGACATTTCTTATTTTCATGTACTGGCCAATACAATAAACTCATACTTGCTATGGAAACTGGCTAAAAACCAGACCTGACCTGCCATAAAAATATTGCCATTTTGAGATAATTAACTTTTTGTGGTAAATTAAGTATTCCCTTCACCTAATTTTCAGGACAAAACATCTCTGTGTAAACCCACTCCAATCTGACAGAAACATCAAAAACTTCTATAATTAAAGTATTCAAAGGATAGAGAATGTCTCCTCCAGACCAGATGACTGTAAATTCTCAACAGTACTCATGTAAAAATGTTTCCCATTAGAGCATTCCCTTACATAAGACAGTTTTTAAAAGAAAACTTTTAAATAGTATAAAATTCACTTTGCCTCTTACCAGAAAAGACACTGGGAATCTTGGAAAGAAAACTTTTCACTGTACGAATAGGAATCCCATTTTTCTCATCTTGCATGCGGGCTATGACATCTTCCATCTGAACAGAGAAAGAAAAAAAAAAGAAAGAAAGAATAAATAAAACCAGAATTATTTCCTAAAATTAATCTCCAAGAAATCCTAGATCAATGTCTCAGAATGACAGGTCCACTCTTTCTATTTCTTTCTTTAATTTATATTCTGTAATTTTATTGAACAGGCTAAAAATGCAAGTAATTTATTAATGAAAAATAGTTAAAAAAATATATATATACATATATATATATATTCAAAGACTCTTGAGAAAGAAATATCAATGCAGACCAACTTAGTTAAAGTTAGATTTAGTTCAAGTACCTAAAAGAACTTATCAAAAACCATTGCTGGATATAAAACTTCATGTTTTGATTGTTTTAATGGTATTGTACCACATATAAAAGCAAAATAGACACATACAGACTTTAAGGGGACCGATAAAGTTTTCAAATAGAATGCTCAAAACAAAAGTAGAGCTTATAAATTCAAAGCAAAAATTCCTTCTTTTGAGAAGGGGGAAAAAAATACATGTGGTAAATTTGCATCCCTGGAGACAGCAGAGCCAGAAACATAAGATTTCTTTGTAGGTAATAATGAGTGGGTATAAAAATATTTTAAATCAATTTGCTTATTTTCTTATATATACACTTTTACATCAGCTCAGTTTTCCAATTCAATTTTTAAGCTAATTTGGACCATACATTTTATAAGTTGAACCCAACTCAAAAGTTCACTTTCCTATGAACTATAACCAGAAAACCCTTTTACTGGAAAACAAAGAATATTTAAGTAGAGTTATTGGCTTACAATACCAGTTTTTCTTCTTGCCCATTGAAGTTTAAACATTTGATAATTTTCATCTCTCTTTCTTTGAATATCTAACTTCTCAAAACATTCAATGAAACTATGATGAAATTAATTACAATTATTCTTTCTTTTTACTTAAATCACCAACATATTCCATATGAAAAATTCTGTGTGACAGGGCATTTTATACTCTTTTATTAGTCAAAGTTTAAAAAATTTTTCTATGCCACTTGTGTACCCCTGATAGGTTCCCAAAAAATTCATTAAAAGTTTGTGGCTGGGCTGTGTTGTGGAAGCAGACTAACAGACAAAATTTTGTCATGCACTTTTTTCCCCCCAAAGTCAGATGCCCCACATCAGCAAACAGCAAACCAGCACTGGGTGCAGCTGTGCATTAATTGGCCCAATAAGGGAGTTGTTATAGAGTGGGGAAAGGGTAACGGCAGCTGGGGTCACCAGTGGTGTACTTACGAAAAAGAGCAAATATCCATAGCAAAAAAAAAAAAAAAAATCAATTAGCTTTACTGCTCATGAAAAAAAACCTGTTTATACAGAGAGTGTCTAGAGGTTGCCATGCTCCATGTACTTATAGATCATACATTAACAACCTAAGGAGCACAAATCTAGTGTCATTGTCCAAACCAAAAAATACACCCAAGAAGTAGATTTTGTTAGCAAGGTGTGAAAAATTCAGTCTATTGCTCAGAATTAAGCAATGTGAAAAATGTAACAGAAGTACCAAGGTTCATCTGACTGTAATTATTTAAAAAGAAAAGGCTATTAATAGATTACTGAAGAAATTGTCAACCATACAAACCATTTTCTATGAAATTGAATCTGTCCCTACATTTTTTATCCACACAGTAACTGAAGGCTTGTATCAATCCCTTCCAAATTCAGCTGGTAAACTGTCTTATTGTGCCCTTAAGTGAACATGAAGTCACTCAAATTCAAGTGAACATTTTTGCTGATCATATTTGATGATAAATTCCACACATGCACAGTAAGCTTGTAAGAATATTGCTAGAACTGCAGAGTGAATAATGAATGCTGCACTGGTACAAAGTATAGAAGATGATTTGTACATAAGGCAACATGCTAAAGGTGTATTTGCAATATAATAAGGATTACTACAAACACAGGCCACACTTTTCAAACCTACTATTACAGGTAGAGAGATGCAGTTACAGCTTGCTCCAGAACACAAGTGCACATGTTAAATGCTCAGCACTGCTAGTGCTGTCAGTAATCAGTCTTTTGAGGGCACATGGAATAAATTGTTAAAATACATTTAGATATGCTTTCCTAAACTTGCTTCGTGGGTAGGATTTAATCTAAACAGCATAAAATCTGACTCTGAGAGGGACTGCATCTCTGGGAGAGTCCTCTGGTTTTGGTTAGCAAAGTGAGCTCTAGGACGTCTGCACTGCAAAATTACACCTTCCCTTTCATGTCAAGTTAATATTATTGTTCCCTGTTGGGAGTGGATGCTGTCTGTGTAAAAGGCAGCTCACACTCCAGGCAGTATCACTGTGAACTGCCTGGTTAACTCAGTGAACAAAGATTACTTCCTAAGTGAGTAGGAATGTTCTGAAACAACACAGAACACAATTAGGTACAATTGACCTGGGATTCTGCATGTTACCTGTTAGACTATAAAATTATTTGTCCTGTCCCTTCATGCACAGAAATCTAAGAAGTTACTCGTGGTTTGTGGTTATCTTAAATCTTAAACATAAGAATGCTAGAAAATGAAGGACAATTTAAAACAAAAAAAGTTTAAAGATTCAAACCCTTTCAATTTAACATTATGCAGGTAGGTGCACAGTTTAACTTCCAATATCTGTAGTTTCTATTTCTGTTTCAGCTGCTTTAAATCCAGCAAATATATAACCTCTTCCACAGAAAACCATCAAATTTAATTATATTTGGGAAGCAGCAGTCAAGGCACTCCTCTGTCATTCATCAACAATGACCTAAGACAATGAAAAGGGCAGAATAGTTTAATTAGAATGATGAAAGAAAATCTTAATCTAATTTTGCTCAAGAAGCCTAATCTGGGAAACACATGCTGCTCCCTGATATAATAATTTTCCTTCCTGATGCATCATTGTTTGCTTCTGAGTCACCTGACCCAATGCTCAAAAGTGAAATTGAAGCTTCTTCATTTTACCTCCTATGTTCTTACCTGGCTAAACCTGCCTGACCTTGGTCTGGCAATGGGATCCTTTTTAGTCCTAAAAATTCTTAAGTAACTCAAAGAAAACAAACACACAAATAATTTGCCTCCTGATCATTCAGCAAATAAAGCTCAATATGCTCAAGAAGAGGTAGTTATATAAGCACATCTTTTCGCTTTTCAGTCATCATTATACATCATTAAATGGGAAAGTATAGTTAGAAAGAAGTTCCAGTGCAGCACAGATTCTACAGAAGGCTTTTTAAATAAATGTATTCTTAAAAAAATGTGACATTTGTTTACCCGTGAGGTAATTCTAACCCTGACAAAAACTCACTAAACTTCTGCTGCATAGGTAACTCAGAACGAACTTACAATATTAATATTTAAAACTTCACTTGTCTCCTTGTGAAGATAATTTGCAGTCTTCATCTTGACATGTAAGGACTCTGTGAAATCTATTTCAAAGCCTAACTCTATGACAACAGTGACAATGCATCTTCTCTAAAGCAAAAAGAAAGCAGATAACAATATCCTGTAACAGAAGGGCTACAGAATGCAGGAGCCACTGAATAATAATGATAACTGAGTGCCCTGAACACACTGGGAGCTGGGCACACAGGCATGCCCAACTTACCCCAGGAGCAGAACCAGGGGTTCCTAGGCAGCTAACAAGCCCACAGTGAGTAGTATCTGACCAAGGGGAAGAAAGATTAAAAGTTATTCAATGTGAAGAAAAGGTAATGGTTCTTGCTGTTGAAGGACTATGCTTATCTGGCTTCTCTTCTTTAATATGACCAAAGAGGCTTTTGCCACACGGGTGCAATTCAACTCTTCCATTTTTAATCATCACCTACCCAAAGGGATCTGTCTTTCTCCATTGTTGAGAGGGGAGGTCTTGGCAACACACCAGGATCAGTATCCTTTCGCTACATATGAATGAACACAGGTGAAATGAATACAACTCCTAAGAGCAGAATTTTTGTGGTCCTTAGTGCCCCAGTGCCATGTGGTTTAGGGATGGGGAGACCCTGATCTTTAAACTTCTACATCTAAATAGGAATTTCATTGCTACTCATCTACACATCTTGCAAAAATTATCAACTTGAACCGTAATTCAGCATCACTGCATCTTAAGAAGTGGTTTTGTATTAGCTTTTCCTTCATTAACTCAAACACAACAAAAGTGAAAAACAAAAAGTTTGTTAGTGCAGGACAAGAGCTTTTTCTTCCATTAAAATCAAGCCCACATCAACTCCACATAAAGATGATCACTAGATACACAGATTCCAATGCTAGAAAATGTAATTCCTCTGGAACTAAGTTAGCTCAAGAGATACACAGTAAAAACTTGAAGCCGTGGCCTATACAGACATATACAGATGTCTTAATTCGATTTCTGTTCCTAAAAAAAATAAATTCAGTGCCAGGGAATTAAGAGTATACTCAGGAATACCAGACTGAAATGAGCATAATTTTGTACTCAGTTTTCATACATCAGAGCAGGTGATTGCTCTTACGTTGAGTGTACTGGGGTCCACCCACACCACAGCTTTCTTAATTTTGCTAAAATATTTTTTTTTCCTTTTACACAAATGCAGGGGTGGAATAATCCAGTGGAGCTAACTACAAAACCTCATCCAAACTTGTTGAAAAGCACAAACAGTTACTGTATATTTCTTACAGTATGCAACATGTTTCCTTAGACATTTCCTCCCCTCCCTGCTTTAACACTTTGCAGGATCCAAGGTCATTAGTGCAGGAGGCCAGAAGGTTGAAGGAGGTTTTCTTTAGCCTGACCCCATGAAGAGATGCACATCAAGCAACATGGGCTGAACAAAACTTGTAGGGTAGGAGAAAGATAAAAGGTTCCTTACAAGGTAAGGGCTACTTTATTTCTGACTGCTTCACTGACAAGCACAGACACAGGCAAACTGATTTTTGCTGATCAAATCAGTAGAAAAAAAAAATTCATGAAGGTGGAGAAAGAAGGTTAATGGGAGATCTTCAGTTTACCCAGTGTATGAGGCAAAGTCCCCAAAGTAAAATAAACAATCTCAGTTTAAGAATGCTGACAACTCTTTTTCTAAACCACGAGAGTAGAAACAAGATGGTTTAGTATCTTCATAACAAAGATTTTAGCTTTTTCCATTTAATGAAGGATTGGGTTATTCCAACTCTTTATTCCTACTTGGTATGAAAACCAAGTTTAAAACATTCAGAAGTTTAGAAAGGCACATTTAGATTTTCAACTAAAGTACAGTGCTGAAAGATATTTTGAAAGACACAAGACTATCCAGACTGTTCAAGACAGTCATGCACAAACCCTCTGAGCTTGCTGGTATAAAAGCAGTCAGTCAGGATTTTCTCTAGGACAGCAATATTGCATCTCTGGTTTGCCAATGCAGGAAACAGACCTAAATACTCTCTGATGAACATTAAATTAGAGGATTACTTAATTAAAAGAGTACAAGAATGACTGGTCTCATTCTTTTCAGGACCTCTATTAGCTAAAATAATTATTTAACATCATAAAATCAATGACAAACCAACACAAAAGTTTCCAATCATATTAAATAGATGCATTGGAGATAGTTTGAAGACCCTAATTTTCTACATGTACCTATGATGCTGGCACCTCTGTCTCAAGTTCCTCTTCTTCTGTATATGAAGACACTGGTGTGAGCAAATAGTTCATACTCTGTCCTTAAACAGAATATCTGTGGAGAGCAAAAGGTGTTCTGGCTTTGCACGTAGCACAAAGGTCTATACTGAACCATTACCTGTCATTACTCTCATGGCTTCATTTGTAGTTGTCCATGTGAATTTCTAATTAAGATTCAGATTGATTTGCCCTATTTATCCATACTGTGTCAGATTCCACAAATAGGTAATGTTTCAGATTAGCTGTAAAACAAGAGTGGTACTATGTATACTAAGCCTGTTCTTATATTAAATTAGTGCAGGGCAAACCTTTGTCATTTATTAAGAATAATTAGGCTATTTTGAATTTATTTGAAAATTGATGCCAGTTCTATGCAATTATTTTTGAGGCCTAATTAAATGAACAGTCCCCCTGGGCTTCTCCTCACTATCAACCCTGTATGTTCATCACTGAACTTGCATCAAGAAGATAGGCCCTGCACACTTTGCTGCTTTAAAACTGTGGGTTTGAATGATAATTTTAAGCATGCTCTTGTCTTATTCATGTAACTAAAATGCTGAATCATAAAAAACAGCATTTCATTTTAAAAGTGCTTGTAGTTTAATACAAATAATACAAGAAATCCTTGTGCTTTTCATATACCTATTTTAATACTTTTTGAGAGAAGGACAATTTAAAATCATGCTTTGTGCTCCTGTCATTGACCTGTAACCATGTGGCCTGTTTGGAAGCTAGAGCTCTCAGTGATCCATAGGCAAAGACTGCATAAAGGTTAATCCCCTGCACATCACACTGTACAATATTGAATGGAAAATCTTGAAGATACCATACAGTACATACTGTAGATAGCAATTTACGACAAAAAGTAACAATCTTTTCTCCCAAGGACTGCTCATGGTTGAGCTCATGGTTTGGTGCACCAACATGTCCTGAGACATGACTCTTTTTCTCTGCCTCATACACTGGGTAAACTGAAGATCTGCCAGTAACCTTCTATTTCCACCTTCATTCTACGGTTATTTATTACTGTAATTTCTTTGGATAAGTAGATCTGAGAACACTTATTACTGTATTCACCCCCCAAAAAAATAAAGTTCTTCTTTATTCTAGTTCAGAAAAATAGTGCAAGTTTGCTTCTATAAATATATACTTTTTGAGAACTCAGTGTGTTGGAACACTGTCAACAAACCCATAACACTACAAGGGCTATTACTCCCATTTTTTTCAATTAGAAAAATTTTTGTCTCACCCTAGAATCCTACATCTCGATATATAAGACACATCCAGTTCACTATATTAATGCTATATAGCTGGACCGTGAACAGCAGACTGAAGTAGTTTCTAAAAACTACTCAACTGGCATTACAGAAAAAGCATATAAATCTGGAGGTATATATC
Source organism: Acanthornis magna (assembly GCA_036785705.1). Classification (NCBI taxonomy): domain Eukaryota; kingdom Metazoa; phylum Chordata; class Aves; order Passeriformes; family Acanthizidae; genus Acanthornis; species Acanthornis magna. The sequence goes on along the minus strand of JAWUZG010000040.1, from coordinate 18,875,647 downwards.
ATACTGATTCCACTTTGAAATAAAAAAAAAAAAGTTATAAAAAAATGCTATACTAAGTCTATGAAAAATCAGGTAGTTAGCAATTCCAGCTCCCTGACCCTCATGAAAATGCAATTTCAAACAACAAAACACATACTAAGCAAGAAAAAAGACTATTTTTTTTTAATTAACCACCCGCAAAATAATTCAAATATGCTTTAAAAGTGTTTCATACTATTAATACTTGATAATTTATTTTTACTCTGGCCTTTCCTAGCCAAGAAGCATTTTCTATATTTAGTAAATGTCACAATCAGATACAGAAAATAGAAAATTCTAAGCACTGATGCAAAAATTACTACTTTAAACGAATGGTTTTCATGTTTAAATTCCAGATAGATAAAGAAAAGTGTTTCATTTACCTGTTTTTTCTTGGAATTTAGAAATTACTGATTAGAATAAATTAAAAATACAAATTTCTCAAACCTTGAACACGACTGTTGCACAACCAAACCAGGGAAAGCTTACCCAAAGGAGTTAAAAAACACATCCAGATGGTGAAATTTCTAAACAACTGAAGTCAATGATAATTTTGGAAATTGTATTTCTGCTTTCAGTAAAATCATTATTTCTATCACAGGTGTGAAACATTGGTTAGAATGACAGAGGAAAGGGAAGCTTCACTATGGGCACTTAAGCAGAAAACACAGCTTGATGAAGGAGGTCTTGGTGAAAGACTGTTTTTATTAATAGAGAGATGTCTGCAGAAATGCTGCACTCAGAATAAAATTTTTTTTTGAGCAGCTAAACCTATAAGTAATTTTTATTAATCTCTCAGGCCATGATTTGAGCTTCTAAACTGTGCTACCAGAGACAGAAATAATGTTTCTTAGGAAAAATAGAGATTTTTCAAAATACAGTCTTTCAAAGCCACAATGTTTCCTGAGTTGTACTGATTATATGTGATATGATGGTCCTGACATTAAAAATAAAGCCTCCTCTACATTTCAGAAATAGAGAAGCTTAACTGCAAATCTGATCTCCAAGATCCCAGTTGCACATTTCAAAACAACACTACAAAATTGGACAAAAGTTTGATTTTTTTTTTCCCAAAAAAGAACATAAAAATGTCAAGATTCAACAGGAAAAAAAAAACCTAAAGAAAGAACAGATTCTGGTCAGTACAGAGGTTGAGATTTAAAAGAAGAAAACAGATGCAGACATTTTTGTAGGAGATGGAAAATAAGGAACAAAGTTAGTTTATACATAGGTAACTCAGATACAAAAGTGAAATGTAGCACATTTTGTCTTCACAAAAAACATTCACAAAAATATTAGCTACAACAGAGTTATGGTATATTCATCCATGTAACAAAAAAGTGATGTTCCTCTGGAGAACACTTACATTTACTCCATAATATTGTAATTTAATTCTAAAGTCTGCAAAACCATATCCTTTTTCTAAACTGGTACATATTTCTTATGTCATCTGCTGCTAATGGTTTTAAATCTACATTTGTCTGGTCGGAATCTCTTTTCCTCACTTGTCAGATGATCCCAAACATTGCAAAGATACATCAGCACAGAAGATCATTTTAGAAGCAGCTACTGTTGACCAAGGATGAGACCTTTTTAAAAAAGGGCAATACCATTATCCCTCAACTATGATGAGGGAACAAGTAATTACAAGAAATGCTTTAAATTACATTGATAAAAATAACATTTTAGGGCAAACAATGATAAGAAAATGGAATAACAATTTATAAAATGATCCTGCCTACATTTTGAGGTTCTGTAATGTGCTCTAGGCAATAGCTGATAAGGAAGCTATTAACAGCTAATAAATCCTACGATTACTTCTCCATTCACAAAGAAACTGCAAGGAGGAACATCTCACAGAATCACACAATCATGGAATAGCTTGGGTTCGAGGGAGTTTCCAAAGCTTGTCTCGTTCAATGCCCCTGCAATGAGCAGGAGCATTTTCAACCAGAGCAGGTTGCTCCGAGCCCCATCCAATCCGGCCTTGAAAGTTTCCAGGGATGGATCATCCACCATTGCTCTGGGCAACCCATACCAACGTTTCACCAACACATGCAGAAGATAAGGCCTAAGTAGTTTGATGATTTCTGCTTTATGGTGGGGGTCCTATGGTGGGGGAAGACTGAAGGAGGCAAGCTGACCTTCTGCTAATATTTCAGCACCTAGAGAACAGAGACACTGAGAGATACTGTATTAAAACTACACTTCCAGTTCTCTTGGTCCTTTCAATTACTCTGAGGCATTAAACTCCATTAAATACAGAAGTAAAACTGCTACCATAAAAATGATTTTTTACCACTGACTTTTAAATCATGCTCTTGTAAAAAAGTGTTCTTAATTGTATTACAGTATGGAAAGCTTTCAGTTTCAATGCTGTTTGGCATTTAAAAAAATAGGCTGTTGAAGTAATACAGTAATGTAGCACGATATGACAGATGGATTAGTTTCACAGTAGTCTGTTCACCCTCTGTTACACAACTTACTTGAAAACAAATACTTTATTCTTACCTAATCTGAACAGATAGAAAATAGACAGTTGTGGATGTTCTATGTCAGTTCTTAAAGTATGCTGAATTCACCCATTTTCACTTAAAGAACAACGTAAAAGAAAGGGAAACAAATTGAATACTAAACTACTGATCTGCCAAGTGAACAACACAGATGGATGTAATCCACAGAAAATGCAATCATGGTACATTCCCCATGTGCAAAAAAAAAGAAAAACCAAGAAGAGTACTGAAGTAAATGAAATAGAACATTTAAACATTTTTTCCATAATTTAGCTACCAGCATTCCAATAACACCAATATGTTTTCCCTCCTTATTAAAAACCTTATCATCTCCACTTCGAGTTAGCAGAAGCTCCAGGCCTGATCATCTTTTTATTCCTCTTGAGAAGATCACACACACTCTCATACTAATTTTCATGCTAAAAAGCAAAATTATTTTATATACCTCTTGCTAGCAGCAATTCAGAAACTGTAGTGCAAACTATAGGTTTATGCAGTACAAGCAAAGCATACAAATATTAGTCTGCCCTTCAGTGACAGAAATGATGTATTTCTACATGTCAAGCAAATCTTTTCGTCTCTCATTGACTATACAGATTAGTCAAGCTTCTCATTAATCAAAACATTAGAAGATTTAAGAAAAATAGGTCACAGGTCTTATTCAGCTAGGAATAATAAAAATTAAGTTCTACATGCATTTAAAGGAAAAAAATATTCGGGTGAATTTAAGTGGAAAGTAAAAGTTGGATTTTTTCTCCATTGAGCTTCACAGTTTTGAAATGTATTTTAATTTGATTGTGGAAAAAAGCCCCAAAAAATAAGTATTTGCTATGAAACAAAATTATGAAAAATAATTAAAATAAGGAAAGGTATTTTGCAAAGAATGCCAAAATTGCCACTGTTTTATTTATAATTTCTCAGTATCCCCAGAGTTATTCCCGTACAGGATTCTAACTGTATCAGCCAGACGCTAAGATAAATTTAAAGCCTCCTTTTCCTAAGACAGAGTAAATGTTTCTATGGCATTCACAACATCCTGGCATTCTTCTAAAAATTACTTACAGTATAGCAAAAGTAACTTGATGAACAGAATGTAGCTCTCTGTTTCCTTTGGCAATTATTTGGAAGAAGATATTTAGTCAGAATTTTGATAAGAGTTTTTGATAAGGGTTTTTGATTCTACAGAATAAATGGGCAAAACAGAAATGAAATCTCCTTGTTTAAAAACGAAAGCTGTTAGCTTCACTCTTTGATCAAAGCAGGAGTTTGTTCTCTGGGGCTTTCTTAAAAGAAATCACTTAAAAGAGCAGTAACACCAGTCCACACCTAATTCCACCATACATAGTTACCTCACACACTCACACAGACTGACTTGGCTTCATGTCTTACAATTAAGTTCACCCAATTTCCTTCTCCACCCATTGAAAAAGGGCATAGTTTGTTCTCACTCCCACTCTACCCTGCTGTATTTTCACAAGGATCCACTGTCATGTAATGATTCGGGAGCAATTTCACTAAAGGCTTATTTATCAAAGCACTTAAACAGTTGGTAAACAATAAGGCTGAAATTTTCTAAAAAAAATGGAAGTAAATATCTAACTCATTAAAAACCAGTAAACTGACATATCAAGAGACAGTGGCTGACAGTGGAGAGTGTGTATGTTCTAGTGCTTGGTGAAATAGGAGCCCATTCAAATGTGCCATTTCCCAATTTATATTTTGGCAGGTTGCAGTATAATTAGGAAAAGTGGAACACATTTTGTGATACTTCCTCTCAGTGGTATGTAGCAATTGCATCAGCTCTAGCATTCCACTGGACTTGGTCTGAAGGAATTTAGGAAATTTAAAATTGACTATGTTCCTGTATCTTATTTAATTTTTCTCTGTTTTTAAAGCCATGAATTTGTCTTGCAAATTCATATTATATTTTTACAGAAAAACCAACCACACTTTAATTTGCTTTGGAATAAAGAGAGCAAAAAAAAGCTATCTTGCCATCAAAACTCTAGAGCTTTTGAATTCTCATGATTTAGACACTTTAAAGCAAATCAAGTCTGGATGTTCTGTGCTTGTCCAATTTAGTCATAGTTTGACCTTTGCAGTATCTACATTTTATTTTCCTTTGCAGTCATTTTCCTTTTGATTAGAAATATTCTATGTCTTTATTGTCAAACCATGTTTGTGCCACAAAAGAAAGTAGAGCAGCAGTCACTAATAGATTTGAAATATCTGAGCTATGAAAATAGTTATAAAACCATTTCTTTAGTCTATCTGATACATAATTAGGAAAGGAGATACTCTTTTGTTATAAACAAGTTTTGATACTCACATACTATTATCTGTATGCAATGAGATTAGAACAATATAAAAATCAAACACACTGTAACTTAACAAACTAGAGATTTATTTGAGTGAATTAAAATCATTAAAAAAAACAGAAAAGCTAAAAAAAATCAGGGTTAAAGCTCAAAAATTCATTTGTGAAATTATTTTTTATTCTGGGAAAAAAATAGGCAAAACACTTCAGGAAAAAATTGGGAAATGCTATTTTTTGGCCAAATTTTATTTTGCCAGAAGGTCAAACTCAATTTAGTTATTTGGCACAGTAGGCAGAATATCTAACAAAATGGGAAGTCTGTATGCCACAAACACTTTTCTGACAGCCATAGGGGTGGACAAGACATTTTCAACTCAATCTCAAATCTCTCAGCTGAAAGGGAGTTCGTTAATGTGAAGACTTGGAAAAGTCAGAATCTCTGTAATAGATCCAGATGGAGCAAACTGGTAGCTTGAACAATTTTCATAGAAAGTTATTTTCAGAACAGAGAAGCTTGATTGCAATAAAGCCATTTGTCACTTTAAAAATCACAAGTCTTTTGAAAGTTAATTTTTCCATCATGAGTTTATCTGTTTTACCAGTTTAAAGGATGGAAAATAGTAGGGTGTAACAACAGAAGCACTACTTCAGTTAATCCTGTATCTGTGCTAGGAAGCATTTAGAATGACCTGCCTCATACTGCAAATACATTAGATATGAAAAATTGCTGGAAGAAATGAGACTCTTACTAAAAAAAAAGCCATATGTTCCTATACAGAGTGATTATGCTGCAAGAGATCTCCACAACAATAAATTAAAATGTAATAAATGCAGGTTGTCTGCTAGCACCTACACCTTCCAAGCAGAAACCACAGATACGTACTTTTGGCTGAAAAGAGGTAATGCATTACCTAATTAGTCTTTACCCAGACAAATTAAGGGACTGCAGATGTTGTATACAAATACAGAAAACCCTAATTCTGCACTCTTAAATCATTTCAAATAAGGTCCGAAGACAGTAAAATACCTACACACGTGTGATAAGATTCCTCTGGTATTTGGAAAAAACAGAACAAGTTGCATTTAGCAGAGGAATCACTCAACTAGGATTTGAAAATCCTTGATTTTCTTCACCATTTTGCCACAAACTGACCTTTGACAAGTCACTGAAACCTCCAGTGGCTGAGAAATATGAGAGATGACTAAGGAAACAAACATTAAATGAAAAGCTTTCTAAACACTTTCAATGTGTTGGAGCATTGTAATGCTAGAGGCATGAATCAAAGCCTACTGTAGTCAGTGAAGGCATTTCCTTTGATATTTTGGTAATAAATACTGGCATCATTAGGCACTGGGCTTCTAAATATTAACCACTTCATGACTGTCACAGCATATGTCCTCCTTTTCTATCAAAAGCTAAGCTATTTATAAAGTTCCATAAATTAAATTAAAGAGGCTGCATGCCATCTACAAAGCCACAAAACTGAATTTCTGCATGCTCCCCTCTTTCAACTAACTCAACATTTTGGATGTTGATGTCTTGAATGCATTTAATATGTTAAACTTTGCTGAGAAGTTCATTATTCTGAAGGAGCATGTTTAGAGACATTTGTTTACTGTATGGCTCCTTGTTCCATCATTACCTTATCACATCTTGTTGCACTACATGATCTTGCAAGAGAAACATGAGGAATAAATCATACACTGAAATTGTTTTAAATGGCTTTTATGTGTTAGACAAAGCAGAAAGGGAGGAGGGAATCACAAGGAGGACAAAGGAAAGATCCATGTTCACTATCTTTTCATCTCCTTTGAAACTATGTAGATTTTGCATTTTAGTTTATGGTCATCATATACACTCTTACAAGGATTTATTTCTTCGTACATAATCCTACTTAAAGATAATTAGAAAGGAATTTTGAAGTCTAATACTGAAAAATGCAGTTACAAAGATATTCTCTGTCTCATAACTTTTGGCAAGACTTCCCGAAATCCTGCATCCATAATAGATAGCTTAGGTAACACCACTGTATTCTTAAACCCCATTTTAAAAGAAATCTTTATTTGAAGATAAAAAATTTCCCTTTGCACATGAGTTCTAAAGGTGGTGTCTACGGAAGTCTTATAACGTCAAGGACCATAATGTTTGATTGTTATGAAAAAAAAAGACAAATTCTGACACAGGCTTTCCATTTCAATCATTCCTCGCTCTAAAACAGTCTCCACCAGACAGTGACCATGGTGCTTCTAATATTACCTCTAATATTTTATATATCTATTTTCACAAGACCTACTGTTTCAAGTTGAGAGTTAATATCAAAATATGCTGACCAAAGAGGCTGGAGACTCTGTATATTCTAAGTAAATCTGCTGAGATTAGACTGAGGACAGCAATGAATTCTAAGCTAGTATAAATGGCTAAAAGTAGTAAAAATATTTAACCTCTGAATGATACATATCCAGCATAGTTAGTCTGATTCAGAACATTCATGATACATTTGGTTCAGGAACAGTCTTGAACATATTAATACCTTCTGTATACCTTGCAGCCTAATCCAAACTGGATTGAAGTCTTTTCATCAGTGTCCTGGTTTCAGCTAGGTAGAGTTAATTTCTTCTCAGTTGCTGTCTTTTGTATTGAGAATGAGAATGGTGTTGATAACACGCTGATGTTTTGGTTTTTGCTAAGTTATGTTTATCCCAAGTCAAGGACTTTTTCCTTGTCTCATGCCTTGCCAGGGAGGAGGTACCCAACAGAAACTGGGAGGGAGCACAGCCAGGACAGGTGACCCAAAGGGACATTCCACCATGGACAAAAGGATATTCCATACCATAGAACATCATGCCTGCTATATAAACTGGGGGAGTTACCTGTAAATGTGGCCAGTCTAGGTTTGGGAAGGGGGATATGGCATCAGTCAGCAGATGATGACCAATTGCATTGTGCATCAGTTGTTTTTCCCTTTTAATTATCATTGTTATTATCATTTACCACTATTGTTGTATTTATTTTACTTTATTTTCAATTAATAAACTGCTCTTATCTCAACCATCAAGTTTTACCTTGATTGTCCTCCCCATTCCACTATGGTGAGGTAGCAGTGAAGTGTGGGTTGAGCAAGTGGCTGTGTGGTGCTTAATTTCCAGTTGGGCTTAAGACACAACAAGAAGGAAGAGATCAGATTCCATTCTGAGGGGTTTTTTTTGCCCTTGGTAACATTTCTAAACTCCCAAAAGTGAACTTAAACCTTGGCTTAACTTCAGGAATCAGCTCTAAAACATCACTGAAAGTCAGGTAGAAAATACATGTATGAATTTTATTAAAAGGAGTAGACAGGCTGCTTGTTTGTCTTTCTGCACTCATCAATCTTTGTGGCATTCTTGGGTGACTGTTCTGAAATTATTTGCAGTATCAGCCAAACTTAATTAATCTGAGACTTACCACTTTCTATTTCTCACTCAATTTATTGACTTTGGTACAATGAAAATAAGGAGTATTTCTCAAATCAAATTTATGTCTTCAACAAGTAGCATTTGATAAACTACCTTTAAGCCTATATGCAGTAAACTGTAAATTATTTCTCTATTGTGGGAAGTTTGCTTTTAACCCTTCCTTGTACAGCTTTCCAGTCTCTGCCCAAAAGAATGTGTCTTACCACTGTTTACCAGTCCTGCTTAGCACTAAATCAGAGTCAGAGGGGAGGGTTGGTTTTGGACTATCCACTGGTCTCTAATTATTTTAAAGATAATCAAACATATTATAACATAGCTTTGCTCTGTTTATTTTATAGAAACAGCAGCACCATACTTCACATCATACTTTCCTACAGTATTTCAGCTCTGACCTTCATTCCTAAGCAGTAGTCCATTCTCCATACCCAAGTAGTTGTGACATGTCTTAAAAAATTTTTATGTAAAAGGACTTTCTTGGGGATGTTGGAATATTGTATCGGTTTTAGACTTCTCCTCAAACCATAGACTTAAAATTCTAGAATTTTTGTTATATTTATGAATCCATGCAGTAATCACTTGCACATTTAACTGTACTTTCCAAATAAAATACATACAAGAAATCCCCAGACATAGAAAGCTCATTACAAGATCATTACAAATAATTACAAGATCAATTTGACCCAAAAGGGAGGCAGTTATAGTTTGCTTTATTTCCTTTTTTTGTTATGTCAGGCTTATTATCCTGTGAGAGTATTCCCACTGTGCGCTCTAAAGCATCTAAAGGAGTTGTAACAACCAACTAGAAAGAGTGAATCAGAATTTGTTCAACTGTATACATAGGAAAATGAGCAATCTAGACTTTATTCTAGGGTCCAAGTTTTTCCACTGACTACATATTCCAAACCAGATCATAAAACTGTAATTGCTTACCAAAAGCTCAAAAGCAGCACAGTGCATGCCCTGTGATAACCCTCAGAGACACAGAAATTAAAAGAGTAACTAAGTGCCAAAAGACAGAAAAACACGGTAATTCCCATTGTTTATTACTACTGAATATTGCTGCTGTCAAACCAATAATCCTGGAAGATTGCTGCACCAGAACCTCACTCATATCTACAGCAAGTTTTCTTCATGTTGGTAAAGCTCTTGAAATCCATTGAAATCCATTGAAATCTATTGAAATCTACTGAAATCCATTTTGAAATTCATCCGAAACACAAGGCTGAGCTCTCTCTGGCCTTGCCCCACAGCCTGAGTGAGGGCACAGCTCCAGGATGGTCCTGCCTTGTCCCTCTGCAGCTCACACAGAGGCAACTGGGACAGTGCAGTGCCCCGAGGGCTGCTCTGAGGCACTACCAAACTGCTTTTGCTGCATTTCCTCTTGCATCCTTGCCAAGTGCATGCATAAAACAATAATTAGTTCTTAGCCTCACTAATGCTCTCCTAATGTCATCTCAGATGTTGTCAAATCCATGACTGCAGCACTAAAAATCAAATTAGTATAATTAATAAGTGATTAACATGAAGTTTCTTTTAGAACTTCAGACGTTATAGCAGAGCTTATATAATTAAAGCATTCACAGTAGTTTTGTTACATTGATTGCAAACCAAATGGCATTTAAAACATGTAACTTCTCTAGATTTTTTTAATTGAACTTGCAGAAGTAAAATTAATAGTATCATTCCCTCTTCTGAGTATGCAGAAGTAATTAATATTTATATCTATAGAAGATGTAGTGATGAAAAAGTGAAGCGTGAAGAACGAACAAATTTATGGAACGTGGTCCATGAAGGAAGGAGCTAAACATCTGGACTGAAAAAAACAGAATTGAGAGTACCAAATAGGGAGAGGACAGAAGTGAAAGACATAGACAGGTTTTTGATCTAGTGAAAGACATCCATATCCATGGCAGGGGAGGTTGAACAAGATGTTCTTTAAAGGTCCCTATTCTCCTGATCAATGAAAGGCAGAAAAAATGAGTAAGAGAATTAATATTTCTTGTGACACATGAACTAAAAGAATTAAATTATGTTAGCCAAAAGGCTTAAGACAAAGAAAGAAATGTGGACATAAATAAGTTTGTGAAACACAACTTCAATTTAGCCAAATAAAATAGATGGTTACTTGAGCTTCTGCAACACATGTGAGAGTTCTTAAAATTTTAATATATTACCTATACTGGGAGCAAAGCACAGCTTTCAATGCTGTTGCAAGAACCTCAGTTGCAGTTGTTTAAGATGCGTAAACAACACTATACTAATTCAAACACATTTTTCAAATATTTCTCATGCTTTCTCATCCTTGGTATCTTCAAAATTTCACTGCAAAAAGCTTGGCAGGGTTTGACTGTTTTTGAGAGCCTTGGTAAGCATTTAATGCCTCAGTTGGGAGGATGGATGACAGAAGAGTGTTACATACTGAAAGCAGTTCACACATGGAAGAAGAAAGAAAATTAGGTAGGAGGAAATTGAGGCAGTGGTTTTATGATGAATTCAAGCAATAATGAAATGAGTCAACAAAAAAAAAAATAGAAAAACTTTTTGAAAAGAACCTACAGACCTGTGCATGTTGACACTTAGGGCACAGACACCAAAATGTTTTCAATATTTAGGTCTCAGAACTTTATCATATGTTCATCCTTTCCCCATCCCATCAAAATCTTTGAGAACCAAACATCTTCAAAAGTTATTTAAAGTAACACTATTTATTTTTAAAATGTATCATTTAAGTTTTTATCCAGTTGTTCCATTTTATATTACTCACGTTGAAAAATTCTAAAATAGTAAATTTTTGTTTCAAATCCATATTTTCTCCAGACACAGCAGTATAATTATTTCAAGTTATTTCTGATTAAGAGGGGCAAAAGCATCCTTGCTATAAACGAAGACCAACAGGAGTGCAAAAGGACAATCAACAACCAAGTGAGGAAGGGATGGACCAGATGGGCAAGAAAAAGCTGTCTGGGGTTTATTAGACACAAGAGTCCTCGCAAGCAGCAGCACAGGACTAAAAAGAGCCCACCTCAAGCATGTCCACATTAATAAAGATGTGCCTACAGCAGAGCACTGGGGGGAAAACCCCTTTGCCTTTCCTAGGAATTCAGCTCAACAGAGTGCCTCTCCAAAATGCCTGTAGAACAACACAAGAAGCAGGAGAAACAAGCAGCAGGAACTGGAGATTTTGCTTGTTTCCAGGAAGTTTTTGGAGGGCATTGATGGTAATTTCTTGACAGAGGTGATTGACCATCTGAGAAGGGCAAGTGCCCTTTTGAGCTTCACATCCTCTAAAGAAGAAAAAGTTTGGGTGCAGCAGTGACCAAACCTGATCACCCCACAACTTACACTTTCTCTTTGCTCAGAGTAACCTTTCATGGAGAAATGATATCTTGATTTCACATATAAGCCACTGAAGAGAGAGAATGTGCCTAGGCAAGATTCTCAGAAAAAATAACGACAAGCAGGGCCTGTCTGTGCTCTGCAGTAACAAGAAGCCAAGAGGCCACACAAACAAAGGCAAGAACCTGACATAGCCAGACTCGCAGCGTTTCTCCTCAGAGGATTGAAAGCCTGGGCTCCTTGGGCAGCCCCAAGGCAGTGTGGACATAACTCACATTCACCTACAAAGGACAATACACCTCTGCTATTAGTAACTTCGTAAAGGCTGAGAAATAAATACTGAAAAAGCAATAATTTTAATCCATGTTTCACAAGGATAGACTACAAGCAAGTCAGCCCTCTTTCCCTTCTTGTGGTGTCTGTCAGTACCTGCAACCATCATACTATGAATTGAAGCAATCTAGTTTTTGGGCCCAGGGCACATGGACTGCAAAGGCTGGGGCAATTAATTTCAATTTTAAAAAAAATCTGCCATAATTTAAGAGATAGAGAATAAAATAAAATGTAGAAAACATCTCCATTTTTATATTTTTCATCATTCTTCCAGTCCTACTGGACAAGAGGTATCTTTAATATCAGCCTCAACAGCTGAAGTGCCAAAAAGACTTTTTGATTTAATAATCCTTCTCTCAAGGCATACATATAAATGTCACATACACAAGAAAAAAAAATACTTTATCTGAAACTGATTTTAACTGCCATCCCAATTTTATGTAACAAAGATCCCCAGGCCATTAAATGTTCACTAGTTTCATCATTAATAGAATCATGGACTTGTGGGCAAAGTTAAAACACTACAATATATTTATTCATGAACTCTGGTTGCTGTGTTGGTGTGATTAAGCCCTTACAACCACTTTTAAGGACTAATGAAGGTCATTTCATCAGTAATGCAAATACCATGCTGATAGTGTTATAAATTCATAACCATCATTAACCATCTGTCCATAGCCATCATTCCATTCCATACCAAGCCAGATTGGATCACTGCAACAGAACATGTGAAATAAATGACATATGAAAGACTTTCTCACTAAAGGAAAATTATTTTCTAGTTGACAATTGAACTCATTACATACATGACCAAGACTAATTTGGAATATTTAGTCTGGTTCATGTTTCTGTTCCTCTCCAAGAACATGATGGGATTCTCCTTTGCTTATTTTTCATTTGTCCATTTTTTGGGGGGGAGTTTGTTTGTTTGCTTGTTTATATTAGCTCTTGTCTAATGTTCCATGATAAAACCTTCTTTGTAAAACATTATTTGAGGAACAAAACTATGTCCTTGAATATTTTGTCTGAAAACTATAAGGAAGCTTTCTATGAACTCCACCTACATTATTCATATTTTATTACTTTCTGACCACTCCAGACTTCCTTTACTGTTGCTTGAAGCTGCAAGATAGTGAAACTCTTGCCCGTACCTCCTTGAATAGAATACTGCTCAAGTTTTCTCCTATTTGTCCTGGCTTTGAATCTCCAAATTTGAGATTTGCTTTTTTTGCATATATTGTAATTTCTTTTTATGCATATGTTATGCTTGTAGTTTATCAGTTAAAAAGACTTATTTTGAGGCTCAACCTTCAGCACATTAGGTAAGCTATATGATCAAGTGATATTGTTAAATAACAGTGCAAAGGATAAAATAAAACCCACTAAGAAATGGTTTGCTTATACTGCAGCACATGTTACCATGGAATTCATTTTTATTTCAGTCATAATAAAGAATTATTCCAAAGGCATTTAAGGGCTTATAAAATTCATAAATTCTTTTGTACTTGGAAATATGTCAGCAGAGCTTCTCACCTAATAGTATGCAAATTTCTTTTTGGATTTAATTTTGGTTCATAAATTCTTTTAATCAATTTAATATAATTGAATTAAGAGTGATAGCAATACAGGAATGCTTGCTTAGATAGGAATTAATGAGATGATAATTCCTACCATACCATATAGCAATTCTTCCATATTTTTGATCCCAGGTTTCACAGCTATGATTTATTAGATACATGCGGGGGGGGGGGGGTTGTCTTTTTTTTTGTGTTGCACAATGCAACTCAACCCTAATATTTACAGCTGGTCTTCTCAAAGTTCCATTTAAAACTGTGCCAATATCTGTCCAAGCATCAACTTCAGCAATTTTTTTTCTCTTTGTGCCTCTCTGCTTTTCCAAATGTAACCTATCTTCTTTACTTTCAAACTCTCATCACCCTATTTGTCTTCTAGCTCTTGGTAATACATCCTTGAATTCGGCTAAGGTCTCAGCCCTTTTCATCCAAAGTAACAGCAAACAGAACTCTGCTCTGCCCTTCAGAATTCAAGTTGTGATATTGCCAGGTTCCCAGATAGTGTCCCCCGTGTCATTGATTTTTCAGGCAGAGACTATAAGTGACATCCTCAAATCAAGCACAATAATTTGTTTGTAAACTACATATAAATATCTTCCAAGCAGCATCTTGAAATTAAGTAAGCTACCGGTAGACAGATGGTTGAGCTCTGTTCCAACTCAATTATTTATGATTTTGTAGTTATGTAGATTGATTTCTGCAGTTTCTTTTAGGTGTCTGAAAAAAACAAAAATCTATTATTGACAGATGATGAGCCAGCTAATGAATACTGTGGAGTGCACAGAGTGCAGGATGTACTGCTTCAGAATGAAAGGGAAACAATTGCCAGAAATAAATAGCATAAAAAACTTCTAGTGATTTCTTTTTTAATATTATTAGTGGAGGGCTTGCTCTCCCTAAGTACAAAGAACTGACTGGTACTGGTAATGAATCCTCTCAGGAAATTATCATTTCAGTTCAGGTCTCTAGCTAGAAGTTTTCCATTTTCTTTGTGCTAATTCAGGGTTTTTTATAAATGTATGGAGATATTGTTGCCACTCACTTCTTTCACAATTGAACCACACCACCAGCTTCTTCTACCCAAATTATTAAAGAGGCAATCTTTAAAAGAAATAGCAGCATAAAGGAGAGGGAGAGGAAACAGCAAGTTGGTACACCTGGACAAAAAATGATGCACTGCACATGTTCCCCAAAAACAGTAAATACATACTCAAAATATCTTCAGAGACTTTGTGCTCATTTACAAAAAGATAATCACAATATGATCATATCAAAAGACTCAATATTACAGTATCAAAAGACTAAACCAGTAAGTGCATACGTTGTTTTAAAGACATTTAATATTTTTTAAAAAGACATTTTACAATTTAATATTTTTCTTGAGTAAAATAAATGTGCATCATGACGCATAATTTGAACGAAATCCAGGCTTAAGCTGAAGATGCAGTTACCAAGCAATGAGCTTTCATAAAACAAACTCAGTGACAATTTTAGTTCTTATTTAGAGCTAAGCACCTGCTCTTATTAACAATTTTCCACTTTCTGCTTCTTCTATTGTAAAGGGGGGTTTTTGTTTGGTTGTGTTTTTTTACTTTTTCTAAAAAATTTCAATTCTATTGTATTTAAAGTAACTCACTAGATATCACTATAAATATTAAGTATTAAATAATTTATATATTATGCAAACAATGTAAGTTTCTCTTAATTCACAATAAAGAAAATAAAATAGAACAATATTTTATTTTAAGTTTATTTTTGGTTTGTATTGGTAAAATTGAGTTAGAGAATTCTGAATTTCAACCAGTCACAATCATTTAGTGTGACAAAGGTAATTTATAACTGTTTTGCAGCAACACAAACAGAGCCTCCACAAGAAAAGTGAAACACTGCAGCAGGAACAAGCTCTATGAGTAATTCTGCATACTGAAAACCTGACTATTTCAAATATTCTTTAATGATTTTTCCAAACAGACACCATTTAATTTAACAGATCCTGAATGCTAAGTCTTCCAATGCCAGATGGAGACAGAGCCAGGACTCCCTGTCTTCCTCCCTGTCTTACAAAGAGGGTCAAGGCACTTCAGAGCTTTAAAAGAATAATAAGGGTGCCAAGGTTGTAGCTGCAAACATCATGTCCCCTGAAATCAATGGAAGAACAATATTTTATTTCTAACTTTATTTCAGGACTTCCAAGCCAAGAAAAAAACAGCAACAGAGAAGTGATTTGGCAGGTAGCTAAACTAGGAGGTAGAAATAAGTGTATAAGAATCAGAAAGTTACTTACTAGGGCTACTACTGATGGAGACCATTTCTATTATTTTATCTACATAAAAGGTTTATAAAACCTGAGACTTTTTTTTCTTATGCCACACTTTCTCCACTGCTGATGACTTTCACATCCTTATCTGTGCTGAATCAATCACTTTGATGCTCTGTGCACTAATGTAGGGGCAGAAAGCTCAGTCAGTGACAGTAGTCAGGAAAAAATGATAGTGCAAAAAGTTGCATTCCTGGTCAGCATTGTGCTTCAAGCAGACACACATTGTACAGAGCACCAGCACCTAATGCATTTCAACTATTGATTCTCTCCAAGCCAGTTACTTGATGGCAATAGGAGGATCCATCAGTAGAAATATTAGAAGTATTCTTTCACATTCGTTTGTTTGAAATTCTGAATTTTAATAGCTTTCCATTGCCTCTTTTTCTCTAACTCACCTAAAACACCGGAACACATTTTTCTTCTATCATAGGACTCTCAGCTTGAATCTTTAATTTACCAGCCCCAGGAAAAATCTCAAAAGTAAAAGCAGATAGAGTGAGAGAGGGTTACACCTAGGTACCGGTCCTTTCATAATCTACCAATAAAATCCAAAGCACAGTGTCATTTTTAATTTGACATATGACAAATTTTTCCATGTCAAGCTCTCAAAAGACAAGATAGTAATAGAGAACACCTAGTTACGGCTTTGAAAATAGAAACACACTAATAGAATTCTTATTGCAATTCCCACTGCCTCTACATTTACATAAGAGTGAGCATTTTACAGCTACACTTCCATTTTCTGTGCAAACGAGACTGAAAGAAATAGGAGTTTAGTCAGAGACACAATGTGATAAAGAGACTTCCAGTGTAAGCTAACGGCAATAACGTGTCATCTGACTATTCTTACAACTACATTTCAATATTAACTGTTCTCAATTACATACACATTCACATTTATATGGACAGTTTATTCACCACAGCCATGGTTTGGTTATATATGTTATGCATACATGATTATATACAGCATGAAAAAAGTAAAAATAATAATATAAAGTATTTTATAATATCTATTATAATACTAATTGTAATAAAATAAATGAAAAATTTAAATCCATTTAAACAGAGTTTACCCACAGGAAATGAAACAGGAAGACACTTTTTAGCTTCTATCAAAGAATATAATAGTTTCAAAATCCAAAAGAATGTAATTGTTTCACCTCAGCATTTAGTTAAAGGAAAAAAATGGTACCTGTTTCTAAGATAGCATACGAATATATTTCTTTTTGCAGCCACGTCATACATCCTGATTAAATCCTAAATCTATGTATGTAAGACCTTGAATTACTCCACAAGGTCTTCACTTACTATGCTGTTAATGAGCTGGCTTGCTGTGAGAAAAATTGTGCAAGAACGCACAACAAGAGGCGCCGTAAGGACACACATATTCACACTGTGTGGGCGTCATGGTGGAGTGACACACTTAGCTTGTAAGACAGAAGTAGCAATAAGTTTATTGATGTAAAACAGCAATCTAACAAAGCTGAATAGTAAATGTCTCAGAGGTTTAACAAGACACAACGGCAAGGTACACTGCATTATTTACTCTAGAGAACAGGGTCAGACAAAACTGCCCAGAAGGTCCTTCTGTGAGGCTGAGAAAGGACCCCCTTGCTCTCTAAACTCCTTTCTGAGGGAGGTTAAGGTGTGCTGGGTCCAGACCTAGTCCTGGACTCAGCCAATGGTTTATGTCTAAAGGATTACAATCACTTTACATCACTTAGAAAAGGTTTCAAAGTTTCAGCACACTTATTCCCAATTCGCTTACTGAGTGTCCAACTGTCAGCCTAAAGCAGTAACCTTGAGAGGTGTCCCAATTCAAGGGAAGATCCTGGCGTGCAGCTCTCTGCCATGCAGAATAGTTCAACAGGCCCTGGGCTGTCCATTATTTATGGAGTAAGAGGATTTGCTTACAGTCACAGTGACATCCCAGCCACATTTTGGTTGGCACGTGCTCGGCTAGTCCTCAGCTGCTCAGCAAGGCTTATGGCCCTAACTATTGTGTTATCTTCCCAGAGCCCAGCTCAAGCCAGAGGCAGCTGATCAGGCCACCACTGATATCGAGTATTCGAGCAGGAAAGGAAAAGAGGGGGAGGAGGTGGCGGGCACACCATGGTAAAATGGCACAAAACTGCTGCCCACAGTAGATGCCCAGGCTGCACTCAGCCAAGGCTGAGGATGGCGTTTCAGTGCCCAGAAATACCCTCCGGTGTTCTCACAGCCTGCAGCAAACAGAAACCTCATTGAGAGATGTCCTCCCCACACTTGAGCTCACAGCAGTGGTGCCCACGCTTTTCTCATCCAGCCTCTGTTTTAACCCTGAAAGATTTCTGTGTTTCAGTGTCACTCAGCTAAAACTGCCAGCTAAAGCCTGAGGGAAACTTCATGGGATGCAGCGAGCACAGCCGAAGTGGAGAGCACAAGTACCCCACCTTTGGCCGCTCCCAGCCTACCATCTGTGGCCATGACTGAAATGGCAGATTCCTTTCTCAGTGTCATTTTTTAGAAGAATCACAGAGTACAATAAAACTGATATTCTGCTGCTCTAAGAATACCTCTGCTCTGGGTGTCCCTGCCCAAGGACCAGGTTGCTGCCCCATGCCAGGAGCAGGTCACTCCAGCCAGCTCCAAGCAACCCACTGCAGGGCACAGCTGAGACCCACAGCCACCTTGGAGAGTGCCTCAGGGAAAGTGTGCTTCAGAAAGGGCAAAAAATGCCAGCAGAGCAATGAGGGATGATGGAAAAAAAGTGTGAGAAACAGCTCTGGAAAGACCCAGGTCACCCCTGGGTGAAGAAGGTGAGAAGTTGTGCCATCTGCACTGGGGCAGGATTCCCTGGCAGCCCACAGAGGAGCCCAGCCAGAACAGGAGGACATGACTATGTATTTACATGGCCTTAAAAAAAAAAAAAAAAAAAAACTCCCCTCCATTAAAAAGAAAATAGTTCCAATTTGGGGGCACTTTAGTGGTCTTCAAATGAGTTTATTAATGATATTTTGTTATTGGTAATCCATCTAAGACTACCAAAGCAGAAGTAAAGGTATTTTCTTTCAGAGGATGAAGGTTACCTCGCATGCAAAGACATTTAAAACATTTATGTTTCTAACTGAGCCATTGTCAGTGATTAAAGGTTACCTTGTTCCTTCCACAAATTTGTTGGTGACAAAGGATACAAACAAGTGCTCATATCAAATCTGAAAAGAGGGATTCACACAGACAAACCCTGATATTCAGCCCTTTCTGTTTCCCTTGCACAGTGGAAGAGTCTAGAAAACCATTCACATCCGCACAGTGTTTCTCTCCAAAGACAGCACTCAGCAGCAGAGCACCACATTTGCAAAACTTTCCTCCACTTGCCTGATTTGCTTTGTTTTTATGGTCAAACAGTTCCCCCAAGAGTGGCTTTTTATAAGCTCAGACTGAGCCAGCGTGTGGTCAGAGGTCAGAGCAGTGAGGTACCTGATCTACGCACGAAAGCAGCACTGATATTTAACCGAGTCAGAAAGCTCACTGAGGCTTTTGAAAAACATCCATGAAGGCATTTCAATTTAATGTGATTTGCCTGCTAATTCCATCAGCTCAGTGACAAAGCAAAAATAGTGTCATCTGGAGTATTCTGAGCATTGTGACAAATCTTTAGATATTTGTACTGTTTTCTATTATTTTGTCTCTAGAGTTTCTTCACTACTGTGAACCTACACCAATTAAGCTAATTGAGAATATCACCAAGTTTTTGATACAAGATTATCTTAGAGAATGCAAACTGAGATATTTAAAAGGTGTAATAAATTTACATTTATATCAGTAATTTGTCTGTGGGAAAGGAGGGTTACAAGTGATCACTGTTTGATTGGTCCATGAAAATCATGACAAAATCAAGGGCTGGTATGTTACAAATGCACCCAGCCATTGCTTCACTAGAATACAGAAATTGCTGTGCTTATGACCAAAAGGATTAGTGGCAGATTTTGTGCTGAAGGTGATGCAGTTGAGGAAGAAAAGCCTATGCATGGTTTAATTCCTTTAAACCGATTATCTCAACGATTCCTATCTAATTCAGCGCACACATGCTTTCGATATTTATAATGCTTCTGCGCTGAGTTTTACAGCACCTTTCATGTAGTCATGTGAACTGCACATTTATGTATTGTCTGTGCAAGATGATGGAGCACTAGGCAGGGTGTTCTGCCAAGGTTTGGCACAATGGTGGTACAAGTCATAGAAGGTAAACCTGTCACACAAAACAAGCACAGAAACAAATCTCAAAATGCATGATTGAGAATACTAGCAACGAGCAATGCTTTCCTGCTATAGTTATGTTACTGTTTTTTCAGCACTACAAAGGAGATACTCTGTTTTTCCTATTAACTTATGTGCAAAGATACCTTAAACTTAGGACATACTCTATACATGATCCATTAAAAAGAAACTATGCATGAAATATTGCAGACATTATTTTAAGGTAGATACAAAAGTGGTAGAAACTGAAATGGCCATAATGGAAGTTCCCTTCAAAATTTGACCCAAAACTTGATTTTTTGCATGTTAATATTTCCATTCTGTTCATCCTTATTATGTAAAAAGGTACTTTTAAGCAAATGTTTGCTTTATGCACTGTTATGAAATGTCACTGATCAAAACATATTTCAAACAAATTAATGACATCTAATTTCTTCCAGATTATATTGCCATCTGAAAGACACTAATATGTGTGAATGAGATTATAAATTGTCCACTCTGTTTTTCAATTACTCTCTCAGTTTGAGGATTCAGAAACACCATGTTCACCTCTGAAAAAAATGAAGTAACATCCAAAACACAAACAATGAACATTTAAAAATCTCTTAGACTAAGCTAAGTATAAACTGAATAGTGCAAAGTTATAATAGGTCTGTGTTTTCTTTCACAAACAAGGCATTTATTATTATAATTTGGCTTTAATCTACTTACACACAATTGTATAATATAATAATCATATCATTTCATAGATATTAAAAAATTGGTAAACAGCAATAACACAAATTGTCATTAAATCATTAAAAATACCAAACAAAGCCAAAATCAGGGTTGCCAGCACTGCACTCCCTAGCTGCCTTCCTGATCTCCCTTTCAGACACTAACATGACATTGTACTATTTTTGCCTCACCTCAAAAGATGAAAGACTGGCTGAAAACAGCGAGGCATAGCTGACAACTCCATAGTTCTTTTTCCAGCCTACTGCTCTACTGCTTTTTGGCAGTACTGAGTTTTTGTCCAACATTCTCTGGGCATATGTAGGAGTCAGAATTAAACACTATTTTTCAACAATGAATTTCAGAGGGCTTTTCAAAACACAGACAAAATTGCCTTTTGAATTTAAATAGGCATTTTCAACTTTTCGGAAGTTTGGGAGATACAATCATAAATGGAGAGATTTCATAAATCAAAGGGAAGTAACATTAGTGTATAATTAGAACGGAATAGATTTGATGGAAAAAGCCACTTGTGCAACTCTACTTTTAAAAATTATCATTCATAGACATAAGCCTAAGGATCAACACATTTCTGCTCCTTTTTTTGTTGTTGATATTAAACAAAATCTGCAGTACTTAAAGATGTGGCTACACAGTCTTCTATGAGTCCTAGAGAAGACAAAAGTCTGGGCTGTAGGAAGAGTAATTAAGCCTAACTGATCTGCATATAATCTTAGTTTCAACACACGCAAAGTATTTCTTGAAGCTTTGGGATATGAAACTAATGGCCCAATTTGTCATATCTACCATAAATTATGAAATATAAAATGCACTGGGGGAAAATATTCAGCTTAGTTTTATTACCTTCACTGTTTCAGTTGCAATGCCTACATATATCAGGCTATCTAGCTCTTAGTCATTTGCTAGAAAATTTTATTTGCCATCATTTGCTCAAAGAAAACCTACAAGAAAGCTCAACAAAAACTACACAAAATACATAGAGCTCTGCATGAATTTGGCACTGCCCATCACCAAAGAACAAGCAACTGCTGTCAGCAAGGTTTCTCACTTACAGACATTGGGAAAGCCACACCGACAGCTTCCACTGGCTACTGATGTTTGTTTAGTGCGACAGTGGCTTCAGCTTAGGGAGCGTGATCAGGGGAGCAGGAAGCCGTCTCCCTCTTCTCCCACTGCATGGAAAGGGAGGAGCTGATGACAAGCTTTGCAGCTGACCTGCTTAAAGCAGACCTGCTCAGAGTACAGAAATATGGGAAGAGCTCGGCATGTAAAAGCTTTCAGATATTCTGCCTGAGGAGAAACAGGTGACTTCTGCTGCCACAGCTGGAAATGCCTCCAAAGCACTCAGCCTAAACCTTACCTGCATGGCTGCACGCTTTTGCCAAGGCGGAAATAGTATCGGATGGGAGATGCACAAGAAGCTGCTAATGAGTGCTGTCTTCATTAAAGATTGAGGGGTGTTGCCTGTTTGCCATTTTAAACACACAAAAACCCCCCAAAACCAAAACAAAATAAAAAACAAAGCAGGCTTCTTGCAGACCTTTCTACGTGTATTATTAACTGGCACCACAGCAGTGAAAGTCTGATGTCACATGTAACAACTTACCTTTGACATACAAAAGGACATACAGCCTGATGGGGCTATAAAGCACAAAAACTTCTAATGTATGGAGGGTGGGTATGCACAATGTATTATAGTTCAGTGCCATATAAAAACATTCATCTTCCTACATCACTAAATCCTTTTAGATACTTGCAAGGGTGGGGCTTAAAGACTATTGTGATACTTTGTAGTAATGCAAATATACTGTTGAATCAGTACAATGAAATTAAGGTGATACAAAGTGACATATGTAACCATGTGAAGCTTATTATTGGTACTTTGATGTATCACTGTGTTTCAGACAGATTTTGGATGTTGTTTTTTAGTTGAAATCCATGACAGATACCACAACAAGGTGTGTTGCATGAAAAGATAAACTGTTAATACATTCTCCCTATCAAAATTATATTTTTCGTTAGTGCACAGATGGCAAGAGGTCATAATAAAAAGGTTGATGCTTTCTTTGCATATAGCTAAAAAAATGCAGCTGTTGTAAGTCTAGAAGTTGTTTTATATTTTCAGACAATATTTTTCTGGAGTTATTAAAAACATGAAAATGCATTTTAGAATTCACTATGATCTTCTTAATCCTCATAAAGTAGATAGTTTGTTTATATTTTATTCACCTACAATTACTCTGAAAGTAAGGTTTGTTTCTGCTTTTCTTTCTTTTCCCTTCCTTTTTGTTTCTACAAGGAGAATGAAATATGGATTACTTCTGTTTGGACACAGGAATGATGCAAAAGAAATAAACAAGGCTTATAAATATGCTCATAAGATATTAACTAGAGTCCCCCACAATCTCGTGTGGTATTTCCCTTTAGCCAGAGACTCATACTGTGGTTTGTGGCTCTTTTACTGAATTGAGGAATCATTAGGTCTTATCAACAAAAGGGAGTGTTGCAGACAGCAATGGTATTTGGATCTAAGTTAATCTCATGTATAAACTGAGGACAATTTGTATAGTTACTTTGAAAGGAAGAAAAAGAGGCTTAGGTCTCGAGATTATCTGTTCCGCTAAGAACAAACAGCTCCCATGTGAAGAGGATTTGGCGAGATAAGTGCCACAGAGGCACTGACTCAGAGCAGTCTGAGCTGCAGCTGACTCCACAGCCCACAGACAGAAAAGTACACAAGCTATTTCTTTCATTAATACTCTTCCTTGATTATTTCTTGAGCCATGAGAACAACACTGCTAGTCAAAAGGTGCAGTCCATACTGGAGGTCAAGAGGTGCCACTACCTATTTACATTATTGCCAATAGTCTTCAGCCCAAATGTGAGGCAACCCCATGTAAAAAAAAACAGGTGCAGTTCCCCTAGTTCTGTTGGAAAGCTGTCCTGGGTTTTTTGGTTTTTTTTTTTTCAGAAAGTTGACATATCACAAAGTCCAGTAAGCATAAACAACAGCCATGTGCTGCTAACACATAAACACACTGACTTGAATCTGCAGGTAGCCTGGAGAAGGACATCTAAGCATGTGGGCTAATCACCCAGCTCACATTAATCACTGTCCTCATTAATCTGATTATCAGCCTTCTCAAGGACACATAAGAGTTCACCATTTTTACTGCAGGACTATTACCCTACTGCAATAATCCAAATAGCATTTCGTTTTCCTTCCCCCTCTGCCTGACAGAATCTGCTCTTACTCTTTTTCATAGAAAGGAAACAATGCTCCCCACACTCCTCTTTGCAGATCAGCTTCATGGGGTGAAGACAACAGATTGTTGAAACTTTCAACAAACATCTGCCCTATTACAGTGCAGCTAGGAAGTGGGAGATGGCTGATTAAATACCAATATCCAAAGAGATATCACAGCAAAATCCTCCCCCCTATTAAAGAAAAACAAAAGCAAAACAAAAAATCAAAATAAGCCAGGAAAACTCAAGAACATTTTGAAACAGAAGTATCTGGTGTGTCTTGGAGGGGTTATGAGGCATAAGAAAAAGTAACACAGGACAATGAACAGCAGAGTATCTTGCAAAAGGCATTTCAAAACACAACATGGAACACCTCATAAATCTGCTATGCACTACTGAGTGTCTGGTCAGTTTTAACACTAACAGTCTCCTAACGGAAATGATGCAAACTAGAAAAAATTTAATAATTACAATAGGATGGAAATGGCAGAAGATTCAGGTAACACATCCATCCTTCAGTCTCAATAAAAAGTTCTCTCTGCAACACTTTGGTCTTTACTTAAAGCTGTTTCAGGCAACAAGACAATGAATAAAAAAGCAACAACGGAGGATGGGGAAGGGAGCTGGCTTAGAAATCGTAATGTGAGAAAAACTTAATGGCTTGGAAGGAAATTCCCTAAATTTAGGAAATTCCCTAAATTACCCAGCTTTTTCTCTTTAGTAGCAGTTCTGTAACATAAAGAGTATGTTTAAAACAGAAAAAAAAATAACCCAACAATGTACATAGCTCTCTGGTTATATCTGATCATTTCACTTAGAAAGAAGGGAAATACTATTCCCCTACCAACTCCTTTGGTCTTGAGTTGTTTTAGGGTTTTTTTGGTCACACCATGAAAGAATGAAACTGTTTTAAAATGCTAGAACCAATGGCCATTTTAAGAAAAAATATAGTATAGTGTAAGTAACAGGAGTTACATTTTAAAAACAAAGGCTCCTCTTTTGAAAGTACCGTTATTTTAGCTGTGGTCAAAAGCACATGTAGGGTATCTCTACGAACTGAAGTTAGGATTGCTTTTAAGAAAAAAATGCAGAAACCACACAAGCAGTTGCACATATTTAACATGTGTCAGCAAAGCTAGTTCTAAATAAACTCATACACAATATTTTGATCAAACAGGAGCAGGCAACTGAACAGTCCATCATCTTGACACCAGATATATCTTTTTTCTGCTTCACTTGGAGAAAGTAACTACTTGCTTTTTATTGACAGCTATATACTCATAATATTTTTCTTGATACTTTAAAGTGTGAAGACT
The DNA here is from genome assembly GCA_036785705.1 of Acanthornis magna. Lineage (NCBI taxonomy): Eukaryota > Metazoa > Chordata > Aves > Passeriformes > Acanthizidae > Acanthornis > Acanthornis magna. The sequence continues at coordinate 18,850,247 of JAWUZG010000040.1, read as the reverse complement.
TCCATACTTTTATTTCTATGCTTTCATTAGAAAATTCTAAAAGCCTGCAACACTTGCTTAGTACTCATTTCTTATCTAATTCACTCAGAATACCCACGAATTTTGTGAAAGAACATGTAGTTCATTAACCACAAATTTGAAGGGAAAGTCTTAAGTAACCTCTCTGATTTACCTAATACTCTGGACTGAATTCACAGCAAGCACCTTTAGTAAGATTTTTACTTACATAAGCAGCATTTCTCAGGGATAAGCTTTCTGCTGCATGAGCTGTCAGCCTGAATCAGGTTAGATATGGTGTGGTGACTATGAAACACAAGTTTGGGCTTAAGAGAAAGAAGATAGGTTCAAAATAAAATAAAGTTACTGCTGTTATGCCAACTGAGGTATATTCCACAGGGGAACTCCACAATGCAAGGGCAGGAAGAAAACATTTGTCATTTTATGGACCTTTTTCTCTTTTTATGACTTAGTTTTAGCAGGCAGAAGCAACTCTTTGCAGCCAGCTTGTATGACCTCAAATTCTATGACACATCTGTAAAAAAACATCAAGCACAGAGATTTTGTCTTAGAGCTGTCTCAGTGTCCAGCTCATGCCTATTTCATTTTTCTTTGGTTGGGTGGGTGGGAGCTTTTTTGAAGTCGCAGAAAACCATTATTTTAAATAGGGTTTCAATAATTAAAAAACAGTCTAAAAGTTCATGTCAGGGATGATATACGAATATGCTATACTTCAAATTACTTCTCACCCAAAGGGACTAGCTAAGCATGGGAACAGATTATTCCTATGACAACTCCTTCTTGACTTCCAGACCCTAAAGTCTGTGTAGAAAACATCCACAGGCTTTTCCTCCTCCACAAAGCAGGTCACCATTTCATAGAAGGAGATCAGGTTGGTCAAGCACGACCTGCTTTTCATAAACCCATTCTGGCTGGGCCTGATCCCCTAGTCTCCTGCATGTGCCACATGATGGCACTCAGAATGATCTGCTCCATGATTTTTTCTGGCACTGAGGTCAGGCTGACAGGTCTGTACTTTCCTGGATCTTCTTTCCAGCCCTTCTTGTGGATGGATGTCTCATTTGCTAACTTCCAGACAAATGGGTCTCCCCAGCTAGTCCAGCTGGTCCTCCTCCACAGGACTGCTGGTCAGTGATGGAAAGTGGCTCAGTGAGCACACCTAACCAGCTCCCTCAGGAACTTTGGGTGGATCCCATCCTGCCCCACAGACTTGTGCATGTCCAAGTGGTGTAGCAGGCAAGGAACAATTTCCTCCTGGATTGTGGGGACCTCATTCTGCACCCTGTCCATGTCTTCAACCTCAGGGGGTTTGGCACTCCCGGAACAACTGGTCTTTCTATTAAAGACTGAAGCAAAGATGGCATTGAGCACCTCAGCCTTTGTCACTGTGTTTCCTGCAGATTCTCCTTACCCATTGGCTTTTGTTGCCAATGTATTAATAGAACCATTTTTTTTATTATGAGAGGACAGCCTGCTCCGGTGCCCTTAAGATTTCCTTCTTGAAGAATGTCCAGCCTTCCTGGATTCCTTTGTCCTTCAGGACTGCCTCCTAAGAGACTCCCTCACCCAGTCTCCTAAAGAGGCCAAAGTGTGCCTTCTGGGACTCCAAGTTCTGCTGACCCCCTCTTAACTTCTCCAAGAATTAAACCTGTCATTTTGTGATCACTGTGCCCAAGACTGCCCCCAACCACTGCATCACCAGTCAGTCCTCTGTTCACAAACAGATCCAGCAGGGTGTCCTCCCTAGCTATCTCTCTCGTCAAGGGTGTCAGGAAGTTGTCTCTCACACGCTCCAGGAATGCCTTAGCCTGTTTGCTCTCTGAGGTGTGCTATTTCCAGCAGACATCTGGTAAGCTGAAGCTCCGCAAGAGAACAAGGATCAGCATTTGTGAGACTTCTCCCAGCTGTTTACAGAGTATTTCATCTGCCTGTTCCCTTCAGACTCTTACCACAGTATGTTCCTTACTGGCATTGCCGCTGAGTGTAACCCAATAGACACTTAAGCATATCATCATAAAGCTCTAGGGAATCAAAACATTCCTTAACAGAGAGTCAGCCCATGGCCTCTCCTTCCATGCCTTTCCCTGAAACAGCAGACCAAAGGACACTGAACCTTCACTCAGCTGCTGCTCACTGGCATGGCACAGAAACAGAACCACCGAGATCACAAGGGACTTCTGGAGAGCATCAAGTCCAAGGCTCTGCGCAAAACAGGGTCAATTACATTGCAGTTGAACACATCCAGCTTGTAAATCTGCAAAACCTCACTGTTCTACTCAGTAATTTTAGAACACTTGCAATAGCATTAAAAATTCTGTGGTGTTGCCTAAAGCTAATAGCTCAAATCCTTTTGTTATTCCTGCATTTGTGTTATTATGTAGTGGAACATTATGAACTTACAGTTAAAACTGTTACATTTTTACAGAAAAAACTAAAATATTTTGTAAATAGCTTTTCTTGATTTAAATAATAGTTCCTTTCAATTAGAGGGAGAAATGCGTGCTATGACATAAATAAAACACATTATTCAATCTTTCACCTTTTTATTGATGTAAGAAAAACCTAATTAAACAATGGCAAGCATTCTGAAAATGCACAGTACAGTGAAAAATATGTTTACTGATGAACACTAAGCAACAAAACATTAAACAGATGTTAATGAATGGGAGATAGTTTTAGGTTTATGCCTGCAGGAGCTGGAGTTCAAACAAAAACAATTTGCACTTTTACTTAGACAAATATTTTTTTTATGTCTTGCACAGCTGTTTATCCTAAAGAGAAGAATTTTTTTAACTCGCTTCAAACTTCAAAATAATGTTAAGTGTTGATATAGCGAGTACTGATTTTCTCTTCTGTCCACATCCCATGCCCAGAATCTGCTCAAAACCAAAGCACTTGTTCTATGTAAAAAAAGTGATACAAATCACGCCACTAACATTTTTGTATAATGCTATTTCCCTGATGCTGAAGGGCCTGAAGAACTTTAACAGTCTCAATGATAGCTCAATTTGCTGCTCTTCCACTTGAAGATTCTGAAAGGGTTACCTTGGGGACTTAACTAGAATAGCATTATATCAATTAGAAAGTTGGTAAAATGTCAGTTGGGAAGTACTTCTTGAGGCAGGCAATCTGGAATTTACTTCAAGAAAAAAGAGGGAGGAAAAACATAGGTGCATTCATTCATTTACTTCCCAACATAAAAGAAATCCAGTTCATTAAGCAAATTTATTTCATACAAAATGCTACTAACTTATCTGGTTTTTTCTTTTTTCTCTGCATATTTAATAAAGACTCCCAATCTCCTTTCTTACATTTTGTTTGAGACTGAAGCTCTTTGTTACTTGGATGATTACACAAATTTTCTTTTCAGTGCCTTGAAGCTTAAGGGAAAAAAACATTGATTGACTATGAAAAGTACAGTGATGTTGTATCCTCAGAAAAGACACCAGGACCTTAAATTTTCCTTCATATGAGACAGAGAGCTTACAGAAAGCTGCAGGGTGTATCCTACAAGCAAAACCAGCAGTAATTAGTAACTGCTATGAGCAGATCTTGGTACAGCATTTCAGCAAACTAAAACTCCTTCGATGCTTGCAGTCTGAAAACATGCGTGCAAAATATTTCTATGTCACTGTGTAATCTGGCAACAAATCAGCAGCTTTCAGTCTGGGGTTGTGCACTAAACACACTGCTCTCTCTCTCAAAATCTTTGTATAGTTTGTGCTAGAAATCCTTTTCTATTATGTTTTGCCATTCCCAGGAAAAGTTCCCTGCAAAGTCACTGTTAATGCCACCTATGGAGAAACATCTACACTAACTTCTTAAAACTGTTTTTATTAGTTCTGTAATGACAAAAATTATTAACTATTTCTTCCAACTGACATGGGGAAATAGAACTCCAGGAGGTTTGTATGCTAAAGAGAATATGCACGTATATATATGAGTGTTGCACAAGAACAAAAGCCAGCTTATTTATATAAACACATCAATATTTGTTTACATCTAGTTTAATCCTAAGAAAAGGAGACAGTAAGCCTGTCAATTGCTCTAGGTTTCACTGGATTGATGTTCAAATATCTTTACCAACTTTGTAGTGCAGATTTTGATGTGAATCTTTGCCAATATTCTGCTAGTTGATTTTCAAGAAAATGTGATTAATGAAAAGACAGAACTTTTTGCTACAGTAATGAGCTTAAATATAAACATCCATTCACTTTCCCTCATCAGTAAGAGGACTGAGAACTGCAGTGTTTACAGATCTCTCCAGTTTCTTGTCAAGAAACAAACTGTATTTCTTTTTCTTTCCCCTGAAGTTCAATATTTCTTTCTAGAATGCTATATTTCACCTTACATTAAATAAAATTTCATGAGTGGAACCTACAAAGAGCTACAGTCAGGAATTAGCCTGTGGCAGTGAGGAGAACAAACAACAGTTGCTCTCAATTACCTTTACATTTTCATTACATTTATCTGAACTCTTAATATTATCTCTACATCTAATTACAACTATTGACTTGGAAAATACATCGTTTGTTTGTCAAGAGCCAAAAAACTGCTGCATTTAGCATTTTTGAGAAGACAGAATCAATCCTTGTGGGTATGCACCTCTTCCTGTTCTTGTCCAAGACTTTAATTTCTGCTTCAACAGCAATCACAGCAAAAAGAAAATAATCAGACATATACCCATACAAACTTGTATAACATGGAGGTCAATAAATTTTCAAATATTGTGAGTGATACTTGTTTCTAGTTAAATGATTCATTCTACTACTCAAGACAGCCTGTGATATGACAACCATTATCAATTAGCGCTTTTTTTGTGTAAAAATATTAATCATTAGATAATCTAGTATTCAAAATGTATTTGGAATACTATGAAGTGAGGAATATATACTCTTTAGAAAAATTCAGTGCCTATTTCAAACTGAACTGCCTAAGCAAGACAAAATTACAGAGCCATGGCAGTTTTTAGTTAGTACCCCAGCAAAAATCCCAGAGTGACACAACATCAAAGAAAGAGACATTATAGAAGTTAAATGAGTGGATAAGCACAGGTAAAACAGTGCGTAAAAAGCTAAAGATGATGCTGGGAATCTGAGTATCCAAAAGTTAACTCAGCATTAAACAAGTTCTTCTAAACAAGCACCCATTTTGAAATTTATTAAAAGAGGAATGAGATTTGTCACAATTAACCAGCCAGGAAAACGTAGCAACACCTTGCTGCGAGGGACAGACCCCAACATAAACTACTTTGAAACTTGGAGACAGAAGGGTTTGTAAATCTGAAACATTTGAAGAACTTAAACTGTGAGAGGTAAATGAAGAAAAAATAGCCATAGGGAAAGTAACAGGCAGAAATTTAAAAAGCGTTTGAAAGGTACGAGTGGGACGACATTGCACTTTTCCCAAACAGAGGGGAAAGTATTTCAATAACAGAAATAATTTGGCAAAGTCTGGATTAGTGCTGCACAGCTCAAGAGGAAAAGTAATAAAGGAAATATTGTGCAAGAAGACATGGCCAGAATCACTCAGTCTGAACTGAAGATGTTTGTATTTGTCAGCCTGAGGTCTCCAGAAGTCAATAATTTTTTTTTTTAAAAAAAGCTTAGAAAAAAAAATCTGTTTCCTTGTTAAACTTCCAGCTCAAAATGTAGGTTAAACAAACAGATTTAGTTTGGACACAAGAAGATTTAGTTTCAAACAGAAAAATATTATCCATTTGGCATACTAATTATAGTTAAAATCATATCACAAACAAAACTATTCTGTGACTTTATCTCTGAAGAAGAGGATCAAGAATGATGGCCTGTAGCTCCACAGACAGGGACAAAGGAAGAAAGAAGAGTCATGGGAGCTAAATAACAGCAATTACTATGAAGAAGATGGTTTAATTTCAAAAGTGAATGCTAGCTTGAGAGTCAAAGGTATGTCCCAGCTCTGCCCTTCAATCAATGGAAAACCATAAGAGGCTTTCCTGGTAGCAGGGAACTGAAGTGCCACTTCAGAGTCTAAGGCAAAGAGCAGAGGAACTGCTTTAGAGTGCAGCTCTTAACTTTGACAGTGAGGGAGAAACACTGTAGCTGGTTTCCAAAAAACATCGAGGTTATGAAGTTAATATCATGTATTTGATATTTTTGTGCCCTTTCATCTAGCCTTATTAGTTCCTACATCCTAGGGACAATTTTAGCCCATTCTACCCAATGGTTAAGTTCCTGAACATTAAATTCTTGCAAAGTTTAGGAGAACCAGTGGCTAATGGAAGAAACTAATTTGAGAAAAAGGCATAGCTTAGCTATTATTCATTCCCTGTGCTGGTCATTCAGTACTCATGAAGCTCCAGACACTGAAGATAATTTCCTCATCAGTAAGACTAACATATGGAGGTGACACTGCTGTATAAGGCTGGAGGATGGCAGCTCCTACAGTTTTTTTCCTGCAGTTACCATATTTGAATAGAATGTGTTAATAAATATATGTACAGCTAGGAAATCACACTAGTCCCTTACAGCTGATAAGAACAAACTAAACAAAATTGATCTTTTTGCATGGGCAAGGGGAAGATCAGAAAAGTCTGAGTTCAAAATTAGTAGAAAAAAATTTTACAAAGAGTAGCCAATAAAATACATACTATTCTTAAAGTGTGATTCTTTTAGTCAAAACCAGGATTTCAACTTATTAGCTCTTGAACACTAAAAGAATTTTAAAAACAGGAGCAACTTATGCTATTTAGCTTTTACCTAAAATACAAGGCTATGTAAATTATATATGGGCTGGGTTTTTTTCAGAATTTACTGGCATCAAAATCAAATGTAACTTTATTAGAGTCTGCAGATATTTGGGTTGGGGACTTTAATGGGTTATATTCAAAGACTAGGGAATTACATGCATAATCAAATTGAGAAGCTATTTAAAATGTCTGGGGAAGACCTCTGATAAATGTGTCTATGCAGCAATATACTGATAAAACTTTTTTTTTTCTTTTTTAATGTAACTTACAAAGTGCTGCATCAATCCCCTGCCACAAGACAGCTGAGGTCCATCACTGCCCAGTAAAAGGAACTGTTCAGCATGAAGTCAGAAGCTATATTATCCTATAATTCCAATGTTTTCAAGTACTTTTCAACATAATTGCAAGCTTAAATAAACACATTGATAAAGCATAATGATATTTAAGAGAATTTTTTAAACAGGTTGACTGTAGCATGGTCAAGTTACATAATCATAGATCATCTGAATATTCAGATGGGAAGTGTGAGTATGTACTAATATCGTATTTTCCAACTACTGCTTGATATTGAAAATGTATTTGTAGTGACTTATGAAAAGGAGCTACTCCTAAAGACCTTTCTTATATTCTGCACATTTTAAAATTTCAGGAACCCAACCTAGTACTCCATTTCTATGGCAAAATAGGTGGCATTTTTTCAGAAAAAGCTCCAGTAACTCATTGTAACCAGATATAGTCCATGTCTTTGTTAACTAATGCACATGTCCAAAAAAAAAACTGTTAAAGTGATGAATAAGTAAAGCAGATTTCAATTTGTATGATTCATAGCATCTTTGGTTTGCTGCCATAAAACCGAGTTTCATAAATTCACATCTGTGAAGATTCTTCCAGCATGAAAGCACAGCTGTCCCTCAGATCCAACTTTCTCCACATTTTCTGAGCATACTTTTGCTGTCTGGCAAAATCAAGCCTCCAATTAGTGTCACACAAATTATTCTGTCATACAGGTAGCTTCTTTCTCTTCCACTAAACATCTGTTAGGAAAGCTGAGTATTTGAGCACAAATTATATTTCCTTTCAAACATAATCTTTTAAGATTATGTTAATAGATAAACTCCTTACACTCGATGCAGGAGGTATTAAATTGCCTAAAGAAAAAGTAAGCTCAATTTCTTAATGGCTAACGCTTCTACAGCACTTACTTCAAAAGCACATTTACCCATCAGACAATGCATGTGGATCTCTGAATACAAACTCTATCAAACTAGTTAATGTACTTTCTAAATCTATTCTGACCAGTTTAGTTTTGATTTTTTTTTCATGACAAATAGGAAGATTAAGCTAATTCTTAAGGTCCACTCTAACTATCTATCCATTATATACATAATTATAGCTATCATTATTATAACAGATATATATATCTATTATAGATATATATATATTTGTTATAAAATATCTATTTTTCTTTCTATTGATCAATTGCCATATTTACTTGCTTATTGTACAAACACCAGTTTGAAAATTAATTTCACCTTAGAATTTGCTAAATATTTTGAGCATTCATCTCTTTGTCATGGAATTTGTGATCCAGCAAAGTTTTATTTCCAGGTTTTAGTTAACCCTCTTAGGTAGAGGTATAAGATTTTCAAACTGTATCTTGGGGGACCTGCAAATTCTCACCACCCAGCTTCCATTTTTAAATACTTTGAATGTCACCACAGCACACAGCTTCCAGCATATTAGACACACCCATGTAGCAAGTAGTTCTTTAATACCGACAATTTTTTTTAATAAACACAGGCATTCATAGTAAATCCAGCAAAATAACGCTGCTTCCACAAAGGAGTAGGGAAAGCATTTCTATAGCTATCATGTTCCAAGATCTGAAATCATATCAAACAATGATTTACAACTTTTCTACCAACTCACTTAAAATACATTTTACTTTTTATTTCCTGTTACATGATTTAGGTCTTAAAGACCACAAAATTCTTGGCTTCTCTGATCACCCTACACGCATTTACATTTAATTGCAAAAAGAATTAATGACCACATCCTGCTGGTTGGAGGCTTTGCAGACCTAAGAGAGGAAATATAGTTGGGAAAGCCAAGGATTCTTCCTTTTCTATAGTCTTCTGTTTTGAGGAATACATTACCAAGAAATAGAAAGCTAGAAATGGAAAGATCTACCAAAACAAAGTTAGAAGACTTGATATTTAAAACTTCGTTCAAAGGACCAGCGCACTTGTTTACACCACTTTGTCTTCTAGACTATTCTACAAGCACATATTTAAGAAACATTCCTTTTAAGGATAAAATAGTATTTTTTTAATATCCATTAAGTATGACAAGGAGTATTGATACTTTGATTATAAAGATTGGGTCACTGTACCAGTGACAAGCTCAAGTTCAGAATATTTATTCAAATTGAAAAAACTGCCCTATAGACTCAAAACACATTAAAGATCTCTTTGGGTAATAGAGCAGACAAAGCCATCTAAGCAGACAGGCAGACTACACTATCACACTATATCTTGAGAGGACAAGTCAGGGGCTTGGCTATAGATGGCACAGGGCCAGATGGAACATGTGGGAGGGACAAGGTCACACTTGGTGTGCTCACCCTGCCCCATGTCCTCATAGGCATGTTCTTGGGCTTATGTTAAGGGCTTTCTTCACAACCCCAGAATCCTCCAACCCTTGCACACAGACTGGTATTCAAAGAGTAGTTTGGCATGGATGCCGTCGAGACAAATCAACTGTATTTTTGAAACAAAGTGTGAAGCAGAAAACAATTTTTACACATGATCAAATATGCTTACTACTGCAATTTTTACATGTGGCATTATCCCCAGTATAACCACAGCCAAAGGCATTTTCACACATTTCTTAGTTCTAAGAACACAGTTTTCCTCCTACATAATGCCTCACGAACCACGTCACCACCTACTTATCTTTGTATTTCCTGCATGAAAATACACAGTGCAGAATCTGTTTATACATTATTATATCATTATTTCCACTGTTATTTCTTTCCCATAAAAACTGTATTTTTCATTCTTCTGCCACTTGAGGAATTTTAAAATAAAATGGACATCTATGATAGAAAGAACTACAGTTTTACATTACTGCAAGTACTTCTCTAGTCTTAATCTCTGTTGGCTTGTAAAATTCTTTAAACAAAACAATGAATAAAAACTTCCTGAATCTATCTGTAAAAATCTGTAGTTTTGTTTTGTTGGGGTTTTAGGGTTGTTTTTTTTCAGAAAGGAGAAAAATTCTAATTCAGGTTATATTATTCCTATTAGCAAATGAAAGTAAAATGAGTTTCCAACAGACGTTACTGGAGTAGATGAGAGCTTTTCTGAATTTCTTTCTCATTCTAAGGTAAGCATGAGATACATTCTAGGCAGATGGATACAGCAGGTTTTTGTTTTAACACCAGCATTTGAGAAAGTAGGTTCTTAACACTATCTTTATACTTAAGTCTGTTTTCAGGCCTAACAGACCAAGGAAACAAAAATGCTACTATTTCTTATCTGGGGCCAAGACAAAGTCAAAACTTATCCCATGGGAAGGATATGCTTCTAATATGTTACACTTCAACATCACAGTCTGACCAACAGAAACAAAGTGCTAGCATTTGATCTGTACTTGCTGTAACCAATAAGCTCTGCTGTTCTGTAATTCATGAGCACAAATTCTCATTATGACAAAGAAGTAGTGGAAAACCGCTCTGGCAAAATTTAACAGTCGGCTGATAGCAAGTAATTCATTCCATGCCTTTATGCATACTTTTCATCTATCTTTGAATCTTTTTTAGCTTTAAATATAACCTTTCTGAGACAAGGGAATCAAAAACTGCAAAGGATTTTCATGTTTTTGATTAACCATGGATTTATCTTAAGGTGTGTGGATTTAGTTCATATAATCAATAACAGTTGAACTGGCAGAATATCAGTCTGCATCACCTGCTAGTCTCAGTTTTAATACCTGTTTCAGGGTTAGACATCTTAATGAGTACATAATCTGTGCTATCAAAAACATTACAAGATTCTGTTACCTATACAGTCACAAAATGAACATTCAGAAAGCATAACTTAAGAATTACATTCGTTAACATGCGCATCTCTGAATTGGTTTAGGCTTTGTCTCTAAATACAGTTCCACATCCTGAGGAGTGTGAAATGCTTTTCCCCCTCTTTTGGGTTCCACAGTGTACTTACATAAACAAATAGCAATTATTTATTAACTATTTCACTGCCAGTTGCTTCAGTAAAAACATCTAATTCTGGGACTGAAGACGGGAAGCGTTCAAGGCAAAAATTGAGTAGGCAGTCTTGTAACTACTTATTTACTTTGAGCTTTAGGCATGGTGGCCTCATAATTGTACAGGGTTATTGGGATTAAAACTTGCCCCATATATTTCTTCCTACTTCAGAGAAATGTAATTGCTGTATTGCACAGGAAGTTAAACAATTCCAGAGACAGTCAAAAGAAGTTACTGAATCTAGATATGTATATATAAATACAAGATTTTGAACCATTGTGCCACACCTCACAAATCTCCAGTCTAGGTGAAGAACACCAGTAGGAGCAGTCATTCATATGCTGCAGGCCAAGGCGCAACCACTCCCCCATTCTGCATCTGCAGCTCACCTCTGTTTAATGCCATGTACTCATTTCCACCAGAATGTAAGAATAGTTGCCTGCAGAAACACAGGTCAGAATCAGAAAGCTAAATACTCTTAGAGAGGTTAAATATATTTCATTCAGCAGAACTGATTAATTCATCTAGAGAATTTTAAGAGTCTGCTAAAGGAACATCTTTTTGATACTTCAAGGAAGACCAATGAAATCCCAAAGGATTTGTGAAATGCAAATATAATGCTCTCCTTTAAAGTCAGAGAGAGCAACCTATAGACAAACTAACAGGCTAGATGGTCTGACTGCAGCACTCAGGAAAATATTGGGCTATGCTAAACAACTTTAGAGGTGTATACAAGATAACATGATGTTCAGTATGTGGTTTGTGAGAACACCCTCCGTCTGCACCCCCACCACCCCTCTCCCCAGTAATTAAACAAATCCATGTTTGTACATTTCATTTTATATAAGATGATTCTTAATAAAGAAGGGGCAAATAATAGATACCAGGTTTAAGAAAGTTTTCGATGCTGCTTATGCAACCCTGTTTTGATTTTCAGAAAGTAACAGCTTAGGAATTAACTGGGTATGAAAATAAGAATGGTTAGGAAGGAACAGTTAAGCACTGGAACAAGACTATCAGGAGAGCTGCAAAGAATCTCCAAAAAAGAAGGTTTTAGCAAAAAAAATTATCAGGGTTGGCCTAAGATTATTTTTCATCTTGCTTCCACATTTTTGGGAGGGACTATATCTCCGGAATTCCTTTTTGGTATCCATTTTCATGATGCCACAGTATCTCATAAACACATCAGGAAATCAGAATCAAATCACCAAAGGAAAGATATGCAACTATCCAACTATCAAGAATTAGTTCTTGCCTGGAAGTCTGCCCGGGATTTTCTACAGAAGACTCTAGTATATTAGCTAATGTTATTTCCAGTATTCAAAGAACAATGGAGAAAATATAGTCAAATAGCATTTGCTGCTTATTTGAAACTCAGAGTAAGCTCTTCAAGGATCAGAAATAAAACTCCAATTTATGAAAACAAAAAATAAAAATCTAAACTCAATCACACTGAATCCAGCAATGAAAAAAGTGCTACACTATTCAAAGGTAAAAATCCCTTTAAACATGTAAACATAAAATGTAGAAATAGAAGGTTTAGGAACAAAAGTCTTTTCAATTAACCATTCATGTCATTGAAGATTTCCTGGCAATAAGGTGGAAAAAAAATCTAAACTAAATTCTGCATGGTTTCAGAAGAAATTGTCTTAAAGGAAAAAGCAATCGTGCCACTGTAGTCATCAGATGCCATTTGTCTGTGTCAAAACACTACAGAAGAAAAGAAAGTCTGATACCATCCCTGGTTGGTAACTCAACTGTTTTATTATTTGAATAAACCACATTTTTCAAATTGAACAAAGGTGTTCTTGAAAAATTATTTTCATTAAGTCATTTACCTCTAGTACTATCATGTCATTATTCCTCCCATTTGCCCACTGAAGTTGCCTCTTACCAGGTTTATTATCAGTAAATACTGATATTTAGCCTCAGAACATTATGTACTTGGAAACCTCAACTGAAAGAATAATTTTGCAATTTCTGGGAAGCAATTGATACAGTTTCCAAATTTATTAATGTTCTAAACGACACAGAAAATGCTAACGTACTAAATATAACTTCCAGTTAGAACATACTGAAATTCTACAGAAGCATTCAAGGTAATCTCTGACATAATATAAGCACTTGCTATATCAGCCTTTTGAATAATGTTTTAAGACATATAATTTCTCATTCTTCTATAAAAAGTCTTCCCATAAAATTGTGCAGAGGATTTTCTTCATCTGTACCCTGTTCTGGATGAGTACAAGCCTTTCACAATTTCATAATACTTCCCAAAAGAAATTGAGATATCTGAAAGATGCGAATTTCAGTTCACCCAAGGCGGCCCTGCTAATTTCAGCAGTTAATGAAGGAATTAATAAAAAATATTTCTTTCATATCAGAAGGGAACAGGGTGTGGTTCAAGAGGAAAAGGGATAAAACAGAGAAGAAACAGTGTCAAAAATTTCCTACCAAGAGCACAAATACAGATAAAGTAATATATTACCCCTTCATTCAATTAATGAAAAACTGTTATCAAACATATGGGTAAAACACATTCCAAAATCCTTTCTAATTTGAATAGTTAGTAAAAAAACACAAAGAAGTTTTTTTTCCTCTGAACCAAATATTTTTTACATTAATCCAACAAACAACGTACAAAGGTATTTCTAAATGTTTCATAAATTTAACACATACAACGTTTTTAGTTCAATGATGTATTAATAGCCCCTTTGTCTTCAGCTGTTTAAATACACAAATCAAGCCTCCAAGACCTTGAACACTCAGTTTTTTGGGCTCCTTGCTTTCTATGGACAGTGAAGATAAAGCAGAATGCATCACAGTAATAGGCCAGATGAATAATTTTGTTTGCCATATGCAAAGTCCCATACTTCACAAACAGTATTCAAGAGGCCTAATGACCAAAAAAGCCACTGATATTTCCACAGACCATGGTCAATTTTGCTACGTTACATTACATTTTAAAATCTGTACAATTCAAAGCCCACAGATGGCTAAAAAATGAAGCTGATTTTGTTTTACTGTACACACGCTGAATATTGTCTGAGAAGAATTTAGAACCTTGAATAAATACACCTTCATATTTCCCAGCTAATATAAGTAGGAAATTCCCAAAAGAAACCCAAATCAAATGCATGAGTAGCAGAAAATTCAAATATTACATATGCAATATATTCATTTACTGTTAATGCACACAAAACTATCATCCTAGTCAACCTAAAAGCGAGTGACATATCTCAAAATCCTTTCATTGCAGTGGTGCAATAACAGACTGAAAATTGGTAGGAGAAAAAATATGAAAATTAAAACACATTAAAGGACAACAAAATCCTTTAATGCAGCCCTTAAATAGCCAAGGAAACTAAAAAAAACTATGTCCACAAATCTGTAGCAGTCTTTGTTGCAGTCTCTAACACAGAGCTCTGCTGAATCCTCGGCGTTTCAGACGCTGAAGCACACCGGTATGTGAGGTATGCCAGGATCCCATATGATGCTTTAGAATACTATTTTGAGGAGATATAAATTTAAGGAAGCTTTTCAAATTTGGTCCACTTCTTACTTCTGTCTAATGTTGCCTAGTTTCTGTCATGCACCTGTTGCTTCACAAAATCATAGCTACAGGTCAAGGTATGAGTTATCCCAGCTAAATAAGGCAGTCTGATACAATCTGTGTTAGTGATGCTAGTTTTCAAAGCAACAAGGCATAATAGGCAGTTAAATTACAGCTCCACCAATAAAATTTTGCAAAAAATAACTATACTAGCACTTATTAGTAACAGAAAACCCATTATTTTAATAGGCATTAAATTTTTCCTTTTTTGTCAACATCTCACCTATACTTTTAAGCAAATATTTTTAAAAAATAGCTTCAACTGAGGTCTATTCATTATTTATATTATTTTAATTTGTCATTCAGGATAACTGTTCATAATTGACTCTAAACAAGGATCAAATAATTAAATACTTAGAAACACAGTAAAAACCCATATATTTCCTAAAAATCATCAACTACAGGTTTTACAGACATAATGTTAAAAGCTCAAAAGGTATTCAATGTCATTTGACATTGATGAGGTAAATTTAGAGACTTGCTCCCTAATTACTATAAACACTGAAAGGGTTAGCATCTGTGGATAAAAAGGATTGATTACACTTTAACAAAATATGCCGACAGCGTAGGAAAACGCAAACAGGAAGCATGGCTACACTTTTACTAGCATGTTTTATGCCAATCACTGCATTAACTTGCAGCTATTCCATGAAAGATCGTTTCACTGCATTTGCTAGGAGTACTCTGAAAAGAGTAGGCCCAAATTTGGAGAGAGCACAAGTGATTAAATGTCTATGCCCCAAGCAAGCAAACTACCCTTTCTCTATTCATGGCTTGTGGTTTCTTAGCATGACAGGTTTCTTTGGTTTGCATTGGGTTTGCTTTTTTTTCCCCTCAGCTTTTTTTAAAGGACAAAGAACACCAAATTTGTTCATTTCAAATTCAATTTTAAATTTACCAGGGCTTAAACTTGATCTCAATATCACCATTAAAGCCAAAGCAAAGTATTCTGGGCTCATATTCCTTAGTCATTAAGGTGCTATCACAAAACATAGCAGGATTGCAGCATATAGGAAAACTGACAGATGTGTGCCCAACCTACAGCTGCTGGGATAAGTAACCTCCAGGATGCAACTGTCTGAGGATTCTCAGAGGGAAAAAGTAGCATGGTCTTCTGTCACACACAGCACAACAGTGCAGACTCTGACTGAGGTTTACAGGCATTGTCACAATCCAGGCAACCAGGAGTTCTAACTCTGAACATAGCAGACAAATAACGTTTAACTCTTTTGAATGGCATCAGTAGTCACAAAGGAGTCAGTGGGAGCAGAGTGTTTATAATATCAGTAACATCTGAACTTCAATTACACGGAGTAAGAGTAATGTCAGCTTCAGATCACACTCTCCCTACTAGGCAGGAACCTGTGATGACCTGCAGAATCTAGCTATCCCAGAAAGTTATCCTCAGCAAGTTCCTCTGGAAACCATGCGAAATAATGGGCACTTCTTGAACTGATATAGTCCTGTATCAGTTAACGTATTGGGTTTGCGTGGCCAAGCTTTGGAAGGGGCAGCTTCCCTGAGAAGCTCCTTGCATGTCCAGCAGAGCCAATCCCTGGTAGCCCCAAGGATGGATGTGCCGCTGGCCAAGGCTGGACCAATTAGAATGGTGGTAATGCCTCTGTGATAACTTATTTAAGAAGAAGAAGAGGAAGAAAAGAGGTGATTGCAGAGTAGTAATTGCAGCCAGAGAAGAGTGGAGTGAGAGCATGTGAGAAGAACAGCTCTGCGGACACCAAGGTCAGTGCAGAACAAGGGGCAGGAGGTGCTCCAGCTGCTGGAGCTGAGATTTCTTTGCAGGCCATGGGGAAGACCATGGTGAGGCAGCTGTGCCCCTGCAGCCCATGGGGTCTATGGGGATGCAGAGATCCACCTGCAGCCTGTGGGGGAGCCCCACACCAGACAGGTGGATGCCTGAGAGGAAGCTGTGGTCCCAGGCTGGAGCAGCCTATCCTTGAAGGACTGCACCCCGTGGAAGAGGGACCCCTGCTCCAGCAGTTTGAGGGGGACTGTGGGATGGACTCACTTTGCAGCAGGTCACGGAGAGCTGCTGTTTGTGACCTGGAGCCGTGTCAGAGGAGCTCATGGAGAACTGTCTCCCGTGGGAGGGATCCCACGGTGCAGCAGGGGAACGACTCCTCTCCCTGAGCAGCAGCAGAAACCACGGGTGATGAACTGATCAGAACCTCCATCCCCTGCCTCCTTGTGCCACTGGGGAACAAGGTGGATCTCAGAAGGAGGGAGGGGTGGGATGAAGGTGTTGTTTAAGTCTCATTATCCTGCTCTGGTTTAGTTAGCAATAACTTCAACTAATATCTCTACTTTCAGCCTATTTTGCCCATGATGGTATTTGATGAGTGATCTCTCCTGGTCCCTATCTCATGAGCCCTTCGTTATATTTTCTCTCCCCTGTCCAGCTGTGGAGGGGAGTGAGAGAGCAGCTTTGATGGGTGCCTGGCATCCAGCCAGCATCCACCCACTACCGTTAAGTATAAAATTTCTGAGTAAACTAAAGAAAGAACGGCAAAAAATACCCCAAATGTAGTACAATTTTCAACGGCGAGCATATTGAAACCACAACTGATTTTCCATCATTATACCACCATTTCAAAATAAATATGAAGTAGTTTCTGAAAGCAATTGTTTGGTTTTAAATCAGATGCTTACTCTAAGGGGAAAAAAAAGAAAGAAAGAAATTAAGAAATGGGAAAAAAAAACCAAAACCCAACCTGCAGAATTCATTGCAATTTAAAACACCCAGAAGCTGTAAACAGTATGAAAAACCACTGAGATTACCTCATATTAAATGCACAGAAGCATCTAAAATTCTGGCTGCATTCTACATTCTTAAATTCTGTTCCATATTTTTGAATGTCACAGTCCATCTAGACTGCCAATTAGTCCTCAGGACAAAATGCTTGCTACGCAACTGTGACAAACAGGGCTCGCTTAAGGTAAGAAGCCTCAGCAGGCAAAAACATTAATTAGTAAGTCATATTTTTTTCCCCTCACATTAAAGTTGCCAAAAGCAAGAGAAGGCATCTGCTTATACTTATTAAAAATAATATCTCCTGCCAGTGATTGAAGTACAAGTTTAAATTGCAAATAATAGAAAAATGGAGAAACTACCCTATTTGCAAATGATAACATGAAGAGTAGCTGAGATTTGCAAAACCATTTATCGTAACTAGCACGGGTTTAACACAAATAATGTTGTGTATTATATCTCTTTATGAGTTTCAAGATGTTGCATGTTTTCTTACACAAAGAAGTGGCAGAAATCCTTCTCAACCTTATTCTTTATTACATATTTCACTATTGGACTCTCCCAGAATATCTCACCCAGATATTTGCTATAATAAATGTGAAGAATGATGAAGGTTTTTTAAAAGGCCATTTTCTTCCCCTTATAGAACAGCATGCAGGCATAAAGAATTGTTATTTTGGGGAGAGTGCATCCAATGGACATTTGGCAAAATTGCCCACTGCTTTTTTTTTTCTGCTTTGTTATGTAAGAACCCAAACCCTCTCTTAATTTGCTCTGGGATGCCTGATTCCAGGCCCACTGCTGTTCACAGGAACCTAGCCAGCTGATGTCATTAAGCTCTGATTAAGCTGTGTCCTGAAAAACTGCTTGGAAAATAACATTAATTGGATTCATATTGCAATTTCTATCAAACTAGCCATATTTTGGAAGTAGTAGTTTAAATTCCTATTCATAAAGAGACTAAATCCTGGGTGAAATATTGTGGTATAATCTTATGGAAAGCACAAGCAACATGCCTCCTGATAAGAAAGGTTTTTTAGTTGCTATCCTTATTCTTTTTGAATTTTCTCCACTCTTTCCTCATCATTGTTGAGAAGAACAGAAACCTGCACAGAATTCAGAGTGCTGACAAACCACAGATTTCTGCAACACTGCACTGATGTTCTGCTTTGCTCTCCATTCTCTTCTTAATGACTATTAGCATTTTATTTCCTTCTTTGACTGCTATTTAGCTTTAAGTTGATGTTCCCATGGCTGTATCTGTAATGACAGGTTGGTGTTTGTCCTTGTTAGACAATGATTCATTGTGTAGCAAGGACCAACTCAGAAGCCATCACGTAATATATGAAGTAATGGAAGAAAAAAGATCCCGATGTTTATCTGTTTGATTTTACCTGCCTGTTCTTTAACCAGTCAGAGTATGTTTAAATGTACCTCTGTCATTCCTCACAGCTGGCCATAGCCTATTCCCATAATAATTTGCCATTACACTGTCCCTTTTTCAGGTCACTTAAAAATGTACTGAATAGCTCAGAATGCAGACTAAACCCCTGTAAATCTTCTGTCCCTCCTTCATTCACTAAACCAAATAATTTACTGCTATCCCCAGTTTTTGGCTTTTGATTTTTTATCAAAGGAAAGATGTTCCCTCTCAGATCTTGACTGCCTTGTTTTCATAAAATCATCTGGTTTATGAAACTAGATTTTGTCACTAGATATGGAATGTCAAAGTACAGCACATCATTCAGGTCACTCTCATCAGCAATGAACAAAATCCTTCAGAGAACTCCAAACCACTGGTTATGCCACACTACCTTTCACAAAAGCCATGCTGACACTTCCAAGTACTTCTACTCCATCATATTTATCCACTAGTTCACAAAGTCTATTCTAAAGTAATTTCTACTACATTATACAGGACAGAGACTTACAGGCTTGAAGTTCTTTAGATTTCATATCAAGTCCTTTCTAAACACTGTCATTGTGTTTATCATCCTCTAATCCTAGGCACCAAGACAATTTGAAATGAAAAGTTGCACATCACTGGTAGTAATACAGCTATTTCCCCCTTGAGCTCCTGTAGCACTCCCGGGCAAATACCATCTGTTCCAAGTAGTTTGTTATCAAGGCAGTAGGTGCTTTCCAGACATACTGAAAGACTCCTCCCATTCCATATTTCAAAGCAGTGTAAAATTCAGATACAATTAAACACTTCAAATTAGCAATTCAATTAACTGAATTAATCAAATTCACCTCTGTATGTTATTGTGATTGTCTGGCTTTTGACATCACCAGCATAAATTACCTGACTGACCTGTGATGCCAGAAACCACACTGACACATCAGGTATAGGCAAAATTTATGGAGAACTCAATGCTTTACTTAATCAAGTAAATAGAAGAGTAATGAGGTCCACTGAGCTACAGAAATGCACAAGCTTACACTTGCATTATTTCATTAAAAATACACAGAATCTAAATGTGCTGCTTATAGCAAACTCATAGAAATTGGTGTTCTTCTACAAAATAGAATCCTCCTGAGCCTAACAAGTGAGCACAGGAAAATAAACAGCAAGTGTTAGGTAACAGTAACCCATATTTGCATATTTAACATTCTCAGATGATCTCATAATATTATTTTGGCCTTTTACATAACACCAGCAAAACAAAAACCACAGACATTGCTTTGAAGACTTCCTTTGCTAGCTTTTCTCCACCCACAAATACACAGAAACCAGCACAGGCATTTTGACTGCCAGTGTGCACGGGTAAAAAAATTTCTAGGACAGATGCTAGATCCAAGCCATTTTGCTCCGTAACAATATAAGCTTGACTGAAAAATGAAATCCAAATATCTCCATTACCTGAACTACCATGTTTTATTGATTTGCCGTCATGAAAGACAGGATTTTTAGAATTTTCTGCTAGTGGAACAGCAATAATATATAATTCTCTTGCTTCAAGGTCCATGTTTGTTATTCTGGAACATTCATTATCAATCTTTATACTGAGTGCTTTAGAAAAGCTTGTTGGAACATCATGAAAATTGTAGCTGTTTTGTAAGACATAAAAATCATATTAGATGGGTAATAACAAGTACAGTCAGAGTGCTTTAAGTGAATAAAATATAGAAATTCTTAACTTTCTTTTTCCTGGAATTTCCTAGTTATTTCTGCTAAATTTTTTTTTATTCAGATTCCTGAGCTTCTTCAGGTGTATGAATTTTCTTCCTTATATTTGATACTTGAAAAACATGTATATTAATCAAATACTGTTTTATTAGGGGGAGTTTTTCAAAAGAGATATTCAGGCATGAAATTGATATTCATGAGTACTTTATTCCAGTTGTTTTTTCTGAAAATCTAAATCTCAATCCCAATTTTTCAGATATTTCTGTGAAAAACTTCTTGCACAATTCCAGGAATAGTGTTCTATGTTTTAACTATGAAATTCAAAATGTACCCGGCATGTAAAATAAAATAATTTAAAAGAGCACTCTCTCAAATCTATTATTTCCTGCAGAACAATGAGTACATACTTCTACTTCCAGAAGACTTCCTCTAAGACATTCTTCAAAATTCTCAACACAAAAGGCTGCAGGTGAAATACAGAAATCTGTATATATAGGGCATATATACCAAGCAGACTGTTCGTGCCATGGGACATTCAAAACTGAAATTTGTGGTTTGTGGAAAAATGTGCCAGGTGTGTCTAACAGAGGACACCAGCACCCAGGGTTTGCCAGAGACAGGAAAGAAAGTGATGCCAGAGTTTCCGTCACAGAGTTGGCAGTCTCGAAGTCCCAGGAGCCTCAGCTTGTGATCAGGCATGCTTGGGAAGTCTAGTAAGGATTTTGGCACCCCACTGCAGAGCTGTGACTCAGAAACTCAGGAACCCTTGGCTGCTGTCTTGATAATGTCACTGAGTAACTGTAGCATACTGGGAGAATGATAAAATTTAGAAACATAATATTTCAGTGTTTCTAGGAAAGAGAAAAGAAGAATCTCTGGCTAGAAATTGATTAAAAATTGTGTTAGCTATGAAAGACCAAAGCCACCCAAAACAATGAAAAAGACAGACTTTCTTATGCATGAAAACCCCTACAATCTGAATTTACCAATATATTCAGGATTAAGAAACTTTCATTTTCATATAGGCACAACAATTAATCATTCACTCTCAGAAGCTGATGACCCTGGTTAGTTGCAGATCGGGCCCTACCAAAACTCTTTGAACTGCCCTTGCTTAGCAGTAGAACTCTGTTGAAAGTGATAGAGCTCAGGTCTAGGCTTTAGGTACCATTCCAGGAAATTTGGACTATGAATAGCGGAAGGAGGCAGCAGTAACAAAGAAGCCAGTAACAATACTTACAAAACTTTTAGAAAACACACACTAGACTTCATATTTTAAAGACAGATTTCAAATATTTGCAACATTATTCTTTTAGATGTCTGCTCTGTGTGTTCATCACTGGTTGGAAAGTCCTTTCCACCAGCTCCCTTCACTTCACTTTCAGGCAGAAACTCAGAATTCCAATCAGGTTTTCCTTATACTTGCAGTAAGATTTATTTTTTAATTATCTTATGATTTCTAATATTTCATTATATCAGACAATCATTGACATATCAGAATATAGAAGCAAGAGGAGAAGCCACTGTCTTTCCATTTTCCCACAAAAGGCAGCCACAAGATCCAAAATACTTAAAATCAATTGAGCAATTGTACATTAAGATGAGAGTCTGATCAGGGAAAACAACACATACTAAATATACTTTTTAAATAGCACCTCTAAGTTGCTTCCTAACTTCCCTAAAATAAGTCGTGCTGGTTTTGGAGTGAAGACAGAGCGCTGAAACACTTTTGGTTGCCTTGTTTGAACCCTTTTTCATTCTCCAGTTCCATTTCTTTCTTGAAAAATGCATTATCCTGCCAAAACAAATGGCAAGTAAACACGGATTTTTTACTGCCTAGGTTGAGGTGACAGAGGAACAACCATTTTATATCCTAATTACCTCAGCATGATTTAAAACAGCATAAAGTAGTGGAAGTATTTTTACACATCTGAGAGAAACTTCTCATGAAGGAAGATTAATACCTGGAAGAAGTTAATGTGTAGAAGTTAAGAAAAATTATATCTGCTCTCCACCAAAACAGCTTCACTACAGAAGGTTTTTTGCCTTCCTCATATTCTTCAAATATGATATATCTGAAAGACAGGTGAATCTTTTACAGAAAACAAACAACCTCAAAACAGACAGTTAAAAACCACCACAAATCATGGCCTCCCAGACCGTACATTAATAGCCACCAACTACTCTTTGAAACGTTCACCTTGCAGTGAGGCAGAGCTCAGAGAGCCATCCTGGATGACTAAGCTACACGAGGGAGCAGGAGGAGGACACAGCTATTACTCAGTGTAAGGAGAGAGAAAATAACGCTTTACACTTGAGAAAAATATTCCCATTGCTCAGTGAGTGTTTGTAACTGCAAAACCGTCTAAGCCTATGTGAGTTTTATATGCGTCCTTTCCTAGTATTTAAGTCTGATGGAAAATTTTGAACTCCAGATAACTGCTGCCCAAGCCACTGTAGAACTCACAGAGCTTCCATTAAATCAATTACAAAATAACTGACAGTAAACTTTAGAACCATTGAACAGCTCAAGTTACAAGGGGATTCAAGAAATCCTCCAGCCCAAACTTTGTAGGCAAGGGAACCTTAAAATGAGATTATTCATCACTTTGTCCAATCACATCTTGAAAACCTCCAGCCTCAGGAACTCCACCGTGTTCGTGGGGAGGTAATTCCAGGGAATATTTGTTCTTACTGTAAAAATTTTATTTCTTATATCAGGATGGAAATTGTCTTTGAAAAGACAATTTGCAGTTGCAATTGCACAAAGATAGCTTACAGTGGGGTAATAAAAAAGAAATATCAAAAAATGCAAACACAACAGAAAATCAAACGCTGACAGAATCTTCCTGTCCAGTAGCAGCACTTACCACAGAAAGTTACAGAAATACATTGAATAAAGAACTTTTTGTAATTGTTAATTTAATAATTTACTAAATCCATTTAGAGCTATTATTTATTCTTTTTCAAAGTGATGCCATAAATTCTCCTTAACAGATATGCTTAAAATTTCAACATTCCACAAAAGGAAAACCATATTTTATTCCAGAAAGCTTCTTATTAAGTATGGTTTTAAAAGGCTTCACATCTGGATGGTATTCATACTTTAGCAATTCCAAGTACTGCCATTAAGAAGCTAAGGAACTTGAAAAATATTTCTTTGGGAGAATAACCTATCATTACTTACATAAATATAATAACGCTCCATAAAACCTGAAAATAAATTACATTCAGATACAAAATGCAATTTTCTGTTATTTGTTAGCTGGAAATTTGTAGGAACAAAACTGTTAGGATGTCAAGAATCTGACCTTCAATGCCCCCAGTGAACCAACAGCTGTGGAGATCACATGATATGTACCATGCCCAAGGCTTAGATATCTCAGGTGAAATGCTTCCTGCCAGAGTTTCCTAATAGGATGATTAACTTCCCTGTGAACTCATCTACGTTCATGCACCAGTTTAGATGACAAATCTACTTCCAAGGCAAGTTTTCCACTTAACTGTGGAGACCTCGCATTATGAAGCAGTCTCCTTGGAGGATATCAGCTGAATTCTTTTCACACTAAGGTAAACACAAAAATATGCTCCTAACTATCCATTGCACCACGGGATCAGACAAGAGGTTGGCTGAAATAATGACCCTCAAGTGTGTGTGATGGGCACCACACTAATTATTTCGTTGCACAGGTCTCCTCTCATTACTCCCTACTACCCTTTGACGAGATCTCGTCACCCAAAGCTTTATATAATCCCTGACTGAGAGAAGCATTTTGCGTCATCAAATCAAGTTTCAGCTACAGTCCACATGCACTCCTGCAAGGACCCCACCAAGGGGGTTCTCCCAAAGGAACAGTGCTACCTACCCCAGAAAATAACCCTTTCTGCCCAAGTCCCTCTCCAGATAGCATCCGTGTAGTAACCACCTAAAAGTAACTACTAGGACAAAATTCATGCACAGAAGAACTGCAAGGATTTACTCACACTCAAACAATGATCTGATAGTCAAGAATTATAGTCACAGAAGAAAAATAAATGGTACTATAAATAAATACGTAAATACTGTCAGGAGACTAGGTGACTGTCAAGACAGCACTCCAATATGGCCTGTTTCAAGTAAATAGCAATAGATACGTTCAGCTTTTACTGGCAGTTTAAGAATCTTGAGGCTTCCTACTGTCACAACAGTAAGAATATTAGTGTTGAGACTAAACTTGGTAGTTACAAAAAAGCAGTATCATTGCTACCTGAAATGTTAGTTAAATAAGACTGCCTCACAAAAAAAGTGTCAGCTCTCCTCCCATGATAATGCTGGGATTTAGCTTTATAAAACCAACACAAGTGTAAACAAAGTGGTACAATTCTTGAGCATAGGCAACCTCAAGGGATAACGATGACTCAGCAAACGTCATTAAAAACAAGTTATCAAAAGGCAGGATTGGACTCTACCTAGTCATTCAAAAAATTTTTTTCGTCACATGCAAAAATAAGATTGTGGTTTGAGATGTTAAACATGGCTTTCTTTTCAGGTCATACAGAATGCATGTGAGTTAATAAGATATTCTCCTCCTCTACCTCCTTTATTATTTCCTTCCACAATACATGCGGCATTACAGAGAAAGAATGAGCTACAGATGTTCAGAATCTGAGAGAGAGTATTTTCCGTTTCTGATACTTTATAGAATAAAGTGTATTTTGAATTTTTTTTAAAGGATAGTTTTATCTTTCAGCCACCAGAAAGTTCCATAAAGCCCACAATGACACTCTGAAAATGACACCATGTCATCGGATACAACAATAACAAGTTTGAAACACAGGAAGTGTTCCATGAGCAGGCAGGCTGCCCATTATCTCCAGTTTTCAGAGTATAACCAAGTTTCCCCTCAGTAGCATTTTAGATTTCACTTCATAATCAAACAGGAGACTCATGTATCTTGAAACCCTTAAAAAAACCCAAGCTTGTCAAGCAATTCTCATATCTTGCTTTACAATCTCACAAAGAAGAACCCTGCCCTGAATCTGTTCTGCTTCCTTGAGGAGTTTCATCTATAAAATAAATATAAATAAATATAAATATAAATAAAATATAAATATATTTTATAAATTTCATATATAAAATAATGTCCATTTGAGACTTAGTCTCCTTTTTGTTTCATATTATGGAAAATCTCCAAAGATATTAAACATTTCTCAGAGATAAAGGGAAAAGAATTCTGTTCTTCATGTATGTCACTGGTTTTTATAAAGGCTTGATGATTAGCTGTACAGCTAAGTATCATTAACTTATGCTAACAATCATAAGTTAATGATGCCTGACAAAAATGTCCCTGACAAGGAGCCACCAGAAGCAGAAGTGTTCCCTTGGCATCCTCCAACTTGCCGAGCATTTATTTTTAATATTTTTATTTCACTTCCTAAAAAAATTGATTGAACAGCTGAAAAAGTAATTTAGACATGTCTGAATTCTCTTTCTGAGACACAACCCACGTAAGAAAGAAAGTGGCATGATGTGATTAAGCACCATGCCAGCAGGAGACAGGATGGATGACAAGAACCTGAGGTGAGGGTCAGTATCGGCTCAGCCTAAACAAGCCAGCAAGCAATTCTATGGATCTGCAGGCTGCTCTGACACCTTTTAGCTAGAAAAATGCTTTCATGCTACAATGCTTAATGAGTATTGCAGACATACCTTCTACTGCCATCAAAACACACCTTTAATACAGGATTTAAACAGATAATAATAATGACCCCTTTGCTAGAAAAGCTGCCTTTAATCTTAACGTACCTTCTCTGAAGAAGGAAAATTAATGAACAAATCCAAATAAAATTTCTCTTGACAAGATGCAATTCCTTACGAAAAAAATACAGATAGGGTAAACTACTACCACACAGTTAGTATCATCTCCCAGATATAAACCCAGGCAACCTTCATATCTCACACATCCCTGTCCAACCAGGCAGTGACTGAAGGAAACGAGCGGCACAAATTTTCTTCGCCAGCTACAAGCTATCTGTAACAAAGATTCAGATGGAAACTAGGAAATGCAAACCCTTTAAAACTTTTCTTGGTTTAATTATTAAATATTTAAATATTGAATATTTAATATTTAAATATTTTATATTTAAATATTAAACTAGAGACCCTTCCACCAAACTGTTCCTCAATTAAAGCACAAGATATGAAGAAATCGAAGGGAAATATGAGTATTAGTATCAGAAAAAGCCTCAATTGTATAAGATTCAGAGATTGGTGCATAAAATATCCCTTCCATTCAAAACGAAAATGGTGTAAATTGCATTTCTTAAAGTTGACAGAGCATGGCTCAAAGTCTTTAGAATGCCATGACTCTCAAATTGAGCTTTACTGCCTAACATTTGGTTTAGCCAATGCCACAGTTTATATTATTTAGGCTTTGCAGCAACCAGACACAGACAGTGTTTTTCCCTGTGAAATGGCATAGAAAGCAGTGAGGTAGCGTGCACAGACACTGCACAGGGCCTTCCAGGTATAACCCTACCTCGAAAAGAGTCTTCTCTTACACATGATGTTGGGGTTCACACCTTACCTGAGTTTCACTGACCTCACAGACATTTTCTCTATACTGCAGATTGATTTTCCAACCCCTGTCTTGCCAAACCTTGGACAAGTTTTGTTCATCTGCATTTAACTTCCAGAAATCATCAGTAGAGATTATTTTCACCATCTGTGCAGTCTACAAATCTTTAAGGGAAGCAGGATATTGTGTCATTCTGCTAAAGGAGGGAAGGTAACATTGCAGGTTCTGTTAGGTTCTGTCAGCTCCTTTGACAATAAGGACTATACAGCTGTCAACAACAGCAATGCTCTTTTTAAAAGTTTACACCCTCCAACAGGATGTAAAAAATTCCATTCTACATTTGGTTTGCATTTTATTAGATACAATCTACTCTTCAACCTCTGAGTTAAAATTCAGCTGGAAAATGGGGTTTTCATCAAGAGTTAAATCACCCACTCCTTTCCAAATCAAGACCAACTTAAAATCCTTCTGTCTACAGTCTTATCACACTATTTAGTTTAATATTTATTATTGCACAGGTCTGTAAAAAAAAAAAAGGAAAATCTTTTCAGCTGTCAAAGGAAAAAAATGTATCCTTCCCAACATCAGCCTCGAGCTATTTTAGCAGCCTATTAACACTTTGAGGAGTATCATCATGAAAGATTTATCTTTCTTCAGTTCTTTAAGAACACCTCTAGAAAACCACAACAGCACTTCCTTCACTCCTCTGCAAGGCTCCCTTCTACACTGCAGTGCTCAAGTGACTTTGTTCACCCCTTTTTTTCCCTTTTTTTTTTCCCCAGTGTTTCTGTATTTCTGATATCATGTAACTGAAGCCTGAGGCATGTGGTTTATTTTATTCTGCAAACAGACTCTGTGAAGGTCTTGTTCAGGAAGCTACAGACTCTCTAAGCCTTGAAATACGTCTCTCATATGAGAAAGACTTCATTCTGATGATGGGCTTATTCTCTGGCTCCCATATCAGGTTCTTAGTGCACAGTCTCTTGCCTCAAACAAGTTCAGCTACAGCAACAGGACAAAATCAGGTTTAGGCTGGACCTGGAAAATGCAGTGAGGGTTAAGACTACAATGCTTTTTGCCCCCTCTTATGAGGGAATACACTTACGTGGGATTTGTTGACATCTGAATAGATTTCATCAGGCAATGCAGACATCTGCCTGTAAGCCAATCCTTTTGAGCTATCTTTTTAGCCCAACTGTCTAGGGTGTGATTTCCCTCTGCTAAAGAGAACATCCACATTTGGCTGGAAAAAATCAAATCCCACAACATATCTGTTTATCCTCGTTGACCGTAAAGGGAATCTGAAGGCACTAAATCAACTGCATGTCTACAGTAAACTAAGAAG
The DNA here is from genome assembly GCA_036785705.1 of Acanthornis magna. Taxonomy (NCBI): domain Eukaryota; kingdom Metazoa; phylum Chordata; class Aves; order Passeriformes; family Acanthizidae; genus Acanthornis; species Acanthornis magna. The sequence goes on along the minus strand of JAWUZG010000040.1, from coordinate 18,821,820 downwards.
AGTCCCAGCCGTGGCCTGCAGCATTTTAGCAACTCCAGCATCATTCCGCCCACTGACTGCAGCCCAGCAGCTGGGTTGACTGAGTATATATAGTGGCTGGATCCCTAAGAAACTTTTTACACCATGTGTATTCTACAACACATCCACCTGCATGTCTGTCTAGGTTTCCTCAGGCAAAAATCCAGTAGTCCTAAATTTATAACTCTGGAACGTATAATGTACTCAAAAGAACATCTTGTTTCAGTCAGGGTTTTGCACAGCCTTCATTTGGCTAAGGAGATGGGACACTAGACATGAAGATAGAAACAAGGAGAATCAGGTCCTTCTCATTCACACTAAAAGATCCCAGCTCCTATTCAAGTCTACAAATCCCAACTCTTACATATGCAATAAAATTAAATGGAAAACCCATCAGCTGCTCTAAGAGCTAGACCAAGACTCTTCCTGTCCCATGAAGAAAGAGACAAGATTTCAAACATATTGGCAGTCCTAAAATGAAAGTAAAAAAGCCTTACATTTCTGTTATGCGGAAATATAAAGGCAGTTTGGGAAAAGTCTAAAATATTTTGGGTTTACCTACATCATGTTTATGGTTCAAAACCAAATGAAATCACTACAAACTAGGCTGGATTATTCAACAGTTTAGTTTTGAACCATTTGAGTAAGCTGAAATCAGACAATATTTCCTGTCCCAATTTATGTTAGACAATATTTCCTGTCCCAATTTATGTTTGATGATTAGAAGTTGAGCTACACGTAGGTCTTTATTTGTGAAGCTGCGATGGCTGCATAGGGTTAGAAGAAGCAAGTCATGCTCCAAACTGGTAAGGAATCACTGAACAAATGCATGTTTACCAGCTACTATGAAATTGAAAACAAATATTCACAAAGAGACAGGGGCTGCATGAAAGAACACTAGAATATTGACAGAGATTATCTTCAAGGCATTTTATTCCTCATTGCACCCTAATCATATCTTAAAAAAGAGATGTGATATATTCCCTATTGAATTCAGTGGGTTTTCTTCTGTGTTTCCAAACACTCCTCACATAAAATCAGATTTCCCGGAATGCCCAGAGATTTGCAAGGCTGACACCAAGATGGGTACTTTAGACTGGTAAAAGTTTGCATGCACTGCACCAAATGTATAAAAATAGATGATTTATGGAGGGTTGATGAGAAAGATCTGAGTGGTATGCAGTATTTTGTGAAAACTATAATCAGGGAAAACCAAAGTTTAAGAACTTAATTTAAAACAAAGCAAATGTATTTTAGGTCCCTTGAAATTTGGAAGTGACCCTATCTTCCACCATCAGAACTGCTTTTACTTGGTGTGGAAGTACAAATAGAAGAAGAGCAGAGAAAAAAGAGTCTGAGAAAGATACATTTCAAGGAGTGGTCTTTCAGCCTTTCAAATCTCTTTCTGAAAAACACATCTGTTGCCCATATCATGGTACAGAATTGCTTTGATTTTAGCAATAAATATGTTACATCATCTTACATAAGCAGAAAATAAAAACTGATTAACTTTTGTTATGGCTTAAGTACCACTGGACACATGAAACAGAGGAAGGTGCCAAGTGTTAACTTCACCCCTCTAATTTCTCTCTGAACTGACAACTCATGAACAACCTTATAAAGACAAATTGGAAGAAAAGTTCCAATATCAGATTTAAAATGTAAGAAAGAATTTAAAGCTTCAAAATTAAGAGAGTGGCAAAAAGACAAAAAGAAAGAAGCAGAGAATGGAATTAAAGAGTTGGAGGAGCAATAGAAGCAGCTGGGTGAAGGGGTGGGAAAAGAAGAATTGGTGCTTGAGAGTGAAGTCATGAAAGTATGGGGGAAGGTGTGGGAAAGAAGTGAGCAAGAACCTGAAGGGAGGAAAAAAATAAGGGAGAAAGGACACAGCATACATTTTAAACTATTTAAACATTTGAAGAAGCTTCACATTTTTACCATCTGGCAGCATATGCAGTTTATTATGAAGTGCTGGAATGTGTTTTGTGGTGCAGGGAGAACTGTTTCATGAGCTCATCAGAACTGGATAATTGGCCTGCAGTTATCTTCTGAAAAGTGGGAGAGGGCCCAGTGATGAGTCGGATGCTCATGTCTAATCCCATCACCAGTAGAAATTAAAATGGGTTCAAACCAAAGCCAAATATTCATGCTGATGCAAACCTCTCTGCTCAGCAAATTCTCCTACCTCTAAATAATGCATCACACAAGCATTTTGGCCAAATAACATTTTCCAGGAAGAGTGCTATCTGTTAGTCATCAGTGTTGCATGGAGTGCACTAAGCCTGAAACAAAATATCTGATTCTATCTCTATTTCAGGGACAATTTCACACAGTAATTCTTCTACTTTTAAATTCTCAATGTTGCTAAAGATAAAATTGAAAAAAAAATACCCCCATTCTTACAACTCAATTTTAGCCGTCTTTTTACAGCCAGACACACCTGGCAGTAATACTAGGGAACAGCAGCTGCCTCAACTAAACCTGAGCATACCTCACAGGTCTTCAAGGCCAATTTCCCTCAGCAAACTGGAAGTCATTTTTTATTTAACTCACCAGCACCTACATACACTCACAAATTTCAAGTCCTACTGTAAAGCATATGGTGTTTTCTCTTCAGGGTGCTTGGAGATATGTCACGGAATAAACCACACTAATGAACAGACTCACCTATTTCAAAGATTCCTCTTTGCTTACAGGCATTAATCTTTTGAAGATATGCCATGTCATATAATCAAAGGCATAAGAACACAGAAGAATCTGACACAGGTAAAGTTATGTTAAAATGGTGTTCAGACTCCCAATTATCTGTCATGCTGTAAGCAGCCTTCATTTATCTGACTTAATGAAAGAGTTAGAGACGTCATGGGAGGCACATCATAAGAGGTAGAATTCACCCTGTGGAGCTAGACTGCCATGGGTGTATCTGTAGGTAGGGACAGAGCAGCTGAACAAACAGGTATTAAAACTATTGAGGAAAAAAAAGACAGTTTGTTATCTAACAAAACATATTAAAAGAAATATGCACACTTTCTTGAAGGATGTGTTCCAAATGTTTTATAAAAGAGCACAGGTATTATTAGTAAAGTACCAGAATCAAATAACAAACCATACTAAAGCCTGGAGGTTTTTTTAATTCTGCAGCTGTAGAGTTTGCCACAATATCTATGTGGAAAATCAAGACTCTGTAGCATACAAAAAATATGATTCTAGTGTAGCTTTTTGGTAGAAAATAAAACCTAAAATCATAAACTGCAATTAAGCTGTTGAAGTCATGTTTGCCTGAATTTGCATAAAGCCTGACATAAGAGCTCAGAACTATGAATTCTGCAGTTTCACTTCAGCATCACCATTAACTATCTCGTGGTTAATCAAATATGCTCTTCAGGCAAACCAATCTCCTTCCTACATCTTCTTAGAATGAGAATGAAAATGTGAAAAATAAGCCTCAGTTATTTCTAACTCTGAGATATTATGATTTGCCTTTGAAAACTTTATCAGAGAAAAGGACATGCCATCAAACTACTCATTTCCATATTCAAGACTTTAGTACAGAACTCAGTTTCACATTTTAATCTGAAATCAATGAAAAATTCCAGCTGCAGACCTTTCTGTCTTGCAGGGAATGCATAAGACTTAGTTCTCAGTATTCAACACAGCATGTTCTCACAATGTATATTTTTTTCAGATATGTATCATTTTAAAAAAGCTTTTTGTTTCCCAACTGCAACTCAAAATTTTTACAACTATAAAAAACATGCCATAATCCCTGACAAACTGGTGCCAGCAGCCACTTAGCAGCCTAGGCCAAATTCAGAAAAGCCTTACATATCCACTGCAATCTTAGTATGGTTGCAGAACAAATATAACTGACTCTAAATCATGTTGGAGGTGGTGTTAAAAATGGTTGGAGAACTAAGGCAAATTTGGCAGGAACTGGACGTTTGTACTCATTGCAAATCACTTGGAATTCAATCTTCAAACAAACATAGCCTGAGTGTGAGTTACAGTTTAAAGTGATGTGACCATCATTCTCCAGGGCTCTCAAGGTAGACGTATACAAGGTTTGCTCAAATGTCTCAGGGATGTCAAAAAGGAAACTAGTTCCTAAAAGAAATTTAAAAAGAAAACCCAGAAAGTAGAACATATGCTTCAAATTCAGCTCTACATTAACAGGAACATTCATACATCTCTATTTACTTGGCTCTTGGTATAGAGATGAATCTAAAGCAAAAAATCTCAGTCTCTGGATCTCATGCCAACAAGAACTGTGGGAAGATAGAGATGCTAGTTTGTGTTCTCCTAGGCATTCTAGGGATTCAGGGACAAATTTTTCATACTTTATACATGCAAGTTACTTTATGCATGCAAAACTGAAGGAGAGTTCCACTGGAAAAAAAAATTAATTAGGATAAAGAACAAAGGATATACTCAAGCAGAGTTACTAATGCCTTCAACAAGTATAAAATCTAAAGGTCTTTTCAAATATATAGTCACAATCCCTTTCTTTAAAAAAGATTTTGTTAACAGTTCCTGTAAGTAGACAATCTGAAGATATTAGAAAATCTAGAATGAAGTTACAAATGGACTAGACATAATATAAAGTTAACATTATGGGTCATGAAAGCTTAGAGCCAGTTTAATCCCTGAACTAGTTCTACTGATTTTTCTGGAAGTCCACAGTTATTTAGATTCTACAGCATCTAACAAACTAGCGTGAGCGTGAACGCTCTAGGCTTTGACCTCTTGAAAACAAACCTGAGCTCACAAGATTTTATGACAAAATTAATTTGCTGTAGTATCAAATCAGGGACAAAAGACTTTCATATCTTCAACAAGAGATGGAACTTTACCTTCCCCAGAGAAACAGAGATTAGCTTCAGTTCTGCACCATTCACTTAGATATTAAACAGAAATGTTGTTTCTTAGAGATGACAAAGCTTGATCACAGAAGGGTCCGTCAAAGCCAAGTACACAACTTTGGAGTGGAGTGATGATGAGACTCAGATTAGCAGGAGTCTCAAAGATTTGTATACCACCGGCAAATAAATTTAAATATTAGCAGAATTTGTTGATAACCAAATATAACAAACTGATTTCAGATGTCAGTATGATGAGCCTGAAGGAGCCTGAAGGAGGTCCAGATGTCCTGAAAAGTTTCACCTCATTAACAACAACATTGAAAGCCACAGTGAATCCCCACTGATTTACATCCTTTTTATTAAGGCATTATTTCATTTATATCAGGAATGTAATGCATTCCACCACATAAATGAAAATAATGTTGACTGTCTGCAAAGAAGAGATGGGGAAGGAGTAGAAGAAGCAAACAAAAAAGCATTATGGTATATCTAAAGTGTTTATCTCCAGAGCTGAGACAACACAACCCTGGAGATACACAGAATGACTACATTTGTAAAGCAATATCCACTTATCAGTAAATTAGGAAAAAATATAATTAAGATACCAAAAAAATATCACCCCAAGGCACGATTTGTACTTTTGTAAGTTGATATCTGCCTGTGTCCTAACAGTAAAACTTGCCTAACAGAGCAGAGGGGTGAGAGCACTGCTTATCAAGTCTGCCAAGGCTACGACAAAATTAATTTGTGATAGTATCACAGGAGGGACAAAAGAAACTTCTGCCACTTTGATGGTTCCCAAAAGATGGAACTCTGTTTAGTAAAATGGGAAGATAGCATTTCCATTCTGTCTAGCAGTGGACAGGGTTCAGTGATAAAACCTGCCTAACAGAGAATGGGGTGGAGCACAGCTTATTAAGACTGACCAGTATTTCCCATAATAAGAAACTTTTCTTGTTTATAAAATTATACAAAATAAACCAACTAACTAAAGGCATCAAATGCCTAACATGTGCTAAAGACCGTTGTTTAAAAATATTTCAGAAAAGCCAATGACTCCAAGAGTCAAAAGGAAAAGAAAAAAATACTATGTTCATATTGAAACAACTCCTACATTTTAGAATAGAAACCAGTCTGAAACCTGGTCTGTCAAAGAGGCCGTTCTACACTGAAATCCAATGGGCTGTATTGGGCACTCCTGTTCATAACTGTGAATCTTTAGGAATTCAAACCAGAAATCTACTCCTGAGCTAGTTCTGCTCACTTTTGCACTCTGCAGATTGGACCCATTTCTCCCATAGATCTCTTTCAGGACAATCAAAACTTGAAACTGCACAGACACTAGAAAATTCTGTATTTGAATAAGGACAAGAATTCTCAAACCTCATACCTGTCTGTATTTCTATATTCATATGAACAAGAAATAAGTACAGAAATAATGAATGCTTACTTAGCAAGCACCTCTTTTTTGTCATGTTACTGTTTCTTTCTATGAGGGGAAAAAAAGTAAAGCTTAAAAAAACATTTTGAAATGCTGCAATACACAAAGTTAAATGCTGTAGTAACAGTAGCATAAATTAATACCTGAACTCTGATGTTTGACTTTTGGGCATCCTTGAAAAAACCAAACTGCAAACTCATTTAAAGTATGAAAATTAAGTTACAGTATCAATTTAATTATCCAGAAAGTGCTACACTGACACCTTGTAATTTTCTAGCTGTTGGAGCAAGGATTGCTGGAGCTCTACTATGGCTGCAATTTTGCAATAATTACTACCTACTATGATTGTGGAAATCGGAGATGAGAATACTAAACTATTTCTTATATATTTGAATATAGGGCAAGAGTAAAAAGGAGGAAGGACAAGAGGAAAAGGACAGCATATAGGTCATACGTGGTGATTCAAGTGGGGATCAATGAAGCCTGTGCACTAACTACTATGCAAAATGTAGTTTGATTGATCTTTACTGGGCTGTCACTTAAGCATGTTCCCAGTAAATATTCTTCCATAAATGTAATTCTGTTACTTCTGCCAGTTACAGGAGGAAGCTGCTGGTGCAGATGTTTATGGCAATTGCTTTATTGTGATTATCTAAGCAAAGGTACTTACCTAAAGTGTGGAAATTGTGTTTATGACAATGATCAATAACAAGAAAATAAAAATTCTTGAAAACATAATACAATTTCCTGATGAAATCTCCACATTTTTCAGATCATGGAATCATTTGGTTGGAATAGACCTCAAAGATCATCAGATCCAACCATTAACCCAGCACTACAATGTCCCCTACTAAATCACATTCCTAAGCGCCACTTCTACAGGTCTTTTAAATGCCTCCAGGGGTGGAGACTTAACTACTTCCCTGGGCAGCCTGCTCCAGTGCTTGATAACCCTTTAGGTGAAGAAATTTTTCTTAATATCCAATCTACACCTCCCCTAGTGCAACTTTAGGCCTTTTTCTCTCCTATTGCTTGTTACTTGGGAGAACACAGTAACAACTTCCCTTTCTACAAACAATTTCAGGAAGTTGTAGAGAGCAATGAGGTCTCCCCTGTGCCTCCTTTTCTCCAGGATAAACACCCCTAGCTCCCTCAGACGGTCCTTGTAGGTCTTGTGCTCTAGACCCTGTACCAGTTTCATTTCACTTGCATTTCATAGAATTTTAACATTATTCAATTAGAAAAAAACAATAAAAAATCACACACAGTTTAGACTGGGAAGTCACTGAGGCCATGGACACTAAATCAATTTTTTGTTTCTTCTCTACTGCTTTGAAGATAGTTCTTTTCTTTTTTTAATCACAATCACAGATAAAACTAAGAACTTTTATAAATGTAGCAAATTATTTTAAGAATGTCCCCACTCTGCAACAAAGCAAGCCTGAACCATGAGATAAGAGGCAGAATGTAGGCTACATCCTTTGTTCAGATGCCTACAAGACAAGAACAACACTGGATGTCAGCTATCTGTCCTTCTCCTCAAATCAGCAGTTATATTACAGGACATTTTAAATTCTTCTACCATTCCGGACAGATTTAGGGATCTTCTTCATTTTGACAGTCACAATACACAGCTGAGACTCTTGACTCTTGCAGTAGCCATCACATACTTAGAACTATAAGCGCTCGTTCCTTTTCCAGTCACATGGGTCATTTGTAAAACAGGCCAGAGGCACAGCATTGTTTAAAGCAGGGCTCTCCCTCACCAAAAAAAGCCAGCCAAACAACCCAGTTTTTACATGAAGAAATATAGGGAAACCTGCTTACACCAGAATTAGCTCTTGCTTACGAAGTGTGCTATTTCTCACATCTCACCTGATCAGCTAGTTCAAGTCAAGACTCTTCAAGCTTATTACAGACAATGAAAAAGTGCTTGAGGTAGGAAAATTATTAGACCTACAAATCATGGTTAGAGTCCTGTTTAAAAGGAATTCAAGGGTTAAATTCTTATGAATGCAGGAAGATACGGACACACGCAGTTTCTTTGCTCACTTGTTCAGCTAGAACACCCTATTATTCTTCTGCATCAATTCCTCTATCTCCAGCTGTCTCATCTCCTTTAATCATTGACTCTTCTTTTGGTTCACAAAACTTTCCCTAAACAAAACGCAACTTAGGGACAAGGAACAGGAAAAGGGAAGGAAGAGTGATATTTTCTATGTATTGTTTTGAATAAAGCTCCACTTTAGCTTTCTAGTTGATCAAAAAATGTAACTATTTCATGCATTTTCCTCTAATAAATAATGGTTGTTATACCCATTACTTCTAATCTGACACACAGCATTACTTTTCATGGAAGGCAAATACAAGAAATATGTGAGAGTGCTCCATGAAACTAACAATGTCAGTGGGGAAGAACAAAGACCGTGCTATGAGTCTAATGACAAGATGATAGTTTTCTGTTTTCAGGGTGATAGTCATTTCAATTCCCTCACTAATTTTAATAGAAGGCAATGTCCATGTACTTTATTCTGAAAGTTCACTTTTTATATTATTTTATAAATAGCAAAGATCAATTCTTTCAAAGTCATATATTTTACTTTTTAACAACCACTACTACTCCTGTGTTCCATTCCCCACTGAAAAAAACCAATGGTAATAAAACTCCTTATAGGTAAGCATAAGTTTCTTCTGCTCCCATTTATTTTCCTGTAATATGAAATCCCTGTCCGCAAAGCCAAAACAAGCTACAGGAAGTTACAGTTTGCATAACTATAGAAAAAGAAATGAAACAGTTGTGCATAGAGGAAGATGACAAAAAGTGGTTTTGATGAGGTAAAAATACATGAAGACTTACATAAGAATTTTTTTACCAATTAAAATATACAGCAAACAGAATTACATGATTACATTCATTCTCACGCAGAAACACAATTGCATATAGGAAGTTTCAACTTGTTGCCCCCAGCTAAGCACAAATACATTCTCAATCTTAAATACACATTGAAACATAATTAGATTTTATAGTCAGGCTTGATTAAAGTTACAGCTTCTGTTATGAACAAAGCCTTAACTGGGTCATCTATAGCTTAGGCAAGAGCTTAATCACAGCTTCTCTCTGCTCTTAGAATAAGAAGTAGGATTTTCTGAAATGCATCACTTCGTATCTTTAGATTTTTCTGCTATCTTCACCATATTCTGAAGAGAGTTTTCCACTTTAGTTGACCTCAACACACACATGATAAGCATGGAAATTCATGTTTCAGAAAAGGACAAAATTTCTCCTTCATTTAAGAAAGTCTCATCCTTTTCCTTTTTCCATCTCTTCCAACAAAATGTGTGTTTTGGAATTTTGTGAAATATTATTGAAATTGCAAGTCACCTTTTTTTCTAGTACATGCTCTTAGTGCATAAACACAGCTCACAGACATTGACAGCTGTTTTTAAAAATCTGTGTTTATATGGAGTTTCATATGTTGCCTGCTCTGGACTAGGTCAGACATCTTTCTTTTTAATTAGTTACATCCTATGTAGGCTGTTGTGTGTAACCTCAGGACAAACTGGCCTTACATTGTTACTCAGACTTGTAATGGGTGCAGAAATGTAATGCAGCATTTCTGGGCACTGTGAGGTTTGTACCCTGCAAACTTACCCTGAACTGATTGATGAAGAGAAGGACACGGTGTGTCTAAAACCCTAGATAAACAGAAGCCATCTATGTCCATTAACCTAATGGATTACAGAGGAAAAAGAAATCCTTGTCTCAGGACAAGAAAGCTAAATAGCACTGAGATTTTTCGGTAAAATATTTAGCATTTAGTCTATTTGCTCTGGTGTGCTGTGGCTTGTTCCACTCTTCTGTCTCGTAATGCTGTTCTGCCTTACAGCATACAAGGATACATAATTCTCAAAAATCAACAGAAATGGCTGCCTTTGAAGTCAGCCAAATTCATCTTAAAAGGTTTATAAGAATGCTGATGCAAGTGGCCATTTTGAATGCACAAAGTCTTCTAATTTTCAACACCCCAAATGTAAGCTTTTTTTATATAAAGAACATATTTCATTAGCATTCAGTGACTTGTACAGAACTATATATGACTCCAAAGCATATGACTTGAACTACATAATCTACAAACAAAAAAATTTCTAGTTAGCAAGCTACCACCAACAAATTTCCACAAGAACTACTATCATCATCTTGATTGCGTTTTTATAGCAGGGAATTTTAGAGATCCTTGAAACTTGCAAGATTATTCGACAACAAAAAAAGGACACTAGCTGTGCCTTGCTCAAAGGAATATATTCTTCCCAGCAACATACTTTTTGCCCTAACAAGCAGCACTGGACATTTTACAGTCTAAAACTCTGCAGTGGTCTCATTTACATAATTACATAATTATTGTAAAGTATGCATGACTCTCTTGGGATTGTTTTTTTTAAAATCAGTTTTAAAAATCATTAGAGTTTTCACATATATTAAAGTACTTCTTCATAAAAGCTTGTCTTGCCTTGTAAAGGTCTTTAAAATGCTAGATCTATGCACCTGATCAAAAGTCACTAGTTAGTGTTAAAGCCTATTTTGTAATCATTGCTTTTAATTTACTAAGAATTGTAAAATCTCTTACATTCCTTCCTTCCATCAGAAGTGGGGAAAATCATAGTCTCCTCTAAAGGCAATCTTGACTTCTCACCTAAATTCAGAGGCACACCCCTGAATTTCCAAGTTGGACAAGTAAAAGCAAATAGGTTTTACGAGACAATGGCCACCTCCGAGTTCCATAGAGCTTCCCACATTCAAGGCACTATAGTTAAGCCTGCATGTCTTTGGTTTCCTGCAGGAGCATAAAAAAACATTCACTATACCATTTATCAAGTTGTCCAAAAGCCTGGCATATATAACACCTGAAAAGAAGAGATTGTCTCACTGGTAGCACAGCTATTTCCTAGAGTATAATTTTTATTTTGGAGCCCATTTAGCATGACTAAAAATCTGTGCAGCAAGTGGAGCAGCCTTTGAAAACTTCTTCAAAAGTGCATGTAATGTGTACTAAAAGCAAAACGAAAAAGCTCTGAAAAGTATGGGGTGTTATTATTACTGTATATGGGACTCAAACTTTATCATTGGCTGAACTGAAAGAAGAATAAAAGATGTAGGGAGTATCTTTAAAAGCAGTACTTTAAGGGAAGGAACGGTGAAGAGTGACCCTAAATATTACCACGCTATGTTTTTAGGCTCCTTGCCAAGCAGAGAAAGTCAAGCTCTGCATAAGGAGAACAGTCAAAAGGTTCAGTAATTTACAAGTTTTTAGGAAATTTTTAATTCTGAGATATTTCAGTCACAGCGTAAAACCTGGCATGTCAGACCCTAAGCTTCTTTAATATTAAGGTAAAGTAACTTTTAGGATGGCTCCTGCTTCAACCCTAGTTGAGGTTCTAGCCCAACTGGTGCTCTGTCTCTGGCAATATGGCTTTAGCATTGAAATCAATCCTTTTTCACACTTCCCTTTTGCCCCTACAAAGAAAAAAGAATTAATAATGTCTACAGTAACAATGTATTTAGACATTAAGGATTAATTTTCAATATGAAAACAAATCCCACTTGCCAGGCTTGGGAAAAAAAAAAAAGAAACATTAAAAAAAAAACCCACAATTCTCTTCAGGGTAGTACCAGTCCTCGGTGAAGTCTCAGTATGCATCTTAAATCTTGTATTGAGCACTTTTTACAGGAGATTTAATGATGGTGATAATAAATTTTGAAAGTACTACACGTAAGCAAGCCAGAAAAGCCAGAGATTGCTAAAAGTAGGCAGAGAAGGCAGATGCCAAAAGGCAAGAGTTTTTGAAGTCTGCAATTTTACAGAAACCATTATTTGCATGCTGCATTTTCTTCTGAGCTTCTGCTTTTATAACAAACTACTCCTTCAATTACATACTCTAGAGAAAGTCTGTTCAAGACTAATGACTGCCAAGACCTGAGGACCTAGGATATGTTCTCTTTGGTATGGCATTACCCTACAGCATCTGTTCTTCCATTCCCAGAAAAAAACAGGTATCAAAACATCTACCAAATGCCACCAGACCCCAACAACACATTTCCATGTTTCCCCTTTTCATTTTAGGTATAGTGTAATGACAGATTGCGCAGGGAAGCAGTTTGGAATATCTCTCCTATAGATAACAAAGGAAAGGGAGTTTAATTAGAGACTCAACAAGATTTTTGACTTTTGCAAGTAGGCATCTGTATTTGCCATGCAATCCTGTCGTCTGAGTATTATGATTAGCAAATCTGATAAAGCATCATATTATATTTACTTCATTCAGCAATTCATTACCTCATAAATAAGTGCTTGTGAATTGGAATATACTAAGACATTTTCTCTTGTGCAAAGGCATGTCAGCTTTTTAGGTTGTCTCATTACTTTAACATTACAAAGAATTTCTCAAACTGTAGCAATTTACATAGATGTTTAACAAATTTCAGGTACTCCTTAATTAGGTAAAAATATTACTTTCTTTTTTCCAGACTTAATAAAGATATTATTGAAACTCTGAGCTTGCTGTGTCACTTTATGGCAAAACAAGTCATCATAGAAGGAAAATTCTTTGTGGCAATCAAAGCCCTGAAATTTTTTTAAGGCACATATTTGCTCCATCTCACTTTGGGGAAGTAGTTTGTACATACTGGTAGAAAAAAAATTGTTTTTGAAAGCATTTATTTTTCATTCATGTTTTTCATTCAGCTTCATGGACTGCTGTTTGTTGCAAATAATTTCACAGGCAAATGCATTTTTAAAATTCAAATCCTTCTTCAAAGTCTACAATTAAAGCTGCATGTACTCCATTTGTATTTTAATAGTTGTCTAGTTTACATACTATAAGAGATCTAAGAATATAATTAGTTCTGGTTTTCTGACAGTCTAAAGTTGCATAATGCTTGAGTTTGGGTATGACAAGGTCAAGTAATGTTGTTTTGTTATATCAAACATTTGTAATTAGCTATCTTGACAGCCAGTGTGCATGCAATTTTGTCACTGGTCACATTTATTTTCAGGAGCATATAAAACACACCTTAATCCCATTCTTAAAAGTATAGTGAAAAAGAGAGAGAAAGGAGGAAAGAAGGAAAGAAAGGAAAAAGGAAAGAGAAAGAAAAAGAAGGAAAGAAAGGAAAAAGGAAAGAGAAAGAAAAAGAAGGAAGGAAGGAAGGAAGGAAGGAAGGAAGGAAGGAAGGAAGGAAGGAAGGAAGGAAGGAAGGAAGGAAGGAAGGAAGGAAGGAAGGAAGGAAGGAAGGAAGGAAGGAAGGAAGGAAGGAAGGAAGGAAGGAAGGAAGGAAGGAAGGAAGGAAGGAAGGAAGGAAGGAAGGAAGGAAGGAAGGAAGGAAGGAAGGAAGGAAGGAAGGAAGGAAGGAAGGAAGGAAGGAAGGAAGGAAGGAAGGAAGGAAGGAAGGAAGGAAGGAAGGAAGGAAGGAAGGAAGGAAAACAAAAATCTTTCAGGAAGCAAGAATGCCTGAATCCTGAACCTGAACTTACTATATGCCATGCAATCTCCCAAAGCTGTTTGGATTAGGTAATTTTTTTCCCAGAATACAACAAAACCAAGAGATATTTGTCATATGTACTTTGAGTTTCCATTTTAAGTCAAAATTAATTTCAGATCATCCCAATGTAATATCTGTAATTAAACTTCAAAAGAAAAACAGTTGGCTTTTAAAGTTGATTTTTATTCCAAGGCTTGTGAAATAGCTAAAATATTCCTTCATCCAAAATAAGGACTGATTAAGGGATAAACAAAAGGGTTAGATGTGATCTACATTCATTTGCTCTAGCCTTATATATCCCAGCAAGAAATAAAGGAATTTACGTCTTCATTTAAGAGTATAACCATTATTTTTATTTTGCACATCCATACAAAAAGGGGCTCTAAACCACCTAAACCAGGGAAAACTAAGTATCTGTTGTTAACTCATGTGTACTGCAAGACCTCCAAAAGTCAAGAACATTAAACAAAATACCAATAAATGTTAAGTGTTAGTGATGACACAAAATTTTTAACCAGTAGATCTTCAAATCCATCAGTAGATTTTGTCATGAGCTCTCAGTGCTGTTGTACAAATTTAATTCTCATAGAGTCAAAATTACAGCATTCACTACTACTAGTCAGGAAAAACCTACAATCTCACCACAAAGTTTAAGAGGAAGAGGAAGACATGCCCAGCCCTTTCAGCTACTCGTATTCTCTTCAGTTCATGTATAAAACCACTCCTGCAAATCAAATGAACGTGGCAATGCTTGGGCTTCACCTTTGGAAGGAGGTGTCTGGGTACAAAGTTAGAAGTCCTACAATATTTTCAAAAGCAATGTTAAAATGTTTCTAAAAGTAGTACACTAGTACAGTCTTCATTTGAAAAAAAAATATCAAAAAGCTGTTTTTGCAAAGAGCTCAGCCCTATTTTGCAACAAAATCATAAAATGACATTGCACTTAATTATTTGATCATACTGAGGTCTTGTTGCTACACAATAGCAAATTACATTCCGCAAGAATTTTAAATATTAGCCAAGACGCTATATTAGATAGCTTAGGCCTTTCTTTCTCTTTTATTACATTGCTCATTGTGCCTGTCATAACAGATCTTCTGGTTTTTAGCAAAGAGATGCATAATGAACTGCTTTGTGGGTGGGCTACAAAAATGCTGACAAACTTGACCATTTTAAATTACTTTTCTGTAAATCTCCTGACTGGAGTGCTCTGCATGTAAATTCCAGCAGCAGCAGCAGTTGTTGCCATAGCAACAGAGTTATTTAGGAAATAATTTAAAGTAAGTACCACATCATATTCAGCCTCTCATGAAAGAAAGCAGACTTGGCAGGAGGATGGGAAGTGGAAGGAGAGGTATAAGGTCTAGGACTTTTAACTGACAAAAGAGTTTGTATGTTTCCCACATTGACCAATGCATAGGAAATGGTATAAATCAATGCTTACCTTTGCACAGTGCTTTAGCACTTTTATTGTATTTTTTGTTATAAAATCAACCAATAGTCATGAACATCTTCACAGCGACAAGTCCATGAGGTTCTTGTCAGCCCATTTCTCCAGCCTGCCGAGGTCCCTCTGGATGGCAGCACAACCTTCTGGTGTATCAGCCACTCCTCCCAGTTTTGTGTTATCAGCCGATTTGCTGAGGCGGTACTCTGCCCCATCATTTAGATCACTCCGTAAAAACCACCCTGGCACACCACCAGCTACTGGCCTCCAACTAGGTTATGTGCAAAAGATCACCACACTCTGGTCCTGGCCATTCAATCGGTATTCAGTCCACCTCACTGTCTGCTCATCCCACATCAGCTTCTCTATGAGGATCTTTTGGGAGACAGCATCAAAAGCATTACTGAAGTCAATGTGGACAACACCACTGCTCTACCCTAGCCTAGGAGCCCAGTCAATTCAGTATAGAAGTTTAGCAAGTTGCTCAAGCAGGACTTTCCCTAGCTTCCCCCTATGTTGACTACTCCTGATTACCTGCTTGCTTTCCATGTGCCTGGAAATTCTTTCCAGTATTCCCTGGATACTGGGAACTGATAATTGTTCTATCACTTTTCCAGGGTTCAAGGTTGACTTGCCTGTAGTCCCCTGAGTCCTCCTTATTTTATTTGAATATAACAGTGGCATTTGTTTTCTTGCAGTTTTCAGGCATCTCTCCCAATCAATGCAATCAAAGATTGAGTGGCCTTACAAAAACAACAATAGGCAGCTCCCTAAGCACTTGTAGCTGCCTCCCATCTCAGGACCCACAGACTTACATATGTTCAGTTTGCTGGAACTTGATCCTCTTTCACCACATGCACCTTTTCCTTGTTCCAGGTCTTCCCCCTGGTCTTTCAGGCCTGGGATTCCTGAAGGGCAGTCTTTACTAGAGAGACTGAGGCAAAGAAGGAATTGAGTATCTCAGCCTTTCCTATGCCTTTCTGTCACCAAGTCCCATTCACAGCAGGTCCACATTTTCAAGAGTGCTCTTTTTGTCCCTTGTGTACTTACAGAAGTCCTTCTAGTTGCCTTTGGGATTTGGCTTTCCTAACTCCATATCTGCATGTTCAAACACTGTCTCTGTGCTCCTCCCAGGATACCTCCCCCTACTTCCACCTTCTGTATGCTTTGTTTTTGTGAGTCAGTTTTGACAGGAACTTCTTCTTCCTCCATGTAGACCTCCTGGTATTTTTTTATGCCTTCCTGCTCTTTAAGACGGACTGCTCTTCAGCTTGGACAAGGTGATACTTACATATTAATCAGCTTTCTTGGGTCCCTCTTTGCTTCAGGGCCTTATCCTATGGGACTCTACTGAACAGATTTCTGAAGCCAGAGAGCCAAAGTCTGCTCTCCTACACTCCAGCATTGTGATCTTGTTTTTCGCCCTGCTCCTTCATCTCAGAATCCTGAACTGTATTGTCTGTCTCATAGTCACTGCAGCCATTCCCATTCTCAGTGAGCCCTTACTTGTCTGTATGAGGACCAGCAGAGCACTTTTCATTGTCTCCTCGATCACTGAGCTTGAGAAGTTGCTACTTGCTAAGATTCTCGTTCATTCCTATGCTCTTTTTAAGAAGTTTACATAATTGCACAGACACTAGCTTCCAAAGGGGAAAGGCAAGAATTATTTAATTTGTTTACAACTCTCCTGGCTTGTTAACTAACAAACGGCAAGAAAACAAAATACATTTCTAAATAAAATATGAATATCAAGGTCAAATCAAGACCATGATAGAAAACAAAATGGGAAAACAACAGCATATTCATAGAAACAAATAACACCTCTTTGAAGCACAAATCCATGTGACTCACCACTGGATGCAGAACAAACACACAAAGAATTCTGCCTTTACCATCTTCAAAGACAAAACATTTATACTTGAAGTGGAGACCAAAGTAAGTATTCCAATCATCATTAGAGAAGAGAGGAATACTTCTTGGGATTTTTTGAGGACAAAAACTTTTGTGGGAAGTGAGAACTTTTTCACTTGCTGCAAGCCCCACTGAGCTCAAGGGGGCTGTACAGGTTGGAATGAAATCATATCAGAAGAGTCTGGCTGCAATCTCTCTAGATTCTACAGCTAGCTTCCAGCATAAAGTTTTTCTTTTTTTTCCCCTCACACATATAGCCTCATTCATACTGGAAATAAGAATTATAGGAAGGATGAGAAATGTGTTATTATAACTACAAATACTTCAACAGTGAACACCAAGTAAATTTAACAGGTTCTCACAAGCAACGTCAGTCATAGAATACCACAATTCTAAATTCTTCCTTATTTGCTACACTGATTGGAATTGAAGTTCCATATGCATGCCTCAATTGTTTTTATTCCATCCCCTATACTTCCCATGGATAAATGAGTAACAGAACATGGTCCTAGACACAGTTATGGCAGCTACATCCATATAAGTCAATAGGGACTCACCTGCCTGCTCACCATGTTTTCTGTAGAAGATATTCTGCGTTTTGCACAAGGCATGATTGCAACAATAAGTGTTCTTTTCAAATCTATTATTACAACACTCAGCCTTTTATATATATTTTAAAAAGTAATATTTGTGTATGTACACACAACTCCAAAACCAGCCATATCAATGTTTGCTCACCTGCTGTAGCACCACTCTAAACCCACACTATTGAAAAATAGCCTATTGTCCAGGATAGTCTTGACAATACTCTCCTGGGTTAGCCAGAAATGCAATGAAAGAGTTAGCTACATCTCTCACCCTTCCACCTTCACAACCCGGTACAAGTAATGAACTCTATAAACTCATTCTTTAAAAAACTGTCTAAGCCAAATCTACTTTTCAAGGCAAAATTCTCTTCTTTACACACTGCAGACTATTCTGTATCAGCTCTGTCATACACTGGAGGACCTTGTGAAAGGATGTGCGTCTCATACACCTCTTCCTGTTTGCTCATCGATCTTTGTTAAAAATTTGTATCCTCAACTTGCAAAAAGAAAGAGTTTGTACCAGAGGTATTGCTGCTCCATGGGCAGCTGATAGGCAATATGAATGTCATAGTGTGCAGAAAGTACTCTCTGCCTTGTTGACACAGGTGTTGACACGCAACACCATGACTACCAGTCTGCTACAACCCTCTCCCTATCTGGGCCTGAATGATACAATTCTCACACAGACCTTTTTCTAGATGCTATTTATGCTGAAAACCACGCTGCAATGCTTTTGAGGATATATCATTAGATGCTGCTTCACTAAAACTCAGAGTAAACATACTGGAAATTTCTTGCACTGTTGAGTATCTGAGAGGGGAAATGGATACCTCCAACCCTTGTTTTCCATCTTGATTACATTCTCCTTTACTGTTTGTACATAAAGCATTGCCAATGGTCACTGACCTTATTAAAACGTGCTGGGGATGAATTTTGTTGGTGTAACAAAATTTGCCACAAATCCCTGTTCTCACATAAAAAAAAAAAACCACAACAAAACACCAAAACAAAACAAACAACCAACAAAAAAAAAACCAAAACAAAAAAAACCCCTAGCCTATTGTCCAACCAATTAATTGCATTCCTGTTCAAAAGAATATTCTCCAAGTAATACAGTTAAAATTTGCTGGTATCTATTAGTATAAAAGATGAAGGAGAATTTTTCCTTCACATCATGAGGCATCGTTCCCTTCTGAGACAGAGAACTAACTTAGTTTATACTTTCAGTAACAAAATTATTTGATTGGCCTAGGTTTTAGTAACAGAACTATTTGATTGACTACAGACTGCAAAACAGGCTGTGTCCATTTTTATTGCTTACTACAGCTTTGAAGTATTTTTCCCTGTCTGTACCATTACAAGCTACAAAGAGAAGAGAGTTAATTTACCTTGATACTAGACCAAAACACCATGTTTCATTGTTATTTCACACTGACATTTCCCAGTATTTTCTTTCTTCCACTACAGCACGTAAGTTGTCTTTGACATTCTAGCATTTTTAGGTTTGGAATGTACAAGTAGAGGAAGGCAAAAGTAGAGGAAGGCAAAAGGAAGAACATTTTCCACAAATCAACAGATGTTTCAAATGAATTCACTTCAGTCACATTTGTTACCTTCTCTGTATTCAGATGTCTTTAGAAAGTAATTTAATTTTGCTGTCAATAAATAAATGTAGAAGTTTCTGTGTAAGTTCCACCAACTGCAGTTTCATCTACTTTGCATTCTTATTCTCTAGATATAAGCCATAAATTCAAAAAACACATAATTTAAGAGTACAGAACATTTTTAGTGATAACATCAACTCTAATAAAAAGGTTACTGATTCATTATGATTTCTTTCTACAGTTCATATTCTTTTAAAAACTTCTGCTTTTGGTTAGAAGTTCCATTATAACTCTGATTCAATATTGAATATCAGCAGTTTCTCTCCTCTGTGAACACCAATTTTTCATATGAACATCTAGTAAATAACTAGAATTAGGAGATAAGGTTTAATAATTACAGATCAGATTTTCATTTGATCTGTTAAAAGGCACTGTAAACAAACCTTAACCTAGCATCAGAGTTTAGTATTTCTGGGTTAATCCATGGGCAAAACTGGAACACTTCCAACAAAGCATTACCACGCGTCATTCTGGAAAGGCCTGCCAGTAGGAACAGGATAAATAGAATTGATGGGAAAAGAGAAAACAAACATAGAAAAGATGAAAACACTTGAAAGTAAGAAAAACATCAAATCAGAAAGCAATTGTTGGGGGGGGGGGAGGGAAGAAACCAGTAGACACATTTAGATTCATGAACCAATTTTACCCTCAAAATAAGAAGTATGCAGAGAGACATTAACTGTATAGCAAGGCCATTGTTTAACTGATTTGTTTTACTATTTTTTTTTATTTTGGACAAGATGCAAACATAGTATTCCTGGGAGAATTAAAAATATTAAAAAAAAAAAAAAGAAAAGGGAGATTATGAGGGTAAATATTTAAAATGGTTCTCAGCATTGAAACTTTAGACTGGATGATATCTGACAAAGTATTCAACCACCAACCCAGGAGAAACATTTGTACAAGGGAAAACAAGTTTTTTCTCATTCACTTCAAAGGAGACTATATATGTACACAAAACTTTCCCTGTCAACCAGGATCTAGATGAATAGGTAGATATTAAATTTTTTTCAAGCTAGAGGTAGTTTATTGCAGTTTTTTTTTTTTAATTTTAAGAAGTTGCAAGGGTGACTAGCAGTGGAAGGTAAGTAAGTACGCTTTTACCCGAAGTTTGGGGCACAATGGCCAGTGACAAGTGCTCAACCATCCCACCAGCTAAAGCTGATTATCACTGGGCTTTAAAATAATGCCAGCGTCCACCACAGAATGAGATCTCTTGGACCTTGTCTCAAAGTGACATTTTCAGGCACATACAGCCCCAGACAGGGAAAAGAAAGGAGTGTTAGAAAATATTAATTTCCGTTTAATAAATAAATATAAGAATAAAAATTAGGATATTGTACTGGCAAAACCACCAAGTCATTCTGAAACAAAAGTAACCTTCCCTAGCTTGGGTAACCTAGATCTTAGAATTTCATAGGAAAGTGTAATTTTGTTTGACTGTTTGTCTTGGTTTTGTCTGGGATGGAGTTAATTTTGTGCAGTCCTGGGTGCAGTGCTGTGATTTGTATTTAATATGACAATATGATAATATGACAATAACGTTGATAAGACACTGATGCTTTCAGTGTTGCGGAGCAGATCTTAGCCTAAGTGAAGGACTTGCCTGTTTCCCATGTGGGTGGTGAGCAATTGCATGGTGCATTTCTTGTCTGTCTTGGGTTTTATTCCTCCCTCTCTCTCTCCTTGTCATTACTACTATTACTATTATTGTTGTTGTTGTTGTTATTATCATTAGTATTATTGGTATATTCTTCTTTAGTTCAATGACTAAACTGTTCTTATCTCAACCTACAAATTTTACTTTTTGTTTTTCAGATTCTCCTCCCCACTGGGGAGGCAATGGAGTGAGTGAGCAGCTGTCTAGTATTTAGCTGCTAGCTGGGGTTAAACCATGACTCTGTTTTAATGCAAAGCTCCAAGAGACCATTATTGCAATCTAATCTGACCTTATATATAATGAAGTACAAAAGAACTTCCTCTAATTAATTCTGCAGCAAGCCTAGGACTTCTAACTGGGTTGGAAAGGAAAAAAACAAGCCTTCTACATCCACTCTGTCTTCACAAACATTTCTATCCTCCAAAGAATCTTATCTTTTAATATACATCAGCACTGTTATGAGCCCTTTCAGGGTACAAGAGTAAGGAACTCAAAAATACCCAAAAGTTCCTCTTCGGGAGAAGGAGAGCAATATGCTTCTCCTTAGTACTCTCAGATCCCAATTAAAACATTGGTTCACAGGCTTCCACGTTGGAGTCAGAATGTCTTAACTGATTTCACCAAATAGAGTAACTCCATACCTTTTGTACTTTTTCCTCCTCTGTTCTATGCAAACAGAATGATATCAAGGGCACCTTGCCAATATATGTTTCCTCACATGAGCAGATAAAGGCTTCTCCAGTTACCTAGATCAGTTGAGTCATGTGCCGCTGTGAATGTGCATTTAGGGAAGAAATTGTTCAGGAGTATTTAGGTCACAAATCCTTTCCATCGGGGCATCTGGTATTAGAATTATGGGCATCTGCCATTTAATGTTTGTTCTAAAAGTAGAAACAGCTTATCCTTAATAAGTATTTAGTGTACTGCATATGACTTGGCCAAGAGATTAAATTTCAGAGTTTTTTATAGCATCTTGTTTGGAATTTTTTTTTTTTTATTCAATGCTCCATGACATATCTATATAAATTCAGAAAATGTGTTTTTCTCTTACCAGCTAATAAGAGAGTTTATCATTGACTTAGAACAGTGTCTGTACCTCCAAAGCAAAGGTACCATGGCGATAGGAGAACTTGACAGCAAAAAGCTTGGACTTAAGAAGTGTTTATTAAGGGGTGTTTTGTAAGGCAGAGTCCCATTACTGGATAAGGTGGTGCTGCAAGTGAAGAGTTTTAGCATCGCATCCACACAGACTCCCTCAGTAGAGCATAGATTAAAAAGTGATCCGCACAACTTAGGCCTGAATTCCACAGACAGCTCCCAACAGCAATGCTGGAAGCTAACTCATTAGAAGCACTGTGAGAGCACAGAAGCCTCATACTTCTTTGTACAAAACAGGGAACAGACCAGAAAAGTTCTCAGCCTATGAAAGAGTTGGCATTATTTTTCCAAATATCTTTTCACCAATATAAAACACTCGGGGAATAAGCCAACCAAAATTTTCCATCATTTTAGTGCAAAGTAGAAAATGCACCCAAAGATAAACAACAATGGATAATCTGCATAGAGTGCTGCAGCACTCCGTAAAGTGTATTCAACAGGATGGGTACCAGAAACAGCTCTGTCAGCTGGAACAGACACAAATGGGCTCCACAAGACAAAAATAATCATGAGATATTCTGCAAGAGAATATTAACTAATCAAACAGACAATAAATTAATGCTTGCCTTCTTAAAGAGACGATCAATTAAGAGGTTCAGAGAGTTATCTACAGAATAGGTCCGTTTTATAAGAAAAAAACTGGTCACAGCTTTTCCTATCATCTTGGCATGTTTTGGATATAATGTATATTTGGAGAAAGAGTGTGGGAGGTCTGTTACTTCAATATGCTTGACAACAGCTTAATATTTTAGAAAAGAGAAGATTCTATACAAGAAATCTTCTGTTATGGCAGTGGACAAACAAATAGTGTGGAGCCCTGAAAGACTTTTTCTTGTGTTAACCAGGAAATGGTGAGGAAAGAGTTGGTAAAATAAGCTTAATTAATTAATCTTCCACCAGTTTCTGCAGACACAACCCCGCTGGCTGAAAATAAACTTAGGCTGGCTGGAGCTTCTGACTTCGCCAAGCAAACAAGACCATTGCACATTTATTAGAACACCAAATTTGCAGGGCACAGATGCTTAACCTCATCCACTCTCATGAATAACCAGAAAAAGGAAGGTTTTAAACACAACCTGTTTCAGAAAATGTTAAGCAGGAAAAGAAAGAGTAATTAAATTTGAGCTTATTCACAATTATGTGGAGATACACATAGACACACAAGCTCTGCAACAATAACTAAAATTAGCCTCCTTGTGGTTGCAGCCACTTTCACGTTTCAGAAAGGTGATCTGTTTCCCAGTTCTGCAAATGCACACAAGGAGAGAATACAGTCCTGATGAAAAGCTATTTCCAAGAGTTTTAGAATACATTATATCACATACTAAGAAATTGAGGCAGAGTTTACCTATCTGGAATATTATAAGATGGAGCAAGATAGAAAAAGCAGGAAAATTAAGCTCCAGGAAGAAGGACAACGGAACCAACAACAAGAGGATTATGCTTTGAATGTTAAGATGCACCAAGATACCAGTGGTCTTATGGACCTTACATTTCACAGGAATGTGATAGGAAGACAAAAATTTAGCCACTTATGACTAGCTTCTACTAACAAAACCTTTTATCTGCCTCTTGCCTCCTGGTGCAATGCAGGCAGGTTTGCTCAAGAACTGTTTTCAAGTTTGCAAAAAAATATCATCAGCCCTCCAGCAATAAAACCCACACCTCATAGATGTGGAACCCTGGAAGCACATGGGAACCGCTATACAGTAAATCACAATTCAAAGCAGATAGCATGGAGCTATGTTTTGGATTTGTGATGATAACAATGCTGATAACACAGGGAGGTTTTATTTATTGCCAAGCAGCATGGGCACAGAATCAAGGCCTTTATTGCTTCTCACCCCACCCCACCAACAAGCAGACTGGGAAGAAGGCACAAGAAGCTGGGAGGGGACAGAGCCAGGACAGCTGACCCAAGGGATAGTGTGGACCATACAGCATCATGCTCATCATATAAAGCTGTGGAAAAGGAGGAAGGGATATTCAGAGTGATGGCACTTGTCTTCCTAAGTCGTCATTGAAAATAATGGAGCCTTGCTTTCCTGGGAATGCCTGAACACCTGCCTGCCCATGGGAAGTGGTGAATGAATTACTTGTTTTGCTTTGCCTGTGCACAGAGCTTTTGCTTTCCCTGTTAAACTGTCATTATATCAACCCACAAGTTTTCTTGCTTTTACCCTTTTGATTCTCTCCCTGATGCCACAAGGGAGAAGAGAGAGTGAGCAGCTGCATGGGGCAGTTGCCAGCTCAGAATAAAGAACAATGGTCCTTGTTATAAAAATCGATGATAAAACTATCACCTGGATAATCTTCCTGCTGTGTGTTTAAATGACTTGAAAAGTACTCAGTGTCCTTGGAATAAATTGACTCAAGTACAAGAGTACAAAATGCAAGATAAGAAGGGAGATCAATAGAGTAATGTGCAGGTAAGTAGGTAAGCCAATAGATACTTATCAGTAGTAAAGCAGGTAGTTAAATATAAATACAACACAGCTAAGATGAGAACACTGATAAATTAGAATGATATCAACCACTAATTTAATGTCAGTTAGTACACCTGCAAGAAAGTCATCAATCAACAAATGCTTCCATATGCAAAGCAGCATTAATGAAACTCATTATCAACAAAATCAGGTTTATATCCAATAAACAAAGCACAATTTAATTAAAATTCCTTTAAAAATTCAATAATAAAATACCAGTTCTTTTAAAATGTGTATCATCTACTTTATAAAACACAGGCAATTGACATTGGGACAAAACAGAAAGAGATTTTATTGTATTTTGGCAGTTGGATGATGGATCCTCCAGAGGGAAACAAATGACCAAAACAACAAAAAAAAAAATCTGCTTCTGGTGCATTCAATTTCACCATCTCCTTGAGTATTGAAGTTATTTCAGAAGGAAACTAAGGAACCTCCAAATCCATACCTCTAGCTGTTGTACCCACCAGCACAAAGGCCCGCATTCTTCAACTAGAAAACCTTGCCATGTGTTTTGCTTCTAAGCCAAACATTCTGCAGTGCCAGAGGAGGTATAAAACCAGATCATGCTGAAAGGCAGCTCAGCAGCATGGTTAATTGTATCTGTTAGTTATTGTGTCAAAGACAAATTAGACAGTTTGCCTTAACTGAACTACAGGAAGGTTCTAAAAATACATAGCCATGTAGTCCTATTAATGAATGGATCTGCCTTACCATTTTGGCAACATAAATGATCAGCAACAGTCTGTCTCCTGCTAAAACTTAGAGAACCAGTCTTGATACTAAAACAACAGCAAAAACCCCGAACAAACAAAAAGTAATCAACAAAGAAACCACACTGAAAAAACCCCACTCCACCCCCCTAAAAAGAAACCCAACTTTAGATGACTTCATGGGATACAAGAATAGTTTAGGGTGGAAGGGACATTTAAAGGTCACCAAACTTACTCTGACCTATGCAATGTTATTCATATTTGTTAAATTTCAGATAGTCACAGGTATGCAATCAGAAAAATGTTTTATTATTTTCTACTAACTGTGATTCAGAATACTCCCTAAAAGTATAGTGCCAAGACATTTTCTGGCAGTTTTAAAATTTGACCACTCAGTCAGAATCTTGTGGTTTGAGCTGCCATTATTTTTTATTTTATTCTGCAACTGGGATACTCAAATAGTAGATCTCTTTCAAAAGCACACACTTGCCTCTGTATTAACAGTGATCAGTCACTAACAGAGTTATAGGAATGCTTGTTCCAAGAAGTAGTGAAATACCTGTTCCAACAGGGAGTATTTAAGCATTTCAAAGTTCATGATGATCAAGGACTGAAATGGTGACTGCAAGTGGCCATACAGAGACACATGAGAAAGAATATGAGCTTGAAACTTAAGAGCCACCTAAACAGAATAACAGTCAAGATCTTTACAGCAACTGAGAAAAAGAATAACAACAGTGTTGTATCTTTGGTCGATCAAATCAGAATAACAAAAGCCACTGCTCTTTTGGCAATTTATTTCCCTAAACATGTTCTTCTCCAAGCACAATAATTCCATGTAATAAAATGAGATTATAATATTGCCCAATTTTTTTTCGCATGCTGTTTATCATCAATTCATTCAATTAGTGCTTGCAAAAATCACATCATTTTTTAGGACACCTGCACTGATAAGGGTATGCATTTCAAAGCAAAATCACAAGTGTACAGCTAAATTTTCAATCACCCACATCATTCCTCTAAAATAAAAACATTTGAAAAATGTACTAAAGTAATAGAAATAATTTCAATGCTTAATGCAACCTTGGCACTCCACTTTAAAACTGTAATTCTAAGTATTTCAAAAGTGAAAGAAAATAAACACACGTCTTTTGAGGAACTATGGTTGAAATTAGTCACGAAATAATGTATCTAACATTTTCCTCACCTTCCTGCATATTACAGAAGGCCTATTTTTTTCAAAGAGACCCCAAAAAGGGCACAATTTAGAAACTACAAATTCCATTTAAGGAACAGTGGATGGAAATATATCTTGGACATTACCACATCACTTTTAAGCTGTAAGATCCAACAGTACCCTGCAGGAAAAAATCAATTTGTCAGGCTGTGAGATAAAAAGCATTTTCTCGTGCCATATTAGTGAAGCACTGACAATCAAAGAGTCTGTTCATCTGAACTACAAAGTCTGGTGAGCACTTCAAGATAGCAAAAAATATGGACAGCAAAAACTGAAAAAGGCCCTTGTAGACTATTATTAAAATAAGCTGAGAGAGATGTTCTTGCTTAGATTTTCCATTTCTATGGCTTAAAAAGTAACAAACAGAAGTCATTGGCTGCAGTGGTTAAGAAGACATATGGTTCCAACAGAGCTTCTATAAATATCACTTGCAATTGTTAGTTGATTTACTGAGTTGTAGCTTTCACAGCAATATCGCTTGATTAATATAAAAAGAAAATACGTATTTTTGCACCCTCACAATGGAATTGGAATTCTTAGCCTTTCTTAAAAATAGTCAATGATGACAGAATGCACTTGGAAACTAGAAAAGTTATGTGCAAATAAACTGCCTTTCATGTATATTACAACTCAACAGCATCAATACTGTCAGCTGAGATGCTTCAATTATTCTGGGCATCAACAACTCTGATTTTCAGTGTCTCTCATTAATACAGTAAATGTCATTAGTCCGAAAGGATGTTCAAATTATGTCCAAAATCATTCTGCTTCTGCTTTTTATTTAATAAGGTCTTTCTCCTGCATTCATTTAAAATGACTGCAAAGTTCAAACTGCTGCAAAGTCAGGCATCAGTTATAAGACTTGAGTGGAAGACAGGGGCAATAATCACTTGTTTGCTAAAGGTCATGGTTTTTAATACGGCCTCTTAGATTACAGTCACCAAGAGTATAAGTCTGCACAAATGACTATTTTTGGATAACAGCTATGGATTTGACCTATTATATTTACCTCTGTTTTACTGGTAATGTGTAAATGCTGTGTTCTGGTCCACAGACTGTAGACTATGTAAGATTAGAAGAGAAATCCTGTGGCTCTCTCATTACTTTAGAAAAGGCAAAAATTTAGAAGCTTTAAAGTCTGTTATATCTACAACCAGCTAATTTGCCTTCTTTGAAAACTTATAGGGGAGTTTTGGTAACATATCAGCCAAATTAACAATGAGCAATTACCAAAACATTGTATCTACATGTATCGGTAAGTACACAGATTTTCTCTTGGATCATTGGTTTTGTACACTAAACAACTCAGTCACCCTAATACAAGGGGATGGCAAGGATACCCTAACAAGTTATTATTTGTGTTAAAGAAGCTTGAATGTTGTTAAAGAAATGTAGGGGTCTTTCTACAGAAACCCCCAAAAGTTCAAGCAGCAGATGATGGCAGACATTTTTGCTGGTACTGGTATAGGCTGACACCTGGGGTTCAGGGCTAAAACCACAAACCATATTTTGTCAAATTCCTGGTGAAGGAATGCAAACTTAGGAGCTGCGTAAAACAAACCCTATATCGCAAAACAGATATAAAATACAACTTGGGAAGCAACAAAGAGCAAGCGAGATGATCATGTTAGCAAGCACAAAACAAGAAATACAAGCAGATCCAAGAGCAATAATGAAGAAATACTTAACAAAGACATTATACTGCTTCTATCAGGATGCAGAAGCAATCCTTCACTATTCTTCTAGGAGACAACTTGGCATGATTGACCCTAGGACCCTGAAGAGCCTAACACCAGAGAAAGAAATGGATACTAAATAGCTTGTGTTTGAGTTTTAGCTCTAAAAATTTTTGAAATTAACAATAATAGGATAATTAGGGATATAGGTTTGAGTGTCTATCTGTGTGGAGTAGTATAATGGGACAAATTAGAACTCTGATTAGATTGCTAACACTTTAATTAGACTAAGAAATAAATCTTGGTTCTGTATATAACATGCATTCGTTAGTCCACATAAACTGTATGTGGTGTTTAGTTTGTTTCCTTGCTCAGGGAATGTGGCTTAAATTTCAGTGCATTAAAATCATGCAAATTAAAGGATTTATTAGATTTTTATACTGAACTGAAGCACTGAAAATTGAACGAAAGATGCAAAAATAGATGTTCAATGGCTTACAAAAGTTTTTGTGATTGCAGAACGAAAATCTTGGTCAGTCTCAAACTGTAATTTGTTATATATCTCTCTTGGACACAGTCAGAAACCGCACAAAACCCAACATAGCATCAGACTTAAAATCATGGACCGTCTAGGACCACGACTCAACCTCATTAGCAACGTCCTAACAAGACTATTTAAAGGGATATTGATTTTAATGTTATGACTCTAAGTTGCCACTTGTAATAAAAAAACCTCACAGCTTCTGAGAAGTAAAGAAGTTTTAGACAAATATATTGATTTAGCATTATGGATTTTAGAAGTGACACATTAAGGTGCTTCTAATGTTATTTTATAGAAGTTTATGAAAAGTGAAAAAGAAACTGGACACTAATCCAAAGTGATGAAAATATTTTGTATCACTGGCAAAACTATTCATTCCAGAGCACAATTTAGTCAAAGCTAGAATATCAGAGTACCCAACACGGGTGCACATGCACACACACGGTTTGGGGAATTACATCCTGCTGGCAATGGCACGGATGTTGATAATATCAACCTTAGAGAAAACAAACAAGCAAACGGAAATACACCACCGAAAAAACACCAACCAACCACATGACTGCCAAGCAAAAGAAACAAACAAGACACTTGATTTGCAAGCATACTCCTCTTTTACAGGAATACTGTGCATGAAGCTGCATAGGTTCGTTCAAACCATCACCATCCACGTTAAACTCACTCTTTCCATATGAACGCAAATTGAAAGACTGCTTCAGCATTGTGAATGTTATGATATACTGCTGAAATATACAATTACAGTATCTATTATGAAAATCAAAACTTGGGGTAAGAGCATGGATTAACATTCCTTTAATTACACTCATCCGGACACTTATTCAGTGTTCTGACTAGTTTTAAATACCTGAAAAACAAAATCTCACAAACATGGCTCCACACAGCAGTTACAGATATCCTCTGGTGTTTTAGTGGCATGAATAAAAAAAAATTTCAAAAAAACCAAAAACGACAACCCACACACATAAAACAAAAAGGAAAATGAAACTAACAAACAAAAAAACCCCCACAAACAAACAAAAAACCCAGCACCCCATGTGTTTGGGTTCCATAGAAACACATACTATTTTGAAGACAGCATTTACAGGCATTACAGAGTGAGATTAGGATGCAGTGGTTATAAAGCATAAAATGCCATTCTGTCAATAAAGGTCAGTACTTCCATCATTCTTGCTTCTTTCAGCACATGAGTTTCCCCCAGACAATTTACAGGAAATGGAAGGGAAAATAACCAAATCATTGGAAAATTTGTTAAATATGCCATCTGGTCTTCACAGATGGGCCTGTACTGTAGGTCATGTACATCTCCTTTCCTCTATCATCACTCACTGAAGAATTAGCAGGAGGTAAAGAAACAGAAGCAATGACTCTATAAAGTATATTTCAGCACACCTTGTGGAGATTTAGCAACTCTATCTCCACTTACACTCCACTGAGAGTCAGATAAAGTTTTCCAGGCTGATGAAACCTCACTCAAAAGGCAAACAAAATGTGTTACTCAAAGTTTTGATCTGTAATGGATGACAGTAGTATTGTGACAAACACCTGCAAAAAGATGCATCAGAAAGATAAGGCAACAATGGTTATTGCAAAACTGCCACCACTATACTATACAATATCCAAAAATACAATTAATTTTATCATCAGTGTGCCTTCATAATACATCTGAATTATCTCCACATTGGAAATGGGAAACAGAGGCAGAGAATTACCACCATTTTGTCAAACAGGACAGCAGAACAATTACTCATATTCATTTTTCCACTACACAATTTTTAAACGCACTACTTGATTTTAGACACTGTCCTTGCTCTTAAGCAAACGACATTCTGGTAACATTACAAGAATTCTGCAGCCATGAGGAATTTACAGTTTTTACAGCACTGCACAAATCAAGAGTTTCAGTTGTTCCAATCTTCCTTCTTAGAAAGTGGGAAGGGGTCATTTACTAATGCTGTTAAATGCTGTTTCACATATTATTTAAAATAATACCCACCTTTTATTTATCTGTATCCAGAGTTAAGCACAAAGTGCCTATATGCCTTTCAGCTCACTTGATATGGAGTGGTTTATTCAAAACTATTCAGCAGCACAACCTAGACAACTTTTCTTCTCACACTTTGAGTCTCCCTCTGCACGATCACTTTCAGCCTTATAGGGAGGCAATCAGCTATGATCTGACATTAGGACAATGACATAACAGCATTCATCACAAATCATCCTAGCCTTGGCAGAGAGTATGGCTACTGTTGAATTTTAGTACAACATGCTCTCTGCCACTGTTTTGCGACTGTGTTCTAATGCAGATTATGTCCTCAAGACACCATTCACCTCCTTCTTCAGGAAAAAGGTGTTATGCTGGCTAATAACTACTATGTCCTTTATTCTCACTTGTCAGATGTCATTCACTGCAGTAATAGTTAATGTTACAATTGATACATCAATTATGAAAACTTATTTAACTTGCAGAAGGATCAAGTCATTCAAAAGTCATCATTACACTTATTTATTTTGAAAGGGAAATGAAAAACATTATATTTTTTGATGTTTCATCTAATTCATTCTACAATGTAGCCTATTACAGTGGAAAACAAAAAAGCTGGAATTCACACCTCTAGTACACCACCACCAGAGCCCCAGCTTGTAACAACTTCTGTAGCAGAACTTCACCAACATAGAAACCTTGTGGTACTACTTTTTAAGGAATTAACCTTATTAACTTCATTGAGAACAGCAGTGAAGCTACACATAGGACCACATAAATAAGGCAAAATTGCACCTCTACTTCTACAAGGTAAATAGGAAAGAACATAGCTTAAAAAAAAAATTTAGAGGCACTTTCACCCTCAACTTTATCTACTACAGGTTTCAGACATTCAAGGATGTCCCCAGAATGGGTAACAATGCATTTCTAGTAACATTCTGAAGTCTAAGTGGCTAATACATAGGCACATAAGCATAATCTGGTAAGTATTATTCAAGATAGCTTGGAAAAAGAACAGGACAAAAATGTATCAATGCAACCAACAACATGGCTATAACTGAAACTGATGCTAATATATTCGTATCAGCCATGGCCTACTCAGCTAAAATCCATTTACCATGTCTATATGGATTATATGCAAAGGTCAAAATGGTGGGATATGGGAGAAAAGTGAGAACATACAGAAACATATCCATTCTTGCTAAGACCTGTCAAGATAAGGAACAATAAAACCACTGACATTAGGATCAAACCATGTGAATGACTGAATTTGTAGCATGTTTCAGTTCTGTTTTGGTGATCCTCAGACACTATTTTGAAGGTGATACAAAGACCATTCCAAGCACTGAGGGGAAAAATGAAAATTACCTAGTCTCAGACTTTTCTGACTGTTCTCTCCATATCACTTCACCACCTCTTGTTTTATACCTAGATTGCAAATCTTATGCACAGAAATTATCCTTTCAGTTTGCCAAGAGAATGCTAAGCCCAGCAGCCTCCTGTGTGTAACACAAGTGCAGGCAATTAACAGCAGTGTTTAGACTGACTGACAAACACATGGGGACAGTTGAGACTTCCTATCCTGGAAGCTGCAGAACAAGGATCAATGAATTAAAGCAATCATTAAAAGACTCGATTAACAATTTGACTGGGGCAGCAGCACCAACGTTAACATCTAGCATGGCAGACCTCTTTATGAGACCAGCATTCGCTGTTTCCTCAAGAGAATCCCTCTCAGCATCCCTGTGGGATGTGTTCCCTACCCAGGAAGAAGAGCACCACCTAGTGAAGCTCCAGCACCGTTTCTTGAAGCACTTGCACAATTCCGGTGGCCCCATTCATCCCTGATTGTCTCGCCATATTCACCAGCCAAAGTAATTGGCGGTATAGCTCACACAAACACAATGTATTGCAAGTGGCAGATGCTCCATGCCTCACACTCAGCATTTTGTCCTTGAACCTACTCCGTATGCTTTAATACTGCCAAAAGTGACCGAGAATAAACCTCATATAATGATCTACTGAAATAAACTATTTCACAGGACACAAGGGGTAGAATTCCTGTTTGAAGGGGAAGCAAGTAGTATAGAGCTTCAGTACATTTTAAATGAAATATATATATATATATTATATAAGGATGGCAAGTGAAAGCCTCGTGCTTTGCCCTGCACAACAGCATGTCTCATTTTCCATAATTTAAAGTGAGGGCTCCCAGACTTTGCAATATAAAACTAGAAAGGATTGCCAGGTCCAGTATCCTGGAATCAAAGTTGGGCCTCAATTTCTGGAGCAAAAAAGATGTAAAGCAAAAGAATCCCATAGACAAGACTGCTGGCTAGGGCTTGCATCACCAGCTGTGCACCACAGTGTCTGTTAAGAGGCTGATGGCACGACAGCTACAGATGCCTCACAGATAAATACAAGTACAGCTACATAAATAGAACGTTTCCACAGCCTTTTCTTCTGAATGTACCTCAAAACGAGATACAAACACTACCTCAATATAAGAACAGGACAGTGTGTTCAGTAAACTGCTGAACATGAATGTCAACATACAAAAATAATGTTACAGAAGTGGAGTTGATGGTAAAGAGAAAGCAAGATCAGAAGGATTTTTTTGTCCATTCCAAACAAATTTAAGTGCTTCAGGTCACAACTGTCTATAGAGCAGCACATTGCTTAAACTCTGCAAAGATCTTCCTATAGCAGAGGTGCTATTCTTCCAGTATAGTCTTTTAAGAAATGAGCACAGATAAGGCACTGTATCGGTCATTCCTCGTTTAAACAGGCCAAAGGTATTTCTCCTCACTTTTGGAAAGCAAACTAGTGCACTAACTTTACTGGGCTTTAGTATGGCTCCTCTACTGTGATGGACACTGATACGCCCTCCAGATCACAGGAGCCAGAATCTAAATATTTCATGCAGATAGTATGATCATTCCACCAAGCCACAGACATGATTTATGAAAGGGTACTAAAAACCTTTAGCTCCTAGTGACTTGAATGAGATTTTTTGTTGCTTAGTAACTGTTAGAGAAACAGAGACATTTGAAAACTAGTAATGCTGTGAGCTGCTGTATAGAACTCATGTTTACAGTATTCTGGTTGTCTAAAACTGCATACTATGACTGTAGTACTTTACCATCTAATGTAGTACTTTGATGAACTTAAGGTACTCTGTACAAAGTAAACAGCTGATCTTCACAGAATTTCACTAAGACTTGTTTAATTATACCACAGACCACCTATTTAGCAGATGATACTAATAAAATAAACTACTCATAACATGCAGAAACTTCAGTATAGCCCTATATGACAGCATTCATTATTCATACATTAAGTTTTGCATTTCCTACTAAGAACCCATCCTGTTTCACAATTTTGAATGTATGCCTGCAGCACTAAAAATGCTAACATCAGGGGTTTTGTGGTACAGCCACAAAATATTCTGTATTTTCTCCCCCATAAAGACAGAAGTGTACAACATAAAGAGGATTCTTTTTGTATAATAACTGCCTCAAGTTTTTGCAATGTTTGGGGTTATTATTAAGCTTTGTCATTCTTCTTTTTGATATTGATTCTACATCAAATGCAATTGTATGGCTCCTGCTGATATCAAGAGATCTCATGAATCTACATCTGAGGGCAGAATCTAGCTCACAGAAGATTAATGCTTCTTGCAGTCTCTAGTTCAGAGAAGTGTAGGTGTTAAGCACTAATATGTCTTTCAAAAGGCATTCAGTAAACTGCTTATTCATCCTGATATAAAAGGAAATCCAAAAAACTGTAGTTTTCCATCAGAATTAAGGGCGCTTTTAAATAACAGCTAATCGAAATATTTCAATGCAATTCATTTTCATAACAAGGAAGACAATGTACAATAGTATTACCTTACATACATGAGATATTGTAAAAAAAACTACTACATATTTAAATACAAATATTATGTATATTTTAATACAACCATTTGGTCACATCTATTCAATTATGAATCAATAATCAATAGGTCCCAGGGCAGCAGAACTCTTCATGGCTGGGAGGATATGCATATGCATATACACACATGTACATTCACATTATACAGCCATCTTCATCATAAAGAATAAGTGGAAGAGAAAGAAAAAATTTCCTTTGGTGTTATAGGGAACAGTTTTCACTTTCAGCTAGATAATCCTTGTACATCTCAACTGTACTGTGAAGAGATCCTCCGTGTTTGCTGCCGCTTTCTCTGTGGCACAATCCTTACTTCCAAGAAGATCACACTATATTAGTCAAGCAGGATTCAGCACAGGTCAGAGAAAGAAAGCAAACACACAACTCCTGCAGAAGTGATGCAGAAGAGATAATACAGCTTCAAAATTCCCATTTTACCCAGTTTCGGTAAAAACAGTACATGAATGCCAGGAGGATGATCATTTCACCGTGAAGGATAAATTTCCATCCAGATGGTTCTTGGTGCTTATTCAGCTCTTGATTGAGGTTTTTCAGATTTAAACCAGCACATGTTCGATATGAATACTACATGATAAATTCTTAGAATCTTCCCGAAAAAGATTTCTTGTTTGAATGACACCATGAATCTAATAGACTTCAGTTTCATTTAACTGCTATCAAGATGTCCTCAATTGAGTAGAAATAGTACAACTATAAAAATCTTTAAAACTAGGCCTCTTCATTGGGAAAATACGGATAAAATATACATTACAGTGTTATCTTTTCATTTTCTATTCTTCAGCAATAAACTTTTAGCCAGGAATATATTTGAGGGAATAACAGTAAGAGAAAGCAAGAGTGATGTCTCCGGTTTTGATGCCCTGACCACCCTCACAGACAAGGCAGCTTCTTTAATACTAAGCCTATAAAACTGTCTTCTCAGAGACACACCGAGCATTACAAACTGAGAAAGATCCACAGCAACACCTGATGAAGAAGCTTTCAAACAGATAAACACACACACAAGCACAAAACCAGCCCCAAAATTTAGGAAGGTAAGTAATCCAAATGGCACATCCCCTTCCTGTCAGTTAAGAAGTCTGTATGTTATCTAGTAAAAGCTTCCCCTGACAGCTGCAATGGATTTATGAGATGCTCCTATACCTTTTCCTACAGCTCTATTTCTCAGCCAGGCTGCACTCCTGCACTAACCCAGGCAGTTCTCATGCTCCAAATGAGACTGCAGTTCCCAACTCTGCTTCTCAGACAGTTCAGCTCCAATATCCCCTGTGGCTTCCCAGCCAGCCTCATTCCCACTCTATCTATTTCAGTTACTCTTATAACCAACACATACTTTAATAACTAGCTCAACCTTTTTTATCTTCAGCTTTTATTTGAAACTGGTGGCAATCTCTTGCCAAAAATCAAAATTCTCAGCTGATCCCATCACCATGGGAAATTGCACATGTACTTTTTCTTCAATGTATCGTCATCTCAAATTTTCACCTGATGTTTCTCTAAAGTGGTCTATCTCCACTAGTACTAAGCTCACCCTCAAAGTCTTCTTCCCTTATACATTTTTGTAAGGTTCATATTGCCACTATTAAAATCCAGACCTTTCTTGCCCTACTACTGCAATCTGTTTTCATTTAAAAAATTTTAAAAAAAAAGAAGGAAAGAAAGCCAGGAATAATGGAAGCCATAGTAGGCAGTATTTTGCAGTCTTAGCCCTAATGGCTCCCTCTTCTGTAGGAAATAGTTTGCTCTTTTTTCACCAAAAAAAAGAAAGGATTTTTAGCTTTTCCTCTGCTCTGACATGTCACTGTCACACCTCAGTTTAGCCATCTGTAACACAGAGAACAATTCTTTGTATCTCTTTCACAAAAGCTTTTTTAGAGACATAGTTGAAAACCAGCTATTGTTCACACTCTATATTACTATACACCTGCACTGTTTACCTTTCCACAACACTGTGAGAAAAGTTTTAAATCATGTTAAAAACAATAAATATAATCTGCTGTTTACTTTGGTTTGTTCTTTCTAGGCTGGACCTGGGATTTTTTTTTATGTTTCTTTTAATTTTTTTTTAAATTTTATTTTATTTTTATAGCTAGTGGCAATCAAGACCAAAATGTCAAAATTCTCAGTTGACCATTTTACTGTGGAAATTAAGCCAAATTTCTTCTCTTTTAGCAGCTTTTACAAACTGACTTGAAGAGGTGGGTGTAGTGTTTCCTATACTAAAAGTAACAACTATGTTTCAATTGGTTTGAGATTCCTGTATTGGGAAAATAGCATATTTTAAAAAGTTGTATTTACATGCAAGTATTACATTGTACTTGACAGTATAGTCGTTATCAGCTTTGGTGGGGATCTGTCAAATGTTATGATACGATAGAGGTTACTAGTAAAATCCTGCAGTCCACAAAGAATGTTGTAAGCCTAAACTAAAAGAAAACAAAACTCCAAAACAAACAATTTCTGCCTCGATATTGCACGTCACTCTCAATAGCATCATTGTTTCCATAGCTACAAATGTAGACTGCTTCAAAGGAAAGAAGCAGAGAAACTGAAAATGACAATGCACAATCAAAACAGGCACATACATTTTTCAGACGGCACACGTGGGATGCAGAAAGGAAGTAACATGGTGGCACAGAATGCTGTGGGGTTTTTCATTTGACAGTAATGCCAGCAATACGAGCACATCAAGCTCAGAGCACTAAGCAGCAGCAAACCTCTCACTGCAGTATCACTTGATGTATTTCTACACCTAGTGGAAGGAAGAGGGGAACAGAAAGGATGGAAAACACCAGCAGGAATCAGCAAAACAGGGCAAGTGCCCCTCTTGCAGATCTAGCCACCTGCAGACTCAGACACATTTTTTTTAATCAGGTTTCCTTGGAATTTTCAGTCTTTCTATATAGTTGTGAAGACAATCAAATCCTTTATACTACTTCTATCACAAATGATGATAAAACATACATGCTTCACCTAGTACTAACTATAACCATTCCAGGAGAGGATGCAGCAAAGTGAATCTGCACAGAGGATAGATACAAAACATGAGGGTGAGAGCGTACAGGGAAATGAAAGGCACTCCACAGCATCGAGCAACCATTCTGTCCATCTCTATTAAGTTCCTGCTCTCCAAATTTCCCTATGCAAAAGCTTACTTCACTATCAACCAGCTACTCCAGGACTACAACATCCTCATAGCTTACTGGATAGGAAGGTAAATTCTTTTCTTCCTACAGCAGGAATTCCTGAGATTCACAAATGTGGACCTTTCCCCATCCATTCTATGATAAGTGTTGGAATAAAACCAAGACCATCAACCAGATTCACATCAGTGCCACTCTTCTTCTCGAAAGAAGACAGGGAATCATCTAGAGGAACAGTGTAATTTAATATATAAATTTTTTTTTAAATTTATAAACACACTAGAAAAAAAACCACACCAAAAAAAAAACCCCACACACTATCTCTAGTACCTTAGAGCATCCTGACTTTTCAAATGTAGTAACAATCAAAATGCCTTCATAGATTGTCATGGCATATTCAGAAATGTATAGTATCAGAGTGATTCTTCCCTTCTCAAAATGAGTGACAGCGCTTAGAAAAATCCACCTAAAATGTCCTTCCTTAGTCTCAAAGGCTCTAAGGAATAGAGTTATCCATGATATCATTTTCTTCTAACTGTCTTTTTTAGGGAGTTGACAAAGGCCACATGAGAACACAATATCATCTGCAGACTACACTGGAAGTTGTCTCTGGTGGAAGCAGAAGAGAGGAGAGTGGTTATTAGACGATGGTGTCACTATTTCCTCAGATGTTGTCCCTGCGCAGCTACTGCTCATTTACAGCAACATTGGAAAGTATCACACTTCAGAGGCACAGTTCCTATGAAGAATATCAGATCACAACGAACTAAGGAGCCTGAGATTACAAATTCAGCCCTTGCTGTACATGAGTCCTGGCATATATGACCTTCCACAATTGTCACAGAAACAGAACACCTCATTACCTTTATTAGAACATTGAAAGCCCCACTGTTAGTGATTCTAATCAGACTTGCCAAAAGCTATTTTAATACTTGGGGCAGTGAGGAAGGTAGACGGTCAAAATCTTAGTCAC
Organism: Acanthornis magna; assembly: GCA_036785705.1. NCBI lineage: Eukaryota > Metazoa > Chordata > Aves > Passeriformes > Acanthizidae > Acanthornis > Acanthornis magna. The sequence continues at coordinate 18,782,816 of JAWUZG010000040.1, read as the reverse complement.
AAGAATATTACCTTTCAGACAAGGCTAATCTTATTTCTACAAAATAAAGCTATCAGCTCTCAAATAAAGCTAGTTCAGACAGCAATTGCAATAACCATTAAATTTGCAAATCAGAACTCCTAGTACTTGCAGCATATGTTTGACTAAAAAAGTAAGCAAAGCACAGACCAGAAAGATAAACAAAGGTTTAGCAAGACCAGAAGTAGGTCTAAAATAGAAGTTCCTCACAGACAACTCTTATTCGTGTAATTATTTTTGCAGAGATTTAAAAAGGAAAAAAAAAAAAAAAGAAAAAAAAAGCAGGTCAGGCTCTGAAACTTGGAAAAGCTTTATAGTATGGGCCTTCTCAAGTTTCTTCCTTAAGACCTAGCTTGCAGCAGCAAGTTAGTATTGTCAAAATACAATATTTCTGCATGAGCAATTTGTGATGTTAAAATACTATGGATTCTAGTCTCTTATCTCTTTTAATTGCTGTCTGGAAAGGACTCTGTTGGAGAAGAAGTGAAAGGAGGGGTTTTACATTTTTCATATTTGCCTCAGGCTACCAGCAGAAAAATTCAGGACTTTTTCTAAGGTATGCCAGTGCCAAAGATGTGTCACATGTCATTACTTTATAATTAGGCTGATAGACAAAAAGAATAATGCAGCTGACATTCTATTAAAATAAAAATTATTCCCCAAGGCATAAAAACACTGACACAAGCATCTTAAAAGGCACTGTAAAAATTATATAGGGAATGATTTATCTGTGTTGCTGTCTTTTCCAGATTCAAATAAGTAATTCTGAGTTATGTATGTATTGAACATTTACTTATCCTATGCTGATTTTTTTTTTAAAGTTCTTTTTTGAAAGCAAAATGTAATGAAACCCTTCTTTGGCTAGGAATAAAAGCTACTATGAGAATAAGAGGCTATCTACACTCTATATTACTTGAGATTACATTTTGATTATCCATTGTTCAATTCTTCAAATAAGCAACGAATCAAAAAAAAACCCATTTTTAAAAAATAGAAAAATAGCCACTTTTTGTCAATTGTTTGAAATTTACTTAAAGTGCAATAATGATTATAATAACAATTCAGCCTTAAAAACAGAATCTGAAAACACAAGAACTTCATTCTTTATAGAATTTTCTACAAAATGCTCCTGATAGAATCAGGATTTAGGCAACGCAGAGTTGCAACTCCATGTAGTTCAGAACATGCTTAGTTCAGATTGTGTCTGGAAGTTAGACAGAGTAGCAGAATTACTAGATTACAAAATTGTGTTTTATAGACGAAGTAACAGTCCTCACTCAGCACAGCCAAGTTTTAGCTCTTTGTTAACATCAGCACAGTCAAATTTTAGGTCTTCATTAATGTAAGTAGTAAGAGATGTCCCATCTATTCCTTGAGGGTACATACATCACACAAAATGTGTGCTATTCCATCTGTTGATGCTGTATAAACTACTGGAAGAAAGCATTTCCACCTTTGTGTATTTCAGCAACATTATTCAAAATATAAGACTTCAAATCCAGTTTGGACTGTAGCCAGCCAATAGCATGTTTAGATTTTTTTCTAACAACTACTCATACTTTTCCAGTTGGCAAAAAAGAGAGTCCTTCATGAAGCTGTCAGATCTAGTTCTTTGTTCACACAATGCTTTCATTCCCAACACAATGACAGACAGAGAAGTATTGTGTTTTCAAATGTATTACAAGGAATCCTGTGATTTAGTTGTTCCTATTAAAGAATTATACTCAGATATTATGTACTCTAAAGTGAAATTATTTCCACTTGAGTATCCTCCTCTTATGTACTATACCCAGAATTTAGAACATGTTTGCTTACAGCAGTACCCTATTTCAGGAAAAGGCAGGGCAGGTAATGCTGTAGAAGGTCAGTGTTTTTCAAAGTTTAATACTCAGAGCACGACTCGCACTTTAGTGACAAGGGAAGGCCCACTGCTGCACTGAAGGACACAAATTCATATCATCCCTTTACTGATGTATTGCAGAAAATAAAAAAGGTGTTCGATGTCTTGATTTGCTGAGCGTACACCTAAGGTGGTGTATCCTATCCCCACTCCTCGTTTCCAGATCTCCCCTGCATCACCAGGACTCCTGTCACTTGCCTCAGCCATTCCATTCAATCCGGGTGCTGCTCAGAGGCGATGCTGCCCAGAGGCAATGATAAATTTTGGCATGAAGTCATACTAAATGCCATAGTTCACAAATTTTACCACAAATTTTACCACAAATTTTACCAAACTCACCACAGGAAGAGAGAAACAGTCTCTCTGTGTTGCCTCTCTGTGTGCTAAATAAGCTGAGAAAAGACCTTTTTACCAGCACTGAAGTAAATGGCAAATGTGGAAAGATTCTGTTTAGAAAGATCAAAAACCTAAAATGAACAATATAAGATTTGGTCTATTGCTCTTCATATGTGCAGCACATTTTCACGTATACAATTGCCTTTTGAAACACACTTGTGGTGTTAATGGCAAGGTAATCCTGTATTTTTCTAGATGTGCATTCTTAGAAGGATAACCACAGTTAGGTACATAAATTCATTCACTTATGTTAAAGGAGCCTAATTTCATAAAATAGCAACTACAACAAACCAAATGAAATCAGCAACATATCTGAAAATAGGAAGAGAAAAAAGCATGCATCAGACTTCAATTGGAGACTGTTTTTTAATTTCTGGGAAAAGAACACTTACCACAGTTACTGATGATGTTTCAGTTCACCTCAAAGACTAAACTGAGTATATATCAGATGCTTTCTATTACGGTTAACTTGTAAGGGGAAAAGTCAATGCCTCTAACAAAGTAAAAGTATTGATTTTTTCCACCTGATAAAAACAACCACAAACAAGTTAGGAAGCACTGTGTTCTAAGAATAAACAAGTAGTTGCATAATTACTTATTTCAGTTTGCAACAGCAGAATTACTTTTTCTCCATTATTATTAAAAACTTTTTGATTCTTTTTTTCATAAATGCAAATAATGCTTTATTAAGAAAATTTATAAAGACATCTCAAAACCTCCAAGCATTTACTCTTACTTAAATTAAAGCATAATCACTAAAGAAGCCTCATTGTTAGAGTTCAGTACCTGGAAATTTTATGTATTAATGTTGTTAGAATAACTACATTAGAAGTCTTGCCAGAAAAAAAAATCTGGAGTGTATGTTTGGGGTTTTTTTTAAGTTGTGGCAATTGCAGGTAAGTGAGATCTTCAATCAGTTTTTCCTCCTCATATGAAATAATTTAATGGTTCTGACTTCCCTGTATGAGACAGAAATACTGTATTGTACAGTTAATATTTAGTTTTAATATATATGAATTCATTTTACAAATAGACTTTACAAGAGAACACTTGACCTCAAAACATGTTCCAGTTTCTAGCACGTCACCACCATCACGTCATACATATCAATGCAGAAAGTGACTGAAATACATCAAGTATCTCAAACTGAAAAGCAGCTGTTTCTGAACAAAATGCAAAGTTGACGTGTGCAGATTTTACCATTTCAAACAACAGATACAGTCATTTCTCTATTCAAGAAATTGGAGAGAAACAACAAAAATAATGGCTTCACTTGCTAGGCAAAAGAGTCCAGGACTTCACTTTCCTCAGCTTCCGAAAAATACGAAGGCTTACCTTTCTGTACACCAGCATGTTTGGGGATTCATCAGCCACCCCATTGCTGCTTTGCCCATAATTATTTCCTTGTGCCATGTCCCACAAATTTGATCCGCTTTTGGATGTTGCACTGTAAAAGGTAAAAGTGGTTTCAATGGGGCATCGCCTCAGGTCTCCGTGCTTCCCTCACGATTAACGGACCTGACTTTCTACCAACATGTTAGCAAAATCCGTGTATGCTCTTACCCCGACAGACCACGGGACCAAAGCTGCTAATTCACCGTTTACCGTCATTACTCTCTTTTGCCGGTAAATAATGCTGTAATGTGTTGATCTAATTCAGAGGTTAATGAATTGTCGCTCGGAACAGCTCCCTGACACACCGCTAAGCAGCACAGCACACCGACGCCGCCTCACAGAGCGCTCCTTCCTCCCCTGCACGGGCTTCGCCAAGGGACGCTCTGCACCATCCGCGACACTTTTGGGAGGACTGACTCGGCCCACGACGTGCATTCAGCAGTGCCCTCTGCTCGCGGCTCTGGTCCTAGCAACTTTCACAACATTCAAAGGCACAAAAAGCAAACCAGACGCTTTGAACTTCCCTGTAATTCACCAGCACATGTGTGCTCGTACACATACGCCGGGGCATGGGAGCAGGTGACGAGGGAAAATGAAGAAACAAGCCAGAACACCGTTCCGGTCGCTTTCACCTACTTTGATGGCACTTTACCGCCAAGCACCGGCTCCCCGCCAGCCTCGTCTCCTCTCCGCCCTCCCCCGGGTCACACGGGAGCTGCACTAAGCAAGAGCTCGGATCATGCCGTAGCTCCGGCTTTGCACGCAGGTGTAAGAATGTGCTCCATCTAGAGACCACACCGGAGGCTGCGGAGAGCCCGGAGAGCCGCCGAGCCCTGCTCCAAGCACTACCCTCCCGAGCTCTCGCCAGCCCCCCAGACCTCTCGCGTTCGGGCTTCGCTGCCCCCGCACCGCCCGCCGGGGTGCGCGGCTCCGGCGGCCAAAGGCCGGCCGTGAGGGCTCGCCCGCGGGCAGCCCGGCGCGGAGCCCGCAGCTCCAGCACCGCGGACAGCGGCGGCGCCGCCCGGGGCGCCCGGCGGGAGCGTGGCCTCGGCCCCGCCGCGGGAGGCGCGGGGCGGGGGCGCGGAGGGGCGCGGAGCCCGCCCGCTCGGTTACCTCCTGGGCCAAGGTCACTGCGCGGTGGCCGCGGCTCCTCGCCTCCTCCTGCTGCTCCTGGCGCGCCCCGCGCGGTGCTGTCAGCCGGCAGCGGGCGGAGGGACGCGGCGATCGCTCATCACACACACGCACACACACGCACTGCGGGCGGAGGCGCTGCTGCTGCCGCTGCCGCCGCCGAGGCTGCGGCTCTGCCGTGCTCTGCCGGAGCGGCGGCAGCTCAGCTCCCTCCCCGCAATGGAGCGGCCGTCACGTGGGGGACGGGCACGTCAAAGGTGCTGCCGCTGCCGCCGCTCCGCCACACAGCAGCAGCCTTCCTCCTCCTCCTCCTCCTTCTCCTTCCTTCTCTTTCTCGGCGCTTTCGGCTTCCTCACCGAAAACAGCGGCCAAGAAACTGCAGCCGCCAGCAGATCTGGCAGCAGCCCCTGTAAATGAGATTAGGCATCACTGGAGGGCTGGGCAGGAAGAGAATGTGGGCTAATGGGATAGGGAAGGGAAGGGAAGGAAAGGGGGAGTTGGTGGGGAAACTGTGTCGCCTCCTTCATATTTCTTTACCGACAGCAACAGGGAATCTGCTTCTTCTTCTTCTGTCTTACGCTGGACACCTCATGTATTTTTTTCAGTGACAACTAGGGAGAGCTTGTGCTCTGTTGGCACTGCAGACTTCCCTGAGCAGTGGAACAGGGAGAGCAGAGAGCGAGTCTGTTTCAGCCAGATAGGAAGAAACCCTGAGGACACCTCAAGACACCCTGAGGATTGTTTTTCTATGTTCTAGGCAACTGCCTAATTTGTGAAGGCCTCGCATTGGCCACGATAAAGAAAAAGATCAGGTCTTATTGCCATCACATGCAGACAAGAACACTTTACTTCTGCAAAGGGGTTGAAATGTCCAGAATTCAATATCCACAAGAACACAAGATACTTAAGTGGTTACGCTTTGGTATGCTCCCATTTCCTTTTCTGGAAAGAGTAACTCTTATTACAAGAACGATCTTGCAAAAGAATCCTCTACTGGGGCACTGCACCTCGTGGAGCGTGCGGCGGTAAATCACGCAATTCAAACAGAGTGGTTTCCATGAATACTGGGTCGTCTTCACCCTTACTTGTTCTACCTTTCTCACATCTCAGAGAGCCTCAAATCAACACTATCCTGCAGGAAGTTTATTATTATCAACTACTGCAACTACTTTTAGCTATTCTTCCAAACTTTGCAGATGCCTTCAGATACTTTGAGGATGTGGTAAATTAGCTCAGGCAATCATAGGGAGTCACAGTGGCTGCAACAAAATGAAGGAAAAAGGACACAGCTGATCTGGACTTCTTGGAGAGCTGAGGAAAAGAAGACATAGGTTTGATAATGGTCTTAGAATGAGTGCCAGGGTAAAGAAAGATGATCTCCAGCATGTTTTGCAGAGACAGAAGTAGTAAAAGGTGAAATGACACAATACAGGATAAGAACCATCAGTACAATGAGATGCACTGGCAGCAAAGAAAAGGAGCTCTGTAGCAGACAGGCATTGTGTGTCTCAACTTCGATAGAGGACAATAATTTAGGGAATTAAGGGAAAGGAAAAGTCACAGGGAAAAGGAAATGTGAAAACAGCTAGTGTGGAAAAGAGAACTCTGGAGTTTTGAGGTGGAAGAGAACAAGAGAAAGAATTCAACAGCACAAGCATAAAGTGAAGTATCAGTGTTGAAAGCAGTTGGCAGAGGAATTTATTAAACCATAGAATAAACAGAGAACTGAGAAAATACCTGTTTCCCACTAAAATTCACTTGACATACAATAGCATCTTGGTGAGGCTAGTAAAATCAGAATCAAAGTATTAATCTTCCAACAGATCCTCTGATTCAGTGCAGTCCACTGTTGAGAAATGGGAACCAGCAATAAAGACTTCAGTCTATCATTTCTCTAGCTTTCACACAGACATCACAGATGAGCAGCACTGCAGTGCTCAGAGCTCAGTGATTTGACTTTGTGAGTCTGACAGGTGCACTAGAAGACAAGGGAAATGCCTCCCAAGATCTGCTAAGAACACAAGTGTCACCCTTGTGGTTGTATGGCATCAAAATAAACTCAAAATCTTATTTATCAGACTGGTGTTTAAATTTCTTTTTCAGAGTAAAAATGGGAACTGCACAAAATATAATTCAAATATAATTTTACCCTTACAGAAGGATAGGAAGAAAATCCTTAAAAATATTGATAATACACATATTCTTTCCATTTGTTCTGCCAGCCAACACTTAACACAGTAATTGTGTTAAAGGACATAAAAATCAAACATTAGCAACTTTCCAATATGATCAAATATCTGTTTTCTTACTCTGCCTCATTTTGTTGCAATGTAAGGGAGAAAAAACCCACATAAAATGAAACTCTTTTGTACTACAATTCTTGGACTACCTACATGAAGTTGTTTACAAGATGACTTCAAACTGCCTACTTTCTGAAGGCAATTCAGCGAATGGATTTTGGTAGCAGTTATGTGCCTTTGGAAAGCTCCCCAACAAAGCTGACTAATTTAGGCAGCAACATTTTCCAGGCTTCTATTTTCTGAGAATGTCCTTAAAACTAAGGGCAGAAGCATCCCCAGCTGAGTTAGATTTTGGTTATGCTGCCTCCAGTTTTGCCTTTGCTTTAACTTTGTTTTAACCTTTCTGATTATTTTACAAGTAAAATACAAAATCCTATACTAATAGGCAAGGTTTATATAATTTCTTTGAAAATAATCAGATTTTATTAACATAAATGCAGTTCTAAAGCAGAGCAATTACTTGGGCCCACTGAAGTTAATAGGTGTTTCTCCAGTAACATCAAAAGGAACTATATTCCACATAGTGTTTAATCTTGTCCTCAGAACAAGAGGCATAACTTAAACATCTCAGTGATGTATCTCACAAGTACATATTTGCTACACTGAAACACACCAAAATTTTGTCAACTTCACCAGTGTGTCCACCGTCTAAATGAAGTAGAAGCTCTAAACCCTAATGGGGTTAAACAGAAGACCAGAAACAACCCAACAGAATTTCCTTTTTGCCACCACTTTGTGGTGAAACAGACCCTGAGATGGACTAGTTCCATAAATGCAAGTAGAAAGAAAATAATTTCTCTTAAAAGTGTGTACCAGGATAGCCTCATTCTATTGTAATTGGGTGTGTTTGTTCAATAGCCTATGAAAGGATTTAATTCATAAATTACTTGCACATCTTTCCCATGTTGAAAATCATCACTTATCTCATATACAACCAGCATTAGCCTCCCCAGAAAGCATGGTCTGCCAGAAGAGGAATGGCCTTTTTAAAATGCAAGGCAAAACTACTCATTAATAAAACAAAGATGATGGGGAAGGGCTGCCAAGGGGCAGCTTTCTCTAACAAGGCAATAAAGTATACAATTGAGCAAGGTGGTGACTACATCTTCTGTGTTTAGCTTGCACTGTAGTACAACTCAAGTATTCCAAAACCATCATTTGCACATGGTATTCTAAAGTAAAAATATTATGTCAGGATGTACACAACAATCTAGCTGAACATGATCAGAAATTTTGCTTTCTGTCCTGCTGGCCAGTGCTGTAGCATTATGTCAGTATGCTGCCTACATCCATCAATTTATCTTGTCCTATGCCTAGACTAAATGTTCCTTGGAGTAAAGACACGCTGTGCAAGCTCTTAGCACAGCATGATCTTGTTCCGTGACCAAGTCTTTAAAGCTTTAGAGCATTATAAACAATCACATTCAAATTTACTTCAATAATGAAAATGTGCTAGAAGTCTAGGCTCTGAACATTGACATGAGTTAATACTGCGCTACCTGAAAGTATCAGACCCAGATTTTCTTTTGCTAGCTGCTTAGGCAGAGACAATCTGCCTACTTTAATTGAACTTGTATATTTGTGACCTTACTGAACCACAACTGTTTCACTGCCAGGCTAGGAGCAGGTACTTAGTGATTCCAGGCCCAGTCTTTGGCCTTTTTGATGAGATCTGAACACCTGCTCCTTCAGGTGTGAATTGCAATCAATCAATTTAATGCAGGTCTTCAAATGTCATTCCAATGATTACAGGTTACAGTATATATTTTCTAGAACTGAACCTAGGATTGACTTAAAAGCTTCACCACTTTCTTCATAGCATTTTTTTTAAGCTCTAGGAATTTGGTTTGTCACCTACCTTCCAACCCCCTTGAAACATTTAATTACCTTTGTCAACCTATGATGCTGATAATCAAAGCTATTGGTACTCAGTTAGGGAAGGACTTAAAACCAACAAAAGTATTATTTTTAAAACATAAAAGAAGGAGGTATCTGAAAAGAAATCTAGATTTAACAAAAATAATTCTGTTCTGATGGATAAAAATGAGTCACGGGCAGACATAATTTCACAGGAATGCAAAATTATTAGAAATAAGGAAAGCCCATATTTCCATAACCTTTTTTTTTAAGTTTTATATATATATATATATATATATATATATACACCCACAGAGAACACACAGTACAATTTGCATATATTTAAAACCTTAAGGCAATAAATTTTACCTGTACTGAAAATGTTGACTATTTTTGTAACAGAAAATGCACAGCTACATAGAACTTGATATCAATATAGTGGCCCGCCAAAGCTATCCATGGAATTTCAACAGCTTCTCCAGACAAGGCAGAACAACCTCAAGCAGCTCAAGTGCAGTCCTGACAATTTATCGAGTTCTAACTTTACCCAAAAGAGGGCAGGCTTTCTCAGGCAAACAGAGAGAGGCTACGGTAACTGGCAGACACACGACTACAATTTTTTCTTCCCACCTAAAAGAGTTACCACAACTGGCTATGCACCATCATTTCATCAAAAAGTGAGAGTATTTACAGAAATGGAACATATCTCACCACGTTCTTTTAAAAGTGTCTGGAAGACCTATGATTACTAAGTCCTGATCTTATGATAAGTTACCAGCCGGAAAAATCTATCCAGCTGAAGGGATAGAACTAATCTCCAGTGGAAAAAAAATAGAAGAAAAAAAATGATGGAGGTTTGATTCAAATTTGGATCTCATCATAGCAACATCCTTGACTCAAGCATGGTTCTGAATCCTGGTCTTCCAACTTCCAAAATAGCTCTTGGGGATGCTTTTCCACTTTGTGTAGAAGTATTATTGGCACAGAGTTCGCAAAGTGGGACATTTTGTCTCTGCTTCAGATAAAATAATTAAAATAAGGGTGTATTGCTCTCAGCATCTCTTATCACTTGGTATTTACAACATTCTCCCCAGAGGCTAAGATGAGCAGTTTGTAGGTCAATATCTACATCTTCAGATGCCACATACTTCACACAGGAGTATCCAATTACTGAGCAACTTCATACAAAGTAAGGAAAGAAAACACAGTGATTGTGGTTTTGTAAATTTAGCTACAATGCTTTAAGCCCAAGCTATTAGCTTAATTCAATCTGACAGTAGTCTCAGGTTAAAAAAAAAAAACAACTCACAGTATTTTTTTTGTGACTACACCAACAAAAAACTCCCACAAACCAAGGAACAGGCTCTTCCCCTTCATTCCTCAAGAAAATCTCTCAGGCAGGCCTGGTTCATAGGACAGCATTAGCTCAGATCAAAATAGAATAAGCCACTTATTAAGGATTAGTTAGGAAGAAGACATTGATTTAGAATCCTTTGGCATGAAAGGACTAGAGAAAGGAGGAGTCAGAAGCCCTATAAAGGGAGAGAGGAAAGAGCACCATGTATGAGAATGCCATGGCTACAGACCAGAACAGATTAATTGTCAAAAGACATCATAACAGAATTAACGGGAGACACCGAGAACTAGCTGGAAGAATAATTTCTGTGGCAAAGAACTGAGCTGATAAATGAAAATAATGAAGGAGAAGAAAACAAGGAGAAAACAAACAAAATCCAGAAACACTCACAGTGGTCACAGTTAGGAGGGGGAGGTTCTTGCAAGCTGTTGGAATGGTTTTGAGGTTTAAAAATCTATAAGTTAGGAGAGAGGGAAAGATGAGGGAGCAACTGAGAAATTTTGAAAAGTAAAAGTTGTCCCTTATTGTATCTGATCTCATCCTCTACACACAGAGACAGAATTTCAAGGAGCTCCTGTCAAATAGGTAAATGCCAAAAATACAGAATACAGGCTGACTTTTGCAGGTTCTTGTCAGTTCTCACAGGTGTTTTCCCTTACTAAGAAACAATTTTTCTACAACATACTTTTTAGACTGCAAGCTAAGCTTACACATACCACAAAAATAATAAAAACTGTAGCAGCTATCAAGTCAGGAAATAGCTTCAAATGCTAGCACCACGCCATCATAGGTAGCCTGCAAGTGCCAAACTTGCCTATGCAAGCTACTACTGAAATTGCCCACTTTGCTCATTCCCTCCAGCAGTCAGAGTTGATGTGACTTTATCTCATTAATTCACTGAGCTGAAAGCACTGGAGAAAAAGAGAGCTCAGCAGTTTAACAGGCTTCATTCGTCATTTTTCTTTCCTTCCCCCACCTTTCATTTTGAAGTTCCCTCTATCATTTATGAATTCCCTGCCTCATATCCACAAACAATGTAATAAAACAGCTTTTTTTCCCCCAAGGTTGCTTTGTTTTTCTAAAGGTTTAAATCAGCCAGAATCAATTTGCAGATTGTGCATCACAAACTGAACCAATATACATCCATTTATATCCAAGTACACACAATAAACATAGTCATTCTCTCACAGGAAATGAATGGAGTTTTCATTCTTGTAAACTCTACATAGCATTCAGGCTAAAAGGAGAGTTTTATTTTTTGAATCATATTCTCCAGAAACCCAAAGGACTAAAAATTACAAAAAGGAAATAAGCAGGTATCTGTGTTGGCTAAATAGTCCCATTCAACAAAAACAACAACAAAAAAGTAATAGAACCACAAAATAGGGATGTGGGTTTGCTGGGTTTTTTTCAAACCACAGAATAAACTCAAGTCTTTCCCAGAACACACTCCTTACCACAAAGATTGCTTTACTTCAGACTACAAGATTATTAGCAGACATTCAACTTCTATACAATTTCTCCAGTATTAAAGGAAACTTCCCTAAACTCCAAACTATAGATGTATAGTTCAAAACAGTTGGCTGAGAAAATAAATTATATTTATTTTTTAAAAAACACCAAACCCTTGGCTGTATTATCTCTAAAATCATAACAAGTTTAGAAGAAGTTTTTGAAAAACAGTAAATCTAAACTACATAAATTTAGTAGTTCAAAGCAGTCAGTCAGAATAGATAGTCAATAAAAGTCTCACAAAAACCCTGTATCATAATACCTCAGCATTCAATATTTGAGAGTCCATGAGCAAAAAATGCATCTTTACTTAAACTATACTATAATATCAAGCCACTTTGCAAGCAAGGAAAACTAAGTAAACTTGACCTCGTACCCTGAAATAACCAGGCAGTGAGGTAAAACAAGAAGATGGAAACTAAAAGTTGCAAGACATGTAGGAAAAGATATCTAATTTTGTGTACTCTGTTTCCAAAATGTCTGAATTTTGGTACTGTGCACAGTATCATTCTCTAGTTAATGCAAAGAACTGCTTAACACAAGGATATATGCATTTGGCTTTGTTACTAGGTTTTACTTCAAGTACAAGCAGCAGACAGTGAAGCCTGATGAGGCATCTGACAGACAAAATGCTTAGCATGAAAGAATTATTTTCCCCTAATATAGCAACGGTTTAAACGTTATTTTTTGCAAGAGAATGGAGACAGACAGAAGCAGGAAAATAAACTGGCAGTGAAGAAAGCAGAGCTTTGTTGTGCTAGATTGGGAGCTAAAATTTCATGCAAGGCTATCAGGTATCCAGCATGAGATTTGCACAGTATAAAGGCTTGTCTTGTATGGGAGGAAAGAAAGATATTTAGCCATGGGCCTGTGGATAACAGAAGAGAGAGAGATAGGGGCAAATGAATAAAGAGGTTATAACAGCGAAGGCAGGAAGGTAGCATGAATACATCCAGACTGAAAAATGTTCCACAGTGGGGAAGGACAGTACTACTTATTAAATAAGGAAGCAGAGTGAAATCTGATTTCACTATCTCAATGACTCTGTATGCCAAATGAAACTTGTACATCTTCCAATGGTAAAGTAAGAGAATGGACTAAGATGAGAGAGAGGAAGCAAGGAAGATAATTCAGAAAGCAAGCATTGATCCCACTTTCTCTGCAAAGTGGTTAGATTTTCAGGATAAAATTAATGAAGTAAAAACTAAAACTAAATCCAAGAATATTGAAAAAAAATTGAACGCTATAGAAAAGAAGAATGCACCTGGCTATTCACCTCAACAAAGAAAAGAGAATGGAGGTAAGACTCAGGGAGTCACAGGAAACCAAAATAATTGGAGATTGGAGAAAAAAGAAAACAAGAGGCAGTATAGGTACAGAACAAAAAGTCCACAGTTACTGGGCAAGGACAACCAGTCTCTAAATTTAATTGATAACATCTATTTCCTGACTACAAATAACAAGGGAACAAGTTCTGAACAACTTCCAGATGGGGAGAGCATGGCTTTGTATCTAGGGATAAGTTTAGCTAGTAAGGAACAAGGCTGGTTGCAAAATATGAAAAGCTAATTTATTAGTCTAAGCCACAAGAGTTTTCAGGGAGTTCTCTAAACGCAGAAAAAGCTGTGGCTTTTTAGGCATTCCAAAAACCTAAGTAAATGGCGTTTATGTGTCAGAGAGAACTGAAATTTACAGCCATGAACTCACAGCAATGTTCATAGTTCTTTCACACTCCCTCTCTTATGCACCACCTTATCATCTGATAGTGCTACAGGATGCTAATGCAAAGGGTTCTAATGCAAAACCTGTGTGTTTGACCTCATGGTACTATTTGTTCTACATTCACCAGTCTGGATACGCAGTATATGTAATAGATGTCATTTTATGTCATTAGAATGCACTTACATCTGGCATAAATTTATCACAGAAAGTGGTTTCACATTTCATAGCGGAAGAATAAACAGAAGTAAAATCTGGCTTCAGCTCAGTTCAGCTCAGACCAAAAGCTCACCAAGCAAAAAGCAGCAATCAAGACACTTCCTTTGGCACACAGCAGTCATTCAGAGGGCCAATGATTAGGTCCACAGAATCAGCCACAGCTCTTCCCAGTTGACTTCATCTTTCCTTTCTGACTTGTTTGGAGATTATTTCTATGGCCATATTACCATTTCAGTTCTCATCATCGGAAATATTTTTCATTCTCCTAAAACACCAAAATCTGCAAACACGTAAAAGGAAGGATCTTGAAATATGGAACCAACCCTGCAATTTAGACTGATTATACCTTGCAAAGCAACAATCACTTTCAACAATCACTTTCACAGCAAGCTTCATCAGACATGAAACTCACATCCAGGAAGCAAACAGCAGACAAAAAAATGTAGGTACACACACCAACCTAACCAATTTTTCAGCCAACTAAATATCATTTTAGTTTGGAAAAGCATGTTCCAGTATATCGTTACTAATGTTCTAAATATTGTAACACTGCTTTGCCAGTCACAACACAGCTATCGATTGTCCTTCCCAGCCTCATCCCCAAGGCTACACACAATATCCCAATAATTTGTATGCAGGCATCTGTGACAATGGAAGGTCAGTTTTCATTAATTAGAGGAGGAAGTGAATGAAGCCATGAGCTTGAATGAATGATAATTAACAGTAACATGAAAATGTTTCAATTCTAAATATCACCAGGTAATAACAGCATCATCACAGGGTACAAGTGCTGCATCTAATTGCATCCTCTTCACTCTGGCCTCTCTCCATTTCACTATCCAGCTCTTGGGCAATGCTGCCTGGATAATTCTCCATGCCAGCAATTCAGAGGGAAATGAACAGGACAGAAGTCTCACTTCCTCCTCCTCCACAGTGCTGATTCCTGACCCCTGGGGTCTGCAGAAGAGCAAGGGATTGCTACTCAGTAGGGCAGCCTGTGGATGCAGAGAGGAGAGTGCTTTGAGGCAATGATTGCATGTCTAAGCAGGCAAACTTACATGGCAGTTTTCATTCTGGGACAAAAATCCTCTAAAAGTCCTACAGCTCCAGAGAAATGAGATGCTTTACTCAGCTTTTGCTGCAGACTGTAACAGAGGTACCCCCACCTCACAGGCCCTTCCCTTCTTCTCAAACCACCCTCCTTCCTAAAAGTGAAAATGCTGTCCTAGTTTTTACTGATACCAAATATTCATAGCTTCATCCACCAACACCTCAGAGGAGGTGAGTTTTGCTATTTCAACATACTAATTTCTCTGCAATATTCCAAGATCCTTCTTTGCCCAGCTCTCTTGCCAAAAAAAAGACATTATTATTCTCATAGTAGAAGCCAAGTAGCTCTAAAACATCTTTAAATAAGCCTAGCAGGAATCCTCTCAAGGGAAAAAAAGGCACCATAATAAAGAGGCAAAAAATCAAGTTTGACCGTCAAAAGTTCCAATAGGTCATTTAAAAGGTGATATATCTTCCTTTAAAAATAAATAATCACTTAAACAAATGCAACACTGATGTCTGAACCAAATAAAGCATCCCTACCAACAAAGAAACCTGAGTATATGGTTAAGTTCAACTAGCTTCACTTAACATTGATAAAATATTTTTGAAGTTTTTCTTGGAACAGTATCTAAAACATTACAATTAAATATGTGAAGCAGCAAAAAAGGGAATGGAAAAAGAAGCTTTCTAGGGCATCAAAAGTGGGGCACAATGCGGGATTAATTTTTTTTCAGACCTTTAACTTTTTTAAAATATGGTTAATTAAAAGAAACGTATTTGCATTACTCATGCAGATAAACGTTGCTCAAGTCACCAAATGCTTTATGATTTGTAATTATTAACAGTTTTAACTGCCTCTGAAAATTAAATTAGATGATGTGAAAAAATCAAGAATCTTCACCACTCACTTTGTAAGTAAACATTATATATTGCATCCACCTTTAGGTACCAATTCACATATTTATTAACTATACCAGTGGGATGTAATACAAAGGTTTGGGTCGAGGGTCTTTTTCAGCTGGCTCTTGTTCTAAACAAAGATTTTTCACTTTCTGCAAATTGCCAGAGATGACAAAGATACCTCTTTAAGGAGGGAAAAACAGGAAAGAATTCCCTTCTATTTCCTCTGCTTTACAGCAATTAAGTTATATCCAGGACAAACAGATAAACTGTAGAATCTTTCCAATTCTATTTATTTCTCAAAGAGATGAGAAAAAGATTGAACATAGTCATGATTATCAGAGAAACATCTCCATTACAGACTATTGGAGGGCTCTAAATCCTAGCTCTGCTGCTGGCAGCATAAGTCAGTTATGGGTTGCTGAGAAACTCCCTTCTTCCTTTCCTGTGTTGTTTCCCTCATTAAGAACACACTGGCTTCACAAAGCGAGTGCTAACTGACCTGAAAAACTCATTTCTTGTGTAGGGAACTCAAAGTCCAGCTTGCTCACTGGGACCTGAATTTCACCCTTCAGCTACAGTGCTGAGATTGAGTGATTGGTACTGAGACAGCAACCACCCTCTTTCCTTCCTCTGTCCAGTTTTCTTTCTCTCAATCCTGAAGTTTTTATTTTTTAACACTTTCCATATTGGTATACTGACTTTCCAGGCTACCAAGGCAGGCAGGAGCTCAGAAGCACCAAGCAAGCCAGACCTTCCCAAAGTGCAGAGAAATGCAATTTTTTTCATCCTTGCATCCTTTAAGACCTCAGTCTTACCACCAAGTCCTTGTCTTACTGGGCTGTAGAACTGCATTTCTATGGGAAACGAAAGAGGCTATTCTCCATTTGCTTAGTGGTGGGAAGTGCAGCACAACAGTTTGCATCCATATAGCTAATCTGTACTCCCTCAAAACAAGAGGGGCTTCTTCCTTCCCTATTGCAAATGGTTGCTGGCCCGTGATATCTATCAAAACATACTGTCAGAAAAAAAATCAATTGCCTTAGGTGAAAATTACACCAGGAAATCCACTGAATATGGAATCACTGGGCAGTGCTGAAACACAATCCCTAGCCCTGCTGTTTCCTAACAGAGACAGTCTTAAGGCCCAAATGGGTTATTACTTCCTCACCCATCCATATTCCAGTTAGTGCACAAGAATAAATACTATTGCATCATGTGGATTGTCTGAACAACTGGCTTGTGAAGCTGTAATAAAGGTCTTTTTTAAAAGATTGCACTCTCAAATTTTTCTGAGCTTTCCCTAAGAGTGATATCATATTTGTGATGGTGCAGTGCAAAAGAAACAAGGTTTAAGATAACAGCTTCTTTATTCATTACAGTTACTGCAAGTATTATACTTGGAATTATTTTAAGACTATCACATTAAAGATGCAGTAAAGATGTGTGACTCCTTCCCACTCCTTCCAGAAAAGATGGGAGGGGAGGGAGAAAGAAGCTGAACTAGAACAGTTTGTGAAAATAACACATCTAATATTGAAGAAAATCACAAAGGCAAGAGCTACACCCTCAAAATAACCTTTTCAGTTTAATACAGATACTCTTTCCCATTTCCAAATTTAAGCAGGTATCCCTCCTACCGATTTTATGACAAGTGCTGTCATTTTGAGCAGTCCTTGGCTCTCTAGAAATGTATATGCTCAATGTCTTGTAAAAATAGCTCTTGGTTGTTCTTAAAGCAAGAATTGTTTGTTACAGACTACAATTTCTCCTTTCCATGAACCCAGACTCAGTTCTGTTTTGGTTGAATTTTAATGTGTGAGCAAACCTTCTGACTTCTACAGTATGATTTAATTGTGCTGGCAAGATTCACTTGCCAAGGTAAAATATGCAACGGTAAGAGAATGAATAAGCAATCATATAAAAGCCTGTTAATATGATCAAATCATCTATTAAAGTCATCTAGCATTTCTCTTAAAAATGTTGAAATTGCTTAGAAATCTACCAAAAAACTATTGGGTTAAATTTAATCCCACAAAAGATGTTGGTCCTAGCCTGAATTCTCCTGAAGACTTCAAGAAGATGGTGAAGGCTGCAGTGATTGGACATTTCCTTGTCCTTGCTGTTTTGGACTGTTATGAGCCAAGCTGGAGGTTAGACGTCCTACAGTTTCAACCACTACCCTTTAGGGAGAAGGAAATTGTGTATTTCATATGAAGATTACAGGAGATATGGAGAGGAATAGACTTGGATGAAGAGCAAAGCAGAATTTTCCTCCTGGAAAGGTCACCTCAAAAAATCAAGGAGAAAGCAATACTGGTTCTTACAAAAGGACATGAACTGAGAATCCGAGGCAGGAGATACTGGAAAGGGTAAAGAAGCTAGAAGTGAGAGCTGGTGTGTAGGCAGAGAGACAGATTGCACAGGAATCTGAAGGAGGACAGATACTGCTTTACACTGCTGAGTAATCCTGGAGTCACTTGTCCACAAAGGTACCTTTCTCAGCTGTACCATCAATTTAGGTATATGGACAAAAAGATTGAGGGGTGATTCTTTACATGCTTGGACTGTCTGGGTTAAGAAGTGAACTCTCCAGCCTGTTGCAGATTCCCACTCCTCTTCTAGGGTACTTTGGTGAAAGATAGCATCTCACATTTCCCAGCAAGCTCTCAGCTCACGAGCTGAAGAAGACAGGAGATGAAAAAAATGCCATCTAAGAAAATAAACAGAACCATTTATCTGAAGAAGAAATACTTTCTTCCTTGAAACAAAAGGCAAAGTCTAAAGGCTGTCTTCCCTCTTTGAACAGGAAGAGCTGCTTTATTATGTAACACGTATCACTGAAGTCAGTTGCGAGAAGACTCACAGAAATCTTATGATATGGACAATCAAATCATACCAGACATTGCTGTGAACTAATAACAAATGATTTTCTAGTTAGGGTTTCTTTATATCTCTTCTATATATATTCAGAACTGGCCACATGGAAAAAAGGAAGTGGATTGGGACTATGGAGTAAAAAGTATGGAGTTTTATGTGTAGATTTGCAGTCTGAACTAGAATGGCACAAACTCTATTACTGCACAAACCAACACTTTTTCCTCTCTTAAGTAAAACCTTTAAATGCAGGACCTTCAGTCAGCACAAATTTGTAACAGAATCTAATAGTACACTAACCTTGTGTGAAGATCTATTTTTCCCCCTTTTGAACCTTCATTTTTACTTGCTATAAAAGAGTACATTTAGCTAATATTATCTCATATTTCCACACTAAATGTTAACTGTGAGAATATATGAAAGACACAAAGAAACGAAGTATTTTTCTTGTCTACCATTCTCTGTCAATCATTTTGGTGGATTCACCTGCTCCAGTTCTCTGGAGGTATCTGCTTCTTTCCATTAATCACAGAGAAAGCTAGAGAGCTAGCACAGACATTGAACTTTTCAACTGCAAAGACTGTAACATAACCCTAGGTTACTTCTACTCAGTTCTATACTACACAAGTATTTCTAAGACCTTCCTAAAGCAAAAAACATACTGAAAGTCACTCAGTTCTTAAATCCTTCTAAGGTCAGCTAGTACAGTTCTGCACTGTTGACTTGGCTACCACTACAGACCATCCATACACACAAAAACTTGATATCTTGCATTATCTCATTCAAAGAAAATAATACGAGCATTATTGAGGTGAATCATATTTTGTGATGATGAACCAAAGTCTGGGTTTAATATTTCTTCACTTATACATATTTAAACTTTTCAATGTAGGTTGAAAGAATGAAGGCTTAAGTTTACATGGGAACAGACTGAAGCAGTTAATGAAATTTAATACTTCATAAAAATCTTCGTTACAAATTAAACTCTGAAAGGTAGTAAGTCAAGCCCATCATTCATTAGAGTTAACCCTTCCATATTCCCTTCTCTATTGCTATTAATCTTTAACTCAGTACACCTCCAAAATTATTCATCTAGACCCTTGGGGAACAGAAGCTGGAGACAGCCTTCAGTGAAATTCAAATCAAACTGTCACATGGAATTGTTAGTGCCAAGCCAAAGTATTTTCATGTAAACTTAAAAATAAAATTAAAAGAAAGTAAGACTTCTACGTTTTCTGGTTTTTTTCATCTTCTCTCCAGTCATTTTCTTTGAAACAATTAAAACTAGCAACTGTCTGCCAAGTCTAATTGGATTACCTTCAATTTTATATGCCTCTGCATTTAAGCAAAAAGCAAAATGGAAAAAATTAGTAACTCTTGTCATAATTGTTCATTGGATTGCCAGAGAATTACAGCAGCAACATCACCACACATACTGATATGTAATCAAAGATAAAATATGACGTACCTGGAGTAGATTTAAAAAAAAAAACAATGCAATCAGAACTCACTGGGAAGATTGATAATCAAGATTTTTGCCTCGAACACATTGGTTTCCTAGATATTCATCTTTTTTCTCCTTCCC
This sequence comes from Acanthornis magna, assembly GCA_036785705.1. Taxonomy (NCBI): domain Eukaryota; kingdom Metazoa; phylum Chordata; class Aves; order Passeriformes; family Acanthizidae; genus Acanthornis; species Acanthornis magna. The sequence goes on along the minus strand of JAWUZG010000040.1, from coordinate 18,762,597 downwards.
CCACATATAACAGTATATTTACTTTTAGAAAGCAAGAAACTCTTCAGAGCAGCATTATTGGCTGGACTTTTGTCGTACAACAGGAGCTTGCTAATATAAGTATATTATTTGAAAGTAAACACCTCACACAAATATACCGACTGTATTTCACTTCTGGCTGATTATTTGTTCCGAGCATGCAGGCCCATTTGCTGCCACCTCTATAAGCAGGTGCAATCAAGGCCAGACATCATTTGCAACCCCTAACCTGCCAGTAACATTCTTCATATCCAAAAAATCAAAAGTGGACAAGAATGCTATGGGGACCAAATCTATTACGTGAGTATCTCATATTTGGCTTAATTGATATTTGGCTTAATATATATATTTTTTAATCATATTTCAAGAAACAGAACATATTTCAGTTCTGAACTTAATTTCCCATTTTAGAGGAATCCGTTTATTCTGTCACCTTCTCCATTGCTTTTTACTAACCCCAAAACGCAGCATCCTGAAGACCAAGTGAGAACACACATACCGATCTGTTCCTGAGGCTATTATAGATGCTACTGCAAGCATATTCCCATTTCCACACACAGTGTGATGGTTTTTCTTAAATAACCTGACAAATGCATATGGCATCTGATCCTCTTGGTACCACTGTCTCTAGCAAGAAACACACACCTGCAAAATACTTGACTTCACCAGCACCACCACCTGCAGGAAGCTCTTCTTAGTAGATATCTTTCCTGCCCACCTCTCTCATCAGAATAGTAGTATCTATAGCAGGGACAGATATCCCAAGATTACAAAAGGCAGGAAGAAAATGAACCTGTGTCCTTGCAATTAGACTTGATCTTAAGTGTCTTTTGCAACCTAAATTGTTCTGCGATTACACCATCCCTACAATGTCAACTAGGAGTGTTCTGACCAGAGTAGAAGAAGAGTACTGAAAGCACTCTAGGTTCCTGTTTACCCACCAGTTTCACACCTCCCAGACTGATGGCAGTATCTGAAGTTTTTCAAAAATCTCCACAGAAGTCACAGTTTTGGTGACACAGGCTTGTTCAACCCACAGAGAAGGCTGCAAAGATTATAACATAAATAGATTTTTCTTGGTTTGAAGAATATCCAAGAAAACTTGCTTTCTTTTCTCCCCTCTCCAAATAGAGTGGCAGAAGAGTTCTTTTATTTTTAAAATATATCTCCAAAACTGGAGAGTCATGGCAAGAGACTAAAGGTCCACAACATAGAACTGTCAAATTACTCTGGAAATAAAAATTTTACATAATTTGTTTCATCAGCGCTTGTCTTGTAAGATGTTAGGGTTAGAGAAACAGCACAGAGAATGTGTTAATATTTTCCCAAAAATTAAAACAAACAACCTAGATTAGAATTACCTATTAGAACTTTCCCTACTTTATGTGAAAACTGTCTTAGTTTTCTTTTTACATCCACTCGAACAGAAATGTGTGATGCCCCTGTGATTACTATGGGCACATGAAAAGCCACAACCATGACAAATCTGTAAAGTGTAAGGAAAAACAGATGACACATTTTAGACTTAGGCTTAGAGATTAATTCCCATTATGAATTCCTTCCGTTTTTAAGAAACCTCCAAGGAGTCAGGTAGATATGCTCATTTATACCAACCAGAAAATATACACCAAGTTTTGCACTAGAACATGAAAGGATATGGAAAACTCAAATCTCAGTATGGGATCTCTTTCTGCTTGAGATATTCTTACTTCATTGAAGACTGACATCTGAAATTCAGAGGAACATCAAAGGGGACACTGAATAAATTAATCTTTCTGGTGTCAATGGTGCTAAGGGAGGAGCGTAGCAATATTCCCTTGGGCAAATTCTGCTCAATTTTTTCCTATGCAATTCTATCAATAGCCTGGCTCCCAGAAAGGAAAACTGTCTTTATACATCAACTCAACAAAAACAACACAAAAAATTTTATTTTCCTAGTCATTTTACACAAAGAACTTTTCCATCTTTTAAAAATTCTAATGATTTTAACAGGAATTAAAACCTGACAGAGCAGCACTCCTGAAGAAGCCCACAGGTTCACTGATGCAGAAATTTCACTTTTCAGCTGCCTCTTGATTATGCTACATTAAAATTACTACAGCAGGATTTTTACTGGAAGTAGAAAATATATTTTTTCTTCTAATTCTCAGGAATAACACAGTTACCCCAGAAAGCACCTGAATAGTAAGATTCATTCCTAGTAATTCATGCATTCTGTAGAAGCATGACATATAGTTCAACATAATGTCAATTTTGCAAGATTTCAGTCTTGGTCGTTCAAGGAACTCTGCCAATTACCATCATCCTTAAATAGCATGGCTTCTTGTTAAATATCAGGTTCTGACTAATCTGTTCTTTTTACAGAAACAATTACCTTACAATTTGTACCAATACACAGTAATTGAAATAAGGAAAAACTACGGTTACTTTTCATTGCATCAGTATTCAACTTAACATACATCTTAGCCAGGAGATATTTTTGTGCTGCATTTTTTGGCACTATCAACTCTTTGAAAGATTCGTCACATAAATATGAGATATAGCTGTCCTCTTTCTCTCAAAAGAGGAGATCTCTCTGATCTTCTATTATACACAATCAAAGCAGGATCTACTCTGACACAGGATAATCACTGGTTGAATCCCTGCTTAAATATATGCAAAGTTTATGTCAGCAGACTCAAATTCTGGCAACAACCTGTCAAACTCAGCAATGTGGCAGTCAGCAAGGACAAATATTGAAATTCAACAGTAACCAGAATGAAGAAAGACAAGCATTACTGAAAAGAGCGACACGTCTGTTGCCAGTTGCACTGCAGATATAGAACAGTGTGTATGAATTGTCCCAAGCCTGCAAACATGGCTTGCCTGAGTCCTTAGCCATGGGTTTTACCCTCCTATGATAGAGTTCTACCACTGAAACCATGAGTGCTCACACCAGCGGAGTCTGACTCCAGCTTCTCATTCAGGTACAGCAGACCTGCAGAGCGCAAGGGGCCAGACAGCATTCCTGAGCCTGTGTGTGAAGGAGAGCATCTGCAACACTCCAAGTGGGGGAAAACTGACAAACAGATTGATGGCACAGCTGTCACTTTGAATCAGCAACGAATGAATAAGCTCTGAAGGCTGTTAAGAGACACATGTACATAAGGTTAGGGGACAGTATCATTCTATATTCTAAGGGGATGAGAGAAGTAGGAACAGAACTGTGACTGCCAAAGACAGCACCAAAGACAGGATGAACTTTGCTACCAGATAATTATACTCTGCAGAAGCACCAGCACTTGGGATCATTAACACAGCAAGAGGTAGAGCTCAGACAGGCAGTGCATAAGCAACTGACCCGGCCAAGTAACTGCCAGAGTTTGAATGAAGAGCAGCTAAATAAATATTTAAGAGATAGAAAACCCTGGTCACTGGGGGGAAAGAAAGTTAATTTCCACAGACAGCTAGTGAAGGATACATCCTGTACAGCTGAGTCTCTAGGACATCTCTCTTCAGCTTATGATTCTGTAGTACAAAGTACAATGGCATCTTAACCACTACGCATAATACAACAGGATACTGCAAAAGGAATAATAAGGTAGAATTATTACGTAGAGACACTTTTTGAGATGATCTCTCTGACAAACTATCCAAAAAAGGAAGACAACGGCATTAAAAATACAGATGCTCATTTTCCCATAAATGCACTTAGAAGGTTTTAGGAAAATTGAGGATTCTTTCCCAAAAAATGTCTAGAAGACCATGCCATCCACTAGAAAATAGAGAAGGGGAAAAGTTTAACAACAGTATGAGTTCAAAAGATATTTAAACAATTATTTAACCAGCTGTAAATCATTCATGAGAGAAGACATGGAAGCCCTTTATTGGTTAAGGCCAAAAGCACCAGAGCTAGCTAAAAGAATGTTTCATTCTCTTCCACAGGGAGTATTTGCAGTTTAACATAACAGAAAAGAACTCTGTTTTTCAAAACTTCTGGAGGACACAGAAACCCAGATAATCATCATTCCCATTTTTCCACGCACACTGTATGCCTGCTAGCAATACTAACCATTACTCAGAGGACTCTTGTGAGAAAAGCTAACTTTTTTGTTTTTTTCCAATCCAGACAGCTATTTAGGGAGATAGATATTAGACACACTTGGAAGCAAAAGGCAAAACCAGTTTTGGGTAGGCCAGAGGATTACTCATGTCTCTACAGACTAGAGTTCCCCAACAGCTGTTCCTCTCTCCTAGAGGATGTTCCTTTATTCTATGCAAGGGGAGATAATGCAGGTGGGTTTTTCCTCCTTCTAAACATCCCCAGGCAAGAACAGGAAACTGAATAACAGCAAGCTACTCCCTCTTCTCTTTCACCATTCCCACAGGAGAAGTCCCAAAGTCCCTATACATGCACACACTTGCGGTAGCTCCTCACAAACAGCATCTCTGGAACCCTTCCAGCACAGCCCCAGCAGCTGAGCTCTGCCTTTTCTAACAGCTGCTTCTAAACTGCTGCACAGCCATTGCTGGAAAAATAGTTAGGCTGAACCATATTATCAAGAAGTAAAAGAAAGCCTCACAATAATCCAAAAGGCATCCACTCTTATTTATATTTATTGTCCAATACAATGCTTGCAGGCCTGACTCTCTCGTAACATACTGCTTCAGTATTCTCTCTGTGAACAGCTCCCCTAACGCATTCTGTCAGCACAAAAAAAAAGCAGGTGTTAGGACAACCCCTTGCCCAAGCATGCAAGATTTCCCCAATGAAAGTAAAAATCTTCCAAAGGGACGTAGGTGCTCCCATTGATCCCCACACCCACTTTCAATTATGTCCTATCTTCCCTTTCTTTTTATTGTGACCAGATCAAAATGCCATCAAGTGAGAAGTGAGAAAGTTACTTATTTTTATTTATGATTTTCAGTGTTTGCACCTAGTATTCAAAGTACTTGCAAAAATGTCATCAGGATTACAGACGGAAGAAACAGTAAGATGTTTGCTGTGAGAAGGAAAGGCAGCTCTTCATAAGCCACTTTTTGGCCATAGAGTATAAAAGGAATTAAGATATTAACTTCTCTGATCAACTTATCAGTTTTGACCATGAAGTCAAAGGCAGGAAACTGTATCATTGATTTTATTGTGTAAATTTATAAACCTTTTATTGCTACGTAAAATAAAATAACTGCTCCATCTGTGGTAGAGACTTGGAACTCATTTTTCACCTACTGTAAATAAAGCACCACTACATCCTTGAAAATCCATCTGATGCACAAAAGCATAAGAAACAGAGGGGATGAGAACAGTACCAAGTGTACTTGGTACATCAGCCAACTCCACAAGATACAGTTTGAGACTATGTCTGTAATTACAGTTACTTGTTCTTATCTCAGTGAGTAACTGCAAGCACAACACAGCCCCAGAACAGCAAAGCCTGGTACACAACAGCTATGTAGCACATTTGGACCATTGTGCCATCTGACAGAAGGGGCAATTTCTGAAGACAACACTTTGGAGTGATGCTCAGGGTAATAATCATTCCCTGGTGTCTTGAATTCTTGCTGCAATCCTTCACCTTGCAGGGGCAATATCATCTCTTTTAGTCAGCCACCTTTCTCCCAAAACTTGCAGAAGCACTTGAGAGTTCAACTCCTCTTGCAAGTCACCAGACAAACTTTCCAACAGTTATTCAATGTAATTGCAGAAACCACTTTCGTTTTGTTTTGGGTTTTGTTTTTATTTTGTTCTTTTTTTTCAGCCAAGTGAAAAAAAACCAAAACAAGCAAAACAACAAAAACCATCACAATGGTTTGGATCAAGCATCAAGTAAGAGCTGGCCTCCCCCCCCTATAATTCTTCTCCCTTCAGAGTTCACAAAACCATGCTGCACAGTAGCTCCAGGGATGAAGAAAATACCATGTAACCTTTCCAAGTGCAGGTGTCTGACCTCTCACATGAATCACCTATTACTCACTCTGAAGGACTGCATACATTTCCTTAGCAGATGTGTAAAACAGCCCTTTCAAGCATCTCCAGCCATTTTTTTTTAGCAGATATTCAAAAAATGGTGTGTGAACTTCCTAATAATAAGCTATGCTTTTTAACAAACCTACATGCTCAATCTTGTCGCTTATTCTAGTTACATTGAAGCATAACATACCAAGCACCAGACAGAAGTCCACTACGGCTATACAGTTATTTATATTGGCCAAACTTGCAAGAGCAAAGAAATCCCATTTCACCATTTCTCCACAGAACATACTGTTTATTAGAGAGAATTACATTGCCTTTTGATTTGCTGTTTATAGCTGCCATTCCTGTGCCTCACAGTAATGTGTTTTATTTACTATGTGTTGGCATAATGCTAGTTCTTGTTTAAGTCCTCTTAGCCAGGAAATAAGAAATGAGAGCACAGCATAGAAAGACACACAAGTGGCTGCAAATGGATCTGTGGCAGGACCTCTGATAGACAAAATAGGGCTTATTAATCAGAATTGTTTTCTTGTACTTTGGGGACAGTAAGTCCATAAAACCTGTGTTTGTCTCTTCACATCTACTGTAGTAGCATAATAGTGAACAATATTCAGAAATTAAACTCACACCAATTTTATGAAAAAATATATTTGAACAAAATAGAATTTCCCTGCAGCAGCAGAAATGACACCACATTGTCTTAACTAGAAAATGAAGTCCAGGAAGGGGATGGGAAAGACTAGGAGAAGCTGTGGCTGCTTCTTCCCCAGGAAAAGGTTTGATCAAAACTCTGATGTTCTTGGATCACACGGAGCCCAACCAAGCTAGAAGAGGCCAAGCTTCCTTCCTGTGGTTCATATTCCAGTGCCATCTGGTGTTGTTTCAAGGGATGATTATAAACTTCTGGCCTCAACCACAGCCTCCGGAACCCAAGTTACAGCCGAGAATTCTGCTCCTGAAGAACTTATTCATTACTTCACACACTGAACCAAAGTAATTCAGACCTATTTCTAAACAAATTATTCACAAGTACCTCTTGTGCCTTTTCATGTCTATGTCTCATCCAATCTAAAAGTAGTGTTCTGAAATAATCAAACTCAGTAGCAGAGGCTAATGCGATTTTTCTTTCTATACTTTATGTATACTTGACAATCTAAAAAACAAGACAAGAGGTTCTGAATAGCTTTGTGTCTCATTCCTGTACCTCCATATGATCTCAGGAATGGGGCATTAGTGAGGTCTCACCAGTGTCAAAGGTGGTGGTCTAACTTAGGTTTAGAAAATACAGCTCCCCCACAACCACCCTGCTAACTACAGGTTGTCCTCTATATTTGATAAAAGAAAAATTGCGTGAGAAGACTGCAACAGTTACATTTCAAGTTTTGTCTCTTTTCCTCTTCCAAAGATTTGGAAAAAATTTAAGGGGTTATAAACTAAAAATGCACAAAATGTTTCCCTTAATCACTTAAAAATCAAGTATAGTGACTGAATGCTGTTTAGGACACTTATGGCTGGTTGCACTGATGGGTAATGGCTCTTGAGCAAAGGACACCTCAGACATTAACATGCACAACCTAATCTTACTTATATAAGGGGTCATGAATGCTCTTGCTTGAACAGAAGATGATACCATACATTTCACATTCTCAAGCTTTGCTACCCCACATTTCAGACAGAAAAAGGTATCAAGAGATTAAAAAGTGTCAACATTCAGAAAGACACAGCTATTACACCTTAAGTATGCTCATAATACACGTATGTAACAACTTTATATAATATGTATTACACATACAGCTTTAGTATATGAGTATGTATATACATGTCTATAAAATCCTCTAACAGAGGATTTTATCAGTTCTCAATACCTATTGCTTAATTTACACATTCAAAAGCTGGCAAGAAGTGATGCCTAACACAACTAGATTTAGCCTTTTACAGGTACTTTCTGGATGTGTCATGGGGCCCTGCACAATGGTCAGAAATCAGCAGTCCAGAGCCAGGAACCCTCAGTATCTAAATCCATTTGTCATTTTGGCTCCAGTTTCTCTTCTGCTTGGGTTCTCACCAGTTCTCTCTCTCCATTCTTTTATTAGCAGAATTTAATACAAAAAGAATTAAAAAGTAAAGGAAATTCAACACAATTCTTGGTTGTATGCTTCCACTTCTGGAATCCTAATCAACTGGGCTGCCTGTACCATTACCTAAAGCCATAGAATTTCAGTTAAAAGGGGTTTGGTATTGCAACTCATGCAGTGAGAGTTGCGTACTGCCCATCTTAGATGCAGGCAACTCCTTTTTACCATACCATACTTCAGATCTACCATGGCCTTAAAGCAAAACAGACCATATTTTTTGCAATTTCCCCCTAGGCCAGCATCATACTTCAGCGGACTTACTCTAGCTGCTACATGTGTTTTCCCACACATAATATTTTCTTCTCTTTCTAACGGTAAATTTAACAGGTTTCCCTACAGACTTATTTTTATCCAGTACTTATTTTCCCTGGAGGGCTAGAATCTTACCTAATACACTGACATAAAATCAGCATAACCATTGCAAGCAGAACTCTGCCAACACCACTTGAAAGCATACTGTGCAAAATCATAATGTGGTGAAAAAAAAAAATCCCTTTACAACTCCAATCATATTCTCCAAATAGCCACATTTATAGCAAGATGTGTGAATAAGGGTATAGATTTATCAAGCAGTTTTAAGAAAACATGTAAACAGAAAAAGCTTAAAGGAGAGTGGTGGCCTTTTATTTATAACAGTGATTTTCTTCTGTGAAGAGTTCTAATGTGTTTTCATCCTGTTTTTGCAAACCCTCCTGTATCACTCATTCAAGTATTAAAGCAGAAATTAATACTTCCTTACATAATCTTAACTATACTTCTCTTTTGCTAATAATATCTAAAATTCAACACACTACAAATATTTGAAAGGCATCAATCCTATTTGCAAAACCAATTTATTTTACCAAGCCCAAAACATCTAACAAAAGTGTTAGTCACTTTTTCTACAGAATTTCCTGTGCTGCATGAAACAGATTGTACTTATATTATCAAAAATTTACTGTCAGTTTACAAATATATTAGGCAGTATTTCTCATGTAAGGAAACATTCTGAGTTCAAAACCCAAAAGAGTTAAAAGGGAACTCTAATACATTACAGCACAGCACTCTTCTGTTTCAGAAGTTTGAAGACCTAACACCAGCTATGCCCAGTGTCTTCCCTACTTCCTTAAACACCCAGCTTTCATACTATATTTTACACATATAGGCTTGTGTCACTGCATCCATAAAATATGACAACTTATAGAAAAATGTACAATCCTTGTGACCAAATTTTATCTCATAACAACAAAGTCTGAAAGTACAGCTAGCCATTAACAATTAGGTTAGAAGAGACTTGCATGAGAAATGCCTCATCCTGAGATCTCTGTAGAATTACCTAAAATACAGCACATGGAAGTAACCTCCAACTGTCTTCCTCCTACAAAGCCTTTTACTCCTCTGTCCTCCATGATTTTTCAGATATTCGAGCTTGTCTAGCCCCTTAGGTCACCTGAATCTCAGTGAGGTTCTCACCACTGCAACTCAGGACTTGTTCTTTCTTTCCTTGCACTGCTGCCAATAACGATGTCCCCCTTATGTTACTTCACCAGAATCATCTTCTAATATTCAGCCTTCACTAGCCTCTTGATTCTCCTCCAAGTTCTCAACTGTAATGTCAGTCCCTGAAATATTTAGCCCTACTGCACCCACAAAATCTAGGTTTCAGCCATAGGTTCATCTTTGTTAATGACACCAGCCTCAGCTTAACCTTTCTCAAAACGTAGCTTTCCACCTTAGCGTGGATAGTAAACCCCTAAAAGGCAAGTGCCTGGCCAAACATGAGGATTGCCCCTGGCTGAGCAGGAACCAGCATGGCACTGCCTCCCTGATTCCAGCTGCCACCCTGCAGTTGTACCTTGGTTTTCAGACAGTTAAAACTTCCATTAGGCTTTAGAACGCTTGGCGTAACAAGGCCCCAGTTTCACTGTCCTTTTAATGCTACCACTGCTGTGTAAATCCTAAGTAGTGGCAGGCCATGTGAGATAGTTTATGGAAATTTATGTCCTGGTGCTACTCAAGTTGTCTCTATTACAGAAGATTATGTGAGAAGTTAATATTTGAGATCCAGTTTATAATCTCCCATCACAAGTAGGCAACAGAATCACGTTTAGAAGTGACTTCAGTTAATAAGATGGTCCATCTTAGAGACCATGTAAACAAAATGCCTGGCAGGCAGTGAAAAAACTTTTATGCCCATGTGAATGTACATGTATATATGTATTCCTATTTAGGTAATATTTTATGTACTGATATGGCTGACTCCACACTTTTCTTCATGCTGTTTGTACCTTCATGTGTACCAGAATCAATCACACTCAGTCCCAGCAGTTCTATTAGTTTTTATCTCCCAGCATTTTCTAACAGTGGCTCCTGGTGACTTATATAAATAAAAGCAGCTTTTTACAGGAACAACAGATTTATAACTTTAATAAGACTGCCCTCCTTCCTGCATTAAAGTCTACAGTACATGACAAATAAGGTTAAGCAAGCTGGTATCAAATCTGAAGGCAAATGCATTTTTGAGCCAAACCTTAATTCTCTGAAGAGCTTCAAGCATATTTTGAAGATGTTAAATTATTGATAAGGGAAATCAATTCTTTTTCCAGCTCAGGCAATGTCATACAGTCACAGTATATGCAACAATAGTTAAGGCAGATTTTCTGTTTTATTAACTTCATGACCCTTTAGCATTAAATTACCTTCTTTTTTTCCTCTTTAGAATCCTGATAAACAGTCACTACCGACAGCTTAACAACTTCTGCTAACTTCAGATAAAAGATTTGTCTGAAAACTGTCAGAAACAGAAAACCATAAGACACTGGCACACTCTTTATTTTTTAAACTAATATCATTTCACCAATATCACTAAACTTGGACACTTTAGCAAATAAACTCCAACGTGTTCTGATCTGACTGTGAACAGTTTCCTCAAAGGGTCTGAAATAATAAAACGTGTTCCATCCAAGGAAGCAACAAAACAGCAAACAATCCTGGGAGAAAGCTGGCACATAGCAAGCATAGTTCTCTGTGAACCTTTCCAAACAAAAAAATTAGTAGTGCCTACATACGCACTTTTAAGTTATTTCAGTTCCAGTGATTTTATTCCGTATCCATCTCCTAGCATTTCCAGAGAAAATCTTGGGCATAACAATGGATATACAGTGATGGAAGCATTTTTAAAAGTACCCCAGCCATTATAGTACAAAATACATAATAGAAGGAAGAAAGTAAAATGTTACCAATTTTTCCTGTTCTAAAGTAGAATAGCAGTAGTGAGTAAGCAATTATTTACAAAGGATCAACAGCCACCCTCATGTCCTTTCCCAAAACTTCCTAACCATCAGTTTTAGGCCTTAATGATATCATATGGCAAGCTAATGGAGAACTCCCTTAAGCTTTCCTATTGAAGATGCCCAGTTTAGTATAAAATATGCAAACACCTGACAGAAGAAAAACTGGGGTTGGTTAGTTACTATGCTTCTACCATTGGATAACTCAGACAATACCCCATTGCACTGTTATACATAGTACAACAGCCTTAACAGATAAAAATTAATGGCTGTGCACACACAAACAGAAATATCTTTTGTCCCCTGAATATCCTACCAGTTAGGCCACCCTCCAAGATGCCTCTGCCAAATGCAAAAGATCTGTTCCCAGTTCTCTGATCGGTGTCCCCAGAACTGAGAAAAAGGAGATTCTTTTCTGTAGGCGATGCGAGCCAGCAACCCTGCAGCTCCAAAAATGCTCCCGAATGAAACCATTCAGGAAAAAGAATTAACTACTTGCAATTAACTACTAAACAAGTAATTGCATATTTTTGATGAATAAAGCATCTCTTAAGAAAATCCCTTCTAAGTTCTAATATGAAACCCGCAATAGCGGTAAGCAATAAACGCTTGTTTTTCAATCAGCCACAATTCAAGTGTGAGACGGCAAATATCCAGACAGGAAAACTATTTGAAAAACAGAGTAAATAGGGCCTCAAAATAGAATGGAATTAATTCCTTAGTTATAAGTAACTCTCTCTGAGCTCCGATTTTCGCGGTACTGTTCCTGACCTAATTAAACGAGAAATCTGCTGTGGAAGGAAGCTCCCCTAAGCGCTCTAGCGAGTGCTCACACGTCTAGGCAAAACACAGCCACTTGCGGAAGGTAAATAACACATGTTATTTTTCCTTCTCCTAACTTAACCAGCACTGCATCTGCCGCCTCTCGGCCCGCGCAGCCCCGGGCGGGTGAGGGGGCAACAGGCAGCGGCGGTGGCACCGCGGGTGGCGACGCCGCGCAACCCTTCCCTGACCCGGCGCCCACGCCCTGCCAGGCTCCCGGCCCGCGGGAGGGCGCGGGAAGGCACTGCCACCCACGGCCGCGCCCAGGGCCCGGGCCCGGCCCCTCTCGGCTCCGTCTCCTGCGCGGGCCCGGGAGCGCGCAGGGCCGCCCCGCCCCGCCCCGCCCCGCCCGGAGCGCGGCTCCGGCGCGCACGGCGCAGGCGCGGGGCCGCCTCTGTCC